>JANHMN010000004.1:43991152-44127941 GCA_030674055.1 Rhabdomys pumilio | reverse complement strand
CACACATACACACACTACACACATACACACACCACACACACACACACCATACATACACACACCACACACACACACACACACCATACATACACACACCACACACATACACACACCACACACATACACACACCACACACATACACACACCACACACACACACCATACATACACACACCACACACATACACACACCACACACACACACACACACCACACACACACACACACACCACAAAAAAACCAAATTTCTTTTTTTACCTATTCCCCTATTCTGGATAATTTCTGTAATATAACTGAATAATGTGTTCTGTTGTGTCTGCCTTCTGTCAGCTAGAATAATGTTTTAAAGGTTTATCTGTGTGTGACTAAGGCCTTTGGGCCTTCTGTGCTTTATAATGTTTCATTACATAATGCAGCACATTTCCTTTATGTATCTGCCACTGGATGTTGGGCTGTTTCTACCACCAGGCTCTTGTGAGCATAGCTGTTGCGACCATTCTTGTGCAAGTGTGCTTCTATGTCAGCTTTTCTCATCTGGCTCATCTCACAGAACTGCAAACTCCCCCAGAGCATAGACTGAATTTGTCTTGTTCACTGACACATTTCTCACCACATTAAGCATAGAAAAGATCCCATTGATGTATGACTGAGGACAAAATGTTCAAGTTACTTGGTATTTCAGTGAAAATCAAGGAAGGATTGAAAGTTCTTGAGCAACATAAAATTAAAGCCTGTAAAAACCAGGAGTGGCTGCCACAGATGCAAAGGAGTAGCAGAGCCTTAGAAAACTGCTGCTGCAGAGTGGTGAGACGGGTGGAGGACTCTGGGAGGACAGGACTGAGGAAGCCGATGGTGGCAGAGTTTGGGGAGTGGGCATGAAGCCAATGGGCAGGCAGGGAGTCCCCTGATGCAGGACAGGGTTGCCATAAGCCACCCAAGCAGCCCAGAGAAGGAAGCACTCTTTGCCTCCGGGAAACAGCTTGTTTTGTATTTCATTTTCAAACATCAAAGTTTATTTCCGAAATAGAACTTGGCATTTGTGTGGAATCCTCAAGGTATTGTCCAGATGTTCAGAACTGAGTTTGACTTTTAGAAATAAACTTTAAAATGTAAAGTTGTCCTCAGATATTAAGTTTTTACTTGTGCATATTTTCTTGCTGATGGTAATAAGATACGCATAGCACAAATGTGCTTGGTTAGCAACCTATTTAGTTTCCTGTGCATATGTGACATGGATGTACTTAGTGTGTGTGGATACATGAGTACATGCAAGTTCATGTGTACATGCCTGTGTTTGTAGACCTGAAGTTGATGTCAAGTGTCTTTCCTCAATTGCTTTCCATTTTTATTTTTAAAAATTAAAATACAATTTTATCATTTCCTCTTCCGACCTCTCCCATGACTCCTCCTTTTTTCCCAGAATTCATAGCCTCATTTCTTTAGTTGTTATTGTTGTACACACACACACACACACACACACACACACACACACACACACACACACATAAATACAACGTGAGGAGTCATTTCAATGTTATTTGCATTTTTGGGCTGATCACTTAGTATTGGAAAACCAATTAGGGAGCTCAGCCCTGGAGAAGACCATTGTTTTTTTCATTTTCAGCTTAGTTCTTTTCTGAGGTGGGGCCCCATGAGAGTTCCTCCTTTCCTGTTTCAATGTTAGCATGTCTATTGAAATTGTACATGTTCAGGTCTTGTTTCGACAGGCATATTGTTGAGGTATCAACTGTGAAGCTTTCCTGACATTTCTTTCTTTCTTTTTCTCTTCTTTTTCTTTTTTTTTCTTTTTTTTTTTTTTTTTTTTTTTTTTTTTTTTTTTTTGGTTTTTCCAGACAGCGTTTCTCTGTATAGCTTGGGCTGTCCTGGAACTCACTCTGTAGACCAGGCTGGCCTCGAACTCAGAAATCCGCCTGCCTCTGCCTCCCAAGTGCTGGGATTAAAGGCGTGTGCCACCGCAGCCTGGCCTTTCCTGACATATCAAGGAGACACAATCTCACAGCAGATATTCTGGCCCTGTAGCTTATACAGTCTTTTGGCAGTGTTCCCAGAGCCATAGGTGAAGAAGTTGAGTCGTAGAAGTTATCAGTTGGAGTTGGGTACTCCACATTAGTTGTTCTCAGAATTTTAACTAGTTGTGGTTTTTCTATAATGGTCTCTGCTTGTTGCAAAGAGAATTTTCTTTGATGAGGGGTGAGAGACATCCAGGACCTGTGGGTTTAGGATAAATCTTGGATTATAATTACAAATTATGCTTTTTTGGTAAAGCGGAAGTAGTCGGTTCTCCTCTAAGATCCATTACTTCACTAGCTCCTGGAAGTTGGCTAGACTTCCAGTAGCAGACAAGATTTCCCTTCTACTGATCAGACCTTAACTCCAATTAAACAGTCATTGGTTACTGCCAGTATGTGAGTGCCACTATTGTACTCTTAGGATTAATGTGCCACGGTCTTTGCTGGGGTTCAAAGGCATCACAGTTGGGGAGGACTATTGGTTACTTCCCTCACCTGACAGCTTGAGTACCTTCCAGTACTAGGAAAGCTAGTGTTCAGGGAGAAGGCCATATCTAGTTGGCATCATCAAGGGATCCTGTGTCTAAAGTGCTTGGTGTCTTCAGCAACAGTGACTTACCTTCAACTTCTAAGAGACAGCAAAGGGCAACAGCAGTAGCCTGTATTGTGTTGGAAGCCTCTTGCACTCCCCTGACTAACAACCCTAAGTAAGACTTCTCGTGCCTGTTTTGGAGTTTTTGATAGCTTATCTATAGCTCATGGAGGGGTGTGCATTGTCAGCCCAAGTGAGATAACTTTAAACTTTATATGTGTATGCATACACAAAGGTTCATATGTAATTTTAAGTAAATAATAAATAATATCATTCCTATGGCTTTTCCAGACACCCTTAGTGTGACTTTTCCACCTTTTTCTCACTTTCTTTTGAATTGACCTACCTCCCCATCCCCTCATTAAAGCTCTAACACTCTCCCTTCAAATCCCTTGGATACTGCTCTTCCCTTCTTGAGGGCTTCTACGCCCCTCACTGTGATCCCTTCTTACTTTCTTGTTTTCTATTGTTACTCTAGGCTATATGCTGTATGCTCAAATCTGAAGATTTGGCACCAAGAATCACAGATGAGCAAGAACTATGGCATCTGTCTTCCTGAGAATGGCTTACTGTACTTAATTTTGTAGCTTTGGCAATTTATCCAAACATTTCTTGATTTCATCTTCATCTTTATTTTCTTTGTGAGATTGAGTCTCTCACAGAATACAAAGTCAATGAGTCAATGAGCTTCAGAGATCTGCCTGTTTCTACCCTACCCCTAGTGTTGGGTTTGGGGTAGTTTGAATGAGAATGGCCCTCATAGGCTCATACATTTGAGTGCCTTGACCTTAGTTGGTGAACTTTCTCAGAAGGATTATGAGAGTTGGAAGAGATATGTCACAGGGGGTGAGCAGTGAGGTTTTGAAAGCCCATTCCAGTCTCTCTCCCTCTCCCTCTCCCTCTCCCTCTCCCTCTCCCTCTCCCTTTCTCTTTCCATCCCCCCTTCTCTTTCCACCCCTCTCTTTCCACCCCTCTCTGTGCCTGCTACTTATGGATCAGGTTGTAAGCTCCCAGTTACTGCTCCAGTACCATGCTTGACTGCTTGTTGTTATGTTTCCTACCATGATGATAAGAGACTAACCCTCTGAAACTGAAAGCCAGTCTCAATTAAATGCTTTCTTGTATAAGTTGCCTTGGTCCATGAGGTTTCTTAATAGCAATAAAACAGTAACTAAGATCAGGTTACTGTAGCATGCAATCAGTCCTGGATTTTTATATCGGTTATGGGGCCTTTTGGCTTCTACAGAAGGCACTTCAGTAGCTGAATCAACCCCTCAACCCTGGTTGTTGTTCACTAAGACAGTGTATAAAAATGTAGTATGGTTTTGCTTGAAACTCACTATGTACCCCTGGGTAAACTCTAATTCATGGTGATTCTCCTACCTTTGTCACCTGAGTACTTAATCAGAAGTATGGGCCACTGCACCTGCCCTTTGGTTCTCTGTTATCAATGTTTTTATATTTGGCATAGAAAACAATATTTCATTGCAGTATTTCCATACATATACCTCATTCTACTTGGTCCATAGTTGCTCACCATCTGTCTCTCATCTGCCCTCCACCATCTGTCTCTCATCTGTCCTCAAGTTGGTCTTCTTATCCCTCACAAAGTTTCTCTTCGGCTTTTTTTTTTTTTTGTGAAGCCTGCGGCTACAGGTAACTGGGTTCACCTGAAAGGAAGACTGAGAATGAAAGGGGAATGGAGGGCGAGAGAAAACATGGGGCCAAGACAATGTATTCTGATCAAGGCCCGAAGTTTAATATTTTGCTTTCACATATAAAGGGGAAGCTCCACCCCCAGAACGCCAGTCTCTTCAGCCGGCGTGGGTGAGGGGATAGCAGCCTGGAGGTGTGTGTGTGTATGTGTGTGTGCATGTGTATCAAATAATGTACACACATATATGTGTATTTAAATCTAGAGCCCCGTATGAGAGAATATGTGATATTAAATGTGTACAGCAGTATTAACTAAGACACATGGTTGTACAACAGACTTATGGAACTTGCTTGTTTCCTATTACTGCAACTCTACACATTGACTATAGGTAGATATTTGTTGGACATTATCCTCTGCCTTCTACAACTAAAAATCATTTCTACTGGGTATTCTACTACTTTCTCCATTTACATTCAGAAAAGGTATCTATTTTCATGTGTGAACAGTAACTTATTTAGTGTTTTTGTAACGTCCTCTCGATTAAAATGAATTTTCTCGGTATTTTGTTACAGGGTGCTACTTACTTACTTCACTATTTGATCCTCTTCCAAACTGACAATATATTGACATTTTATGAATAAATAAACCAAGGTCAGGAGAACATAGTGATTTATCCCAGATCACAGATATATCTCTCTCTCTTTCTCTCTCTCTCTTTTTCTCTCTCTCCCTCTCTCTCTCTCTCATACACACACACACACACACACACACACACACACACAGAGAGAGAGAGAGAGAGAGAGAGAGAGAGAGAGAGAGAGAGAGAGAGAGAAAAGCTGAGATATGGAGTTAAATTCTTCCCTTCTGCATTCTCCTACTGTTGATTTATCTTGGGTAACATGGGCAGGTGAATTTGTCACGGCATTTGAGCTTTCTAAGAAAAGAGGTAAACACTTCAAAATAAATTTCATTATTCTGGTTTTTGGGAAATATCTAATATGCCTTTCTCTTTGCCCCAGCCTGCCTAATGTAAAATATTTTCTTAGCTTTTATTTATTGTCCTGAACATTATTAACTTTCATGCTTTAGCCATTGTATTCAATAAGTGCTAAGATAGGGACACCAGATCTGGGCTTGCACTCTGCATCTGCTTCTAAATTAGTTGGGTGACCTTGAAGGAGTCATTTAACCTCTCTGAGTTCCAATGGCCCCATACATAAACTGGTGATTACAATAGTACCTACCTCATACTGTCCTAATGAGAAGCAAATGAGCTAATGCATCAAAATTGCTTAGCATGCTTTCATTAGCCACTGTAAACAATGAATGGCAGATGCTGTTGTTGTCCAAAAATATTAAAGAATGAGTAGTTCAGGCAGCTAAGCCAATGTTTTGTTGAAAGACTGAATGCTCACAGCTAAGATGCGTTGAAAGATCACAGAGTTTGAATTCAGATAGTGGTTAAGTACCAATCTCTTTGTCCATTACTTACAGTTGAGATGGGCTTGCACATTGCAAAATATCCATCTTATGGCTTGCTTATGAAGAAATTGGAAATGCTCTTGAAACAGTTAAGTGCTCAATAAGTGTAAGCAACTGCTACTAGCATAAATGTTAGTATAAATTTACAAACACTGACCTTGCAGAGATACAAGAGATAGAGTTGCTCAGAGAGGCAATGGAGGAGAATGCTCTCTTAGCAATGAAGATGTCCTTAGGAGATAACCTTCAGACATTACAGCAGAATAGGAGTGATGATTAATACACATCTTAAAGTCTAGATGCCAAACGCCGAGGCTGTTTGTAGTTTGAGAATATCTGCCCTTGTGTTTTGAGCGTTGATTCTATGTCTGTGCTGGTTACTGTGGGAACTGCAGAGACAAATGGACTGATCATTGGGTTTCTTTTCAGTCTGTACTCTTGGGTGTGAAGTTGCCATCTGTTTTAGGGGCTTTAAACATATCTGAATGCCAATAACTACATATATTGTTCCAGCTCTAGCTTCTCCTCAATCTTCAGACTCATCATCATCTGCCTATTATTCATATTTACTTAGACGTTGTGAGCAGAACAAAACTCTTGACATCTCCCCTCCTGACACTGTTCCATGTACCTGCCCTTGCCCAGGGGATAATACATCAGTAAAGAATGTCAGGTTTACTCAGCAGTTGAAGTGAGGATTGGAGTGCACTATGACCTCTAACCCATGCTCTTCCAATGCCCTAGTTCACACCAGGGCTTCAACATCTGGATCTAACTCCATCCCAACCATTTTCCACCAGTCACCTGTCCAGTACTACCCAACTCAAGTGTCAATCTCTTCCTTAGCCTAGTGCTTCCTTGTTTATTCCCTTGTTCCAATCTTTGTCTCCAAGCTCATGTCTCTAACACAACCCAAGGACCCTGTTCTCAGAAACTACATACAATGTGAGAATGCTCAACTAACCCTCCACTGAGCAGGATTGCCAAATTTAAGACAAAACTCATCCTTGCTTGCTTAGAGCTCTCTAGGTCTTCCTTTCAGAAATTCATACATGAGAAAGAATATCTTTAGATCATATCCATCCCAGTGCCTGGAAACTCCTCCAAGACCCCCACCCATCTTTTAGAGTAACATTCTACCAGGTGCCTTGAGTCTGGCTCATATCTCTGCTCTCACTTAGTTCTTGCCCTCCTCTTCACTGCCCCCAGTCAGCAACCCTCACCTCTCCTTAACCAACTCAAGTTTTCTCTTTGCCCATGTTACTCTCTATCTGAGACATTCCTCTCTAGCATGTTCTCATGGTAAATATTCTCACTTTGATCAGACAGATAATGAAATACACCTCTGATAGACAGACTTCCTGATTGTATATGTTTTAGCTAGTGTGTTGGTACCTTACATCTGACTTATCTTTCTTTATAATATTAATTATGCCTTACATTATTTACTTATTTAGCTGTTCTGTCTCTCTTTTATAAGTACTTACTCTTCATGAGGGCAGAAAATTGCTTTCATTTAATTAATTGCCATAGTTCCTACGTGAGTCACCATGTAGTAAGCACTCAATAATATTACAGTCAAATGAACAGGCTATATAAAAATTCAACCATCGGTTCATGGGTTTTGTCACTGAACACTCACTCAATAATAAATGGCTATGTTCTGGCATCTTCCAAACATCATTTTCTTGCATCCCATAGAGCTGTGGTCCTCATCTTTGCAACTTCTCAGAGGCTTGTGGTGAGGAAGACGCTGATTCACAGAGGTGTGGCTTGTCAAAGGTTTTCATCAAAGTCTCTGGTGGGTTCCATCATCCAGGAACCTCTCACTGTCATAAATAATTACCTATTTTACCCAGCAGTCAGCTAGCAAATGACTAATTGTGATAGTCTGTAAAGTCTGAAAAAGGGAAAATATATAAATTATGACAAAGATACAGTCTATTTGGATAGCCTGTTATCTAGTTTTGTTGTAGTAACAGATAACACCCATATCTCAAAGACCTACAACAAGAAATTTTTATTTCTTGTTCCTGTTACATGAGGGATGTAGATTATCAGGGGTCATCTGAGTGCAACTCACCTTGTTGACCTTCTTAGTCATCAACTGAAGTGGAAGAAATGCTCCCATTTAACATGTAGGCAACAATGAAGGGAATCAGGTCAAACCATACAGGCATATGCAGAATTTCTGGTCAAACATATTCCCAGTATTTCATAGGCTAAAATATTCCACATGGCCAAATTCAAAATCCATAAGTCAGGCATGCATATTCCTTCCTCAATGTGAATAGGCATATCACATGACAGTATATAGCTGAATCATACAGAAGAACTGACTCAAAAAATAATCCTCAGTCTCTCACAGGAGAAAACACTCCAAATAATGGGGTGCATGGAATGAAAATATAAAAGACTTTCCTCACATCATCTTTATAGGTAAAGAGTCACCATGTCTCAAAGTGCATCTTTATTTGGGAAAATACTAGATCATTTAATCTCCGCGAGCGATGGGTGACTCCAGAGAGACCTCAGACATGTAGTCTCTGATGCATTAATTCAGGGAAGACTTTGAGACACTGAGAAGGGAAACTTAGGTCAACTTCATAAAAGACTGATGTGAAAACCAGCTGTTAAATTATTCGTTTAAAATAGGAACTACGCATTTTTCAGCAGTCAAAATATTTGGTATACTGTCTGGAAGATCTTTTTGTTTTGCATCCTGGGAAGCTGAATTAGGCTTGGCGAACATGAATTAGAATAAAAGGACACACACACACACACACACACACACACACACAGACACACACACACACACAGAGGGGAGTGTTTTTACAAGTTGTTATTTTTATCTTCTGAACTCTGCAAAATTACTCTTCAGTTAATATAGAGGCATTAGGCTTTAGTGGACAGATTTTTATTCCTTTAACAGCACCCCTCTAATTTTTTTGGGAATAAACCTTTTTATCACATTTCTAGAATTCCATACTTCCCCGTTGCTTGGCTGCATGCTATGGTTTCCAGGAGTCACTATCTTCTCTAGTGACATTGTCTAATGATTGTTGATTGGTCCATGAGAGGGCATTTAATTCTAACCTATTTAGAATTCAAACTAGAAAAATGTCTCAATTCTCCTTTCTACAAAGGAAAGGCAGAGAAGGGATGACTCAGTAATCTGCATTCATTTCCCTATTTCCTCTGATGAGGATGAAGAAAACCTGGATGAGGCAGTCAAACTGATATATTGAAAGAGAGAGATAAAGACATAACATGATAAACACATGGCATAATAAAGACAAGACATGGCACATGCCACCCTTAAGTCTTTTCCAAGCCCCACATCTGGTTGGTGCCTGGTCATTTCTGCCTCAAGTACACTTGGTCATTAATCCTTGTTCTTGGATCCTGTGAATAATTCTTTCCTCTTTGGGCAAAGGTTGTGTTTTTTGCTTCTTGCAAACAAGTCCTTCTTTGAAGTATAATGACATTTAAAGAATGAACCCTGGGAGAACATAAATGAATATATCAAGGGTGGGTAGAGGAAGGGGGTCTGGGCTCAACAATAAGATGAGATATATGAGACCCAAAGTGGAGATGCAGGCATGGCCAAGTGCAGAGGGGAGTTTTAAGAGGAAAGGTGCCAACATGCATATACATTTTTTGAGGTAATCAGGCAAGATGGGATTAAAACCACATTGAATTGGTTTACCAGAAGGCAGCTGATACTCTCTGAATTAAGGATGAATAGAGCATGTGGATGCAGGAGCCAGAAAACATAGCTTAGGTAGCAATTAGTACTTCTGAAAATCCATAAGCCTGAATGATGTGTTTGGCACTAAAGACAAGAAACAGGACTAATATTAGAAAAGATATATTGATGGCAAAGAATTTGAATCCCCTCTCTTAATATGGAAGAAATATGATCAATAAGTATTTACTGAACATACACTGCATTTCAGATACGACTTAGGTAATGAAATACACATATGAATAAAAAACAAGCAACAATAAATAAATTATGATACTAACACAAAATTGGATACCAGCATCCTCAAATGATAACACCGAAGACTATCTAAACAATAAAAATCTGCTGCAGATCATTAAAATTGTAAAATAAGTTCAAAAGTAACAATTCCATGAGACCACTCTTTTTTTTTTAACTATGGTATATCAAGTTTGATACATATACAAAGGAAAGAGACTAGAGAGATATGGAAACTAAGTAGTGCTTAATCCTAGTGTCCAGATTATGAGGTTTTTAAACACACACACACACACCATATACATATACATATACATATACATATACATATACATATACATATACATATACATATACATATACATATACATATACATATACATATACATATACATATACATATACATCATATACATATACACATACACATACACATACACATACACATACACATACACATACACATACACATACACATATACATATACATACACATATATGTACACACATATATTCACACACACACACACACACACACACACACACACACCACCCTCAACATATAAGGCTTACTCAGCCATTGGTGAACTATTGTCCTAGAAAGGAAGTAATTTTTCAAGGTGCTGGCAACTAGGAATGGTAACATCATTCCCTTGAAGCTGGTCTAGAGAATCCATCATGGGGTCTACATGAGTTGACTTGGTGAGCTGTCTACCTGAATCCTAATATGCTACCCATCCTCAGTCTACCCTGCAGTAGTACTGTTACCATTCCCATTTCACAGATGAGGGAAGGGAGCAAGAACTGTACCCAAGGTCAGTCAACTGGGAAGAAGTAGAGTCAGGATTAGATGTAGAGTTTGCCCCTAGAGCCATTAGACTTTATCATGTTTACAGACCTGACATTGATAGAGTCAGAAGACTGTGATGGGGTCTGGAGCCAGGGACAAAGTTGGGCCATGCTGGAGCTTTAGAGTTTCCCTTCTCTCCTTCTCTTCTTCTTCTTACTCCTCTTTCTCCCTCTCCTCCTCATCTTCCTTTTCCCACATGTGTGTATTGATTATCAAAGCTAGGGTTTCATGTATGCTGAATAAACACACTACCATTTAGCTCCACCACTAGCTTGTTTGCCTTTTTAGCACCCCTGACTTCTTTCTTATGTCCTTCTTCTCCTCTTTCTCTTTTATTTCATGCACCATTTGTTAACATGAAAAGGAAAATAAAATTTCATGAAGTGCTTATTGGTTTCTAAAGCAAAATCTAGCCAAGGGATTAATGAAAAAAGCTCAGGTTTCAGAGAAAGCGTGCCTTGATACCTATTTTTAAAGTTGTTTCAACAAGGGGCTACAGAGGCCGGGTCAGTAATGGTCAGGTCTTAGATTGTTACTCAATACTTGCACTTTTGAGACACCCTTTACTTTTCTTAAGTAAAATGATCACTTTGAGGATAGTTCCACAGGGAAAATTTCAAACATACAAGCTGTTTAGCTCTGTAAAAGACACAGTGAGATTTTTCTGTTTGTTTGTTTGTTTATTCGGTTTTTAAAAATTATTTTATTTTTTCTGCCAAGGAGTTGTCAGTGTGCAGAATGGAAAAAGGGACTGAGGGTCTTTGAAAGTGGACCTCAGGAAGGGAATGGGATGAGAGGACCTTGAGAGGTAGGGAAGACAGTGTGAAACATTCCTTCACGGGATTAGGGCCAGAGACCTGGATAGTCTCCTGTGTTCTCTCACTCTTCAGGAACTACCTGTGACTCATGTGAAGAGCTCTGTGTTTCGGTCATTGGCTGTCAGAAGTAGGAGTGAAGAGTAGGTCTGATGTGATAAGGACTTCCACATCTGCTGAACGTGGCCTGCAAATGCCATTCTTTCCTAGTCAAGTGTTCAGGACCTGAGTTTATTTCCCCGCCTCCTGCCAGGTGGAGATCTCTGCACTCCAGGTCTTCCGCATTATACACTGTAGCCAAGGGGAGAATGCCTTCCTTGCACCCAATCAGCCCAGTATTCATCTGCAGCCATGGAGAGCAGAAGGACTGATTTCTTGACATAAACACACTGAACAAGCAAGACAGGCCCTACGGAGTTATTTAAAAACCCAATCTCAGAGAGAGCATCACCAATCTGAAGCTCTTGCCTAAATATAAATGGCAAAGCTTATTCAACATCAAATCAAATCAATGATAATTTAAGGACTAATTAGCATTTGGGGCTTTTTTCAGCAGCACAGTGATGGGGTGGATAATGCTATGTGATTGGGAAGAAGTAGGTAATTACGAGGCTGAATACATGGTCTCCTGGAGACTCCTGAGGGAACAGATTCCCTTAGTCATAGGCCAGCCACCTTTAGAGGGAGCAGCAGAGGCCAGGCTGTTGAACCTCTGGGGATCACTCCTCTGACATCAGCTCCATTACTTCCGTAAGTTCAGCAGAACAACATCCTTTACTTTAATTCAAAGAGTAAATGGACAGGATATTAAAAGGAAACTGAATCAAGGGGAAACTAGAATTTGGCACACATTTGCTGGAAGCCAGGTATCAAACTAATCATAGCAGCTAGTATCATGAAGTACTTTTCACATTGTTGTGATAAGCCCTCAACATACACTGTCAGTTTAATTGCTTGAATGTCCTTATGAAGTCAGTATGATGTCGTTGTCCCTATGAAGTCAGTATGATGTTGTCGTCGTCATCATCATCATCGTCATTGTCATCGTCATCATCATCATCATCATCATCATCATCATCATCATCATCATCTTCATTAGACAACTCTGAGGGCCTAAGAATTTATGAGATTTTTCTCAAGTCTCATGAATAGAAATTGGCACATCATAGCTTAGTATACTTAGTATATTTCTGGCTCCATAGATTTTGGTGCTTATTCCTATACAGTGCTAGTTTCCAAATGTCAGTCTCATCATCCTGTGGAGATATGGAAGGTAGATATTCTTTAAGATGACGAAACCCTGGCTTAGTCCTCCAAAGTCAGCCAGGGTCGGTGGCCGATTCTTAAGTTTTAACAGCTAAGAAAAATGAGGGCAGAAAAATAAAATCTGAAGATACACTAGCTCTAAATTTATAGTGTGATACCATCCCAAGAGCATGCAGCCCCCACACGAGAAATAGCCTTGGGCAAGCAGGAGTTCTGGTTGAAGTGCAGAGTTCCCAGTCTGCCCTGTTGTTTAACGTTATCCCTGAGGCCCAGGCTTTCTCCTCAAGTGTCAAAACTTGAGGCTCAATACTGGAAGAAGACCATGTGCCACTAGCTTTCACATGCCAATCCCACTGGGGGTGACTGCCTGGCATGTAGGCAGAGAATGATTTGGAGGTTTGGTTGGGGCTCAGGAGGAGTGCAGCCAGGCTAATCACTCCATCTGTGGTGGTCCCAGCACAGGAGAAAGGTGATGTCTGTACTGTCAGCTGCTGGGTCTACCTCCCACTCTGATTATTCCAGCTGTTCCCAGTCTCTCTCTAGGCAGTGACTATATGGAAGAGTATTTTTCTAATGAGGTTCAGGCTAAAGCAGCTGAATTCTGCCAGAGGCCCCAGCATGCACAGGCAACGCACCCAGCAGTTGGCCACATCCCTTGTCTTCACGGAACTCTAAGTTGCTTCGTTTTCATATTTAGAAATGATCAACTAAGAGGCAGGTGTCTTGGAACAGAGAAGCTTGGTAAGAAAAATAAAACCCTTTGAATTGAGTTTTTCCCCCTGGATTGAATATTAAGAGGCCAGAAAGTGGATGCTTTCCCAAGCCTGATGAGGGCGATTCAAATCACACTCACTCTCCTAGGGCTGGCCTCACAGGGGTTCAATTGCTGAGTACTCTGTTGGACAAAGTGAGACAATTAGTCTTCTTGAGAGGCAATCGAGATGGCTTAAGTGGTACCAAGAAACAAGGCTTTTATTTTACTATGATGAGGAAAAACTCACTGAGCTGAGGCCAAAGGTTGTTGGTACAAGCAATTTTTAGGAAGGGATAGGCAGTTGCATGAGATTATGTATAACATATTATGTATTATGATCTACATTATCATTTGATTCTGACAATAACTCAGTTCTTTACTGAATTTCTAACATATACCTGGAAACTAAAGGCCCCTACAAAGAGAATTGTGTTTTATATAATGGGCATCCAATCTACTTATGAAAACATTTGATGGGGTCCAGCACCAAAGATACCTATAAAACACAGATGTTAAAATACAATTAAATAATATCTGTGAGTGAAGGCAGAGCCAAAAATGTTACCCACATAGAATAATATGGTTATTGTGATTGACAATTGGGATTATCTCTGGGCTTCTTGGCAAGCGATGCAAAAGATCACCACGCTGAGTGCCATGTTGGCACTATCAGATAGAGATCTTTAAATTTTAGAAAAGTAAGCATTTTATTGTTCCTGATTTCCAGGAACACTGTGACAGTCAACTTCCGGAGGTGACTGGCTAAGTCATAATTACCCTAAGGTCTCACTCAGGTGCTATATTAGTTACTTTTCTATTACTGTGATAAAACATCATGACCAAAACAACTTATTAAATAAAATGTTTAGTTGTGATTACAGTTTCAGAAGGATAAGAGCCTACATTGTAGGGTCGCACAACAGCAAGGAGCAGACATGGCGTCTGGAACAGCCTCTGAGGACTCATACCTCAAAACCCACACACAACAGGCAGAGGAGGCACACTGAAAATGGTATGAGTCTTGAAACTTGAAAGCCCACTGCCAGTGACTTACCTCCTCCAATAAGGTCACAACTTTTAATGCTTCCCAAACAGTTTCACAGACTAGGGAGCGAGTATATAAACATATGAGTCTGTGGGGGATCATTCTCATTGAAATCACCATAGTTACCGAGCAGAATGCAAGCCACACATTGATGGACAGTAGAGAGCTTGACAATGATGTACTGTTGGTGAGGATGTGGAGTGTGAGGGTGGAAGCTAGCGACAGAGCAGTGTTGTTTCTCAGAAAAGTAAATTTTATCATGCACTTTCCTGATGATTTACTTCATACACACACACACACACACACACACACACACACACACACACACACACACACACACACGTATGTGTATATATATATATATATATATATATATTTATGTATGTATATATACATACGTGTGTGTATGTATATGTATATATGTATATACGTATATGTGTGTATATATGTATATATAAAATTATATATAATATACCTTTGTTTTCATATATATCTACATATGTGTCACATATATATATATCACACATATATATTATATAGATAAGATGCAGATTTCTAAAAGGAGAACAGGCAAAGAGGCATAATTGAACATCTGGGGAAAATTGTAATTCTTCTAAAAATCTTTGGGGGATTATGATTTTAATCTGCAATCAAATAGTGACAATGGGCAATGATCCTTATAAAATAACTCAACAGTGCACTGCCATTGTGAGAAGGGGAATGTATTAGCTTCTTTTCTGTTGCTGTGATGAGACATCACGACCTAAGCAACTTATAAAAGAAAAAGTTTATTTAGGTTTGTGGTTCCAGAGGGTTAGAGTCCATGATATTAAAGCAAGAAGATGAAGAATAAGAATACGAAGGAGAAGGAGGAGGAGGAGGAGGAGGAGGAGGAGGAGGAGGAGAAGGAGGAGGAGGAGGAGGAGAAGGAGAAGGAGAAGGAGAAGGAGAAGGAGAAGGAGGAGAAGGAGGAGGAGAAGATGACATCACGCTGACTTCATAGTACACTGTTAAGAGCAGGAAGCTGAGAGCTCATGTCTTGAACCAGAGCATGAGTCAGAGAGCCAACTCAAAATAGAGCAAGTCTCTAAACTCTTAAAGCCCACCTCCAGTGATATACTCCACACCTCTAAGCCTCTCTAAACAGCACCATCAACTGGGGAATGGTTAGTCAAATTCTAGAGGCTATGGGAAACTCCTCATTCAAATCACCACAAGGAAAGAAGACATGCCAGTACAGCTAGAACCTAGTACTGTCTCAGCATACAAATCAGAGAGCATTTAATGTAGGGAATTTGCCCCATTGGTACTGGAGGCTTTGGCAAGGGAGACAGTGAGGTGACTGAGAGGCTACTCACATCGTGCAGTCTATATCTGCTCTAAATAGAGAGAAGAAGAGTTACTAACTAAGGGATGAGGTTGTGTGAAGGGCGGGTCACCTGAGTGTAGCTGGATCTAACTTCTCTGCCAGGTGGGAACTCAAACTATTATGGGCATGCAGAATTTTAGAACAGAAGCCCATGAGGTGCTTCAAAGTGTAAGATGGAAGACTCAAAAGCAGACATGCTTTCCTCCTGGTATAGCAAGAAGATAAAGAAACACACAGTTTTACCCAAAGCAGTAGAGACAGGGATTAATTGAGTACTTGGGTCCCCAGTTTAACTGTCCCTGCTACACTCATGGATTCATGAATTTTGTGGGCAAATCCCAATTTAGGACAATACTCCATCACTCTCCTCATCTCAGGAAGGTCTGAATGGATCCTTGAGACATCAGTTTTTGTGTCTTTGCTGAGGCTGTATCTTGAGTAGCAACCCACAGATATGCTGCTTCTGGCTATGACTGGGAATCTGGATGATCTTCCTTTAAATCTACTGCCTGGCTTTCTCTAAGGAGCTGGCCAGGAAATTCAGTTAGCTCTGTGAGTCCTAAGAGACTGTGACCCAACCCCAGGCCATGTTCCAGATCTCAGTGTCATCTTCAGTCATGCAGAATCTCAAATACTAGGTTGTGTACACCAATTGGCAAATTTATAGATGAAGAAAGTGGAGCATAGGTGGTAATAATAATAATAATTAATAATAATAATAATAATAATAATAATAATAATAATAATAATAATGTTAGCTTGACATGTAGCCAGGGCCTGACTCCCAAATTCCCATTCTATTCCCAGCACTGTCTTATAGCATTGGCCTGGTTCATGGTCCCAGGCTCTTATTCCTCACTAGAGAATCCATATCTTAACTCATCTCAAAATTTAAGACCCAAAAGAGAGAAAATGAAATTTCAGCTAATCCAAGCATACATTATAAATCTCTATCTTTTTCTGATGTGCTGACTGTAACCCTCTGTGCAGCCAACAGACATTTGGCATCTTTCCATGGCAATAGCATGGTCCTAGTAGGACAATTCTCTCATCACTTGAGAGAAGATCATTGTAAAGCAATACATTTGAAAGAAAAGAAGGTTTGGGAGTCATGGAAACCTGTGTGGGTTCATGTGGCTCAGAGGATCACCAACCAATTATTTTTAAGCTGTGGAAAGGGAGCAGGATGATACACTCCACTCAGTTCTGCTCAACTTAGGAAGGACAAACCATGGGAGCGAGGAAGTGTTTAGTTGGCTATACTACTACTCAGCTACTAGCTTTATGGAGATTTCACCCCATATTCATTTGCATACACATTCATTTCCTGGAGCAGAAAGATTTGACTTGATCATACAACCTAGCATTAGGTCAGGCAGTGCTTGAAATGTTTTTTTTTTCTATGTATGTTTAATTAGTTCCTTTAGTTTGGCCTAAGTTTCGATAGGCTCAAGAGCAAATATTTACTGGGACTTTCTGCTAGCATCCTGGGACAGATGAAGAGATACTAAGCATAGTCCCTGACACTGTGGAGCTGGTGGTCAGGAGATGTATACATTAAAAGAGGAACAGAAAATACTAAGATGTATGTGTAGGGTTGCTGGGAGAGAGGGATGTGTTTCTGCCTCTCTGTTGGGCAATACAGCAACACAAACTTGGTGCCTTAAAACAATGTCCATTCATGAGCACACATTAAGTTTCCAGTTGGGCAGAGTCTCATCTCAAGGTCTCATCAGGCCCAAGGCAAGCTACCCATTGGGTCGGGCTTTTGCCTGTGGGCTTAGGTAAGTCTTCATTCAAGCTTTCTCTGGTAATCACCAACACCCATTTTTTTCCCTGTCCCATCTTTCAAGGGAGGAGCAGCATAGCATCCCTGGTATCATCTGTACTCCTTCCCACCTGATGTGTTTCTTCTGCCCAGCTGTCCACAGAGGGTCAAGTCCTTTCTTCTCATACCTTGTCTTACTTCTGTATTCTTCACCTGGTCTAAAAGAGATTAGTGTTTAGATACTTTTCTTCTTAATCATTTCATTTATTGAGATAGGGTCTTGTTGTGTAGCTCAGGCTGTCCTTTACCTCTGGATGCTCCTGTCTCAGCCTCCTGAGTGAACAGATTACTCAGCAAGAGTGGAAGGCTTCTTGGTAGCAGTGGTTAGACTGAATTTCCTAAGAATGAATCAAACCTTTGCATGAGAGAAAACAGGGAGGAGGCTGTAAAAGGCAGTTGGAAGAGCTCTGAGGCAGGCTTAGTGCTTCCTTCTCTATCCAATACCTATTTAGGGTGGAGCATTCCAAAATTTGCAACCACAATTTTTTAATGAATTAACTCACTGGTTATAGATTATTATAATGATTAAAATAAAATCACACTTAGAAAGTTTGGAGACTAGTGCTCAGAACCATCAAAATGATCACTATATAATAGCTGATGTTATTCTACAGCTCCAGATCGGAAAACTCTTGCAAGGAGACCTAGAATGTTCATTCACTCACTTACTTATTTATTAAGAGCAAAGAAGGTGCTGGTGTGGGGCCCTGGGGAGAGGGCAGAAGATTGGAATCAACAGAACATTTCAATATCATGAGGTTCCATTCCAGCTGAGCAAACAGACAACAGGCAATGTAAGGATCACACAATGGTCCTCCGATGGTGTCTATGGCCTTTGAAAGGTGGGTTTCTCTTTATTATCATAATTACGGAACACAAGCATTGCCTCCTTATGTCTCAATCCCTCTTTGACTTCAGACAGATCAAGCCAGACTCTCTCGTCAGCCCCCACTCACCATGTATCTCCAGTGCTCTGCACACTACCTCATTCACAGTATATCCCTGTAAATAATCTCAGATTTTCATTCCTTGTTGAGATCAAACCCACTATTTAAGTTTGAATAAACATTTGCATAACACCTGCTATGTGCCAGTGAGCATCAGAGCCAAGATTCAAACTGAGTCTGCCATCCTTGACAAGGCTAAGTATGAAGCTTCAGGCCTTCCTGCCCAGTCTTGTATCCAATACTCCTAACAACAGTAATGATATTCCTAATAGTAATGGAAAAGCAGCGCCTACAACTGTTTATTGAACACTGTAGCCAAGTTCCTCAACTCAAGTTGTAGCATCGGTTCCTTATGAAGACGCTAGAGAGTGAGAATTTGCCTCATTTTAGAGGGGCTGAATCTGCCTATTAGAGAAGGTGAGTTCTTGCAATGGGCCACAGGGCCAGTATGCAGCTGGCTTTCGAGTGAATCCAGCTTCTGTTGATTCCAAGCCTTGGCACTGTGTGATGATTCAATGCTTTGATCCAATGTTGTCTTCGGCCTGATTAGTCCTTTTCTTTTCCAAGGACTTTCCATGTAGACATCCATGTAATCATAGTCTCAGATACATGTGAGCAATGTCTGGGGAGTGTCTGAATCACAGCATTGCAGGTGCAAATACTATAACCGGTCACCATGATGTCATCGTGATTTAATGATGACTGGTTTACCTATGTGCTACAGTTCATGTCCTGTCTCTTTGGTGTCTTTATCTCAGGGCTGCTGCCCCATCCTCATGAAGGGAAAGGAATTTCAAGTCTGCAGGAACAGCTCCAGTTGCTTTATCAGCTCACTCTTCATCCATGGGGTTTTTCCATGAGCACACACACATGAATTGTGCATAGATGCCTTTAACAGTAACAGTTGACAGTACTCATCTTGAACCCTGGACCCACCGCCAAAGATTGGGGGAGTTGCTCTATAGACTTGTGTGAATGCAAAGAGGGACAAAAAACATGGAGGCTCACATTTGTCTTGTTCTTGGTGGGAAGCCCAGTGTTAACATGAAGATGAGTCAGTGGGGTAGTGCATGACTTTAATATCAGCACTTGGGAGACAGAGCCAAGTGAATCTCTGAGTTCAAGGCCAGCCTGGTCTACAAAGTGAGTTCCAGGACAGCCAGAGCTACACAGAGAAACCCTGTCTCAAATAACCAAAACCAAACCAAACAAACAAAAAACCAAATCTGCAGATAGGCTCATTGGTCTATTTCTCCAAAAACAATATCCTGGGTACCTATGACAGCTATGACATCTGCCAACATGTGTCCCTCAGACAAATTATCCAAACCAGCCAGGTGTGCAAAACTAGAAGCCTTGATCTTACACTGATAAGGGATAAGAGTGGCTACTGCCATCAGACACCAAGCATACCCCAAATTTTCCCTTAGGAGCTTCAGTGGCAGTATATGTGTTCCTGAGGAAACTTGGTAGCCCTTAGAATACAGCTTAAAGTGATGAATTGGAAGTCTTCATCCCTGCTTGTTTAGATGGGGACATTTGGATCAACCTTGATCTCCCCTGGAGGCATCTTGTTCAGACACTGTTCAATGATTTGAAGGGACTCCACATGACACAGGTACCTATCGTAGCAGTTCCCTTGGGAACCAACAGGATCATCAAACTTGACCTGCGTGTAAATATTACAAGGCTGGGTCTTCTGCAAGTCCTACTGAATGCCTGAGCCTCAGAGCATCATCTCACTGAATCCATAGTTAAGTGTGTCTTCTGCTGATACAACCCCAATGTCTACTGTCCTATTTCACCAGATTCTATTGTTGGAAAATTCCTTAATGACATCCCTAAACCCGAGAAGTAGGTCCTGGTGCATGCCTCCTGTTCGAACATAAGCAGTACCATTCGGGTTCTAGACACCCACTCACAGAGCTCTAAAATTTTTTTCTTTCTTCAAGCATCCACAAGAAAGGAGTTATGGCATGTGATGATAGCCATGATGGTTTAAAAATCCGTGTGATCTCTCCAAAGAGCACTTGGGTCCACTGTACCTGAGGAGGAGGTTGGATGTTTAGTAACTTCTCCACAGCTAGCAAATAGGCCTGTTCATCACACATCATGAACACATAGTCCACTGGTCAAAGTATGGAAGGGCTTGCACATAAGTCTTGTACTCAACAAGCTTCTCAGTGCCTTGGTGCTGGAGCCCAATGTGAGGGTCACACTTCTGCACCATCTCTCCACTCAATTCCAGCACTAGTCTCAGGACTTCATGAGCTGATGGGTGCTGGGACCCAAAGTTCAGGGTCACGTTAGTCACCACTTTTTCCTTCAAAATCTCCACATCATACCAACGAGGTTTCCAGTGGGCTGTTTCCTTGGAGGAGTACATGACAGCTCCCGAAAACTGCTATGTCCATTCCATATCTGGCTGCCATCGCCGAGCACCTCTGCTGGGCTGACTCGGGCAGATCCCAGACCCTGGGCCACAGCACCTGGGACCTGACAGAGGCAGCACAGAGCCCCCAGGACCGCCATCTTTACTTGCTGCAGACAATAGGAAGAACCCTCCCTCAGTTTCTAAACCATCAGTTTACAGTCTAGTTAAGTCCTCCCAGACCCATGCTGCTTTAGGTTGTGAGCTCAGACTCACAACAGGGCACATAAAATGGGAGAGGGTAGTTGTAGTTGCTTGCATTCTCAACCTCCTAAGCATTATCCCTGGAATTAGCACAACAGCAGCCCCTCCTTTGTGGGGTTGGGACAAAACTGACATGGTTCCAAGCTTCTGCTGTGACAGATGCTTTCCCTAAAATTTATTTCGCTTAAAAATATTTATTAACTTACCGAGAGTTAGGGCTCATTACACTGTTTCTCATACACACTTTTTTTTTTTATTCTCTTTCTCCCACTTCTTGCCCTCCTCTCCCTCCTGAATTCCCCTCAACTGCCAATGTCCTAATTTAAGGTCACGTGTGACATTTTGCCCTCTATGCTTCTGTCCTCCACTTATCAACACCTCTTGCTCTCATGCTCGTCTATCTAGATTATGACAGATGCTTCCTTTTTTTTTAATGAAGAAAATATAATGGACAAAACTCCCCATTGTCATGGAACTTCAATTTTGGTGAGATAATCTACATAAAAGGTGCCTAGTTGCCACAGTTACCAGCTGCATGTTATTTGGTGAATCACCTTACTCTACAGAGAGTCACAATATTGGAGCAAAAATAACATCTCCAAATATTACATTAAAGACCCAGTGAGATCAGGGAGAAGGTCTTTTTGTTAGCATACTCAAGGTTACTTGCAAAAGAAAGTGTTTCTGGATCTTGAGGCTATAGCATCCGTTCCAGATATAAGGAAGGCCAATGTTATAGGTAGCTTCCCTCAATGATAGCAGAGTGCATAAAAGCTTAGGACCCTGGTATCTCAGGAACCACATGGGAAGTCAATTTCTAATGCCAACTGAACAGACTGAGGAGCACATTGAAGAAGAGCAACACGATGGCTATAGACCACTGGTTCTCAAACTGTGGGTAGAGAGCCCTTTGACAAGCATCTATCTCTATAATTCATAACAGTAACAAAATTATAGTTTTATAAAGTAGCAATGAAATGATTTTATGGTTGATGTCTGTATTAAAGAGTTGCAGCATTAAGAAGATGGAGAACCACTGTTGTAGACTAACACTAGGTAGCTACAAACAAGAGAGACCAGACTGTATGGGTTATGGGCTGTCTTGTGTGCTCAATGCAACAAAGACAAAGTTTAAAGGATGGATTAGAAAGGTCACAGAAAATGGCATTAACAAGTACAGAAGGTTCCGTTTCTAGTCAGACCAACAGATCCAGATCAACACTAAGAGATAAACCAGATAGGGGGCATGGAAATTCCGGAACAGGGGATGGAACATAAAACCATAATTGCTAAGAGGTCACATGGGCTGAGGAAGTGACTCAATGGGTAAGACACTTGCTGTGCAAGCATGAGGACTGGAGTTTGGATCCCCTGCAGCCACATTAAAGCTGTGAGCAGCAGCCCTGGGAAGACAGAGACAGGCAGATATCAGAGCTCACTGGTCAGCTAGACTAGACAGAATGACAAGCTCTAGGTTCAGTGAGAGACCCTGTCTTTTCTAGAATTTTTGTTGCTGTGAAGAGACATCATGACCAAGGCACCTCTTATAAAAGACAACATTTAACTGGGACTTGCTTACAGGGTCAGAGATCCAGTCCATTATCATCAAGGCTCCTACATGGCATTGGCCAGGCAGCAAGCATTATTCTGGAGGAGCTGAAAATTCTACATCTTGATCAAAAAGAAGGCAGGAGCAGAGTATTTTCAAGGCAGCTAAGAGCAGGGTCTCAAAGTCCACCCTGACAGTGACACACTTCCTCCAGCAAGGCCACACTTATTTCAACAAGATCATACCTCCTAATAGTATCACTTCTGACACCAAGCATATTCAAACCACCACAGACCCTGTCTCAAAACTAATGTGGGGAATCTAGAGAGGAAGGCATCGTGATGTCAGACTCTGGCCTGTATATGAGTCCTCATGGGTGAGCACACCTGCACACACATACTTGTATGAACCTTTCATCTACAACGTGATATTTTAAGAGGGAGTCTTCGACAGTCACCAGGCAAGAATTGCCTCTCTCCATTTACAGACAAATTACTGTCCAGAAAAGGACACACTTGCAGAATAGTCGACTGATTATATCTGCCTAAACAGAGTAACCAGCCCTTAATAATTCTGCAGCACTAAAGTCTGTCAGATGAGTTTGGGCCAGAAGGCTGAAGATTTGATGCTCCAATGTTCGGTAGTATAGGGGTTGTCCAGGTGTTCAGCGGTCTCTATAAATTGGCTAAGTTTTAGAAGCTATGCTTAGTGCTTCCCATAAATTCAGTTAATTTAGTCATTCTGGATTTCTGATGGCATTGAAGACCTATAGACTCATAGCCAATCCAGGCTATTTACCTTGAGAGAAAAGATCTGAGTGGAGGGTTCTCAGCTGACATTCATTCTAAAGCCAAGAAAAAGCCAGGTTCAAAACTAAGTGTTCTAGTCAAGAGAGACGGCAGAGGTTCTGGCTAGTCAACAAAAGGATGGACTGGGTATTAAGACTATCTTGTACCTCACTGATACAAATAGGAATAATTATGCTCTAATTGTATTCTGAGAGAAAAGCTTTATTTTAACAGGAAGGGTAATATGTAGAAGGAGCTAAGGGAAAAGGAGCACCGAGAGGAAAAGATGGAGTAAGGAGAGGAGAAGATGAAGTAGTTGAGAAGCTCGGTAATGAGAGAGAAAAAGAGAGAGAAAGAGAGAGGGGGCATGGAGGCAGAAGTTCACGTGTCTCCACTAGTCAAAGATAGTTTACATAGCTAGGTTGGGTATTAGGTTACACTTATGATTGAGCATTACCATACTTATAAAGCCCTTGATTAACATTTTAAAAATTTGTATAAAAGCCAAATGGAAAAGGGGGGGCACGGGATAGGGGTTTTCTGGGGAGGGGAAATGGGGAAAGGGTTTGGCATTTGAAATGTAAATAAAATATCCAATTTAAAAAAAAAAGAGGGAGTCTTCGAGAGTTAAGTCAGTCCCACTGGTAGAGGCACTCATGACATTTTAGCGTACATATGAAGAACATAAATAAACGATGAATTAAAGATCTCCTTCCTCTCTTCCCCCTACTTCTTCCTGCTCCCTTCAATGTTAGATTTCCAGCCTCCAGAATTGTGTAAGATCAGGGCTTGCCATATGAGCACCCCTGGCTATTATGTTGTGTTACAGCAGTCCACATGGACTAAGACAATGAGTAATTTCCGGGATCCTGACAACTGAGTTTTACTGCTGTCCATCCTGTTTTGTTCCTTGGGAGGCAGTTGATGCGGAGAGAACACGGATGCTCTATCCTTTAGATTCTGAATGAGTTCACCCACTATGAGGGGTGGGTGCAGTTGGAGAAAGGGAAGAGAGAAGTAGAAAGCTTGAACATCTTGGTTGCATCCTTCAAGTCATAGAGATCTCTGCATCATCTGCTTTCTGATGATTTTATATGCTCTGTATTCTGGCCACCACTCCCTTTGGACCTAGAGATGTCAGAAACCCCATGATTACCAGCCCTAGAAAACTGCACTTGCTCCATGATTTTCTTATACTCTGCCCACAGCTTTGTAAATAGCCTTGCCATCCTGACTGTGCCATCTGTCATCTTCTGGTTCCCTGAGCAATGCAGAAGCTCCAGGGCTTTGATCCAAAGCTCTGTCTCACTGGGTTCTGTTTGCATAAACTCTCAGTGGGTCAGCTTAATTTAAGGCAGTGGTGCTAGAAAATGGCCCCAGTAGAAGGCAGAGAGAGTTGGAGTCAGGACCTGGAAAAGAGGCATGCTAAGATCTTGGGTTTAATTAGGATAAATACTAAGGGTTTAAAAAGAGCAACAAGTAATAAATAATTTTGGCACCACACTCAGTGGGAGCCAAGCAGTATTCTAAGTGCAATGTATGTGTGAAATCCGTTAGTCACTGTGCTGACTAGTTTTATGTCACCTTGATACAAGACACAGTCATTTTGGAAGGAAGAATCTCCATTGAGAAAATTCTTCCATCATATTGGTCTGTAGGCAAGCCTGTGGTACATTTTCTTGATTGATGATGGATGTGGGATGGCCAAGCCTACTGTGAGTGGTGTTACCCATTTTCAGGTGATCTTGGATGCAATATAAAGGCAAGTTGAGGAAGCCATGAGGAGCAAGTTAGTAAACAGCATTGCTCCATGGCTGCTCATCCGTTCTTGCCTCCAGCTCCCTTCCTTGATTTCCTGCCCCCACTTCCTTCAATAATGAGCCATGATTTGAAAGTCTAAGTGAAATCAATCTTTTTCTTTTCATGTTGCCTTTTGGTCATGGTGGTTTTTTGTTGTTGTTGTTTTGTTTTTGTTTTTTGGGGTTTTTTGTTTGTTTTTTGTTTTTTCAAGACAGGGTTTCTCTGTGTAGCCCTGGCTGTCCTGGAACTCACTCTGTAGACCAGACTGTCCTCGAACTCAGAAATCCGCCCGCCTCTGCCTCCCAAGTGCTGGGATTAAAGGCATGCGCCACCACTGCCTGGCTTGGTCATGGTGTTTTATCCCAGCAATAGAAACCCTAAAGACAGTCATCACAAAAATACTATTGAATAGATAGTACTGCCAACAATATCTTGCAAAATGAAGAGCAGAGGACAGGGAAGCCAAGTGATTTGCTGAAGATCTTACACATAGTAAGTCATGTCAGATCTGCCTTTCTTGGTTGTCCAGCTTCCTTGATCCACCATCTTTATCAGACCTCTGTACAAAGCAGGCCTTTCCTTATGTAGGAGTTCATTGACCTCAGTTACAAGCATACTAGCTTTTTCAGATAGTGCTAATGGGGACTTCATGTCTAAGTGGAATATTTGCTGGTGTCCTTAACCCCATACTCCTCTAGAACTGCCTCAATGCTAAAATCTCATAATAGTAAGGCACAGATGGGAATGCAGCTCTAGCTTGCCATCTAATTGTGAATGAATTTTCTGACCTCTGTGCTTCAGATTCTTTTTCTATAAAATGGGTCTAATAAGACTAACCAATTCACAACATTACTATGGAAATTAAATGAAATTTTGTCTGTCAGCTCAGCAGGAAGGCGATGGTAATAATAGAGTTAGACATGGAATAAATTCACTGTAGGCAACACCTATGAAAGTCTCTGAGGAAAGAGAGCACAGCAGTCACTAGTACTACTTCAGACAATGAAGAACATCTTGAACATGTAGAAGGATGGCTAGGAGATACTCAAGGCCTGATTTTTCTCTGAGAAGGTCTCAGCAGGCCAATGAGAAGCTCATCCACAAAGGAATATTGCATTGAAAAGAGATGAATAGAAATGGCCAGCTTGTGGTGCTCATACCTGTCTCTGGTTGCAACTTTTGGAGGATAGTATGTACCATCACAGCTACCAAAGGTCTCAGCTCCTGTCTGCCTCAGGCTAACATGGAGTAAATGTTAGATACTGACACCATCATGGTTTTAATTAGGAGCCTAAGGAGTGGAAACAAGTGTCACTCTGCCCTACAGTACAGTTAGCTGTGTGACTGCCTATATCTAAGAGAACTCCATTACTTGACACTTATTAAACAGACAAGACAGATGTTATTTGAGCTCTTGTAGTAGAAGAGACAAGCCTCATTGTAGAACTGTGATCAACTTTGAATATAGCAAAGACAGCTTGAGATTTTTAACCATTTGTCAGACAGAGGAGGCCTGCAGATGGAGTTTGACTGGGCAAAAGAAATACGGGACACTTGCCATCTTAGTTGCTTTTCCGTGTCTGTGACAAAATACCCTGACAAAAGCAATTTAAAGACAGAAGGGCTTAGTTTGACTCACAGTTCCAGGGTACAGTCAGTCATAGTGGAGTCGTCATGACAGCTAGAGAATTGAGGCAGGCGGTCCTATTGTGTTCATAGTCAAGCAGTAAGAGGCAGTGAATGTTGGTGCTCAGTTAGCTTTCTCCTTTTTATGTAATCCAGATCCAGGCCTAGGCAATGGTGGCTTCACCTTTAGTGTGTGTCTCCCAACTATAATTAACCTTATCAAGTTTACTCGTGTGTATACTTGGAAGCATGAGATTCCAAGCTGATAACCAACACTAACTGACTAAACTGGTTCACTATGAATTTTTCTGTAGATAATTCAAGGACTAAAGTTTGGCCAAGGACAATGTTTTTGTCATCTTTCCTAGATGAAACCTCAACAGGACTCATGAATGTGCCTCTCCCTCTTCCCCTCCCCCGTCTCTGTCTAGTATTTTGCATGACTCAGAAAAAAAGTTGATGATCATTTGGGTGACCATCAGGGCATGTGAGGGCTGGCCTTTTTAAGCATGACCTTATGGTCAGACTCAGCACCTGAGTACCCAGATGGTACCTGCAGATACCCTGTCAATGTCTCCTGGGCCTCTTTTAAATTAAAACAACCCCTGAGCAGGACAGAACAACTAGATGGTCTAGTTATAGGGTCCTTCTGGATATAAGGGCCTAGACAGACATCAGAAATGGCTTGTTAGGCAAAGGCATTGTTGAGTCAAGAGAAGACCAAGGCTCTAACTCCAGAGTTCTTGATTCTAAATTTAACTTCTACTTATTAAATAATTCAGACTTTAAAAAAAATCTCCATACAGTATTTTTTTAATGTCCTGTGTGAACCAAAAAGTCCTCTGCATCTCTCAAAATCCCTTTGAATGGGATTCATGGCATCAGAGCTTTATTCTCAATAAATCTTCTATATCAACTTGTATTAAAAATAATTATATACACCCACACATCTCTATCTCTATATCTGTTTATTTTTAGCTAATCTCTATCTGTATCTCTCTCCCTCCCTAACTTTACCCTATCCCTACCCTTAACCCATCCGTATCCCTACCCTCACTGCTACCTTATCTCTACTCCTGTCCCTATTCATATCCATATGTATATCTGCCCCCACCTTATATTTTGAGAAACATATGTTAGGATAGGAGATTTGTTATCCTCAAGGTCAAATATTGGATGGAAGACTAAATTCTAGCCTTTGGCATATTTCTTTCCCTTTCAACTCCATCTATTTCATCTGCCTCTTCATCTTCCTCTCCATTCTTTCCTAATGGATTGATTATGATCAGTGGAGTGTTATTTGATTTACTTGATGTAAATTGACACGAGGGTACAGACATACTATTTTAAATCAAGTCCTAGAAATAATGAAGATATTGGAGAGAACTACCAGTATTTGTACTTTTCCTGCTGTTTGCCAGTCTAATAGCTTGCTCATTTACTGGTCTGAAGTGTGAGCTCTCTTCGGCTTTTGAGCTGGTGACTTTGAAGTTCATTACCTCTACAGGCAGTTAAAGGCTGGCCCTATCAATCTGCATACACGTCTCTTACAATGCTCAGAGCACTTATTGTAGCAGTCACTAGTACACCTGGATAAATTGTATGACCTTCATCACCACTGAGAAGGAAGCCCATTACAAAGTAATGTCAATTTCATTTGATTCTAGGATCAAAAAAATGGATTCTAGAATAAGGGAAATGTCAAGGGAGAAGAGAAAGCAAGGACCTTAGACTTGAAAGACCTTGATTTGAAGATGGGTTTAGAGGCTACATAGCCTAGAAGAAGTCATTCAACTTGCTGATCTTTACTGAGATCCTTGTTTATAAATATTAAAGAAGGACTGGAAGTAAGAGTGTTGCTCAAAGAATGAGAAGTTCTATAGGCTCTATGGGTTAACCTACTACTATTGTATTGTGAAATAGACTTGGTTTTAAACTGCCCTCTAAATTCATTTCTCTATATTCATAGATCAGACCTGATCAGAGAAGTTTCTTTGTGCATTGGTTGGTGGTTAATGCAGAAACTCACAAGTTGTCAAAGGACAGAGAATAAGTGTGAGTAGAGCAGTTAGGCACAATAGAACACCTGTATCATACATTTTCCCTCAAGTCCCAGGAACCATTGGGAAAGAAGGGGCAGAAAGATTATCAGAGCGAAAGGTCAGAGAGGACCAGAGTGGAGCCATGTGTTCTGGATAAACAGAGCTTATGAAGTCACAGCAGCCAAGGAAAAGACCTGCTCGGGTTCAAGGCAGTCAAGATTCTAGCAGAGAGGTTGAAGGGGCTTATGCTCTACCCACCTCAGCTGAGGAGTACAGGCAGCTGAAGGCCTCTGGTGTAGAGAGGGTAAGTTTGCCTTTATGTGTGGCCCTTGGTAGGTTGGCCATGCTTCAGTGGATGGCTCCATACTCATGAGTACATGGGCAGCATGAGTCAGCCTTGGTGCGTCATGAAAAAGAAAAAAGGGGAGAAAAAAGTGGACATGTATGTGGGAGGGTGTAGGGACGTGGGGGTAGATATAGGAGGAGTTAGAGGAACATGGGGGATCAAAATATGTAGGAAAAAAAATAAAAACTGCCGGGGATCCGCAGGGTCTCTCATGCCATGCTGTGTGGAGTTGGCTGAGAATGCCTTGGGTTCCTCCAGCTGCAAGTTAGGCCCGGCTGTTCACCACGGTTCCTCACGGCGCAGCCCCAACACTCGAGGAAGTCCTTGGGTTTCCAAAACTGGTTTATTGACGTGGAGGATGGTGGATGGATCTGGATGCACACCCCACAAAACCCAAGGCAGATCTGAGTTAAACAGGGAGGGAAAGAGGGGGGAGGGGCTGGGGAGGAATGCTCAGTTGGCTCCACCCTCTGGCCTTCAGGTACCTCATTAGTTTGTAAATCTCTCTAGGGCCTGGGGGCTGTTTATCACGCCTTCCACCTGTGTACAGTGACTTAAGGGTAAAGGTGGAATGGAGATTAGACCTCGTGACAGGAGCCTGGGTTCTGGGGACATGGCCAAACCCACAAGCCAAGAACCATGACACCCTTCCATGGCCCGACAGAAATACACTATATGCATGTACAGAATTCTCAATAAATTGGTGAAAAAAATGCTTAAAAATTAAGAATGAGGAGCTCAAGAAACATGCTCTGGGAGAGGGGATATGTCAAAAGATTAGAGAAGCATCCACAAGCCATTGCTGATCCACTGCCATCCTCTCTGGGAACAACACTCACAAGACTGATTGCATATGAATATTGACACACGAACTTGCTTAGTAGAACATTATATCAGATCTTTTCGACTCCCACCAGAAAACAAACTTCAAGTGTCTCTGTGGCAAAACTCCTTTTCTTCATCCTTTCCCTCTTTTGTCAGCTCAGTTCTAGTTTTCTTCTACCCATACCATGCGTACTCACTCACCCCCCCAACTACAGGCTCCTAGTAGCAGTCTTATATGTTTCACAGAGCAGATGCCCATAAAAGCTTACAATACAGAGGAGGGGCTAGATGTTTGTTGTTTTCCCCTTTTCAGGCAGATCTGACAGACCTTGACCCCACAGAAACTTCTAGAAACTCGTAACAAGTAGATCTTGTCTTTTACAAATGTTAAGATGTGTATGTCCTATGGATTAAGATCCACAGCCAAGTGCTCTCGAAATTTCTACACAGATTGTCAGCCAAAATCCGCAAGTAGACTAAATGCCAGGTCGCTGAGTCCTACAAGGGGAATCTGAGGACAATGTACAAGTAAGCACGGGGGACTCCTTCATGGTTGCCAGGGAACAAGCTATGGCGTGCATGCACTAGGCTCTCTACTGCTTGACACCCAGATAGACTATGAAAGCTAGGGGCTTGCCTAAGCCTACAGATGAAGGCAAGTTACTTTAGGCATGGGAAGAAAAGATGGAAATAAGTTGACTCTACTGGGTCTAAGCCTTTGGTTGACAGTTGGCTGTGATGTCAGCCATCATGGCTCTCCTGCCCTGGAATTTGCCTATATAGAGACTCAGTGAAGACAATTAGTTCTATTTAGAGAAATGAAAAACCATTTAGAGGTTTCAGTGAAAGGGCATGTGCAATCCTTTGGGAGGTCAGGCCTTTCCACCCTTGGTTTTGCTCTGGGGATTGGGTGCTATACAGACATGTATAGTATGCTGAGTTTCACTCTGTAGGAACACTGTTAGAATGGTGTACCATGTGCTCAGTGGACAGCTTTGCGCTGCAAAATGGGCCTTCCATGTGGAGCTGGAGTCCTTCATTGTTTAATGCTCATGTAATGCTCTCGATATGCTCTACTGTATCCCCAGCGTTCCTCATTACAGCCTGTTAGCCTATGTCCTTCTCGTGGGTGGTTCACCCTGCTGCACACTTCCTACTAGCCCTTCATCAAGACTCGTGATTCATCAGTGCTGTTTTACCTCCTACAAATGCTCACAGAAAGCACACCTCGCCCCAAGATGCTGTTCGATGCTTGCCAGGATCTGCATATGTTTCTCTCTCCATCTGGAAAGATTTTCTCTACTCCCCGCTCTCAGGCTAACATTCCAGCATCTCTTAAGATTTAGCTCTGGCCTGAAGGAAGGATGTCAGCTGTGTGATTGATTCACCAGTGCAACCCAAGCTCCAGCATGCTATTTGGAATGCAGCATAAACCAAGGGATCCGACTTGTCTGCAGAAACAAATAATCTCTCCTGGGAAACACTGTTGCTGATAGCCACCTCCTGGATTCCCTTGCTGGGAGGTGTCTGCATCTGTGCTCCTGGTTTGCCTCCACCTCCCATATTCTCTCATTAGATTCTAAGCTTCTCAAGCATAGAAACCGTGCTCACTCATCTTTTAGGTTGTTGATGTCTAGCACTGCTCCCTGATACAGTGGATACTAAATAAATGCTGAATAACAAACAACAGGACTGATGTAGATGGTTTCTGCTCTCAGACGTTGCCTCATCGTGAATAGATTTTTCTCTTCTCCTTTCACTGGGCACGGAACTCTCTCTGCATCTACAGATTGACTACAACTCAACGAAGATTTGATTTGTAAAACAAGATAGCTTTGTAAGAAAGAAGTGATCTTGGGAATGGCAGTTCTTCAAAATTCAGCCTTCTAATCTGACAAGTGGGCATTAAAACGTCTTGGCTGTTGTCTCATAGGTAGGCATTTGACAAGGACTCAGGTTGTCCTAGCTAATAGGGAGATGGTATTGGGAAATAAAAATGAGGGAGTGGGTCAAGCAAGGCAGAGAAAAGATTTAATAATGGGCTTTTATGGACAAGATGGGCCTAACTCTGCTAGAGGCCCTCTGAGGAGCCCTGCAGGATGGGTCTCATACACTATCTAGAGATGAGCTGGAAACTTGACACTTGCCTTCCTCCCTTATTGGTTTAAGTTTGGTGCTGTGGGATCGACTTCCCCTTTGTTCTGTAACCAAGCAAACACTGCTTTCCTCTCCCAACCCTAGGATAATGGAGACAGCCTAGCAGAGGAACAATATCACACACAGTCTTGGGGTACTATTAGTACGCTGGAAAACAAAGGCTAGAGCCGCAGGTGGGCTCTGAGGTGGGCCACAGAAGAAAAGACTCTGCAGAGAGTGTATCTGTCTACCAAATGGCCCATTCTATCAAAAGGTTTTCTTAGAAAGTAAGATGATTTGTTAACTTAACAAGTGATAGAATACCAGAAATATTAAGTATGACATCACTTTACATTTCAGCAATGCCTAGCCCCCTACTAAAGAAACTTCCTACTTTTTCTAGCCCTGTCTTTCAACCTATGTCCTCCCACTGTGGCCTGCCGCTGTTGAATTAGCCACATCACACCCAGCTTGCTTTGTTCCTGAAGGATACTGGAGGAGCCCACAGAGCTCTGGTGACGCTCATTATTTCTCTAGGAGAATCAATCGGAGACCTCCAGTAATGAGGGCTCACTCTGGCATGTCTTTTCTTCCCTGTCAGGGAGCCAGTGCCACCTTTTCCACCCTGTCACCAACTTGGGGGAGGCCTGACCATGGAGCGGGTGCATGAGAGAGCTGATTTTTCTCCTCCACAAGGAGCATGCTACAGTGGCGGGGGGGAGGGGGGTCCTCCTGTCACAACTACCCACCAAGAGGTGCCTGGGAATGCAGAGTCCCTCATTATGAAGCTTCTCTGGCCTGTCAGCTCCACAGTCAGGACACCTCAGACTTGGCCTCATAATGAGCGTTTTTGGTGTGGCTCCTTACAGGCTTTCTTTACACACTGAGGATCTGGACACATTTCCATTATTAGGGCCAGTTTTAGTTTAGTCACCTACAATTAACTAGTCTGCAAACAGTGAGGCTGGGAGCTGCATTGACCTACTTGATAGACCTCTCCGGTAATGATGAGGACTTGATCTTTGTTTGAAGCAGGGATATCTTAAATATTCATATGTTTTGAGTCAATGACTTTATTTCTTGGCATGTTTTGTAAGGAATATAAAACGCTTTTCCGACAGAGATGCTTGTCCTAAAATTACTTGTAGGTGGAGTGGTGAACAACAATAAAGAGGGTAGTGACCAAATCTTATGTAATCGTGTGGAAAAATCTTACTAGCGTAATGTTCAGATAAAAATAGAGATTTTAATATTAAACTGCAGCACAATCATCCCAGTGAAAATGAGCAAAATAAAAATAGCCTATAAAATGTTCTATCAATGGTCGTAATCTTACGGATTCTTTTTTCTTCTCTGGACTTCCATATCTTATCATGTTAAGCACACACTTCTGATCAAATGACACTTCTTTTCCAATGTGATATAAAACGTGCGTCTAGAAATTGAGTAAATGCTGTCTTTGCAAAACACATGAGAAAAAGACCAGAAGGGGACTCAGAAGCCATCAGTGTCCTTGTGGTAAAGAGGCAGAGACTCACTGTGCCTCTGCACAGCATCCTCTCCTGGGGAGCAGAGGAGAGGTAAGAGATCCCAGGCTTCACCCTCAGAGAATCAAGTCACAGAGTGTGCTCAAGTCTCCCATGCTGACTGGTTTCTGGCAGTTCCAATTCAGAGCTAATTCAGTGTGGCAAGTGCCTCTTGGGGACTTAGAAATACTTTTTTTTTTCTATATCATAAATGTTTTGTACTGTTGCCAAATTACTCTTACCATTAGGAAATGCCAAAGCACTTTCAAATCTAAAGATTCAGCAATGTGGAAATGAGTTCCTTCCAATATCATAATCTGCTCTGGTCTATCAGCACTGAGGTTTATTTCCATCTCCAGAGAGGCTGTGCATGTAGGTCTCTTTTCCCCTACCTGGTGTCCACACTATAACTCATTATTTCACTGCTTTCAAGACGTGTCACAGGAGGAAGGCTGAAGAAATTAGGAGTGTTGGGTTTAAGAGCAAAGACATCTAAAAATAGGCAGTCCAGATACAGGGGAGCAAATTTGTTTCCTGTGAGCCCAGCAGGTAAGACCATGACCAGCAAGCAGAAATTGCCATTAGACAAATGTTAGCTTTCAAAACTGCATTTGATCTACACTAGGCAAAGGGGCTTTAAACACTGTCCGAGGATCAGACATTTGTAGATTACTCCTGGCAGTTCCAGGGTCTTTTCAGATCTCATATGTCCAAGAATCATGAGCTTCCCATGCTTACCCAGAATACATTTCTTCTCACTCTGGGCTAGCCTATTTGCAAGGCTAATATAATCAAAATTTTACTAAACTGATTGTGGTTTATTCCAAACAGTGCCTAATTCAAAGTAACTGCTCATCCCCAGCTGAGTTGGGCCCTATTGTTCTTGGGTAAAAATAATAAATAAATAAATAAATAAATAAACAAACAAATGCAATATACGGAAGCCCAAACATAAGCAAATAAATTAGGGGAATAATAATTTTCAGAACAAAAGGATTCCCCACAGAGATTCCTTAAACTGTGAGCTCTCCGATAGTATTTACAGTGTAATTAAATTAACCAAAATATGATTAACACTTGACTCTACAGTCTTTGCTTAGGTCCGTCTCTCCCTTAAAGCCTGAACTGATCTGAGCCTGGGGGAGCTAGGGACTGAACTCCCCTCTTGGAGAGAGGTGCAGGATGTCCATGACTGTACAGAGCTGGGGATCATGACAACGCTGACACTTGTGATGCCTGGGCCTTTGGTGTTGACTCTGTAGGGTCTATTTTGTTTTCTGCCTTGATTTGTATCTGTCCTACTGTCATTCTTGCCTTTTGGGCATCTCCCCACACACTGCATTTGTAACAGGCAAGGTTGGAGCTAGGCCTTCAGTGAGTGACAGTTCAGTGTGATGAGCTGGTAACTAGGAGCACTGGGAGTTGTGAGACCAAGGAGCAATCAAGTAAGGCATTTGGAGATTGACTGCAACAGGGGGCAGCTACTGTGCCTGAGACTGGGTTGTTGGAGGGCAGAGGAAGAATGAATGACTTTAGAGTACAAGAATAGAGGCTGTCTAGTTAGAAATGGAGCCCAGGAGAGTGGGGAAGCCTGGAGGGGGAGGTGAAACCATAAGGGGAGAGAGGCTCAAAAGAGAGGTGAGACTTGGGGGAGATGGAGCCCTCCTTTCTGCCTTCTAGCATGTAGCCTGAGCTTCTTATTGGTTTAATCAAGCTGAAAGCCAGGAATAGCAACAAATCCTGGGAAATGTCTGCAGGGCTCAGCTGCAGTGAAAAGAGCAGAACATAGGCTAGATAGGGATCAGATCTGGGTATAAGCACATAATGGCCTTGGCATGATGCTCAAGAAACTGAATTTATTGAAATGGAGACTGAGTTCAATCAAGACCTCAGGGGCCAGGATAAAAACAGTACTTTAAGAAAGCAGTGAGTATAGTAGCAACTAATACTTGTCCATTGCTTTTTAATAATCATTTGTGTCTTTGGTTAGTAGGACAGGAGTCCCCTTTTGTGTGAAGATACAGAAGGAATGTAATTAATACCCACAACAACCAGATGCTGTTCCTATTGTCATTATCATCTCTTACTTTACAAGTAGGAAAGGGAAACACAGAGACATTACATCATTGTTCTGGGCCACAGAGGTATTAAAGTGTTGAATCAATATTCAAATATTAGCAGTTGGGCTTAGGAGCCCCTGTGATTACCCTTGCTAATCTACCTAAGTATGAAGTCCTTATCCAGTTCTTGTTAGAAATTTCTCTAGTTGTTAATTTTCTTGCCCTGGGGGAAAAAAACCCAAACAACCCATTTTACAGAACTGTTATGAGATTAGGTATATGGATACTAGCACAATGCCTGGCATACAGAAGATATTACATTTATGTGCTCAGGGAGTTCCCCTGCTGGGAAAGGAGATCCTGTGATCAGCTTTCTGAACCAGACCCAGTAAGGTCTCCTTTTTCCTTTGCAGTCTTCAATTCCTAGCACCTCTTTTTCAAGACCTGGAGCACCCCCAACTTCAGATATTACTCATTTCCTTCAAGAACATTTTGTGGTCAATTTCAGGATAACCAATATTTCCAAGTAAATCAATTTTGTTGCATAGTAATAAAAATATATTAATCTCTGATTGCTGCCAAGTCTTTTCTGCAATGTTTGCAAGAAGGGATTACTTTGGTGCTGTTTTCCAGTGCCATCCATACTGGTCAAAGGTTGAAATACATACCACTTTTAATGCCTAAGATTCAAGAGAACCAAATTTCATGATTTCATTTTGCCTCTTAATCTTTAACCTACACCTTTCTGAACTCTAAAATGGAGAGTCACATTCTTCCTTGTTCATCTCTACAGCTTGAATTAAGTGAGATCATAAAGAGGAAAATAATAGCAATAAGTATGACTAATGTATGTTGCTTACTGTGTACTAAGCTTATACACTGAATTCTCTCCTCTAGTTGTCTTCACAGTACAGATGATGCCCTAAAGCATGTTTGGGATAGTTTTTTTTTCATTCAAGGTTACAGATCTTACAAGTGACAGAATCAGAATGTGAACTCAAGGCATCTGTGTCCAGAACCAAAAAATGCCAACCTCCCTCTGGGCATCACTGTGCCTGTGGGATATTTTCTGTTTCTGAACTTCTTTACTAGCAGATAATTTAGGTCTTAACGATATCCAATGGGAGAGACATGTATCTTCCCATCAGCGTGGGAGTCTCATGGCTTTTTCTTTTCTTCTTTTCTGATAGAAGTAAATTTGTTGCAAACCTACCATCTAAATATTTTTTTTAACAAAGACTTACTTTTACTTACATGTATATGTCTGTGTAAATGCATGCCATGTGTGTGCAGGTACTCTTGGAGGCCGGAAGGTGTCAGATCCTTTGCAGCTTTAGTTGTAGATGGTTGTGATCTACTGGACACGGGTGCCAGAAACTAAACTTAGGTCCTCTGAAGGAGCAGCAATCCCTCTAAATCTCAGAGCCACCAGTTTAAAAACCTGCACTTTAGTTTCTTCCCTAGAACTTCTGTGATCTCTCAACTGTGTTACGATCCTCACCCATAATCCCTGCTCTTCTGTAAGTCTTGAAAACAGCTTATATCTACCAGAGCTCAAAGCACTGAAGGCTTTCACACCACATGGTCCTGTTCTCCCAGAAGAACCTGTGTATAGATTTTCTGACCATCTTTGAAGCATGATGTAGCATCGCAGTTAGAGGATGAGACCTCTACTTGTGGCCTGGAGTAACTCTCTGTGTACTTTAGAAAAGGCTCCCATCTTCAGGAACAGGTAAGAAGAAAACTATCTTCTGGGAAGACATAGGAGTAAACTCATGGTATTTTCTTACATCAGGCTACAGAAAGACATCAGCTTGCAAGCAGGATGCAAATGGATTAAGTTTTAGCCTATTCCTGACCCTTAGCAGAACTGCATACATTATTGCCACTTTAAGGATGCCACTGACATCTGTGTTCTTTCTTTAGCAGCTCTCTTAAAGCTGTAACAAGGCAGGCACACATAGAAAGTTTAATAACAGAAACTCACCTTGGTTTGGGTTGTGCATATCTCCCTTTTACTAATAATGCACTCAGAATTCTAGTTCTTCTATGTGCACATGTTATGCACATATTCCACTCTCTGAGCAATATGCCTAGTAACCTGGACCTCCCTGCCCCTCCCCCTAACCATCATATCCACCCCTCTCTGGATAATGGAGTCAGTTTCTCTTCTAGTAACAGTCAACCTTAATTTATCTTTGAATATATCCCCAATGCACCTGGGCACAAAAACAGAAAGGAAGACCCAGCAAATGCATTATGGGAAGAGATATGTAGAAGAAGGATTATATGACCAAACCTGACGATCATAACAGAACCCCTCACTACACCCGCTCCTTAGCAGTCAAACTAGTCCCTGAGTTGAACAACATTAGAAGAAGCTCCAAACAATAATCAGGGTCTCCATGTACCCTCATTCATGTGGCTCACTGCCAATCTGGACAGTATATCCTTTTCTAATTCATGTTATCGCCTCAATCTAAATAAAGTTGTCTTGTTCTTGCAGATCAGTACTAACCCTGATGTTAGCACTTTGGGGAAGAGGCTAAGAATCTGGGTGTACTGGGACATACCCCTGACTACTGGTAGTGATCATGCTTTTCAAATACTTATTCCCAACAACTGGGTTTCTACACTGTGCCCATATCCCTCAAAAACATATCACAGAATACTTCATCCTTTTGAGTAAGACTCACTTGCCCACTTTCTACAATACATGGACTCAATAGAAAAGTGACTTTTGGGACTAAATCTGACCCACTCTACTCAGCAAAATTCACTTCTAAATAAGGCTCTTCTTGCAACTCCATGTGGTTGATCCATGAGCGATGTGGAATGTAAGGCAGAGAACCAACCAAAGAACAAAGATGCCCTTGCTCCATCTTTGGGCCCAGGAGAGCATGCTCCTTTCTCCTCCATAGGGATGGTCACCTGCCTCCAGGAATCTGGCTAAACAGATCCCAGGTCTGCAGCAGGCGAAGGCAGTCTTAGAAAGTCCACAGCATAGCTATCTTAGGTAAGTGAGAAGACAAACTCACAGTCTTCAGACATTCTAAGAAGATATGTTTAATCCTTCTGCAGTAATTAAGCTCATCCATCTTTTTTTTATGGTCCATGAGAACACTCAGCACACATGTAAGTTGCCACATGCAACATCTTTTAAGGTCCCCAGGGAAGTAGGCTCAGAGATTTTGGTCAACCTGATAAGCCTTTAGAAACAGTAATCACAGGAGTGTTCATGGGCCTTTGTTTATTGCCTTGCTTGTTCTTTGACTATTTGTGTTTATTGTCTTTCTTCTTCCTTGACTATTTTAGTATTGCTAGTTCTTCAACCTAGAACTGACCTTAATACTTGCATGTAATTAAAATGGTATAAAGGCAAAAAGGAGAGGGGATGGGATAGGGGTTTTCTGGGATGGGGTGAAATGGGTAAAGGAGATAACATTTGAAATGTAAATAAATAAAATATCCAATAAAAAAGGAAAATAAAAGATCCTCAGGATTAGACATTACAGTGTTACTACAGTGTCACAGGAAAAGGATGTCTAAACCAGTAGTCTCCAAGGATTTTAATATTAGCAAATGTTTAAAGAAAGCTTCTATGCGTGTATACCTATTTATTCATTATGTATATAGACATTCTTTACTTAAAACAATCCAGCAAATGTACCATTTTGTCAACTTGACACAAGTTAGAGTTGTCTGGGAAGAGAAACCTCAATTAAGAGAATATCTCCATCAGATTGCCTGAAAGCAAGTCTGTAGAGCATTTTCTTGATTAATAACTAGTGTGGGGTGGTGCTACCCCTTGGCAGGTGGTCCTGGATTGTATAATAAAGCAGGCTATGTAAGCTTTGGGGAGCAAGGCAGTAAGCAGCACTCCTCTACAGTCTCTGCTTCAGCTCCTGGTCTCAGGTTCTTTCCTGGCATTCCTGCTCAGACTCCCCTTGGTGATGGAGTACAAGCTGACAGCTTTTAAACTGAAATGAACCCTTTCATCCTCATGTTGCTTTTGGCCAGGGTGTTTACCACAACAATAGAAAAGCAAACCAGGACAATGGGATTTTTTTTCAACTTTTTGGTGATGTAGCAAAAACTGTCCTTATAATTTGGAATTTTAAGTCTTTTCCTTGGCTAGTCATTTGTTGCATGGTTTTCTCCATTAATGATGGACACTAACAATGACCTGCACCTTCTACAGTCACTCAGTTATAATGGTAGACAGCCAATACCCTACAGAGTAATGTGAGGGGAAACTGATATTTGTAGGTTAGGTGTGCTGCATAATTTTCTGTTTCTCTCTGTCTCTGTCTCTCTCATTTTGTTTTGTTTTTTTGTTTGTTTGTTTTGAGATAGGGTTTCTCTGTGTTGCCCTGGCTGTCCTGAACCTTGCTCTGTAGACCAGACTGGCCTTAGAGATCTCAGAGATCTAGCTGCCTCTGCCTCCCAAGTGCTAGGATTAAAGGCATGCAGTGGTGGGATCAAAACCACCACTTCCAGGTTACTACATATATTTTCAACTTCAGATATTTAGAATATAAGTTGGGGAGCAACTGCTTTTATTTTTTCATTGCATACACGCTTCTCTGTATTTATATTTGCATGCCATAAATTGATAAAAAATAAAAGTAAGAAACCATATATTATGACAGATATGAACAGAACTGAAGAGATGACTCAAAGGATAAAGATCTCTTGCTGACAAGCCAGAAAATATGACTTTGGTTTCCAGAGCCCACATAAAAGTAGAAAGAACCAACGGACTCTACAAAGTTGTTCTCTGATCTCCACATTCAAAATACATCATGCATACCCATGTACATGTATATGTGCATATACACATCATACACACACATAGAATAATAAATAAAAATTAAAAAGTCAGATATAAACAGGAGTATTAATACATCCTCACACTGTAGCTGTTCACTGTCTACTTCCCTGAAGTCTCAGAAGCACACAGGCTCACCATTGAAGGGGACTTTATCATCTTCTTCTCATGACTGTGGTAAGAACCTACCCTTTGTAATCAGCCAGACCAGAGTTTTAATCTTGTTTTCCTATGCCACTGACTAAGTGATTTAGGGTAAATAATCTCATCTTTAGCATCTTCGTTAGCTTATTTGCAAAATGCATCTGTGAGCCATGAGATAGCTCCATGCTGGGAGCTAGACTTATGAGGATATAAGTCCTTTTGGTTAATTTCAGAGAGAATCTGTTCAAATTTCTCACTGTTATCTGATGACTTGCACTGCTGGCTGAGCTTGCTGATTCCTGAACGTTCCTCTATATATTAAGTCTTCAAGTGAAACAAAATGCCTTTTAGGTGTTTCTTAGGGATTCCTAACTACAAAAAGAGAAAAGTAATCAGACAGGTAAACAGATGTAGTAATGGTGGTGTCATGCCTAGTAATAAGAGGCGTGACAGAGTGCAGAGGAACAGTATCTGGTCCAGACTGGCCATTTCCTGGAGACTGCAATGTGAGCCATGGCTTTAGCTCTTCTGGCTGCCTCGCTGTCATGGGAGGTTTTGATTCTATCTGATTCTATCAGAACATTTACTGGCCTCCTACCTGATCCTTTGATTCTTTCTGCTCTCTTCCTTTTCTTTTACTATTTCCAGCACATGCTCAATGGCAGGCTGAATGTGGATCTGTAGAGTTCCCACCCACAAGCTACAGCAGACAGGACATGGTGACTGAGCTGTGCAAGGGTACATGCTCTTCTGTAGGCCAGGCACACTGTTGCTGTGTTGAAAGCCTCAGGCCACAATAAAGAATTTAGTGGTTTGTTTATACTCTACCTCATTCCAAAGTATCATTTAAAATGTCTTAAAGAGATATAAATAATGCAAGTCAAAAGACAAGTGAGCAAAGAACAACAGAAACAAAAAATATCTGTATTTATTTATTCATTGCATGCATGTGTTATAAAGACCAGGCGAGAATCAGTAAATAAGCTCTTTCCTTTCCCTTCCCTTCCCTTCCCTTCCCTTCCCTTCCCTTCCCTTCCCTTCCCTTTTTACTTTAAGTGGTTGCCAAAGATTAAACCCAGAGCCTTGTACATCCTAGGTGTGCACTCTATCACTTAGCTTTGTCCCTCACGCCAGGAAACAAACTGTTTAACATATGGTCCTACATAGCTACAACAGGATGCCATGACTTTAACTGTGATATCTTTACTTTTAGAACTGCTACAAAGATGCATGTCTAATGTGTGATGAAGTGAATGATAGACTCAAACCACTTATGCTAATTGTATTCACTATGACTGTTTAAAGTGCAAATATAATAGCTTTTTCACTATATAGTTTTATGAAGATGCCTCTAGGGTCATCTGGTCTACCTAAAACCGGATGCACTCATCCGAGATTTGCAAGCAATTCTCCTAATCTCTCATGACAATAACATTCTTACTGAGCTCTGCATTTTCCCCAACCACACTCATTTCTAAATACTGAGGCAAGTGCAAAATCCTAAAACCTTGTTCAATAAATTTCATTCTTTTTGAACACTTTCTTGGTGAATCCATTCATCTCTCTGTATGCCCTCATTCAGGTCTTCCTTTCTCAAGAATCTTTCTCTCATTCAATGAATAAGATGTATTCTTCTTCCATTCAGTTTTTATGTAATTCTGCTGAGATCTTCATTTTGATATGAGTCAAGGCATATGAGTAGATCCATAAGATATTTGTCCTACTTTTCTTATTCTGTGACTCTCAAGTCCAATAGTAAGTAGTACAAAGGCCACTTGGATCCAGAGCCAGGTTTAGAGTGAGAACCCCACACAGAACAGTCACTCTGCAACAGGCACTATGCTGTTGGATAGGGAGTGCTAAGAGCAACATGATGAGTCTAAGTTGTCCAGACACTGCAACAGCTCACTGAACCCTGGGCTCTGTAAAGTCAAGGGATGTTTCCACTCACCTCACCTACAAGGACTGACGTTCTCATCAACTTGAAGCAAGGCATCAAATCTATGCACACCTATCTGCAGATCGAGGAGAACATTAATTATCCTTTATTCCATTCCTTCCCCTAAATTACATGTTTTCATTGAATTTGCAACAACTCACTCATCCTATTCCACAGATAAAGAAAAGAAACTGTTCACTTTTCTTCATCTTCACAAACTTCAGCTGTTTTAAATGAAAAACTGGTTTAATGTTATTTATTTTATAAGCTCATTAATAGAAGTTCCAGCATACACATTCGAGCATAACAGTTGACAAAACATAATATTTGAAACTGTAGTCCTCCACTCTCCAGGACCTAGGATTTTACTGAATTCTTGCTATTTTTCAGGGATTGGTTAGAGTATTTAAAATAATACAAAAGATTAATGTCCTTCTCTGGACAACATTTTGGGGTAGGTATGAGTTATTACTTTCACTTGGAAGATGTGTCAGAGGTTAACAGCTTGGATAAGCTTAAACAGGGCTAGCTGGAAGCAGACTGGGACTCAACCTAGGGAGTTTGGTTTCTGCTCTAAGGTTGTAAATAAAACTTTCAGCAATCCACCACTCAACACACCAAGTGCCAGATGCATTGATAATGCCACAGAGACACAGACAGACATAAATTGGAAGGAAAGTTTCCTGTGACCCAACATGACCTGACCTTTGTAGCTTCAGTTAGTACTCCTCAATCCAGTTGGAGGAAGTACCAACAGGTGAGGGGACCCACACAAACAAAGTTCAGGTGGTGAAGCCTTGTATATGTGAACCTCATTCTGGTTGTTCCCTGTAGACCTTAGTTGCTTGTGTTACTGTAATGTCCAGAGTTCCCTTGCTCTTTTGCTTTCTGCTCTGCTTTTTGGCCCTCCTGAAGCCTGTATGGACCATGTTTGTTCCTCAGACATCTTTAATATCCTCTCCAACCCAGCACCAATAACTGCCTACCTCTGCAATACTCAAGTACCAGCTTGGTTGTGTATTCAGCCTTTGTCAAACGTGAGGCTGGGGATTTAGGTCCGTGAAAGTGCACTTGCCTACCATGCCTAACTTCAGCCTCTCAAAGGAACAAGCAACTACTTCTGTGTCTGAGAGGGTTTGATACCACCATGCTAATGCTGTGACTTGTTGCAAGTCTTGCTTTTAATGTGTATGCTCTTGTCTACAGCTCCTCTGCTGCTCACAATCCACAATGATTATCCTCAGTCATCCAACATGCATCCGGATTGTCTCTGAATGTGGAGCTTATAAACTCTAGCTAGGCAGATTTCTTGCCTAGGGATCCCATAGCTCTGCCTCACAGGTGCTGGGATTACAGGCTGCTGCCACACTCTCCAAGCTTTATTTGTGTTCTAGGGATTCTAACTCTGGTCTTCTCACTTGCATGGCACCTGCATTATTCACTGAGCCAAACACTCTCCGTCCCTCATTCAGTTTACTACTTATTGATTTTGAATATTTCATAGGTCAGACTAAATGGGCTGAGTGTATCAGAAGCATGGAGTAATTTAAGTAAAAAAAAAAAAAATCTTCCTTCAGCCATTTGCCACTTAAAAGGCTCTGCACAGCAATTTTAAGAATCACTTTACATAATATGCATGTATGTGCACTATTTCTCCCAGAAGTTCAGATTTATCAAGCAGTTGGAAAACTTTACAGTCATCAAAGATGGTCAAGTCCTGCATGAACAGACTGTCTCTTTTATGGTGTAATTTGTCTACAGGTGGAACTTATGTACATCAGCAGGCTGCCAACTACAGGATCAGCTGCCCAGTGTCTGGCAAGACAGAAAGCATTTACTGGCTCTACTTGAGTGAGAAAGAAGGAGAAGGACTGAGTGGCAAAGGTTTCATGCACCTCTATCAACACACACACACACACACACACACACACACACACACACACGCACGCACGCACAGAGCTAAGGCTGTCTAAGATCAGCTCTGCTGTCACTCTCAGGGGTCCCATAATGGTGGGCTCAGTAGGTTTCCTCAGCAGCTATGTATTAGAGACCTATGTAAATGTCGCCCAACTAGATAACGATTGGCTTCTCACGGGAATAGTCCTCAGGTAACTTGTCTCTGTGCTTTTGAAGAATAGGCATTTTGTGTGAAAATGAGGGGGATCCACTGAAGGAAAGATGCTGCTGTTTATCTGAGAGCTGGCTTAGTACCCTAACAGCCTCTATTGTTTCATGTTCCAGTTTTGTGTGTTCTGCCATGTTGAAGGACTGGCTCATGTAGGCAGCAGTCAGGTCATCCAACATTGCATGGTCAAGGCCAGAGTCTCCAGTGATGAGCTGAAGAGAGAATGGGATATAACCCCTCCCATCCCTCTCCACACAGACACCATGCATCTCCATTTATAGTTCACTTGCTTACTTTCTCTTCTTATGATGCTGCCATCTCTCCTGGGGATTTCCAGGGCTGCTTCAGTAAGTAATATTTTTGATTTTCATTTTCCTTGGCACTGCAATGGAAAATAGAAATAAGCTTACTAACTCATTGGATTAGAGACAGTGAGGAGAGCTCGAGAGCCTGGGTGGGAAAGGAGAGCAGCTGCTCTATTTGAAGGCTTTAGACTGAGGTGGTCCTGTGTTTTGGTCACCAGCTGATGCCTTGTATCTATGTATTTAGCTAGACCCAGACAGCAATTCTAGCTATCTATCTAGCTAAGGGAACCTTTCTTTTAGCCAAATAGGGTATTTCACAATATATTCTTGCTTAAGACTTACTGCTTTCAATACACACTTCCAGAAATCCTCAATGAACAAGAGTTTGGCATTGACTATGCTTGGTCATTCCCTCTCTACCCAAGGGCAAGAAAGACAGTACTGCAGATTTACCTCAGCTTGTTTTTGAGGATCCTCAATCTTACCATTCTCAGTGTATGGTTGTAGAATAGGACTCAAGGGAAGGCAAGAAATAAATCTTCTTATCCAACTTCACATACATAGAAATCGGCACAAAGTATGACACCTGTTAGGTTTCTGAATACTTTCTGAATCCACACACCAAGGAGCATATTAGGATATACTACCAGCTCTCTAAAATGTCAGCATACTTCTCAACCTTTGCACAGACACCTGATAATATTTTTCACTTTTCCAACTGTGTATACCAGATACGGGGGACCCAGAATTCAGGAAGAGAACACATGTCACCAGTAGCATTCCCACTCCTAACACAAACACGAGCCTTTTCTGAATTGCCCACAGTGCCTGTCCTGAGGCCCCCACTGCTACCTTGTCACTCATAAAACTATCTGGCCATCTTGTCTTCTTACTTACCCTTTCTCCTTGCTGGAGTGAGCACAGGGACATCAGCTCCTGCCATGTCTGTATCCCCAAGGCTCACTGCAGTGCCACTGCACTGGGTAGAATGGCATTAGCTTCTTCAGTCCTTAACCCTCACTTGCTGATCAACATTTTAATGATCTGTCAAGCCTTTCTTGCTCTTATATGGGCATTACCCTTTCATTCTGGCTTTTTCTGTGCATCTCTTCATCCTTCCCTCTTAGCAGTGTAGTTTGATGGTTAGTGGATTAGATGGCTAGAGTGTTGGATGGCTAGTGGAGTATATGGTTCAGTGCTGAGTTAGGGCTTTTCATTGTTTGAGAGAATTTGATGCACATGTATAATGTGTTTTGATCAAATCCATCCCCATTACCCTTCCTTCAATTTCTCCTGTTTCCCCCGCCCCTCCATTTCCCTTCTAACTTCATCTGATCCTCTTGTTTAACCCACTAAGTCCACTGAGTCCTGCCTGTATGTGTTTGGGTGTAGAGCCCTCTTCTGAAGTGTGGGTAGTCACACAGAAACTGTATCCTTGATGAAAACTGACTGTGTTTTCCCCCAGCAGCCATAAATTGCCAGTGAGCCCCTCCATCTCCATGTGTAGATTTTGACTGGTCAATCTTGTGCATGAAGGGTCTCTTTAGAGGACATGATTTAGGAGGCTGAAAAGTTTCATGCTCTGAAAGCTGAAGAGCCAGAGAAGCTAGTGTTGCCATTTTGCCTGTGCCTGAGTACTAAGGCCAAGGAAGTTACTGACATGACTTTCAGGTAAAGTGCAGGAACAGAGGAGCCAGGTTGTTCCTGTCTAAGCCATGAGTCAGAAAATAAGATGCTAACTTCCTCCTTGTTTGCCTTGTGTTTAATTTAAACCCTTAGAGATTAGTTCCCACATATTGGGAAGGAGTCAACTTTAGTGTATCCACAACTCAGGTACTAATCAGGTTTGAAGGCATCCTCACAGGCACAGTGAGGATAATGCTTCATCTGGGCGACTCATGGCCCAGTCAAGCTGGCATATAAGTAACCATCATAGTTAAGAACATGAGTTCTCTTTCAAATTTTTTATCCTTCAGAGCAACATAGGTCAACCTATGTCCCTATGTAGTAGTATTATTCTATACTATAGTAGAATAATAGTACTACACATTGCATTGTGCTATTATGAAAGTTGACAGAATACACACATGGGATACTTATCAAATGATAAAGACATTTAATGTGAGTCCATACTCATCATTGTTATTGGTCATGGTGGAGGTTAGCTTTAATTGTCAACTTGACACAACCTAGAATCAGTTGAAAAGAGTCCCAATGAGTAGTCATCTATATTAGGTTGGCTGGTGCACATGTCTGTAGGATGCTGTCTTAATTAATTCATGTAGAAAGTATGAGACCACTAGGGGAGGCTCCATCCCCTATGCATGAGGTCCTGAGTTGTGTTAAGAAAGGAGAAATTGATCTGAGTAGAAGTAAGCAAGTAACATTCATTTGTCTTTGCTCCTGACTATTGGCATGATGTGACTGCTTTTTGAAGTTCTTGTCTCGAGTTTCCCACTATGATAGATTTTTTAAATCTGTAATTGATAGCCAAAACAAACCTTTTTCTCTCCTAAGATTTTGGGGATGGGGATTTAGGTTAGGGAGAACCAAAGATGTTTTATCACAGCAAGAAAAATGAAACCAGCACAGTGACATATTTCATATTAGATGCTACTATTTGTGCTTTGAACAACAAAGAAAACTTCTTTGTTTCACAGAGCTTAAATAGGTGATGTAATCCATTGGTTGCTTATTTTCCTATAAGTCTTGAGCTGTAGCATCTGCTTACACTGTAGTATAAATCAGGCAGTTGCTCCTTTCAATGTGATAAAGAGAAATACAAGGTCATGGAGCAACTATACTAAAGGAGAAAAAGAGAAGTCCATGTGATTCAGGAAATAAACCAGCAGTTACATAATTTCACTGTTGCCCCCTGACTCTAGGCCATGGTCAGCAGTTTAATTTATTGGTTTTTTTTTTTCAGCAACAAGGCTTGTGCTATCAATTTTTTGCTCTCCATGTCTATGAAGTGACTCAGACTATTATCCTTGTATGATTACAGCATCTGTATTATGATGTCGGGGACACATTGCTGCAGCAATTTATTCCCTTTATTTAGTTCACTCTGTCTCACTCAGCATATCACTGAACTGCAGTTCAAGAAAACCCTGATAATGGACAAGTTCCTCTATCCTCTCCTGGTATCCCCTCTCCCCGCCTTGCTGTCTTGGCTGATGTCTTATTTAAAGGAAGATTTAAACAGCTCCTGGTTTTCTCCACAGTGACTGGCCTTGGGGCAGTGGCTCCTGAGGCTGCTCTCCATGGTGCTAAAAAGAACTTGTACTTTAGGTTTAGCTGTTGCTGCCTGAGAGGAAAGCGCCAGAGAGTCACAGAAGGATCTTATAAAGTATTCCTTCATGGCTGAAGAAGACCCAGAGTCTATGTAAGCCAAGAATATGAATGTCTTTGGATATTTTTCCTGCCCATGAGATGGTAACATTCTATGACTATCATTTTTTCTCATATGTTAAATAGAGATGGACTGATTTTCTTTTTTTTTATGACTATGACTTTGTGTAGAATAGTGCATTGTGAGAACTCTAGTAGAGTACCAGTCTTGGGTCTGTCCCCACTGTCTGTGCCTCTAGCCCGACAGGTTTCTACAGTTTTCCTTAGTCATGTGATTGGTAACTAACTTGAGTTATCTGAGTAGTTGGAAATCCCCTTTCTGCATAGCACCTAGTTCAAGCTTTTTCATTTTCCTCATTGCATGTATTGTTTTTTTAATCTATGTCCAGCTGTTCCAAAGCTACCACTGGTCTTGGTTCAAATTTGCATGGTTTTTAGAAGCCCTCCCCCAGGCCTGACTGCCTCAGTGTGGACTGGATGTTCCTTCTCATGATCTGACATTACCTTAGATATGTGGCTTCACTGACTTCTTTATCAGGACAGATGCCAAGGGCAGAGCATGCTGCAGTTTCTTACTCACTAGTCAAAAGCTCTAGGAAAGATGGAGCTTGATCACAGAACCTACCCCCAGCAGGTTCTCACTGATGTTTGTTTTTAACTGAGCCATATAGAAATTTAAACAATGCATGTGCTTTCTTTTTCCCAGGCATGGCTCTCTAGACCTTGTGCTGCTTCTAACTCAGCAGGAGGTTCTTGCTCTTGCAACTGCCACTTATTCTGACTTTGTATTGTGCAGGTCACTCCACTGCCTTATAGATCCTCTTTGGAGAGGCTGACCTTCTGTTGAAGACAGTTTGTCATTGCTTTGGGCATAGAAGCTTTTCAAATTGGAAGATCTAGAGGTGAGCAGACATCTGCCTCCATGAATTAACTGCGAAGCTAATGCAGATTTGATGTACAGGAATCTTTAGCAAATTCTGATCCATCACAAGACTCTTGTTTAATATTCACTGGCAAGAACAGCTGCTCTTGGTGTAGGAAGACTAATTGCCCTTCAAATTGTTCTAGAAGCTTCCATCCATTTTGATCACTTGGTAGGGTTAAATATTCACTTTTCTAATCACAGCCAAAAGAGCCAAACCACAATGACTTCTCTCAGAACTTAAATCTAGCTTTTATTTATTTAGTTTTTTATCCTAAGCACACAGCCACCTTTCAAGCTTCTGGATACAGAATGTGTTCAAAATCTACCTGGGCAGCAACTAATGAGACACTGTCTCAAAACATGCGGGAAAAGGAGGGCCGAGAATACAGCTCAGTGGCAGCATAGCATACACATAATCCTAGGATCAACCGTCAATAATATAATACCAGAAAATATAAGAAAAGTAGATATTGATAGCTGGAAGGAAAATTGGATGGTAGAAGCTACAGTGTTGTTTGTTGAATGGAGACCTAGGGAAGAGGAGCAAAGGCTTGGAACTACTGGGAAAGCAAGCACCAAAGAGCTGGCAGTAGACTTATGGTTAAGGGAGAAGGGTATAAAGAAACTATGTAAGATAATGGGTGAGGATGGGACTGATGAACAGTCCAGCATGTTCCTGCTTGGATTTACTTGCGTCTTAACTAAGGCTACATAATCCCATGTGCTATTGAAGAAGCAGAGAGATATGTCCAACACACAAAGATTTCCCTTTACTCTTTGTAAAGCTAAGAGAGCCGAGTGAAGAACTCATAGATTATTTTGGTTTAAGCTTCTAAGTTAATTGCTTCACCAAAATGAGATTCCAGTGGGGTTTGGAGACAGTGTGCAAAAGTACTTATGATAAAAGGAAGTGGAGGAGAGACTTAGTAACCAATGATATTTATTGGTCACTTATACACCATGTGACAAACTTCTCATAATTACCCCAGCACTGGGTATATTTATTGTCCCTGCTCATGCAAATGAGTAAATGGAAACATTGGAAGTCCAGTTTCAAATATGTGCTTGAAGGAGGTTATGTTAGGGATTGAATTTGTGCCACCTGTCTCTAGAGCTCTTATATGTGTCTAATATGATTGGCTAGCTTTTCCATGCTGATTTTATATGGCTCTGTATGGGTAGCTCCAAGAATGACTGAAAAGTTCATCTTTATCAGCATAGAAATGTCTTAAGAGCTCATTTTTCTTGCTTCAGAGAGGCCAATGTTATTAAATTGTAGCTTTTTATGGAGACCTGGGGATAGCAGGGGTAGGAGGCATGATCAAGATTCCCTCCCAGACCTCTGTCTGAACATGCTGGAAACCTCTCCCTTTCACTTAGCATTGTGCTGAAGATTGCAGACAGAACCTTTGGAGGAGGAGGAAGAAAACAGAATAATGCATTTATGTCATCTGAAGTAAAAGACATCAAGAATTCCCAAGGGAGTAAATGAAAACCATTAGAGCAGTTTCAGACACAATCTTACCCATGCACACACTCTGTCAGTTGGGGTCTGGTCAACAATATTTATTCTGTAGTATGCCAGATGCTACTTGAGACCCTAGAGAGGGTTTAAAGTCCTCTGTTTAACTATGGATTAAAAATAGCAACAGTTAGTTTTCTATTCCTTTGTGTTTTGACTGATCTTAGGCGTCAGACCAATAGCATGTGGAAAGAGGTATAGTATGACTTTGAGTCTAGGCCCTAAGAAGCCTTGAAGCTGCTGAGTGTAGCTCAAGAAACTCTTGAAACACAGTTGCCTTGCTGAGTAAAGCTAAGGCCCACAAACAGGCCTGTGATATGCAGCCAGTATCAACTTGAACCACACGAAAGTGTCATCCTGTACACCTACCCAAGGTTTTCAGTTGACTCCAGCTCCAGTTGCTAACCATAATGATACAAGCAGCTCCAAGGAAGAACTGCTCAGCCGACGGATGATGGGAGAGTTATTTTAACTTGAGTTTAGGCAGTTTATGATGAGGTGATCAGAATCCAGAACACTGTCATAAATAGATCCTGTCAGAGAGTTAGCGGCAGATGTAGGAACAGGTGCTTTCCACATATGAAGTCTGCGCCACTGCAGTGTAAGCAGATGATGCTATGAGCTTAGGCTAGGCTTGAAGGAACAGGAAGATGTTCTCTCCAGGACTGTTTCTGCTGATTCTTATTATATGAACTTGGCTAGGACCCCACCATCCCAAGGGCTCACTGCTACCTCTCTAAGAGTGAGACTCAATCATTGCATGGATCTTTTGTTATTTATGAACCTTAGTTTACTTCTTTATAAGGTTAAGAGGCAAGGAACTTAGAACAAGCTGTTACCAGAGGACAGAAATTATTATCCACCATCTCTGTGGAGAGACCAGGAGAAGGAGGCCCAGGCTCTGGTCAAGAGGCCTGCCCTAGAGTTCTGGTAGCACATTCTCCCAGCCGTGTGGCTTTACCTTTATTAAAAGTCAGAAGTGAAACTTGTCTGATCCCTCTGCTATCTATTCATCTTTCTTGACACAAGGATCCATGCTACTTGTCTTGAGTGACTAGTCTTTGTGTCTAATATCAAGCACTGGTTTCATCACGCTTAAGCTAAGCAGAGCTCGGTCATAGAAACAAGAGAGATTCCCAACAGCCCTATCACTTTCCTTCCTTGTCTGTGCTTAATTCCAACTCTTCCGATGCGTCTTGATGTGACTGAAGAAACCAGGCTGAGTGAGAGGAGCGGCAATGCCATAAACATCATAAGGCAGGGAGCCATATGGGTTCATAGCAACTCCAAGCAATATGGAGTATTGGCAGAGCAATCTGGGGGCGGGCTGGAAAGGGTTAACAGGACCAATGGGCCAGCTGGCATCTGTGCTGGCACTCATAGAGAGAAAGAAAAGGAGCCTCGGTGTCAAGACAAGAAAGAGAAACAAAACAAAATACCAGAGCTTTAGCCAAATTCCCAAGTTACCAGATGGATGGTGAAGGAAACATCTAGCCAAATCCATGTAGCTGCCTCTGGCCAGAAAAGACCTCAAGCTTAGGCAAGTCTGTGAGCCCACCTGGACAGCTTGTCTCTGTTGGATAATGTACCAAAGACCCAGACTGTCACTGATTCTGTGTGTCAAGGAGAAGGGTTGATTTTCCCGTTTATTAACTCATGCATCCACACAGCTACCCATCATCCATGCATCCATTTATCAGCTTGTGCATATTTAACAACAAACATTTATTAGACACCTACATCAAGCCAGACATTACATATTAGGTGACTACAGACAAATTGGTGTGACAAAGATGAATAATGCAGCATAGTCTTTGCCTCGGAGGACAAAGATCTGTCAAGAGTAGATATTGTGGGCAGCTCTGAAGTGAGCTGGAAGAAAGTTTGTGGTAGGAAAAAAATCTGACTCTTGCTGATGATTAATTGCAAATCAGACAATGTTCTTCAGAGATTTTCATGCATTATCTCATTTAGCCCTCACCATTGACATTCCAGCTTGGCAGTGCTATTAGCCCCATTTAGAGCCGAGCAACCATCTTCAAGGATGAAGCAACTCTGTCTCAATTCAGATCTGAGCTCATTCAGTGCTGTGGAGGAGAATCTGGGCAAGAGCATGCTGCAAGGCCTGGCACCCAGTATGCTGCGAGAGTCTTGTTATTTGGTAACAGTGGATGGGGGTGCATGAAGCAGAGTGGTCAGTGATGATGTAAGCTGGGGAGAGGGAGGCAGACTCTGCCACTGATACCCAAATGGCAGAGTAACATCTAAGTTTGAAGGGTCATTCCAAGCTGAGAAGACACTACCCCAGACATCCCAACCCCGTCCTTTGCTTTGGCAGAAAGTGCTTTCTGTTCCATGGCTGACAACATGCTCATGAAATACAAATTCCTCTCCTTCTCTGCTTCCTGGCTTGCCTCTTGTATGCATATGTGCATTGACAGATGGATGGGCTACCAAGGCAGCTGAGAATCAGAATGAGGGAGGAGGGTGCTGGGACTAGGAGTGCATGTGGAGGAAAGACTTTGGTGCAATTTTACCAAGCAAGTTGCATGTCTGGACGTTGAATGAATGAAAAAAAATTTTTTTTTAAATCCTGTGTGCCATTATCAACAGGGTGGCTTGAGAGTAAAGGCAGAAGGGTAGGAGAGATGGTTCACCTGCAAAGTACTCCCCACCAGCTTCCCAGCCAAGTTGGCGTCTTTTCCACAAGCGATTTTCCTTGTCTGGAGTCAGTTCTCACCTAATATGGAAGAATGGCTTTTCAGCCTCTACTTGTTGCTATGGTAGCTTGGGAAGGGCTGTGACTGAGCTGTTGCTGCAGCTCCCCCTTCTCCAGACTCGTTTGGCACGGGGCTGAACACGCATGATTTGAAGACGAGGAAAGTGTCAGTGGATGCAGTGTCTTTTATTTGGGGAAGCATCTTTGCAGAGGGCAGAGTGACAGCTTCTGATGCTCCTTGAGAGCTTCCGCTGTGCTGACTCTAACACACCCATGGCTCCCACAGCCTGGAGCTCCTAGTGATACTTGTTTTTGGAACAAAGGCTAGAAATGTGCTTTCCAAATATTTTTAATGATTTTAACTGGATGGATTAAAATGCAAGCCATTGTTAAGTTTTTTTAAAAAAATAATTTCAAATAAATGAGTACTATAAATGAGAGGGACATATTTCCCACAGGATGAATGCTTCCTTCTCTGGAAATGAGGGGGTGCTGGAAAAGGAAGTGTTGTGAAACATGACATGCCTTTAGGTTGAAGTTGGTGCATGGGGCAGGTAGGTGGTCATGGCTGGGACATGGACCATTCTTTCCCCTAGAGAGTGAATAGTCCAGCAAGGAGGAAAGATACTCCATAAATAATTGCCATGGAGAATATGAGGCACCAGTAGACACCCATCTGAGGGGTCTGGGAAGGCTCTGAGGAAGGAAGCTTAGGAGAGCCACAGAGGCACAGTGCGTGGATCTGAGAGCTGGCTCCCAGGAAAGGGGTCAGCACATCTGATATTCTTTGAAGGGAACAGCAACTGGTCAAGGGAATGCAATAAAAGCCACAACAGAGAGTAAGAAGGGAAGTTGATGTCGGCGTCTGTGATGGGGAGCATCTTGAAGGGAGTCATTACAGCTGAGGGTCTATAATATGCTGGGCATTGTTCTCAATGTTTTCCATGAGTTCCACCCTTTAGTTATCACAGCCACCTTATAAAGAGTGTCAAATTAGAATAGACACTTTGTAAACAAAAAGGCTGAGAAACAGAGATGTAATGACTTCCTAAGCTCTTAACACAAGTGTATAAACAAATCCGGTCTGTCCTGTAGTACCGAGGGCCTGCTGCAGTAAAGCACTGGCAGTCTAGGCTTTGGATAATTAGAAGCCAGGGAAAGTACCGAGTGGGAAAAGAAATCCTGTACTGTGGTCAGGACTGTGGGCTGGAGGGAGTAGAGAGGACAACAAGGATTCCAGGTAGGACTGGGGTCTACCCAGAGGGAAGGCGAGAAGCAAGTAAGTATAACGGAGGAGCTGGAAGGTGAGATCCAAGGGCCATGAGGGTGGCGGGGATGGGAATGGGTCAAGCAGTGAAGGGTAGATCCCAGGCTACATGCTTTACCATCTGGGTGAGCTGTGAGGCTTGCCTTGTCTGTGGACCTGGGTGAGGGGTGGGAGCCTCATAGGACAGTTAGGGCTAAATGCACGGTAGGTGGGCAATGACAACTGTGCCTACATCAAAAATCACAAATGGAAGTCTGTTTCCTTCGTAGCTCTCTGTGCCTGGTAGCAATTTAGTCTGAGGAGATTCCTCCCTGCTTGCTAGCTTCCATCATTTTTTCCCAAACATGCAGAACATGTCCACCTCACTCTGATTGGGATACTCCTTGCATTTCTGCCTGCTATGCCCTATCTATTCAAAGAGACATGGTCCATCCCAACATATGGGCATCTTTTGTATGAATTTTTTAGGTCAGTTTCTGTGTATCTTAGGAAGACCACCTTACAGATGGTCAGATCCCTTTTCCAGATTTGCTTCTGTACTAAACAATAAGATCCTTGACAGGTGTCTCAGCTCTCTGCTCCCAAACTTTCATGTATATTACTTCAGCAGCAGAAGCAGCATCGCCCCTTTAATACAGATGAAAAGCTGGTATGAAGAAAGATCTAAATGAGTCATTCAACATGACATGTCTGGAAAATGAGAGGATTTAGAGATTCCAAATCCTTCCTCTTTTAAGTGTAAGCTTTCAAAGCATCTCTTACAAGTAACGTTTGTTCTCCATAGTAGGTATATTAAGCTCAGTATTTTATGCAGTCACTTTTTGACTCCCCTAGGATGGGCATTGGTATGATCCTCAGTTTAATGGAGGAAGAAACTCAGAGAAGGGATGTATGTTGTTTAAGGTCTAGAAGGCTGAGCCGTTGCTGGAAGGAGGGTTTTTCCAAAGCCGAAGCCTACCCACTGACTCATTTCCGTTTCCACATCACATCAAGCTGCAGCTCTTTCATTAAGTGCCCAGAAAAGATGAAAGATCCCCAGAGGACAAGAATGTGACACAGCTAAAAGAAGCAGACCCTGGATGACAAAAGGTGCAGAGACATGTCCCCTCAAGAGTTGGCAGGCTTCTGCACGAAAGGATGAAAGTCTTCATGAAGACAGGGGACGTTTCTTTAACCTTGAGCTTATACTGCTGGTGTTTGCCCTGTGCCATGCAGCCTTTGCTTCCTGCTGTTGAGCTCAAGGTAATTCTTTCCTCCTCAGAACCCCCACCCCCTTGGGTTGTACAGATGGTTGGTCCTGATCTCCTGGAGTCATCTCGTTGATGAGGCCAATATAAATGCATGACGGAGTCCAATTCCAGGCACTCATTTCTACAGAGCTCAGCGGAGCCCATCCGCAAAGTCATAGGGAAGGCTCTGAGTGATGGGCTGAGGGAGACGTTTGAAGGTCAGAGCTTCTGCAAGACTCCTTACTACAGCTGTGGGGTTGCTGTGGTGGTCACATCTCACCTTTGGGCAGCTATCTATAGCCACTGCATGTCTGCAGATATGCCATTCTCAGCCGAGATACGTCCTGTGGGATTTTGAGGTACCTCTCACAAGAACATGGAGCTGTGGAAAGTGAGAGTGTTTGAGGCTCACATTCCAGCTGTGACACTTTGGAGGCTGTAGTTCCCCTTCTCTGAAACTGGGCTTCCTCATATGCAAACGAAGACAGTCTCATTTGCTCAAGGGTTTGCTGTGAGAATTAGTTTAAATGACATATAAAATGCTTATTATAATTCATGGAGCAAATTAGGCCCTCACCTTACAAACCCTTTCTTCACCCAAGGGTATAGACCTAATAACCAGCCAGGTCTCATCCTGGTCTTTTCTGTTTATGAGCTATGTAGAGAAAGACTGGAAGAAGTCAGGCTTATTAATCTCCATATAACCTGTAGAGTAATTAGACTGTTTATTCTTGGCTCTTTGGGAAGAAGGAACTATAATTACAGGACCAAATTAAATGGCATTATCTTTTATTGTCTCCTACTGTTAGAAGGCTTCTGTTGCCAAGTCCCTTTTAGGAACTGGAGAATTTCCTCCATAGCAATCTTCTCCTTCAGTGTCTAAATGCTGAACCTTTCCAAAGGCTCTGAGTGAAAAGTTTGTTGGTATCTCTTGAGGAAGATGAATTGTGCATAAAGAATCCGTTTTGTTATCTATGTCAGAGGTTACTGACTGTTCCCTACAAGCCTCAGCTCCTCTTCTGCAGTATAGAACACCTACTGTCAAATAGCTGCTGCCCAGGGTCCACAGTTCTCAATCCTTTGCCCCCTTTCTCCAGTGCATTAGGAGGGACCATGTACTCAATTGAATGTGGACAAAGATACATGTGCCCTTCCCGACCCAAAGAGGCTCAAGAAAGAAGTATATCTTCATCATTCATTTCTTTGCCCATTTTCTGGCTTCATGGGGGATACCAAAGCTACCCTGGAAGCCTGGAAGACTGTGAGATGTCAGTCAAGTTAATCCTAAATGACTACGTGGAGCGTAGCCCAGCACAGCTGCTCAGAAGTTTGGAATTTACTCATATTGGGTCCCTGAGATTTCAGGTTGTATCTGCTACAGCGGTTAGCTTTATCCTAACAAGCACATGACCTAATTTGCATCTGTTCCATCCCTGTCTGCTGGGATAGGCAGGCCTGTGAATGAACAAATCTCAAAACAGTGCAGTGAGTGCTCTGTATTAAAGTAGGAAGAGAATACTGTGTTCACAGAGAACCAAGTATGATTTTCCAGAAGTTCAATGGGAGCTTCATGGAGCAAGGGGCCTTTGAGATAGACTGTTAAAGGAGAAAGGTATTTACAGGTGAAGGACAATGACTGGAAAAACACTTTAAGCAACTGCAGCATCATGAACAGGTCTATGGACCCTGTATGGTTTTCTGTGAGAAGGTCTCCATTGAGAAGCAGATCACAATTCATCAGGTTGACTGGGAAATACAGTCCAACAGCAGCACAGATGAGCTGGGTTTGATGGGACTAAGTTAGTGTGCAGAATACTCTATAGCTTCACAGCCAAGATTCCCACAAAGGCTTTCTGTATAAAGAAAGAGCTCATAGAGGCTTTCCCCTTACAATCTTGGTGGCAGCATGAAGAGTTGATGTCCGATGTGACCTTGCTAGATCCATCTATGATATTTGAGCATCAGAGACCACAGAAACTTCCTCACATGGGAGTGTTCTGTCACAGCCAGGAGGTTCCTGTGCACTTCAATTTCATCCCTAGACTCCTTAGTTAAAATTTTATTAAAAGCAATATCTTTGTCCCAGGGAAATCATAATGCTAGACATCAGCTTTAGCCATTTCTGAATCACTTTCTCCTTCATTCTGCATAGAGAAGGTATCCTGTGGGCTAAAGTGTCCCTGTTAACTTGACATGACACAAAGATTACCCTCAAGCGTTCATGCTATATAACCTTTCCTCAAACCCAGTTCAATCTTTCTTTTATGTTTTGTGTGTGTGTGTGTGTGTGTGTGTGTGTGTGTGTGTGTGCGTGTGTTTGTATATGGGCACACATGTGTGTGGGGTGAAGTTGATATTCTTTATCAATTGTTCCCCACCTTATTCGCTGATGCAAATTCTTTCAAATAAACTCAGAGCTTGTCACTTTGTCTGATCTAGCTAGCCACTCTAGGTAGACAGTCCAGTTTTCTTAAGGTATCCCATCTCTACCTTCTAAGAACTGGAGTTGCCAGTAGGCCATCATGCCCACCTAACATTTTATGAGAGTTCTGAGATCTGAACTCCAGTCCTTATATTTGCATTTCCCATCAAGCCATCTCCCAGTCATGAGTCCCAATCTCATGACATGCATGATGTCTGTCACCCTTTACTATTATGACAGTTGTGTTGCTGATTAACAGAGAGATGAAAATGGGAGCTACATCAAGAGACCAGTGAGACTCAGGCAGGTTACATACTACATGGCAGCTCACAAGTCTCTGAACAGCTCTTACTTTCTGCAGCCTCAATGGCCATTGTGCTACACAGCACACAGCTGCACTCTTGGGTCCTCAAGTCCATACTGCTCCTGTGTGTGTGTATGTGTGTGTGTGTGTGTGTGTGTGTCTCTCTCTGTGTGTGTGTGTGTGTGTCTCTCTCTGTGTGTGTGTATGTGTGTGCATGTATTATGTACTCTGTAACTTCTCTGCTTTGGCTACCTCTGATGGTCCTCTGTGATGCAGCTATAATCTCTCTTTTATATGGCTTTCCCAGAACTTCCCTAGACAGGTTATACCTTTTCTTCCTTTGTAAAAAGCAACTTGTGAGAAGAAAGAAGCTTGCATTGAAGAATCTCTTTCTTTGTTTTGTTATGTAGACATCACAACACCACATTTACCTTTCAGAGTATAGTTTGATAATGTCAAGTATATTCTCTGTTTCTCAGCCCATTGAGACTTTTGCATTTTGTAAAACTGGAACTTTGTGTCCATAAACAGCCCCCACCCCCTCTTTCCCACAGTCCATGGCAACCATCATTCTAATCACTGCCTCTGTGAATCTGGCTATTCTAACTACTAACAGAAGTGCAAATATGTGTTGTGTTATTTATATTTTTGTGACTGGATTATTTTGCAAAGTATAAAAGAACCTTCCACCTTCATCTACATGGTAGAAGGTATCAGAATTTTTCCAAGACTATACAAAGTTTGTGTGTGTGTGTGTGTGTGTGTGTGTGTGTGTGTATGTGTGTGTGTAAGAGGTTGATATTGGGTTACATGTCTTTTTAAATAGCTTTTCACCTTGTTTTTTGAGATGAGTTTTCTCTCTAATCCTGTAAATCATTGATTCTTCTAGACTGGTTGGCCAGAAAACCCAGAGATCCTCTTTTCTGTGCTCCTAAACACTAGCTTTCAGGGATACTGAGTTACACCTGTTTTTTACCCAAGTATTGAGGTCTTCTTGTGCAGCAGACACATTAACAGCTAAGCCATCATCCCAGCCCTGAGTAATTCTCCGTTATGTGAATGTAAGATATTTGTGTATTCTTCTATTGATGGGCCATTTGAGTAGCTCAGACTTTTTGACTATTGTGAAGAATGTGTATACACATATTGCCTTAAGACACGACAAATGAAGGTACTGTGTTACATGGTGATACATATTTAACATTTTTGAGGAAAAACTTTACTTTTTGTTTATTTGTTTGTTTTTAGTGGTTACAAAGTTTTCTAATAGTAGTCTCTCTAATTATTCAAACTTTTGGCTATGTTAAAATTGTATTCTCTACTTGGTGGTTGAGTTGAAGTTCTTTTTATAGTTGTTAATTATATACATATTATATACATATAATATTTTTTATTAGGTAAGCATTTTAAACAATGCCTTTTGATCATACTCACCATGTCTTTGTACCAATATCTATTAGTTACTTTTCTATTGCTGTGTTACAACATCATATCTAACACAGCTTATAGAGGACAGAATTTATTTGGGCTTATGGCTCCACAAAGTTGGAATCTATGTTGGAAGAGTAGATGGATGAATATGATGGTGGGAACAACTGAAAGTTCACATCTCAAACCTTAGTCAGGAAGGAAGGAAAGAGAGAAAGAGAAAGAGAGAGAGGAAGAAGAAGAAGAAGAAGAAGAAGAAGAAGAAGAAGAAGAAGAAGAAGAAGAAGAAGGAGAGAGAGAGAGAGAATTCAAAATGGTGAATGGTGGAATGGTGCTTGGCTTTGAAACTCCCAAGCCTGCCCCTAGTGACACACTCTCTCAAACAAGGACACATTTCCTGAACCTACCCAAACATCATCACCAACAAGGGACCAATCGTTCAAACATCTGAGCCTATGGGGGACATTCTCGTTGAAACTACCACACCCCCCAACATCGAGTCTTTTTTAAAAAGTAAATTCTTCCAGACCAATCTGTGTTGTCCAAATATTGCAAAACATATAGTCTTCCATTGGAGACTAATTGACTTATCAGAGTTTATACTTATAGGGAAAACTTCTCTTTCTTCCAGAAGCTATCAATTGCCAATAACTAACTGCACAGCTAGATGTGAAATTATGTGCCCAGCTCTTCCTCTTCATGCTGGGATTTGGTTTGACTTGGGTTTTCACATGCTTTTGTCCATGTTGTCCCAACCTCTGTGAGTTCATATGTTCAGCAGTCCTGCTGTGTCTCAATGCCATTGTTCCACTTCAGTCATCCATCACTGGCTTTTACACTCTTTCTATCTCCTCCTTCTGCAAGAAGTCTTGTGAAGGAATGGTATATACATTCCTTTTAGGGCTGAGAATTCTGCAATCAGTTATTCTCTATGCCTTGGTCAGTTGTGTTAATCACTATCTACAGTAAATAGGAGCTTCTCAGATTAGTGATGATAGATGTACTGATCTATGGCTATAACAACAAGTCATTAGGAGTTGGTTTAATACTGTGCCCATTTAGCATCATAATGGTAGTAGATTTCCCCTAGAGCTTATAACAGTATTCAGATAAGAGGACAGAAACTGCTTATCAAATGTGTAATTTGCAAGTGCTTTCTTCCCGAATGCTACATTTCGTTCACTATGTTGATTATGTTCATTGAGGCACAGATGTTTTAATTTTGCTGTCATCCAATTTAGCTCATTTATTATAATTAAAAATTATGTGTATGAATGTTTGACTGCATGTATATATGGCACCATGTTTATGTTGGGTGCTTGCAGAGGCCAGAAGAAAGTGTCGGTTCCCCTGGAACTGGAGTTATACAGACTGTTGTGAGCCACGATGTGAGTGCTAGAAAGAAACTAATCCTGGGTGTTCTACAAGAGTGGCAAGTGCTCTTAACTGCCAGGTCATCTCTCCAGACCCAGATTCCCCATTTTTAAGCTGTTGTTGTTTTACCTGTATTTGTGTGACACGTCCAGGAACTTCTTGCCAAATTCAGGGCCTCAGAACCTCTTCTTCCTTCCTTCCTTCCTTCCTTCCTTCCTTCCTTCCTTCCTTTCTTCTTTCTTTTTTTCTGAAAGAGTTGTCATTCAGGGTGTATGTTTCCATCATAGCTACACTGAGTTAATCTATGTAAAGTTTCAGGGAAAGATCTGGCTTCATTCTTCTATCTATGGATATCAGTTGGTTTTTTTTTTTTTTTCTGGAAACTTTTTCTGGAGACATTTTTTTCCTCTAGTGAATGATCTCTGCTTCCCTGTTGAAAATTATTTGACCATATATGCAAGCGTTTAGTAGATTCTGGATTCTACCCCATTGATCCACACATTCATTTCTCTGCCAGCAACATACTTTTTCACTAATGTAGGTTTGTAATGCACATAGGATTGAAATTAAGAAGTGCAGGACTTCCAAGGCTGTTTTGGCAATTTGGGAGCCTCTTTTGACTACCCTTTAAATTTAGTATGGCTTTCTCTATGCCTGGAGCAGCCACTACCGAGATTTTAATAGGAACTAAACTCATAAATTGCTTTTCATGGTACTAATGTCTTAATAATATCAAGTATACTTGGAGCATGAGTTGACTTTCCATTATTTGTTGGGGAAACATTTCTTTTGAATGAGCAGATAGTAGGCTTCTGTATCTCTTTTACCCAACTGCTTTCTTGGATGAATATGTAAAAGTTAGGCTCTGGGTAAGGTTTGATTTTATAAAGACCCTGGCTAAGTCCTCTTTATGATTCACCAGTTCATAATTGGAACACACACATACATGCTCACATAGTCACATATACACCAAACACACACACATACTCATATGCTTACATACACACACCACATACTTACATACACACACCACACACACACATACACACACACACACACACACACACACACACACTTACATACATAAACTACATGCCACACACACAATCACATACACACACTTACATACACAAACTACACACCATATACCCCCCCAACACACACACTCCACATGTACTCTTAACTTTCTTCAGGTCTTAAGTTCATACTGCAATTTACAACATCTTAAACATTTATATTTGTTTATAGCATACATTATCATATGTGGCCTTTAGTCCATTGTGGATTGAAGTGTGACTTCAAAGGAATAACTTTTAACTGAACAATTAAATTGTTATAAACATCACATAAATGGTAGAGTCAATATTCAAATCAGACCTTTCTGACTGTAGTGCCAAGCTGTCAACACAACTCCTCCTTATGACTGGGCCACTCCTAATTTTCATAGTTAAAAGTGGGGGATTGAAAATAATGTATGTGTATGTTTGTGTGTATTGTATCTGATAGCTAGCTATCTATCTATCTATCTATCTATCTATCTATCTATCTATCTATCTATCTATGGAATTCCACATGGAAGACTCTGAATGAATAATATGTAAACAAATAAATCAGGGATTCCAAAAGAAAGTTCTAGAAATTGTCTGACTTCTGGATTAAGAAACAGGAGATGTCACATCTTGAACTTTTATTAGATACTGCTGTGGTCCTAAGGAGATAGCTTATTCTGGTGTCTACTTGGAAACCACTTTTCAGGAGGAGCCAGGTATGTGAAGGATAACCTCACACCACTCTCCTCCTCATCATAAAATTGATTTCTTGATCCAAAGATGAGCAAGACCTGAGGAAGGCAAATAAAAGCTTTTGGAGACTATCTCAGTACATATTTTGTGAAGAATACTGTCTTTCATAATGTATATGGTAAACTGAAGGCAAGTGTAGATATTTCTGCTGACCTACTGAGAAGGAACAAGGATGATCAATCTCCAAGGAGAAAAGCAGGCAAAAATAAATCCAGTGTCATTGTTCCAATACCTGTCTCCAGCCAAACCACATGTGACACACTACTTTAACACTTTAACTGGGACAGCTAGTAAATTCCTTTTGAGGAAAATTCTCAATTCTATTTATTTGTTTTTTATGTCATGTCCTTGTGCATGCCTCTCTCTCTCTCTCTCTCTCTCTCTCTCTCTCTCTCTCTCTCTTTCTCTCTCTCTCTCTCTCTGTGTGTGTGTGTGTGTGTGTGTGTGTATGGGTATGTATACAGGCGAGTATGTATGGAGGTCAGAGAATGATGTTGGGTGCCCTGATTTAACACTCTTTATCTTATTCTTTTGAGACAGGGTCTTTCACTAAAGTTGAAAGTAGGCTTGTGGCCAGGGCACCCCAGCAATACTATTGTATTCACCCTTCACAGCTTTGGGTTACAGGTATGTGAACACAATGACACCAAGTATTTTAGATGTGTTCAAGATCTGAACTCAGATCCTAATGCTTCTGCACTGAGTGTTTTTACTCTCTGAGCCATCTCTCTCTTGTTCCTCAGCTCACTTTGCTATATAGGCTATTCTGAACTGAATTGTTTCCATTCCAAGGCAGAAGAGAAACAACAAGATGGGGCATAGTAAGAGTGTAGACTAAATTTTGGGTCTTTATTCCATCCTTTGTTAGTTAGGAACCTTCTGGAAAAGTCTTGGAGTTCTCTGCTTCTTTATCCATGGAGTCATAGAAACTTGTGATATCTGAATTAGAGTAAAATCATAGACAAAAACCTAGCCTTCACAGTTGCCCTAAACATGCAAACCCATACAATACTCAACAACTTGGCAGAAATGACCTTTGATGGTGAAGAAAATGAGGCTCTGCAGGGATACAGGATCTGATCGAGTAGGCCCTCAGTTAATATGTCAGATATGGATGAAAGTCTGATTCTTGTTCCATTCATGGAACTGATACTTCCCAGAAGTGGGGGAAAGAACCACTCTTGGTTCTTTCTGCTGTATCCTACCTTGCTGAGTCATGAGTAGAATCCTTCCCCAGCTCCTTCCCCCATTGGAAGCTCCTTCACATGCACCACTCTGTAGGGAGAATTCTGTAGGGAGAGTCAAACAGCTGCGGAGATGGTAAGATGCCAGGTTGTATTTGTTCAGGTGGATACAATAGCACCAGACTAGCGTGGATCTCAAATATTGAATAATGATTCTTCAGACATCTTTGTGTTTAAATCATAGCCCTGTCAAGCTCATATTTGATATGCACTAATTAATGCTCCCTGTGAATTGAACCCGATTCTCCCTTGGTGTTTGTGTGTGTGTGTGTGTGTGTGTGTGTGTGTGTGTGTCTATGCATGTATAGACAGAGATTCCTACAGATTCAAGAGATCATAAATAAGCATCTGTCATTGTTACATTCAGAACTTGCCTCTCTGTGGCTGATGGGCACTTCTTGCATGAGAATGGTGAGTACAAGTTATTAGACAAATATGAATCATTTATGAGGAAGTCACCTACAGCAAATGAAGCTAATATATATTTTTTAGTATCCCTCAAAGCCAAGATCTCAAGCTGAATTAAAGAGGTAACGCCAAACTCGCTGTGTAAATTCATATTCTATCCCTCCCTGACAATTTTTATCATATTCTTTTTCTTCCCATTCAAAATGAAGGGGCATTGCCAGCAAGAAGTGGGATTTGACAGTGAAAGGAGAGTATGCTGTGCTTTTTCAAGTGAAATATCCACAAAATTTCTTTATAAACAAGATGTTTTAATGTCCTATTGGTTGAAAAAATGACCTAGGAATTGGCACATCTCTGGATTAAGAAACGAGAGTCATTGTGTACTTGTTGTTGCTAGGTACACCTAGGAAACAGAAGACAGACTTCCATTTTTTTTTATGTACTAGAGAAGGCAGATGAACATTAAACTTTGTTTATAACTCAACCTATGGGGTAGATTGAAATGTAATGTCAAAAGAATTGGGAAATAAAACTACTTTCAAGATCCTTGACCCTAGAGGAAAGGGGAATTGATAAAAGTTTGACTATCCAAAGGACAGTGCTTGCCAGTGTGGGGCTGAGGAAAGAAGAGGTGAAGTATTAAACTAAGAAGGCAAAGATATTAAAGGAGATATTTCTTTTTGCCATTAACCAACCTGGAGTTGACCAGTCTGACCTCTCCAACTCTGTATTGTTTGATCTTGGGCAAGGCATACTACTTCTCTGAGGTGCTTTTTTATTTATTCAATGGAGAGTACATAAAAGCATTCCTATGAGACTTACATTTTATGTGAATATTACATTTTTAAGTGTAAAGTGCTTTAATTCTTTTGCTTGATCATTTTCAAATTCTTGTTCCCAACACATTCTACTTTTCAACTCTATCATGAAACTCATCTGAATTTTTTATGAATTATTATGCTTGGTATGTAATGCGTTGGAATGGTCTCTGTATCTTCTAAGACTACAGTTGGAAATACAGCTAACTGAGCATGAGATCTCTTTCTCTTTCCCCTTGCCCTTCTCCTCTCTCTACCTCCCCCTTCTTCCTTCTCCTCCTCCTCCTCCCCATCCCCTTCTTCCCTCTCCCCCTCCCCATCCCCCTTCCCCTCTACCTCCCTTCCCCTCCCCCTCCCTCCCTTCCCCTCCCCTCCCTCTTTTTCCTCCTCCTCTTCTTCTTTTTCTTCTTTTTCTTCTTTTTCTTCTTCTTCTTCTTCTTCTTCTTCTTCTTCTTCTTCTTCTTCTTTTTCCTTCCTTGTTATATAGATTCAAAATAGACTAGCCACCAGGAAGGAGCTGCCCAACCAAGCATAAATCACATTTTTCTTTTTAGGATTCTTGACTTTATGTTGTGCTTTGTGCTTAATGCTCTCCAAATAAATGTGAATATAAGAAGTCACTTCCACAGAGAGAGTTCATGAATGAATGAAGTTTATTTCCTAGTTTTGATGCAGACAAGTTGGAAGCTGTGATGACTGATATTCACTGTTATCTTGAGCCGACTAAGAATCACCTAGGAGATTAGTAAACTGTGCCTCTGGGTCTGTCAAGGCATCTGTAGACACAGCCACATAGTGGAGGCTTTGGTGTAGTGAATGGAGTGATTCCTGATGGATTGCAATATTGAGAGGTATTTTGAGATAATCCAAAGTAGGGGTAGTCTAGCTGGAAGAAGTAGGTTATAGGAGGCATGTCTCTGGGGTTTATATTTTGCCCTGACCTCTTTATGTATTCATATTTCTCTGCTTTCTTATTACTAAGGAGTGAAGCATACTCTCTGCCACGTGTTCTTGCCTCCATATTTCTGCCCAAGCACCAGGGGCAGAGAGACAGTGTATTGAAGCATTTGAAACCAGGAGCCAAAATAATTCCTTCCTCCCTTAAGTTGTTTCTGTGAGGTGTTCTGTCACAGTGACAAGGAAAGTTGCTGTCACTGAACTGTGTAAAAGACAGAAGTAACCTATGCCCCTAACTCACAATCTTGCCCCTAACACCAACTGATTAGGAAAGCTAATGTTGGATTTGAACAACAAATATACTTGTACAACATCTGAGCTATAAAAAATCTTAGATTGTTGTTATAGTGGTGGTAGTAGCAGCAGCAGCAGCAGCAGCAGCAGCAGCTATTGTTCTTGTTCAAAAGGACAGGGTGTGTCTCTTTTTAGAGGCAAGATAGAAGCTATGTATCACCAATGGGATATAATTACTAGCAGCCATGAACTGATTAAGGGTTAAACTAGATGGCCTCTGAGGTCTCCTAATGTCCTGATGTAATAGCACAAATGTCTTGTATTTAATGAATACCTCCTGTGCTCTAGGCCCAGTTTTCCAGAGTCCCTCTTTGGACCTTGGACAACTCTATGAGGTGTCGCTAACATACAAAGTGAGACAGATTTCAAACAACATTGATGGAGATTCCACAACATACCACTTACATTCACATATAATTTCACTGGGGTTTTTGTAGAGATTAGATATCACCATTTTATGGACAGAGCAGATAAAATTAGAGCCATCTAGAAGTTTGTCCATATGGTCACTCCTTCCATTAGTATGCATTTACTCACTTTTGACTATGTTGCTAGGTGCTGGACTGGCCACAGGCAATTGAGAGTGAACAAGAGAAACATAGGCCTTGACATGTTAGAACTTATGGCCCAGCAGCAGCATCCTGGGGTGCACAAGCTGTCAGAGAGATTGATTCAGCAGACTCTGGATGCCTACATGTTGAGAGCCCTGACTCAGGGCAGATGTTGGCCCAGATGATTTCTGGGGCCCTTTCTTCTCATGAGTGTCAAAATATACAATACAGTTGGCTGAAAGGGGTTGTCAGAAATAATCAGGGGAGACAGAGCAAAGAAATGAGAGGAGAAAAGAGCTGGCTAGAGAAATGGCTTTTTCTATACCCAGAACCTGATCTATAGTAATTGTTCAATAAGTGTCAGCTATCATCAATTACTATTAAAACAATTTCTGCATTATACAAATACCTTCAAGTATTTCTGATCCACTGAGCAGCACTGTTTACAGTGCCCAATAAATGCGAAGGGTCATTATTTATTAACTGTCTTCTATTTTCCGTGTCATCTTACTCTATATGCCATTTTGCATATTTTTTCACAGTAATTTTACAAGGTAGTACATCAGTAGGGATAAGTTAAGCTATTTTTCAGCAACAAACCCTCCTCAAACTGAGGTGGGTTATGGAGGCAAAGATTGTTTCTCAGTCATACCGCATATCCATCAGAGGTTGGCTCGTGCCCCTCTTCGAAGTTATGAATCCCACTCTGGAACTCAGAGTGACAAGGAATCTACTATGCATATTGAGGCTGTCACTGCAGATGGGAAGGAGGAAATGGTGAAGCACATACTGTTCCCGAAGTTTCTGTCTGGAAATGCCACATGTCACTCTGCTCCTTTTTTGTTGTTGTTGTAATTTTTAATTTTTGGACAAAGCAGCACGGAGCCCTTACCTGAGTTTAGCTAGGATGAGGCAATATGATCTTGACATGTCCCAAGAATGATCCAATCAATATCTGTTAGCAATACTAATGACTGCTTCAGGAAGCTGTAATCTGTTAATATCCCATTTGTAAAGGAGGCACCCGTGGGTTTTTTGAGGAAGAGGCATAGGCAGCTTGTTGGAGGTCAGATCACAGAAAAGAAGGTTCAGATCCCATCTGTTAGACCTCAATTCATGTTCCCCACTTCTTCACCTGCTCTCTGCCTGCCACCTTCTACCTCCTCACAGACCATCTGCCACCACCTCTCTCCACAGGTTCCCACACCTTTCCCCCCAGCAGCTCCTTCTTAGTAGCAATACACAACAGCATCTTTGTATTTAAAGTGAACAGAATTCTCTTCTCCAACATAAGCTGTACGTGCAACCACATTAGCTCTTCACCCTGTGTCACCTGAAAACCTTTGGAAAAATATTGACAAGTATCGGTCCCTTCAATATCCACCTTTATGGTCTGCTAAACTCCCTGTCTGTAGGCAGGCATACTTCAAATTCAAGAATCTCCTCAAAATCTTATTTCCACCTTGATTGTTCAACAGCCCAGGGCACTGCTGGGCACTCTCTCTGTCTTTACTCCTCCCTCTCTTGGACTCTCTTGGCCACTTCTGATGGCTTTTAATGTAGAGAGAAGCAGTTCCTCTGTTTACTAATCCTCATTCCTTTACCCAGGCAGTCATCCAGGTAAGGTCTCATTGTGTATGAGTGACCATGATTTCTTCAGTCTTGGAATTAAATGTGTTTAAGCTACAAGGATAAGAGACTGAAGGTCGAGCCCTTTAGTTTGACCTTCAGCAAAAATACAGCTGACGCTTCGGTCTTTCTCTAGCTTATAACTTATTTTCAACTTGACGAAAACCTACGTAAAAAATGAATGCCATGTAGTTTGGAGTCACGAGATTATGTTTGGGAACGTTAGAGTTGAGATTTGACCTATACTCAGTAATTTTCATCTTTGTAAACCTGGCCAGATATTACTTCTGATGTGGAATTACAAATATCTACACATGTACACTCAAAAAAATGTAAAGTGCTTTATATATCACAATGCAGAATAAACTAGTACATATAAAATATATAGGGATATTTGTAAAATATCATTGACCCCAGGTTGGGGGAATGGTGATTAAACAACAAATCTCTGTTCTCTGGGTCTTCTATATCCCGGGAGCCAGAGCTGCTTCTGGATCGTGGTAGAATCCAGGATCGAGGAAAGCAGAATGCAGATAAGGGTAGGGTGTGGGCTTTTAGGAAATCATAGTAAGGATGATATCTGAGCTAATTGTTGGAAATGAGTGAATGTTAGACAAGAAAGTGGGACGAAGGGATGACCCATAAGGACTAAAGAGTGATATGCTGAAAAGTAACGAGAAAGCAAACAGGGCTTTTATTATGTTATATTTATTTATTTGGGTATGCCTAGCTATGTAGAAAGCAATAGCATGTGTGTGGTCAGAGGACAATTTATAGGAGTTCATCTTCCATCATGTGACTGAACTCAGGTTGTCACGTTGTGGCAAGTGTCTTTACCCATTGAGCCATTTCCTGGATTAGATGGTGCTCTTGATGAGTTGTGGGGTGCTTGTTTGGCTGGACCAAGATGCTGGGTAGAGAGTGGCTAGCAATGATACGATGAAGTCAAGAGTGCTCCCTTACAAAAGCTATCACATCAAGCTTATGATTGGGCAATGAGGATGAGATCAAGAAGGTTGAGGACCTGGCTCAGTTAGTGAAGTGTATAAGGACCTGTGACTTCACATAACCCTGCAAAACTTTGGCCATGGCAACATGTGCCTTTCATCCCAGCATTGGGGAAGCAGAGACAGGAGGGTCCCCAGAGTTCACTGGCCAGCTAGTCTAACCAAATTTGTGAGTACCGGTTTTAGTGAGAGAACCTGCCTCAAAAAAAAATAAGCAATAGAAAAACATATCTGATGCTGATATCTGATCTCCATACATAAACACACACATGTACACTGGCACACACAGACACAACACACCCATCACATGAACACACACACACACACACACACACACACACACACAAACCTATACACACATACCACACAGACACACACACACACCCCACACATGAACCTACACACACACACACACACACACACACACACACACTACACTCTCACACACAAAGAAGATAATACAGGGGGATGGAATGATGCAGACACATCTCAATGCTTGTATTGCATATTTCTTAGATCCTCAACCAGGAGCAATAGAGACAGTGGTGGAAGGTCCAGCTGAGGTCTCTGGTTGAGAAGCAGACAGAATCCCCTTAGAAGGTAGGAAGGAGATCAGAATCCCATCTGGCAGGGATACTCCTCCCTGTTCTCTTCATGCTACTTTGTGTAAAGCTCCTGTGAGGGTTAGATGGGCAGTTCTGGGAACACCTTCTGCAGGGAAGTGAGAAGCAGAGGTTCCAGAGGATGCAACATTAAGTTTCACAAGACCATAGAGGAAATTCCCTGCTATGGCTAAGGAGTGTCTAATGAATGTTGGAGATGGACCTTCTGGACTCCTGTACTCTTAGGTACAAAGGAAGAAGCCCTGAATATATTTCTAAGCCTTAGTAAGGTCTCCTCACCTGAAAGGAGATTTACTAACACTCCAAGCCTTACAGGGTTACTGTGTGTGGTGGTTATATGAGTGAGGGAAAAGGCCATCCACAAGAGCTGTGGAAGTGCTAACTATCACCCTTGCTTTATACAGAGACTGTGTGTCTGTCCTATGCCAGGCCAGTACCTCTAGAACATACAGCTCAGAGTTTGACTCTGCTTGTTGGTCTCTAACCTGCAGGGGATCACTGCTTAAAGTGAATGAAGATTCCAAGGCAGATGGCATTAACATCAGGTTTGAAGGGATAGATGCATGCTTGAAGGGCTGGGTAGTCCATAGAGGAAGAGGTTACCTATAACTCTGGCATGTTTTAATGGTAGTCTTTAAAGAGGAGGCTGCTCTAGAATTGAGCCTTGAGTGTTGAGTATAGTTTGAATACATCTGTACATAGAGGGTAGGTGCTAGACAGACAGACAGACAGACAGACAGACAGACAGACAGACAGAGGATTTTCAACACCTTTAGGGAATCTGAAGTGGGGAGCCTCTCACCAAGTCCTGACTAACCTCAATCCACCAAATTACATGTGGACCTTGACCCACAATGCTCTTCTCTGAAGCCAGTTTCTCTGTTGAACTGTTTGTGGGTTCACTTGGAGCCTGTACAAAAAAGGAAAGGAAAGGAAAGGAAAGGAAAGGAAAGGAAAGGAAAGGAAAGGAAAGGAAAGGAAAGGAAAGGAAAGGAAAGGAAAGGAAAGGAGGGACTCATTAGCACTTTAGAAGGTCCACTTTAGGTGACTTATCCCACCTAATTAGACTTACATTCTTGTACATACAGTACTGTTATCTTATTTAGCAATGAAGGAGATCACAGCTCAGCGCAGTTAAATAACCCGTCAATGCAATGAACATTCATCCATTCATTATCTACTGTCAGAGACCTGACTGAGGAGGGAACTCAGGCCGTTTTGGTTTGCAGTAGTAATACCTGTTAGCACATGCACACAAGTGCGCATGCATGTACACTGCTGCTTCTGTCTTGAGGACCAGCGCTTCAAAAGATGGTCCTTCATGTAGACCAGTCATTATTTGCATTAGCTGCACCTTGCCTTGGACTTCAACCATTGCTCTGTAACCTACACAATTCCTAGGAACCATAGAGGCTATTCAGTCCATGGCCTAGAATATTTAGAGCATGATCCCAGAGAGGGTAAGTACCTGGCTTAAGGTACTTAAGGTACTCACACAGTGCCATAGTGGGAGAGTTGAAATTGGAATCTTCCTTTAGTCTATACTATTGGAAGCCACATACTGTAAATTTTGCAAAGAAGTCTCTTAAGGATACTTGCAAAATGTCTCAGGAAGGTGAATTAAAATGATTTTCCTTTTCTCTTTTTGCTTTCTGAACTCCAGAAATAGATTGGACTGAACAACTGAGCAGTGGGGGTGGGATGAGGGGGGGCAAAGCAAACAGAATGGTTACCCCATGCCCCGACGTGTCTGTTGTCTGCAGCGACAGTCACTGCCTGCAAGGTTGGCAGACACAGCTGAGCCTGCTCCTTCACAGGGTCCTCAGACTCCTTCTGGTCTGTGAATAGACCTGTCTTAGCAACAAGAAAATAGGAGAGCCAATGCGTGCCTGCCTGGGGAACTTGCCCCTTTAGCACTTCGGAAGGTCCACTTTAGGTGACTTATCCCACCTAATTAGACTTACATTACTTCCTTGTCTGTGGATGGGGGTGGTGGTATTGGGGTGTGGTTCCCCTGTAGCAACAGTACACATTCAAAAATCCAAATCAGCAAGTCTGCAGCACTAGCTTAACACCTCATTCAGAGTTCAGAGTCTAGGAAGGGACCTAAGATCAAGTGGGCAGGACCCAGACCTGATAGTTTATAGAGACTGAGTTCCAACCACCCAGCATGGACTTACCCCCTCTGAGTCTCACTTAACCTAGTAAGTGTAACCTCCTGGATGCTGCTTTCTGAGTTTAGTTATCCCAGTCAGGAGATTCAATGGCTAATGTCTCATTTTGGGGTTGGTTAAACTATTAACTTGACCCTAAGGGTTGCTCCAAGATGAGTGTATTTTGAAAGGGGTTTTGTTTGTGAAATGGGGTTTTAAGCAGATTTTAATAGAAATGTAATGCCCTTGGTGTGAGTATTCAAGGGAGTTTGTTTGTTTGTTTGTTTGTTTGTGTTTGTTTTTCCCTCCCTGTCCCCAGAGCATGCCATAGATAATAGTTGTTATTTCACACATGCTGTGTCCTGGCTGAAGCAAACAGAAAGTAGACTAGTAGGCCACCTGAAGCCCCAGTTACAGGGTTGGGAAGTGAACAAGCTTTCCATGAGAGGAAACGTTGTTCCTATCTGCCTGCAGAAAAAGTTCAGGATATGCATGGTTCAGTGAGCAGAAAGCAGAATGAATTTTAGACTGTCGTTGCATCATCTGGTCACCTTGTATGCTATGGGGGTGCTGCTAGGTCACCTGTAGAAGCTCTGTCCAGATACATACACCTCTCAGTTGTCATCTGCTTCACCCCTGCAGCTTTTGTAGATGACCCTGGAGGCACAGGGGTTTGCAATTCAGGCTAACCTTTTAAAGTTCTCATTAAATACATCTCACCCTGAGCACAGTGCCTGCCTAAAGCACACAGTAGGCTTTCACTGAGTACACGCAGGAGATGGGATTACTCATAGAACAACGCCCCGCTGCATAATTCAATGATTGTTCTTTGCGTGAATGAATGAGCTTACAGGCTACGCGTGAAAACAAGACATAAATCCAACCACGTAAAATGTTTAATAACAATAAAATGTTCAAGTCAGAGTTCGATGCAACAACTCCAGAGATGGTGCAAGCTACCATATGAGTGTCAAATTAATTGCCAGGCCATGATTTTTATAGGAGTTCAGAAAGGTGGAAGAGATCAATTTGTGGGCTTGGTGTCAGAAAGTCTCAGATAGACTCTTGATTATGCACTTAAACACCATGTCCACGCATTCATCAAATGTTTCCTAAGTCCATATTAGTGCCAGCTAGCTTGCTGGACCCTAACAATGCAGCAATAACAACGTAAGACCCACGGGCTCAGAGAGCTCAGGAGCTAGTGGGAGAAGGCAGTTAGGCAAAGAAACAATATAAATATACTGCTGAATACTGTGCAGGAAGGCCTGGGCCTGGGCTTAGTGGGTGAATGCTCACAATAGGCATCATATCATAGACTGTAGTGTAGCCAACCAACGCTTTGGCTTTCCATATGAACACATTCTAAATAGTTCCTACAATTCAACACCTAGGAGGTCTTGAGAGTGCTCTCCTTTTCTTCTCTCTAGTCTCCCCCACCTCTGTATTACTCCCTTTTCTGTTTTTAGTCTGCCAGCAGTCTTCAGGGGCACCATTCTGTTCAGCTGCTGGTAGCAAAGGAGGACAGAAAACAGAGACTGACCATAGCAAGAACAGGTCCCTGGAGTTGCATCGTCATCTCCCATGCTTACCCCAGTCACTCCAGTTACCTTATCAGTCATGTGCCCACAGACTCTTGGGCAACAGTGTAATGGCACTGGAGATTTTCCAGAATGTCAGTATGTCAGTGAGAGAGGATGAAAACCATATTTCTTTGAGGAGGAAGCATATGATTTCTAGTCTCCCTCCCCCCCCCCCCAAAAAAGGCTAAGCTGAGGGTCACCTTCACTTCACAGACTTTAGAGCTTAACTCTGTGGCCACAAGCCCTAAAGCATCACTATAATGCAGGAAAAGGCACTCAGCCATTGATACCAAAATATGTAAGCAGTAAATGCTGATGGTTTTGGCCTTGGGACATGGCCTCTTCTGTAGGTCTCCATTTCCATATTTTCAAAGTGGACGTTATGATTTCTCTCATATGCATCCCGTGAGACCAAATGAAAGCAGGATAGAGATTTGGTGACTAGCTGTCAGATTAAAAAGGGAGGCCCTGGCTGTTTCCAAGATGACTCAGTAATGTAACAGTGAAAGCAGAAACCACTGTTGCTTGTGACTTCCAGTTCATCTAGTTTATACTGGCCTACTGGTGTGGCTCACCCATTTGTGGGCATCCCATCCTAATGCACACTCTGTAGTAGTGTTCATATGAACAACCTCGTGTCTCATCCATGAGCAGCAAGTATGGGCCCTGACAGATGAGCACCATTCAAGATGAAGACTCTACAGAGATGGGAATGGGTACTCACCAGCCAGAGTCTATAGCACTGATCAGTAAGGAGATAAGTCAGAGATGACATGGTGGATGCCACCACAGGGGTGGTGACAGAAGCCCATCCCACTAGGGCAGTAGAATTGGATATTGTTCTCTAGCATACTAGGAGGTGCAGCATTTTGAAGATGGAGGATCAATAATGCAGAACAATAGTTAATGAGGGAATGGGTAAATCAAATGACAATTTTATTATATCAGGCTTTGGTTGTAGGGCAAGGTCAGAAATAGTGTGACAAATATGGCCATTATCCTCCAGACTTCTCTTGGCCTCTATCAGTAAGCAATTCCGGTCTTCTTTGCTGTTGATCCCTAATAGAGACTCTGAATCCTTCTGTCCTCTGTCAATCAACTGGGGTACTATCTATCTACTTGATAAATATTGATCAAGTACCTCAAATACGCTGGGTCCTGAGGAATCAGGCATGTCCTTGGACCTTGTTATATCAGATGTGGGCTATACCAGCTTTCTGAGTCATGCTGTGCTCATGATGGGAATTAGTGTGAGATCCTGAAAAGGGTAAAGGAATCTTGGGAGAAATACCAACCAGCCACTGTTTTGACATCAGTGGCTCCTGCTCACTGGGTTTGGACAATACTCATTCTTTTCTTTGGACAAAGGTCACCAGCCTTTAGGGGACCACCTCTTTTCTATGAATGCTGTCTGGCTGCAGGATTGGGCTGGTGACAGGCACAGCCCCATCATACTAGCTTTTACCCGGACTATGACATTTAGGCATGTGACCTAACTTAAAAGAAGCAGAAGTTTAAAACTTCTTGAGACAGATAGATACTAACTCTTCTTTGAAGTGATGTAAGTCTAGAACTCTCTGTAGCCTTAACCTATCCTCTCTTTATAGCAAATTAGCTTTAAGCTGTTGAAAGAATACAGAGAGGGCCAGAAATAGACAAACACAGAGGAAAGATCAGAGAAAATGAGCAGGGCAGAGAGAGGGATACAAGAGGAAGAAGAAAGAAAGAAAGAAAGAAAGAAAGAAAGAGAGAAAGGATGAGGCAAAGAGAGGGAGAAGGAGGAACGGAGAGAGAATGAGAGAGAGAGAAAGAGAGAGGGGGAAGGAGAGAGAGAGAGAGAGAGAGAGAGAGAGAGAGAGAGAGAGAGAGAGAATGACATCATTAGAATTGGTGGACATCCAAGATGGCTTCACCTTGAACTTCTGCCAAGTGACGGGAGCCCATAAATTCCCTTTGGCTTGAGCTGAAGATCTGACCTCTTTCAGGAGATGGGCGGGGTATGAGCAGCTCTGGAGTAAGAAGCAACTCCATTTTTACAGACAGCACAAGGAAAAAGCAAACAGGCTTCTGAGCAAGAACGCTATATGCGGCTGTAATTACGGTGCCATTTCATGCTTCCCATCCCCGTTGTCTTTGTGCTAATAAACACTTTGAAGGGGACTGAATGTGGATGTAGCCACATTTTCCTGTGTCAGTCTGAAGTGTGCTCAGGGTGGTTCTGTCCTCTGTTGTCTCTGAGTTTTCCCAGAGGACTTGTTACTCCCATGTTTTCTCCCTAGACACTAGCTGCAACATTCACATTTTTTTTTCCAGGATAATTTTGGTCTTCACGAGTCATTTCATTTGCATTATCATGCTTGGTTCCCAGGGCATCTGAGGTGACACTAAGGCTAGGATGGTCATATGGCCAGATGGAGGTTCAGGGAGGTCTTGCCTCTGGGCAGATCTGAGTGATAGTCTCACAGCAGGGAGGTGACAAAGTAGAAGGTACACTGCTTTTGGAGTGGGCCCATATTGAGTCCTGTTGCTTTTACTTCCTGTCTGTCTTTGATCAATCACTGTGAGTTTTAATTTCCCAATTTGTCAGATGGGGAGCTGTAGATCTGTTCCTTCCAGGATAGGTAGTGATAGAAAATAATGGACTCTGTAGGTTGTGAGATGATGTCCCCAGTCTGGAATTGAGATTGGCTTAGTGTTGGGCAGAAGTGTGTCATGTCCAGCTCATACCTGTTCTCCACATATCCAGTGTATTGGTGCTTGGAGTCAGCAAGAACATGAATACCAAGAAATTAACAGATACAGAAGTCGTGGATTTTATTTTCCTCTAGAAAGCCAGTTGTTGCTAACCAACATACTCAAGATGGTGGGGGTTAGAAGGAAAGGCATAGCAAAGCCTACTGATTGCTCTATCTTGATATTCTCATAGCATCATCTCTAGTTCCCAGACCCAGGAGCAGATGCTATCTTACAGATGCGATTATTAAAACTTAGGTTTTAATTTGGCAAGAACACAGAGTCATTGAAGAAACAGAGATGTGATATCTGATTCCTGCCAAGCATCCCAGATAATCCAAAGATGCATCCACGTGCCTCTTAGCATTAGAGCTTTTTGTTTTGTTTCACTTTATGGGATTAGATGTAGGAACTAGAGCCTTACACATGCTACATAAACACTCAACTACTGAGCTATGTCCTCACCCAATACTTCAGTCTTTAAAACATTGAAGCAGAGTTCACTGTGTACCCTGATAGTCTTTGAATTTATCAGCCTCTTGCCTTAGTCTCTTGGGTAGTTGAGATTACAGCCTCAAGCCCCACACCCAGCAGGACCAGTTCTCACTGACAGCACTGCAGTGGTAATATAGAAGTCAGTTTCTAAGATGTGTTGCCTTTAAGATCTGTTTTGAATTTAGACAGCTCAAGCTTGGAGCTTGAAGGAAGTTGGAGAGGAGTAAAATTCATTAAGTCAGTTCAAGGGAAGGAATTGGCTATTTTAGAAATCTAAGTTCTGGACCTCCATTGTATTAAAGTCCTTTGGGTTCTAGAAGTCAGCAACACCAGCAAGGCTAAGGACATCTGAAGCATACAGATCTGAGAGGGAGGGACTCAAATCCCAGCTCTACTGCTTCTCCTAACAGGGTTGTGCTCCTTTAACCCTCACAGGTCACACTATCCAATCTTGCTTGTTTTAACTCCAAAGGCTTTGGTGCCATGTTGCAAGGGATCCCGTGGGTTTTGGAAGCTGCTTCGGCGAGACATGTAAGGGACTGATCAGGTTTCTCAGCTGAGAGAACCTTTCCTGTTGCTAAGCAAGAACAGGCTATCTGTTTTCTTTCCCTGCCATCTCTGGCTTTACAAACCCCCACCCCACCTCCAACCCCCTTTTCCTTTCTATTTTTACAGCTTGAGAGCTTCGTAGGATGATGCCGTGTATGCTTCAAGCTAGATGGGGCTGGCAGACAGGAAAACATCAAAAGGATCGAAACAAAATGAAAATCTGTTTTCTGCTTGAGAAGATGGCAGCCAGGTTCAGGGACCAGCACTGTGAGTGCAAACATCACCACACATCTGAAAGAGGCATCTAGAGTTTTCGGTTCTGAACAGGACCACTCTAGGAAAGGCAGTCCCTAGAGGGGATAGAGAGGTGTGAGGTGAAGTGCTTGTGAGGTGCTTGGGCTTCTGAAAGACCCAAAGTAAAGAGATCTTAAAGATGGAATTAACAGTCACTTAGTCCCTGAGCACACCTTCCTTGTATCATTTCATCAATACCATACCGTAAGTCATGAGAATATGTTATCATTTATATCTTCTGGTTGAGGAAAGGATATTCAGAGAGGGGGTTGGGATGGCTCATGTTCAGGGGCTCCCAAACTGCTCACCAGTGGCCTTTATTCCCAATCTCTTGCTGGATTAAGGAAAGTTGATGTGGTTTGTGATTGTGGAAGCCAGGAGATGGTGAGGGACTTTTATCCAGCACTGCAGGAGCTTCTTACTGATTCTTCTTCCAGTGGCTTCTGCTCAAGCTCCCTCCGGTCTACTCTCTGCAGAGTAGCCAGAGTGAACGTTTACAGTTCAACCCCATAAGACGCACTGCAACAGTCACATCCCCAACCCTGGTGAAGAATCTCCCTCTCAACCTCTGTGGAGGCGAGCCTCCCTAGCAGACGGAATCTCCCACTCTGTATCATGCCACTGAGTCATTATCCTTGCTGCTTCCAGCTACAGATGTACCCTCCTCCACCTTAGATGCCCTCAGCTCATTCCTGCATAAGGCATTTGCTCTGCTGCTTCTTCTCCCCTGGGGTTGCGATGAGGTCCTAATCACTTAGGACTTGGGTTAATGGTTATGGCCTAAGCAGGTCCCTACCCCAGTGTTCTAGTTGTTGTTATTATTGTGATAAAACACTGACCAAAACCAACTTGGGGTGTTACTTCATCTTATAGGTTACAGTCCATCATCTGAGGGAAGTCAAAGCAGGGACCGACCTGGAGGTAGGAATGGAAGGAAGCACGGACCACAAAGGGACCCTGCTTACCTGCTTGCTCTCTATGGCTTGTTCATCTTACTTTTTAAACACCCCAAGACACCTGCCCAGAAGTAGCACCACTGGCAGCCTGGCCTCTCCCACAGTAACCATCAATCAAGAATGTGCCCATAAAGACACACTGCGACAGGCCCATATGCTGGAAGCAACATCTCAGTCTAAGGGTCTCTCTTCCCAGGTGACTCAAGTTTGTGCCAAGTTGACAATAACTAAGTAGCATCTCCAGTCACTCCATATTGCATACCCCATCTATTTTAATCTTGGTGATTGATACCACTCAACAATTCTTGATTTACTTATTTTCTGTGTCTTCACTGCAGAGAAAAGTCCAAGCCAAGCTGTACTCTATAAGATAGAGGCTGCTATAGAACAGAGGTAAGCTCATGGCAAATATGTACAGAGTTGTTGAGGAAAGGCAGGCTTGCATTGGAAGAAGGAAGAAATTAAGCTTTGTTTAGGGAGCTCCACTCTGTTTATCTCATTCTGTTCTCACTATAACCTCACAGGAAGGCTCATCTGATTCCCATTTTATTGATGAAGCAACAGGGACTCAATGCTTTGGTGCGGCAGCCTCTCCCAGTGCCCACAAGCCTGCTCCTGAGGCGGCATACAGAAACCACGTGCAATCAGAAGGGCGCCTCTGTAGCAGTAAGATCCTGTGCGGAGACACTCCCTGGGAAGTGACAGTTGGGAGTGAGTTTCCATAATAAATCGCTGTTGCTAGCCCTAAAGCCCAGACAATTTGGCGAGCAGACACAGACCGCCTAAGGAGAACGCTGCGGGGAGACCAGTGATGGTTACAGGCGATGCTGTGGTTGTTTAGGAGGGAGTGGCGAGTGGGTGCTGAGTCTCCGTTCCTTAGCAGAGCTCACACTGTGGCCAGGTCCAGCCAAGCCACTCTTGCCGGCGCCTGTATCCTGAGTTAGCTGGCGAAATGCTGAGGGGCTCTCCTATTCGGGGGAATGCGGTAGTGATGTATAAGGTATGAAAGATGTGGCCTGCAGAGAGCCGGCACTATCTCTACTGCTGCTGCCGCTGCTGCTGCTGCCACCGCTGCCGCCGCCACTACTGCTGCTAGTAGAGCTGCCGGGAGTGAGCCTCTCTTCTTCCAGATACCCAGCTCCGTTGCATCTCTCTCTCCCTGGCCCGGCACGGACCTCCCCGCCCCAGGGAACAAAAGCAGAGTCCGGTCGCCCTGTTCTGCAGCCAGAGGATGATGAGTCGAAAGGGCTGAGCAGAGTGTGGTCTTCAGCGGCTGGAAGGTAGGAGAGGGTGTTGTACCCGGCGGCCGCGGCGTGGGAAGCTAGAGTGGGCGCGCCGGAGCAAGGGTGGCCTCAGGCGTCCAGCCATCGGAGGGGCGCCTTTGGACCCTGCAGGGTGGTGGTCTGCAGCACCGCGGCCGCAATGCCCACTGCGGGCCAGGAGGCGCGTTCCCGCAGCCACAAGGGAGCCCCTGAGTGGGGACTGGAGATGGAGGAAAGAAAAGTCTGAAGCCCAAAGCCGAGCTGTGGTGGCTGCTGAAGGGCAGTCCGCAGCTCTTGGACTTGGTGGCGCGTTTCTCCGCGCGGAACGGCCAGGCGGCGGCCGCAGTGTGCGCAAAGTTTTGGGTAGCGCGCAAAGGCGCAGGCGAGGGCCGCACACAGAGGTGCAAGTTGTGGCCAGAGAGCTAGGGCCACCCTTAGAACCACCAGAGAGGTTTGCATAAGACAGGGACAGGTGGATTCTGCTCCCTTCCAGCACAGAGAGACTGAGTGGAAGCGGCATCTTTTTAACCCTTTGGTCCCCGGAGAAAACAACTTCATCTGTGTTGGAGCCTGCTGGACACTGGCAGCTTTGAGGCTCCTGGTTTGGTCCTCCTGTGGCCGAGCGCAATTCCCTGTTCCTGTAGCGTTTTCGTTTCATTTCTAACCTCTTCGGTTTAGCTAGCCTGGGGTCTTTCCCTAGGTCTGTATTTTTTACCCCTTGGACCATTGCATACATGTTTCCCCATCTCCTCGCTAGATTGACTCTTGGATGCTGCTTTGAAATATTAAATAATCAATCAATTAGGTTAGTGGCCAATTAGGCATAACCCTGTAGGAAAATAATTACGTCGGGCTCTCGGCTTCCACTGGTGATGAGGCGGGAATCAAGCCCAGGTGCGGGGGCTGTTCCCAAAAGATAGGACTGATGGGAGGGGGTGCGTTTTGGCGTTCTGGAATTTAAGATTAAGAAGATTCAAATGTGTGATGGTGACCACCGAGGGGTGGTCGGGGGAGGGTGGTGGACGGAGGAGTGTGTGTGTGTGTGTGTGTGTGTGTGTGTGTGTGTGTGTGTGTTTCAGTTTTTGCTAAGAAAATTAACCCTTGGCAGCCTAGTCTGGGTAGACTTTGCAGGCAGCATGGTATATCCAACCGCTTGGAGGAAAGGTGTGTCCCCTTGCATGCCTGACCCATTACACACACACACACACACACACACACACACACACACACACACACACACGCGCCTCCAAGGGGCTCCCTCTGCGAATCTCAGCACCTTGTAGTAGCTTTGCTGCACTTCAGGAGGCTGAGTTTAGGGGACTGCATCTTAGTTTCATGTAGGAAGAATCGCATCATTGCAGACAGAGCTTTCTGTACACTGCTTAGCAGAACGCATATCTCCCCTGATTGTGCTAAATAAAGCCGTTATTAAATGGGAGAAAAAGGGAGACAATCTGTTTCCAGGGTTGGGAAGTTCTGCTGAAAAAAAAAAAATAGCGAGGCTTTTTTTTTTTTTTTTTGAACCACTGGTGGGGTTTGGCACTGCAGTATTACAATACAGCCATATTAAAAAGGTCTTCAGAGCTTAGAGCCCTCCGCCGCTGCAGGCTTCTCTTCTATACACTTCCACGATCAGCAGCTCCTTTGCAGGGTGCATGCAGTGGATTCCAAAGGCAATGTGTATGCTTTTTAACCCCTTTATGTGTCAAGCTTAAGCTGCTTCTGTCTGTTTAGACACCTGAATATAAGGTAGTAGAATCCTATTCAGAAGATAAAAACCTGGAGGTGTTTCCTCAGACAGACAAGATTTTGCAACAGGTCCTATGTTTGAGGTTTACAGTAATGGATCCCTTTGGCGTTCAGTGTTAGGGCACCGTTCTCAAGCGGTAATGCGATGACGATGACGGTTGGACCCAGTGGTCTTGGCAGCGCCTGCAGTGCTGACAGTAGCTGGTTCTAAATTTTATGGTTCCCCCCTATCCCACCCCGCCTTGCTGTGCTAGATGGGAGGAGTAGCTGGGCAGTACACTGTGACAGCAGGGCTATCTCCTTCCCAGTGCAGAGAGAGGGTTGGCTAGGGCTGGCTGGGGCTGTCTGGGGCTGGCTGGGGCTGTCTGGGGCTGGCTGGGGAGACTTAGCAATTAGGAACTGGTCAGCTAGAAGAGTGCCTAGTGAAACTGGTATCCAGGGGCAACTGCTGGCCATAGGATACCCGCACTTTCTTAAAAATGAGTGACTACCCTTCAGTGCTTGCTGTTTGTCAAGATTTTTCCCCCCTGGAAGTTGGACTCAGCCAGTTGCTTTGCACTGACAATATTTGTTGTAGATTCTGTTGCTAGCCAAGATCTTGCTCTTTTTTTTTTCTAAAATTGACTTTTCTTTTATAGTAGGAAGAGCTATGGGATGAGAATGAGGAGAAAGGAAAAGAAAGATGCAAAGTAGTGGTGGTGGGTTGACAAAGGTGAGAAAAGAAGAGACAGAGAAAGCTTAATGTTTCAGATATAGCCAGAGAGTGGGGAAAAAAGGTGGGGGAGAGAAGGGGACTAGGGGGACAGAGATAGAAAACAGTAGTATTAGCACCAAGAGAACAGTACTTGTGTGAAGCAAGTCTTGTCCTGTCATCTGACTTGAAAGAAAACGGTGAGAGAAGACCTCAAGCTGAACAGGAGTTGTTCCAGAGAAACTCAGAACACACTATTGATAGGATCTGACAGTTACTAAATAAGTGTGGCCCTTGACTCCATCTCTCCTCCTTGCCTGGGGTTTCCTGTTGGTATAGTGGGGGCTAGACCTGATGTGTTTGCAGGGCAGTGTTGCCATGCCTTGTAGAGAGCTAACTTTTGATTAAATCAATCCAGGCTGAGCATCTAATGATACGAAGAAGGTGTCTGTTTGGGGATCCTTCTTCTGTGGAAGGGACCACTTGGTTTACTTTGTAAATGTATTATTTATTTAGCCTTGGGGAAACAAAGTGGGGGACTGTGAGGTAATGGGAGGTGGGTCAGTGGTTTCTCTTCATCAGCCTCTGACTCCCCATGCAGTTATCTTTTGAGCTTCCCAGCTCATCTTCTGGCCTCTGGAACTGGCCCATCTGCAACTGGTATGATCCTTCTAAAAGATGCCTTTGATCACATTTCTTCCCAGATCAAAACCATAAAGGGCACCCTACCGCCTAGAGCATATTATTTAAATTCCTGACCACAGACATCAAGGCCTTTCACTGTCTGGCCTCCTCCCTCCCTTCCAGGGTTCCATGCATGTATTTCAACACATATACACTTGCATATTGCACTCAGTACTACACATACCCATGTGCACAGAATCACACATCAACATGCATACGGTAATGCTTACATAAACACACACCCTGACATACATACACACATGGTTGCACATACTGTCATACACATATGCACATATTGCATTAATCCCATATATCCACCCAAGCTATACTTAAAGCATTATATACACTCTTGTATATATGCATAATCAAGATATACACAAATATACACACAGCATATTATTCACAAATGTATATATGTATGCTTACAAACACATAAGCACATGCACATATAAAAGCAGCGTCACAAACCTTCACAAACATACACAAAGTCTATTGAATCCCGTAAACCACGTGTACTCAGCACCAAGCCCCCATTCACTCCCTCTAGACATACCAACACAGAGATCTGTATGCATCCCTTTGGCTCATGCACTCAGTTGTATTGCACCCCTTACATACTTACACATGTCACACGTGTATCCATGTGTTTCTGCATATGCATTCATATCCTATTGGCACTCCACGTGTACCTTGTACTTTACCCATTTCAAATCCACACCATCGTTCTTCAGTCTAGTGAGCCGAACTCACCTCTCGAGATCCATCTTATAAGACAAATAACACAAAGACCCCTTTCTTGTGTGAAGTTCCTGTTCCCTCTCTTCTTGTCATATACAGCTTTTGAAGTGGGTGTCAGGAGTTCCCAGGGTCTACATCTTCTAACACACTGTGCGTTCCTTCAAAGAAAGGGACAGTTCATTTCCCTCATTCATCCCAGGGCATACTGTAACAGTTAGCACAGACCTATGGTTGCAGTTTAATGACCACTTCATTTAGGTTGTTCTAATGTCACAAGGGACCTAATGTCAGTGCCCTTGATATGATCTCATTGTTTCTTATTTCTACTCCTCTCATGTTTTCTTTTTCTTTTTTGGAAAAAGTATTACTCTGTAACCCCTTCTTGCTGTTCTAGAATTCAGTACATGGGCCTAAGCTGACCTCAAACTCACAGAATTCTCCCTATTTCTGCCTCCTGAGTGCTGGGTAGTAATGTGTCACACACACACACACACACACACACACACACAATTTATTATATATATAGTTATATATATGTATATATATATATATACATGTACATACACATATCATATCTATGTGTATGTATATATATATATATGTATATATATATATATATATACATAAAAATTCCAGCAACACATTACTGTTTAAGATATATGTAACAATCCCTTTCTTGCCTGTTTAAATGACCTATCCTCCACGTTGCAAATATACTACTAAACATATGTACTACTGCTTGGACTTTCTGTTTTATTTTCCTAACTAGGACATATCTGGGGATCATGGAGTACAGGCATACATGTGCTCCTTAAGGCAGAAGACACTCATGTGGGTGGTGCCTACCAACTGTGGAAGGCATGAACACTGCAAACTCCTGGAGCCATTTTAATCAATGAGACAGTAATATGAATTGTGATTAGTTTACAAGTTACATTAGATAGTCTTATTAAGTGCACTACCCCATTGTGTGACAGGCTCACAATCCTCACTCTTATAGAAGAGGAAAGATGGACTTCACAAGGCTCTGTCAATTGGCCAAGTCAGAAAGGGACAGGATAGTACAGTCTGAGTTGAAACTCAGATCTTCATTTTATTGTCTACATTCTTTCTAATTTGCTCTCTATAGATCTGAGGGCACCAGATATAAGCATTATAATTTAGTTTCATGCACCCAGTATCTGCTCAGAGCACACAAGTTTATGGTTCCCTTAGCTCATGTCTTCAGGTACATTTTCAGTGAGCTGTGTTGGTGGTTGTTTGGATAACAATGACTCCATAGACTCATATATTGAATACTTGGTCTCTAATTGGTAAAACTATTTGGGAAGGATTAGGAGGCGTACCTAGTTAGACGAGGTGTGTCACTGGACATGGGCTCTGAGGTTTTAAAATTCCTTGTGAGCTTTCTCTGCAAGGTGCTTGTGGCTCAGGATGTAATCTCTCAGCTACTGTTTCAGTACCACACCTGCCTGTCTGCTGCCATTCTTGTCACTATCATGGACTTGCCCTCTGAGACTATAACCTCCAGTAAACTTTTTCATTTATAAGTTGCCTTGGCCATTTTATCTCTTTACAGTAATAGGAAAATAACTAAAATAGGTGACATTTCTTTTTACAAAAATAAAGCAATGTATGTATAACAAATAAGCATGCTTTAGTCAAGTCCCTAGAGATAGGAAGAGGCAGAGCCCAGGTATTTGAGCCCATGAGTCATTGTGTGTTGTTGCATGGAAGAGCTGTCCCAGAGAGGAGGAGTAGGGTACCTTCTGCTTTCACTTGACTGCAGTGACTTCATGGTGTGCATAAAGGATGGCTGTAAGGATTTCTCCTGGAAAGGGATGAACTTTCCTGGCACTCATGTCTGGAGACTGAAGCATTAGAAGGGTCAACATTTTCTGGGACAATTTCATTAAGAAAGCCTGTGTCCTCTAGTTTAACTCAACTGCATTTTGAGGTCTTTGAGTAAGAACCATGTGGCTTGAGACTTTGGTGAATAGCTGTGGATGTGACTTCAGGTCATAAGGGACCATGGAAATTTATGAATTAGGATACTTTGTCACAGAGGCAGTGGGTGCTGAAGGCCCCCAGAGCTTGAATTTGATAGCCTCATCTGTCTTATGGGTAGAGTATTGCTCTGTAGTTCCACTTACTGACAGCTTCCTGTAAGTCAGACTTGGCTTAATGTGCATCTTACGTCTCTCATTCTATCCTTATACTAATCCTGTGAATAGTGTTAAGGTCTTCACTTTATCCTTAGTTAAACAGTGCCAGCCTGGCAATGATGAAGTCTTTTCTGAGATTTTTGAACGAACAGAAAAGTAGCTATGTATCAGAGACATTGAGCACCTCATCCTAGATCATACAGCTGGCTCATGGAAAAGCCTGCATCTGGACTCCAGCCATTTTGGCCCAGGAGACTGTGATCTTCTCACTATGCTGAGCTGCTTCTGGATTGCTCATCCTAACTACATGGCACATGGAGTTCAGCCTTGCAGAGCCTTCTGCCCAAGTGCTCCATTTAAGAGGAGACATTTATTATCTGCAAGGCTCTGCTTTCTAGACTTCAGATGTGCTACCTGGTTCATCTTACATTTCTGTATGGGAGGAATATGAGATACCGACTAGTGGAGAAGGGATTTAAACACAAGTAGCCTGTGCTCCTCACAGCTCAGTTATATAAGATTCTGGGAGCTATGTAAGGTCCAAGTTTCTTAGCACTTGTGACTACCTTCACCTTCATCATCACCATTATTATTCACCACCTCCATCCTTATCACCACCAGCACCACCTAGTACATCACCACTGCAGCGGCAGCTGCAGCATAGTTATTGTTGATGGTTTCACAACAGCTGTCTCTACTGAGTGTGTTTCATCTTTTACTTATGACTATTTTTCATACTATCCCATCATATTCAAAACAACCTCATATTTCCTATTAAGAAACTGAGTCTCTATGAGATTCTAGAAGGCTGTGAGCCTCACGCCTACCGAAACTAGGATTGAGATTGGGACTCTTTAGGTTTGGTGTTAGCATTTGTTCTCAGTTCCTTTCTCTAGGTTTTTTCCAAGGGTCCTTGTTGCTGCCCTTAACATGCATGCCCAGCGAAGCATGAAAGCATGAACATGTCCTTGTATTTTTTCTATTATCTCAATGCTCAGTGGGACCACTGCCTAAAAAGATGCGTTTTACTGACCTGAATTTTTCCTACTGTCTTTTCCTTCTATTGAGCTGTCAGGTATATGAAGAACTGCCTGATGTTTTGTTTATCTCTCTCAATTCCTTAGAAATGTAATAATAGCATCACCTGCCGTGTATTCTAATAGAGTGACGGGAATAGATAAATTGGGTCCCTTGTGATTTGAAGCCTGGGTTAAATTGAAAGACACCTTGTGGCAGAGAGAAGAGTATTTCTCAGGTTGGCATAGCTACTAAGGACCATGGTGTGTCACTTTTTGGTTTTGAGCAAGGACGTGGTATTGTTAGTGGTACTCGGGATCCTTTCAGATTGGCAACAGTGCAAGAATACTTAGTATCAAGTATTGAGATTCCTCCAACTGCCACCCTGCAACAAACAGGTGACCTGGTGACATCAGACAACCTTTGAATTCACCTGGCAAAGCACATGTGGTTTCTATCTCAGAAGGGGGAGGCAGAATTAAACAAGTGCAAATACTAAATAAAGAATTCATTTGTATTCATAGGCTTTTAATAAATGGAAGCATTTTTTTTTCCCTGAAATGAGTTCTGAGCCACAGGTCTTAAGACTTCTTGTTTAGTTAACATGCAAAATGCAGCAGCTTCTTGTTTCAAAAATGACCTTTTTTCCTCCTTTCTTTTCTTGAGCTTAGATCTTTTGGTGACATTTTCTCCAAGCAAATATTTACAGGCAAGTTGAAAACTGACAGGAAGGAGGGTTTAAAATGAAAATGTTACCAAACTGAAGTTAACATCTGAGTGTAACACATGGTGTCACCACGGACAGAGTCCTAAGCACTCAAAATATTTGTCCATTTGTGGAGCCAGCTAAAAGCCAGGCTCTTTTCATTTGTCAGTGTTAAGTAAAGATCATCGTGTAAGTGCATTATGGTGACCATTTCTATTCTCCAGCTTCTGGATCTATTACAGACATGAACTTCAGCTATTCGCTTGAGTCTTTGAACTTTCTGCTGTATCTAAGCTGGAGCACCTTGGGTGATCCCTGATTTCTTTCTCTCTGATACTCTTACTTACACATTTTTTTCCTGCCCAGAATCCTTGCTTTCACTTGCCCTGGTTTCTTACATGTGAGGTTAGCTACCTTGGCCTGCAGAACCAATGTTGATCACCACTGATGTGGGCAGTTTTTATAACATGTAAGTGTTAGAAATCAGTTGTAAAATGGGCTATGGGGAAAATAAGGTGCTACTAAATTCACTCAAATTCCAGGGTTTTGTTTTTTTTTTTTTGTATTAACCATCAATTTGTGACTCTTACATGTTTATATTAACATATATGTGCATGTGCACTTAAATAACATTTGTTGGTATATTTAACTTTATGTTATTTTATCTCAGACATCTACTTTCTAACAGATTTTTGATTGTTTACAAATTAACTTAGTGACCTAAATGTTTTCTTCTGTTATCATCTATACATATGTGTATTCAAACACATACACAGAGAGAGACACACAGAGAGTATAGATATACTGCTACTGTTAACGATCATATAACTTTTAATAGAATAAATATGACACATATATTTCAACCATTTTCCTACTGACAGGAACTTAATTTTGTTCACAGATTTTTACAAACAATGCTGCAACTGCCAGCCTTGTGCAGTGACTGTTTCTGCTGATACTCTAACTTGTATGAACAGATCCCCAAAGGTAATTTTTCTCAGGGAAAGGATAGGCCTCTTTTAAAGCATAGTTGATGGCACCATGTTACTTTCTAAGGAACGCATGAATTCACATTTCCCATCACACGTGCAAAGTGACCTTTCTCCCACTTGCTGACAGCATGTGCGATGAACCTTGCAGGTAAGAGGTGTTGCATTGCTACCCTGCTTTGTGTTTTCTAGGTGTTTGATGGGCAGGAACATCTTTTCACATTCATTATGTGATTGGCTTTACTAATTCATCATCTTTGCCCCACGTTCCTTCAGGTGGTGTGTCTCATTTCATTAGAGTGCCTTTTATTTGGTGGATGGTGATTTTTCTATTCATTTATCAACATCGCATATATCTTTCTCCCACATAGAGGTGTGATCCAAGTTGTAATGATCTCTGTGTTTGTGTCTAAACTAGAGGGGGAGTTTCCTGACAGTAGCAATGACTACACCCACATTCAGGGTATGCATTTCATCTCTGTCATTACCTCTGGCAAGGCTTGAAAAAGTAGAGATAGAAAACCCATGACTATAAATACTGACCACACATGGGCTACTCAAATAAATATTCATCTAACAATGATCTGTGTGAAATGATTTATGTACATGGTGTCACATGGACTGAGATATTTCAAATAAGCAAAGTTTCAAGATGACTAATGTTCTGAAAATACTTATAAATGAATTACTTCCATGCTTTCCAAAATAGAATGATTCAGAAATATCGTTGTGAACATCCGTTATTACGCTGAGCTATACACTTGATATGCTTATGGGCTATTTAGAGGCACAAGATTGTTTGCCTCTAAATAAGAGTAGCCCCAGACATGTGACCATGAGAACTTTAAAATCCCATTTTGATGTGTGGATTGAAACTTCTTATATCTATGATTTATATTTCGGCATCTTCCCCTTCACTGTCAGATTAGACTGCCATGTCTTGGCATTGTGAGCTGATCTAGCTTTATGTTCAGGGTTCTTTCTTTTCTATCCATCTTTGCCATGGCTGTGGGTTAATATAAACAGCAATTATACCCACTTGAAATATTGATAGGTTATGAGTTCATAGCCACCAGGTTCCATCTGAGTGCCATTCCCTGATATGAAGATCATTGCTTTCCACTGGAAACATCGCCGCCCTTGCTGTACTGTTGTTATTTCTTTCTTTGCAAGTATATTCTGTTAAAAAAAGGCTCCTCAATATGGCGGCATGCCATCTCCACTAATTAGCATACCTATCCAATTGCTTGTAACCAAAACTCTAAACAAAGTGTTTTAAAGGTGTCTTTATAGTGAAAGAAATGCATTTCTCAGTTTTGTACAACTCTGAGCCCACAGGGTGTCTGTGAGCCAGAAGTCATAGCTTTCAGCCCCTTAACTAGCAGTTTCCTCATCCCTAGGATGCCATGCCACCTTCATGATCCGTGGTGTGACATCACTATGGCTTCCTTTTGGTGGGGAGAAATGGGAGTAGGAGAGGAGCCCTCATTTATTTTAAGTACATTGCCAGGAGTTGCACCTACAATTTAGGCTTAAATCCCAATTCCCAACAGAAAGGAGACTAAAGATTATTGTTTTTATTTTGAATGGATTTGTGCCAAAATGGAGGTTTCATTTTTGGAAGATAGGAAGAATGGGTATTGGTAGACACACCAAGCAGTTTCTCTGACTCTTGTCATTCTGGTGTCCTCTCAGCTTGCTCATAAGCTTGCCAGCACTTGTGTGCAAAGCAGACGTCGCCTCCTTCCTTTGCACCCACCCCCTGCTATGTGGAGTATGAAAGAACTCTGCAGCAAGAACAGCTTGACTTCCAGTCTTTCCCTCCTTGTTCTAAAAATGTTCTCTCCTTGTTCCCCATATCGAGAAGTCAGCCTCACTTTAACAGAGTATAGTTGCAAAGAAAGAAGTCATAACAGTAGAGCCAAAGTTATGTTTCTAATGGAGAAAGTGTTGGTCTTCACACCAGGGAATGGCACTCAGATGGAACCTGGTGGCTATGAACTCATGATCTATCAATATTTCAAATGGGTATAATGCCTGATTATATTAATCCACAACCATGGCAAAGATGGATAGAAATGCGAGAATCCTGAACATAAAAGTAGATCAGCTTACAACACCAAGGCTACGGGAACCGTCTTAGCTGATATTTTTGTAACTTAGCTCATGTCCTGTCTAATCCTTTACGATTCTACTTAATGTTAACTGTTCTTGGTTTTTACTTAACTTCCATTTTCAGCTTTGAGAGGTTCAGGTGTGGAGTCTGCATGCCTTGCAAACAGGTGTGCTGGGACAACACTGTGAAAGTCAAGGGGAACTCAGCCCCCTGTGAATGAAGAAGTGAGTTTGAGGGCTTGAGAATCTGACCAGGTTTATAAAAAAGGGTCCCCTGGTGATCAACAGATTGCATCATCTTGCACCTGAAGTCTCTGCACCCCACAGGCTCCTATTGCCTGATTAGTAGGAAAACAAGCCTTCCCTTATCCCAGACTGACTCTGGAATTGAGTTTGCTTTAGCCCAGTGGCTGATTACAACTCCTCTCACTGTTTGCAAAGTAGAAATGTGATTTCATTTTGAAAGGGGGAGGGAGGATCCCAGGGAAGATGCATAAAAACGTTCTTTCTCTCTTTAAATTAAAAATCAAACAGAGGTAAACCTGATTTAGATGAAGGTGAAACCATGTGTCTTATTTCTCTTAAAGTTGATCAGAAAATTTAGGCTGTGTAGCTATATAAGGCTTCTGGCATTTTCTAAATTGGTCTAAGCTGATGGCACCAGCTCTTCTTGTCCCTCACAGAGATCATGGGTGGCCTTTCATGAAGGATCACTAAAAGGACCCTCTGTGATAGGAACACCAAGTGAGACAAGAAAGGAGCTGTTCTGTCATTTCTCTTAGGTTCTTGGATGCCAGGGGCATCACCTATGTTGAAAGATATTTACTAAGGATGTTGGGTAACCTACTGCATGTTAGAAAAGGCTTGGGAGCCCCAAGCAGAGTTGAAGGTGGATATTCACCCTACCCTGAAACTGTTGGGGTGAGTGCAACATCATTTCTAGGGACAGGGATAGGTTCTACATTCAATCTGCTCTGAAGGGTTACTCTAGGCACTAATGGATACCTGCTTTAACTCCATCCTTTCAAGCCTCATGTAATTATGTCAGCTAAAGTCCCTGAATACTCCATGGTCATGGGTGCTTTGGGTGAAAGTTCAAAGGAGCACACATATAGTATATTCATGGTGCTGCATGAGCCTAGAACACATCTGCTGTGGTTACACATTCACTGTCTGTCCCTGGTTTTACTGGAAACATAGATCACCCCCTTTTCTTTGAAGAGACAGGCTGAAAGTGCTGTGAAATGGATGTTTCCTTAGAATATCACACACCTGCTCAGAAAACTCCAGACAACACTAAAGCCTTCAAGATGAACTCCAAACTCCTTGACCCGGAAGAGCTGTCCTCCACTCATACCCTGTTTCCCCAGTCTCATTTGTCTCCAGTGTTTACTTTACCTGCTGCCTGACTCTCTCTTTCCCTCCTTTCCTGCCTCCTTTTCTCCCTCCCTCCTCCTCTCTCTCTTCTACACTGCTGAGAAGACCTTTGTCCAGTACCATATTCTTCTGTCCTCCACGTCTCTGCACCTGCTGCCCTCTGCACACCACAGCAGAAATTCTGTTCCTGGTTTTCATGTGTCCTTTGACAAAGTTTTACCTCCCCTTCCAGACTGAGGTAGCCTTTTCTCTATGGAACCTTCCGCACACCCTTCCACACATGTCTAAAGCTCCCCAGCAGTCTCTACACTCTCGGTGATCTTTGGTCTATCTGACTGAGTTACTGAGAGTTTCCCAATTTACACTATATTAATCTTTGTGTCCTAGGCATTGTGTTAGCTGCTAGGGTAGAGTGATTATGCAAATGGGTGAAAGACCACTGCTGAAGGCCACAGGCTTTAAAGTGACCACATGACTTGTCACCATGCTGTTGTACAGCCACTCCCAAGTTAAATACTGCAGGGTTATTTTTCAAAGGTTCAATAAAATGATAGACGTTAGGTTCCCCAGTGAAATACAGGGAAAGGAAGAAAGTTGACTATTTGGATCACGCTTCGATTATCATCGTTATTGCAGTTGTCCAATAAATGGCAATGATCCCTCCTGAACTTCTTGGGGGAAAGTGTGAAGTGGGATCTGAGATATTTCCAGCACACTTCAAAGTGCTTTGAAGTGAAAAGCAACAGATCGACAGAGGTTGCCATCAGGCAAAAAACACTCCCAGAACAGCCCGATGGGGGTGAGGGAGGATGCCTCTTGGCATCAAGCCGCAGTGCCTATACTGCCAATGGGATTTTACAAACTCACCTTCTCTCTTTACCCTAAAGTGTTTCCTTTAAAAAAGAGAAAGGAGATATGACACTGAGATGACACCATGTCAGGACTGCTAGTGAAGGTCAGACATTTTCCGGGGACTGCTTGGAAGCCCATATCCTGCTGTGTTCTCTCTGTGAGTGTGATGTTAAGACAGTGGGAGCTTCCCACTGATGTCAGGAACCAGCTTGGAAGGCAGCAAATGTCTTCTTTGTGCCAAACTCCCAGCAGAGTGTCTTACACAGAGTAGCTGTGTTTCCACAGAATACCTTCTCTCTCTTCTCCCCATGGCTCTCTGCTTATTTCATGACATCCAATTCAGCGAACAGTTATTGATCCCCTACTATGTGTAGGGAGCACTGCTGACTCTTCATGTGTGTGTTTCTCCCTCCTCACCAGTATTTCCACCCTATTCTCTTATTAGAACTGAAAGCAGCTGAGTACCTGGCATCTAGTGTTTTAAAGGGACAATGTACTGTCATTATTATTTTTGCATAAATAATTTTTATTATCAGATCTTGAATTGTAGTATAGCAGGAGAGAGAGAGAGAGAGAGAGAGAGAGAGAGAGAGAGAGAGAGAAAGAGAGAGAGATATTGTGTGTGTGTATAAAGGTTTTCCAATCTTAATATATTGTGATCAAAAAACAAAACAGCACCCCACTTCAACCAACCAAGCATGAAAGAAACGTAAAAGGCCTCCTGGGTTTGGAATTCAGAGGCCTGATTTGAACTATGACCTCAGTGCTGTGCTTGTGTGATGCTGGGCTCAAGTTTCCAGCCTCCTAGTCCTGCCCCCAGATGCTATGGACCAGGAGGTCCTGTGTGCACTCTCACAAGCTCCCATGACTGCTAATATTCTTCTCAATTGCAAGATTATTCTCACTTTGCTTTTGCCTCTGGGTTGGTTGAAAGAGACATACCACCTTTCTCTTTTCATCCAGAAGCAATCACAGGCTATCTTGAACGAATAGGTGCTGCCTTCCCTCTGTGTCTTGCATGGGGCCCTATCCAAACACGATGTTTTATCTGCTGGCCTGAAAGGAGGCCATTTGTCCCCTGCTAAATGAGCTGTGGCTATGTGCCTCTGCCCCTCAGCACCTGAGGCTACATTCATGGGAGAATCCAACCGTGGCTCTCAGGAGCATCTCAGGAACGTTTATTAGAAGAAAGTGCTTCTCGGCAGGTTGTGCCCTCTCCGTGTAGCCTCCTTCCTTTGTAGCATGGGCTCATTAGTCCAAGTGGGGCAGGTATCTGAGGGCAGGAGGTCAAGCTTCAGGCAGAGAGGCAGCCATGGGTCTCTCAAAGGTCCAATAGTGGGCTCTGCCTCTAGGGTCGCCTCATCTACAGGTGGACAATTAGCTTTAATTGGCTGTGTCTTGCTATATGTGAGTAGGCCCTCTCTAACCTTGGAGTTGTGGCTGGTTCCCTTTCTTGGGCTGCCGGGCTGCCTTCATCCCATAGCCAGCAGAGTGAAGCCCTCTTTGAGGGGCATGCACCATCAGTGGCCAGCCTTTGAAAGACTAGGACATACCTTTCATCAGACTGTGACTAACAAGTCCACACACCCTCCAGTCAGCCCTGGACTTGGGTTCCTGGAAGCTAGGAGTTTAGTTGACTGGGATGTTGCTGCATTCTAACTTTCAGGGGAGAGTCCTCTCGGCCCTGGGTTTTGTGTCATATCATTGGTATAAGGTGGTGTCAGAAGGGCAGGAGAGACCTCTCTTTGTCCCCCAGTGCACACACGCTCTCTATAGGAAAGCAGAATGAACAGTGATGGGGCCAGGCTGAGCATTCTGGCTCCTGGACTAAGAGGGTATGTGCTTGTCCCTGTATTGAGGTAACTGTTTCTTCTTCTTTTACTCTTACAGACCAGGTGGTCTGGAAGAGATGAATTTGCAAGGGCCTTGAATTAGGACGTTTCCATGGCTGAGGGCTTGAATGCTGTGTTCAAACACCAGTTCTGTGACCGGTAGAGTAGCTAGCGTTTCACACTCTGCCCTTTCTGTTCCCAGCTCTGTACAGTGAGGATGATAGCTACTGCAGCTGCTTCACCATGTGCGGCTGGGCCTTAAGGGAAATGAGCACTGGCTCAGAGCAATAGTTCATTAAATATTCGCCAATTAGCATTTTAAATTTGCGCCTAACTCTGCCCAGGCACAGGTGGAGCTAGTGAGTCAGGATGTATGAGGTGAATGGCTCACCAACAGGGTTGACTTGTATTTTATATAGCTGTTTGGAGACACAGTGAGGGATGAGATTGAATCTTCACCTTTCTATTCTACTAGGATCCAGATGAGAAATCAGTCTATCCTGTACTTCTCTTTCAAGCAAATAGATGCCTGCCTTTCTCTGGTTTCCTTGACAGTTTTCACAACACTTGTACCTAGAGAGTCCAGGAGCCCCAGAGGCATGAGTGAATGGTATAGGTCCTACAGGGAATATAGCTCCAGGAAACTCTGTGCCTTCTTCTTGGTCCTTCCTAGCATTGGATGTCCTGGAACTGGAGAGAGGGTTTCTGGAGTGAAGGTTAATGATTGGTTTGAGCCCTTCCAGCTTTCCAGAGCTGTGATGCTAAGACACTAGCCTAAGACATGTGCTCCCGCAGAGTGGAGGTCCATTCCTCCTATGGCTACCTGCCTTCTTCCCTATCCACCCCTATTTTTCTCCCACTGGCAGAGCACATTGCCCCCTAGGCTGGCATTTATCTTGCAGGTGACAGTTTTCCACACGGAATAGAGTTTCATCTTTACAGATCTCTTTCTCTGTGCCCTTGCACCCTGTGTTTCCCTTTATGCCACTTGTCACAAAGGTATCTCATAATGCATACTTGTGTGGGAGTGGGAGGGAGTATGGACTAGCTCTCTTTGGCAGTTGCTAGCACTCTTGTATGCAGCATAGAACCAATGAGACTTGAACAAACGAGAGAATGGCTGTGTTCAGGCTGGACCTGTGGCAGGGAGGCAGGCAGGTGTGTCTTCCAGGACCCACCTGCTCCCAAGCCGGCATATCTGACAGCCCTGGCTCTGCCGATAGTTACTATCAGGCCCAGGCTTTATTTTTCTCATCGTGTTTAAAATCCACCAGTTGCCCAATAGTATAATTTCCTAAATGGTTTCATTTCAGCTCTGCTAATTAAAGAAAACTGAGCTCCCTTTGAAGGCTTACTTTGTGTGTGGCTGTCACTGGTGAGTGTCTAGACTGGCTGTCAATCACTGACAATAGCTTGCCGTTCGGGAATAATTTAAGTTTAGGTCTTTCTTTCACTCAGGCATTCATACTCTGTTATGTGTTTTCATACTGAGTTGAGAACAATCTGGGGTGAGAAACTGTCATGTGTTCTGAGAGCTAAAACGGAGAGAGCTTTCTCAATTGCAAATGTCTGTGGTCCAGGGCTTAGTGCAATATGGAAGCCAGGTCCCAGACTGAGCAGTGAAACTTTCTGGTCTTTGGATTTGGACCCTAAGTACCTGGCCGACCTTCATAGAGTTTTCTCAGGGCCTGAGCTTATTTCTTTAGACAATGAGAAAAGAACATGGGTGCTTTGAGTTGGAGACCATAATGAGAGTCTAAGAAAGGGCACACTCTCTGGAGGGCACAGTTCTGACAACTGGCATGGGCATCTTCTGATCCTGCAGGACAAGGCTTCAAGGCAGGGGTTGTACAGATTCTGAGATGGGCACTGGGTAGTCAAGTAACTCTTGATAAAGACTCCAGCTCTGAATATTTCACTCACTGTCTGAGAGACCAGAACAAGTAAATCACAGGCGACCAGAATTCATTTGGAGTCAGCTGGTGATAAGTTTACCTGGCTTGTTTTTTCCTCAACTTCATATAAGCTCTCTAACTGTCATCTCAGAGGAGAGAGCCTCAATTGAGAAAATGCCTCCATAAGATTGGCTTGGATATCGGGTATGTTCTTAATTAAGGATTGATATGGAGGGGCCCTGGGCAGGTGGACCTGGGACGAATAAGTGAACTAAGCAAGCCATGGGGAGCATGTGAGGCTCTGTTGTCCCTGTTCCAGTTCGTGTCTTCAGGCTCCTGCCTTGAGCTCTGACTTTCCTCAATAATAGATGGGGACCTGGAAGCTGAAATAAACCTGTTTCTCCCTATGTTGTATTGATCATTGTCTTAGGGTTATCATTGCTACAGTGAAACACCATGACCGAAGCAACTTGGGGGAGCAAATAGCTTATTCAGCTTATGCTTCCATATCATAGTTCATCATCAAAGGAAGCAGAACAGGAACTCAAGCAGGGCAGGAACCTGGAGGCAGGCGCTGAGGCAGAGGCCACGAAGGGGTGTTGTTTATTGCTTGCTCCTCATGGCTTGCTAAGTCTCCTTTCTTATAGAACCCAGAACCACAAGTCCAGGGATGGCTCCACCCACAGTGTGCTGGGCCCTCCTTAATCAATCACTGATTAATAAAATGCCCTACAAGCTTGCCTACAGCCTGATCTTATGGAGGTTTTTTTTCAACTGAGTCTCTGCTCTCTGATGACTCTAGCTTGTGTCAAATTGACATATTATCACAGCAATAGAAACCCTAAGATACCTGCTCATCAGGTTGTTACAGATTCAGAAATTATATAAAGTGAAAGTTTAGCTTTTAACTTACCCTCCTCCCTTTGCTGTCCTTCTCTTCTTTCATTTCTTTCTTCTTTCTTCCTCTGTTCTCTTCCCCACTCTTTCACTGTTGTGGGATTAAACCCAGGGGCAGGTGAGCCCTGTCTACATTTTCTTCTATTTAATTTACGCTAATAGAACATGAAAAAGAACGGTGGTTATGAAAACACTCCCTTATCTGTGTCATACTAAGAAAGGGACAAATCAATATGCACATAGTATTTTCAGTGACACTGCCTCACAACTTTGTTTATTGAGATATTTACTTATTGAGCACCTACTGTATACTACAGCGTTCTAGGCTCTGGGACTCAGCACTGAACAGTGTCTGCTTGGATACTGTGTACATCTCTGTGGGAGAGATGGGCAATGGACAAATAGGTAATACAAAGACATTAAAGCTAGTAAATGGAAAGAGAAATGAAGCATCATGAAAGACAGAATCCTGATGCATCTGCTCATGATCAGAGAGGGCTATATAGGGTGGCGGACGATATTTCTCCACTGCCCTGTGCTTGCTGTACCATGCTGTACCATGCTGTACCATGCTGTTCCATGCTGTTCCCCGCTGTCCTCTGCTTCCTGCTCACCATTCAACAGCAAGTTTGTCTCATACAATCCCTGCATTCTTGCCCGGCTCTGAACATGCTTCCACCCCACCCTTGGAGGTGTTCTCTCTTCTCTGTTTAGCACTATCTGCTACTCAGTATTTTTGTGTTCCGTGTCCTCTTCCTTAGACCTGAGCTCTCCAGGGTCACAAGCTATTCTCCCATTGAGCTTCCGTGGCAGGCATGGTGCTGAGTCTTGGGTGATTTTATTAACAGTGCATGGAGGGAGAAAAGGAGTGAGGCAATCATTGATTCAGGTGCCAGCCCATCATGGCCACCTATGGCAAGCACAAGGTAATCACGGCCTGGTCCCGGTGAGTTTAGTCAGCATGGAGAGCGTCACTTTCTGAGCACTTGGGTGCTGCATGAGCTCTTCCCATGAGCTGCACAGGCTGAAGTGAGAGAGATGCCATTCCACTTCAGTGCCAGGACCCTCCTCCCACACTCCTCTCAGGTGTCAGTTTTGCCTTCGACAGCTCTGTGACGTTGACAAAACTTCCAGATCTCGGTGAATCTCTTGTATATTATTTGCCTTTGTTTGAAATGATGCATTATGTTGTTTGTTTTTGGTTTTGTTGGTGGTGGTTTTTTGTTTCGTTTTGGATGGTTCGCTGGTCTAAAGCAGTGAGTGAAATGTACCAATGTCAATTAGTTTACAGAAGGAAGAATGAAGTCACACAATATACAAATTACAGGGAAGAGTCAGACCTGCTTTGGTCTGAATACAAGCTTTGGCTCTCGCTAGGATGTTTAGCTGTTACGGCTCACCTTGATCTGTTTGTTGTTGTTGTTGTTTTGTTTTGTTTTTTGTTTGTTTGTTTGTTTGTTTTTAATCTGTGGAAACATGAGGTCAACTTTACCTGGCTGTCCTAAAGACAGAGCAAAAACTGTGCAAATGGACAGGCTCACATTTGAAATTTACACCCTACATGAGGTTTATTCACACATGGTTACTTTTAAATCAGGATACCCATGGGTATGGTGTCAGTGATCCTATAAACAGGCCAGCAGTGTGTGTGTGTGTGTGTGTGTGTGTGTGTGTGTGTGTGTCCATACTGCTTCATACTTTGTAGTATCAAAGCTACCACAGTTATTATGACAGCTGCCCTGACCACGCTGAGGTATGGTTCTACACTCTAAGCTCCCTGGTTGCCTTGTGTGCCTATTGCTTGACTTTTTATGCACTTTAATTACATTGTCCAGCCTGATCCTACCATGCCCTCCCTCATATGTGGACTGCAGCAAGCTGTCTTGAGACCTGAGTTTCATGTCTGTCTACAGTCAATGGATGGAGGGTTTTAGTCTCAAGTTACAGCCACATCTTCTGGCTAGTCTGAAAGTTCATTATCTTCCTAAGAGTCTTCCTCTGTCTTGCCTGTTATATGTAATCTTTAAATAAGAATATTCTCAGACTGTGGAGGGATTGAGATGGAGATTAAAGTGCTGCCCCATGTTGTATTTCTAGTGTCCCTTTATTGAATTTGTGATCTTAGCTAATTCACTTACTATCTCCAGACTCGGTTTCTTCATATATACTATGGAAATACAACAACAAAGATAACTAATACCGATTGTTACTATGTGCTAGGCACTCTGTACTTGCTGCCAACTTATTAATTCATTAGGTTACCATAATCCAGTGAAGTGGCTGCAGTGCTCATACCAAGGCAAAGCTAAGGACACAGGCACAGAGAGGCTAGGTAACGTTTTCAAGATCACATAGATAGAAGAGGTATCAGAATTCCAACTCTCGTCTATCAGGTTTCTTAGCCATAATTTTATCTACCACATCACACTCACAGCCAGAACGCTGTGATCCCTGCTCTGAAGAGATGCTGTGTGGTTTAGAGAGACGAAATAAAGTGTCGGAGATGCCATAAATATCTGATCAATATTAATATTATTATGTTATACCCCCTAGAAACTCAGCACAGCCCCAACTTAATAAACACTCACTCGGTTGCTGCATTTGGCCGTGTGTCCACTGCTGATAAAGCAGTGAATCTCAAGACCAGGTATTCATCTGGAGCTGTTGTCTTCCTGAAGACTTAAACTGTCATGTGTGATACACTCATGGAGAATCCTTGTAGGGAGGATGCCACTTTGTCCTTTGAATAGTTTCTTTGTTAGTGGTCAAGCTGTAGGGGGTTGGGGTAGGGTTAGCCAGCCGAAAGCCAGTGCTTCAATAAGGATCTGGGCTTTGTCATAGATCATAGAGGTGGGTCCTTTCTGGGAGAAAGACAGCAGGGGTCAGGTCTGTAATTTTCTCTGGCTTCAGATACAAATACTCCACCTGCTCCTAAGCCTCAAGAGATGTGGGGATTGGTGGTGACCCCCAGCCTGGTTGTTGATTACACACAAAGCAAGGAGCAATTTTTAAAGTCTCTTCACCATTTTGCTCTCTCTTTAAAAATTAAATGCCCTGTGAGCTATTTAATTCCCAGATCTACTGGCCTTTGACAGCACAGCTTGGAAGCAAGGCTGTTTGGTGGCTTCCCGACCTGGCTAGTTTTTAGGGGTGAGAAAGACCATGTGCAGGAAAGTGACCTCGTTTCTCTTGTCAACTTAATGAAAAAGAAACGAAGGCATCAGTCTTGATGCTCTACAGTGAGAGGGATATGGGGAGGATGCAGGAGCTGCAGACAAGGCCCGGTGGAATTCAGATCTCAGGGAGGTAGGCAAGTGGGCAAGAAGTCAGCCTAATGAGAATCAGTGAACCCTGATCTGGGAGCAGGGAGGTCTGCGCTCCCATCTCAGATTCTCCCCTGTAGTCAGGGGACACTGTTGACCCTTTTAAAGGTTTTATATCCCATTGTTAAACAGATACCCACTGTACTGCAGTGGCTAAAAGCAAACTTTAGCACAACTCCCTTATGGTACCACTTATTATCTAGCTAGCTCTGACCAGCTCCTTTAGGGTTTACTTGACAGTTTAGGGGGCAGGCCTTGCCCTATCACTTGTTTGCACCATAGTTTCTGCTTCCTTGTCTGGCCACCTTTTGAAATGCAGCACTCATGTCCCTTTGAATGGCCATTTTTCCTGTTGCCGCCTGCTTATCAAGGCACCTAATCTCTATGCCTCATCACCCGCAACAGTCCTCCTTGTCACTAAACATAATTTCTGTGATGCCGTAGACCCAGGTCCCAGAGCCCTGCCTACTAGATGGTCTCTAGATGATTGTGGATGGGCTAAACACGCCTGTTCTCAGCTCAGACATTCTATGCTTCTACTTTATTTGCTATTATGGGCACCTAATTTCCAAAACAGACATAAAAGACACTGTTTTCTTCTTTTCAGAAAAAGTAATAATTACAATCCTTTATGCTCATGTGGAAATTCACACTTGACAAAACATTTCTCACATTTATCGCCTTGTACCTACCACCCAGCATTCACATTTCAAAGTAGTTCGAGGCTGCTGCTGGATCTTATCCAACTTCTAGAAGGAACTCAGGTACAGCCTAGCCATCCTCTGAATGTGCTGCCAGGGGTTGCATGACCCCACACACCATCCCACGAGTCTTCCCTATCGTAATGCTGTATTAGTTACTTTTATCATTGCTGTGACATAATACTTAGCAACTCATGCACAGAAAGACTTATTTGGTTCATGGTTTTAGGCAATTTGAGTCGATAATGGTGGGGAAATTTGGTTCATGATGCCAGGAATGTAAGGCAGCTGGTTATCTTTTTGGACAAGAAGCAAAGAGATCTAGGCTAGAACCGGAAATAAGTGTGAGTTCAAGGCCAGCCCCTTGTAGTTCACTTCCTCCACCTCAGCCTCATATCTGAAATCTATCACTTCTCAAGGCAGCACCAACAGTTGCTGAACCAGTGTTCAGAAACAAGCCTGTGGGGAACATTTCACACTCAAACAATAACGATGCTGGTCAGAGGAATCCCTGACCCCACCAATGGACCAAGTCCTCTGAGTCTGGTGGGCCTCAGCCTTGGTTCATCCTCATTCTCAGGAGACCACTTTCTGGGTTTTGTTGTAGTTGTTTTCATCTTCTATTTGTGTGTGTGTGTGTGTGTGTGTGTGAGAGAGAGAGAGAGAGAGAGAGAGAGAGAGAGAGAGACAGAGACAGAGAGAGACAGAGACAGAGACAGAGACAGAGACAGAGACAGAGACAGACAGAGACAGACAGAGACACAAAGATGAAGAGACATGTACACACAGAGAGACAAAAGCAGACAAAGAAACCAAAAAGGATAGAGATAAGTGTGCATATAAAGGTCAGAGGACAACTTGAAGTAGTCAGTTCTCTCCATCCTGTAGTTTTCAGGGATTGAACTCAGGCCGTCAGACTTGGCAGCGAGCGCCTTCCCATCACATCCATCCAGCCCATGGCCTGACTTGAAAGCGTGGATATGTGATCAGGATTGTGAGCTCATAGAGAGAGCTTGCTGTTGACAGAGTTGTCAGCAGTGGGAAGAAAGAATGCAAAGTTGCCCAATAGAAAGAAACCTTGGAGTATTCGCTACATCAGCTTGTGTGCCTATGCTTGCTGCTGCATACAGAACATAGAGAAGAGAAGGGAAGAGATGGACCAGTGAAGGAGCTGGGAGCGGTTTTACTATGGGCAAAATGAAGGCCCTCCCCAATGAAGGCACAAAGAGAGATGTGTGTGGTATCATCTTAATTTGCCTCCTTTCTTATAGCATCTCTGACTATTCTCACTTAGCTCTGGCTACCTGATGGGCTATGTGCTGCAGAACAAAGAGATCTCCGTGTGCAATGGATGCTGGACTTAGGAATGTGCCCCAGACTGCTTGAATTCTTGTAAGTAGATTTTCCTCAATGGGGTACCACTTTACTAGGCTTCTTTGCTACCTATATCTGTTTCTTGGCCCATCTTAATTTTAAACATTCTGGTCCCTACCCTGGAATACCTCATCCGTGTAAATCACCATTGATCATCAATGCCCACCTGGAGTTTTGCTTTCCCCATCCAGTCTCTAAAGCTAATGTGACCTTTTGTAATTTCTGCTCTTCCTGATCACAAGCAGCTGTTACACTCAGATCCCTGAAGATGCTAGTTTAGCTCTCTTGCCTTCCTCTCCCTTCTCTGTCCTTCCCCATGTGTCTACGTAAGATCTACCCTTGGAGATGTTACAATTGTTGAAGGGGAACAGACCTTTCCTCCAGGTATTTGTTTGAAAGTGAGCCTGCCTTTTAGCAGACTCTGCCGTACCGGACAAACAGTAGGTATCTCCGAATAGTTTGTATGATAGTGTAGCAATAGGTACCTTGTGAGAATTAAATGAATCCGCATAACTAACATGGTGCTGTGTCTGATACTCAGTGGCAATCAATAAATGTTGACAATAGATATTGGAATCTTCCAGAAGTCATGGATGGGAGACTGGGCTGGAGACTAAACAAAGGATGATGGCATTAGGGTCTAAGGGCAAAGCTACCTCTGTGCCTAAAGGATGCTGTTACTCATTTTCTCCATCTGCAAAATGGAATGATCACAGAAACTCACTCAAAATGACCATGAAAATAATCTACAGGAAGCATAGCAACCTTTCACAGAGCAAGTGGTCAGTGAAGGCTTCTTCTGTACTGTCTCTGCGAGAGGAGGTGTGAACAGTTGGATGATCTGAATCTCACACCTACTGTTGTGGTTTCACCTTTAAAAAAATAGATTCTCTCATACAATGAACCAGACCACATTCTTCCCTCCCTCCACTCCTTCCAGCTCCCCTGCACCAGCCCTCTTCCCCAGATCTGCTCCCCCTTTGTTTCCTTTTCAGAAACTAGAAGGCTTCCAAGGACAGGACATCTTAAATGTTCTCTGAAGCTTATGTGTTAAAAGTTTTATCTCCAGCTCATGCTGGGATTGAGACGAGCTGGGGAGGTGAGACCACGGTGGAAGAAGCAGGACATTGAGGTCTTGCCCTTGAAGAACACTGGGATTCTGAACTTGTCCACTCTCTCTGTTTCCTGGCTGCTCTGTGGAGAGAGCTGTGCTCTAGCGTCAGCCATGATGTTCTGTCTCAGCACAGTTCCCAAGCAATGGAGCCAAGCGCCTATGGATGTAAACTGCTGATACCATGGAAATGCACCTTGCTCGGATAAGGTTGCCTCAGTTATCTTGTCACAGTGATGGGATGGGCAGCTAGCGCATGCCCCTTGAGCCCAGCCTCTGCTCTGTGTTCATGCTGTAGCTTTGGGAAAGTGAATCTCTCCGAGTCCCCTTTCTGATACCTGGAAACACAACGATACACCCATCTTCCAGAGCTGCTTAAAACTTAACCTAAAACAAAACTGGAAACATCACATGTGAAATCTTTTTTTTATTTTTAACTGTAAAGTATGCAGTGAAGGTAAAGTGTGATTATCCATTGTTACTCCTCTCTCCATAGGCAGGAAAATACCATTAGAATAGCACCTCTTACATGGCACACTAAGTAGATCTGAGGAAATCCCCAATTTTTTGGAGAGAATAATTGTGCACAGAGGAGGGGGTCAGAGACCATGATGCTGGTGCTGGAAGAGCCTGGTATATACCAAGGAGGTTGGCCCAAAGCAAGCCAGAACTATCCTGATTGTGAGACCTAGCCAGAGCCAGGCTCTGTCCTCCCCATGTCACCTCAACCCTCTCGCTTGCTTCAGTAGTTAGGGATTTGTGTTCATTTGTTTTTTTCTTTTGAAATCTACCAAATAGAGCAAGTGTCAAATCTTGTCCCCTTTTAGAGGCCTTTCTGAGGTCAATTGAGATGTTAATTCTCTGGGGACACCATGGCTCAGAGCCCTCCCTGCTCTAAGTCTTGGGAAAGAAGCATTCTATTGGCACTTCCTCAATACTAATAACCCCACTGGACACTCAGAGCTGTGTAGCTACTAGCAGTATGGAAATCAGGTCGAGGTGCTCTTCATCTTCCTGATAACTCACATTGTTTCACCCCCAAATTCTTGCCCCCCAAAAGAGCTGTTGTTTTAATGAGGCTGTGCATAGAGGCCGCTCCCACCAATGCTTACTTGTTTCTGCTTATTAAGTGCAGCCTGTGTTTTGAGCCTGTGTGCTGGGCAGTTAATGCGAGTTATCTTCGGTACTCACATGCTTCTGTGTGGTAGATGTGAAGCCCAGACTCAGATGACCAAGGAAAAACTCTAGGTCATATGTTATTCACGGAGCGATGAGGACTTGGGTTTGTTTGTCTTGTCTGATTGTAGATTCCAGGCTCATTCCCTCAGACCCCACTGGAAATCCAACAAGAATCCCAACTGTCCTGTAATAGCCTGTGAGGTGGTGGCTTCTCCTGCAGTGGATTAGAAACATTTCTCACTCTAGGAATACAGGAGGTGGGAGGGGCAGGCAGGCCAAGAGAACAGGCGAGGGAAGCAATTCTTTCAGAGAAAAACGTCTGTATTTGGATTCTTTTTTACACATCCAACCCGACAGCAAATTGGCTTGCAGAAGATGTAGGTCGTGCTCTGGGCCCGGCATCTGGATGCCTTATATTGTACACTATATTACCGGGGTAATATCGCAGTCTTTATTAGCACCAGCAGGATTTGGGATTCCCATGGGGACTGTTCTTTGCTGTCGGATGTATGAGGCCATTTAATCTCTTTTATCAGATCTGGTGCTGCCTCCCCACCCCCACCTCCTCTTGCAGACCAATAAAGAGAGATTTTCAGATTCATTGGTTTGAAAGCTGGCTTCTAAATACACCTCTCCCTGCCCCCCCCCACCAACTCCTGTATCTAATAAGCAAGCAGACCAAGGAGGTGCCAAGTCCTTGAAAACCTGCCCTGTGCAATTGAGGAGCAATTTTCTTGGGAAATTTATAATTGGGAGTTCATTCTCCATAGGCAGACTGGAGGGAGAAGGTATTGCTGTTTGTGCTTAGCTTGCTCTGGCTCCATTCAGGTGCTGTGGATTTAGTGAAAAAGAATGGAGTTTTTTTTTTTTTTTCTCTCACCAGAAACCTGGTTATATCTTTAGTTTTTAGGTGGGAAAAAAATTGAGAATGACTCAAGGCACAGAAAAAATTCCTCCATCAGGCACAAGTCTATGCTTGGTTTATTGGGTGAGGGTGTTTTGACAGAACCAAATAAGACATTCTAGTTACAGATTTGTCTATGAAACCCCGGTTGTGTGCTTATTCCCATGTTCTGAGATGTTTGTCCATGAATGTAGTAGTGTGAACTATTTGGGGATTTGTGCTGAGGGACCTGGGATTTAGATGTGGCCACAGTCTCAGGGTGGGAGATACTGTGAGCAAACATTATTCACCAATGTGGTGGGAGCAGATGCTTGGGCCAGTTGTGATTAATGGCACCGACAGTCCTTGGCATACATCTGAGCAGAGCAGAGCAGGTGTGTAGGATAGGGTGTCTGAGTAGACACCTTGGGTTGTTTCTTCCCCTCTGAGCCTCAGTGTTCTTTGCTGTAAAGTGGAGGCAGCCATACTTGCTTTGAAGGGCTATTTGGGAACCCCGTCATTTAAAACACTCACGATGCTACTGTACCTGTTTTCCCCATGATTGTGCACTTGCATGTACTTTGCTGGAAACTATCCACCTGCTCATCATTTAAGAAGTCATTATGAAACAGAACACCTGACCCAAAAATGAGGAAGAAAAAGATTCAACATCTACATGGGAAGAAACGGAATTGGATGTGAAGTCATGTGTATTGTATGTATAAAATACTTACCAAGTGCACTGGATAAGTAAGTAGTAGTATTTAAAAGAGATGAAAGACTAAATATTAATGCAAGGAGTTCTTTTTATTTGCATAGAAAAGCTCAAGAGAATGCTGAAGAAAGATCTGGAAAGCACACATTAGATGCAGGGGTCAGCTCATTCGGTTCTGTGACTATAGGGAAGTTATGTATGTTTTTGAGTTTGGTCCTCCCTTTCTGACAGAATGGCATAACTAAAGATCAAATAAAAGGTGAATGGCAGGAACCTCACACATCATGAGGGACGGTAGTCTGGAGAGAGTCTGTTGTAATATCATTGTTGTCATAAGTAATAGGTTCTGCAGAAATGGGGAGGCTGATAAATGCCCAGCAGGTTGTTGATTGAACAGGTTTTGTGCTTAGCTCAATGTGTGACTGTTTGCAGGACCTGATTTTAAGTAGCATTTCTCAACCTTAATGGAGAGCAAGAGAGAGAGAGAGAGAGAGAGAGAGAGAGAGAGAGAGAGAGAGACACACAGACACAGACACAGACACAGACACAGACACAGACACAGACACAGACACAGACACAGACACAGACACAGACACAGACACAGACACAGAAACAATTACTCAGGAACTTACTTATATTTGCAAATATACATAATAGATATGCACAAACCATCCCACTCTTTTATTTTGCTCAAGGAATACAAGAGTCTACAGTGGGCATTGATGGAGTGCATTTACAGTAAATGAAAAGCCATTTCCTTCACTAAAGTTTAGTCTCACAGTTTCAGAGTGTTGGAAATTCTACTGCTTGCTGTACCTGTATCAGATCTGTACCTGTTAGCCTTACTATTTTATATGATTTATTGTCTGTATAGAAGATTATTTTGATGACATCAGATTGTTCTGCCACTTGCTGAGGCCCTCTTTATGTTTAATTTTTGAACACTTCTATATTCTGTATGAGAATTATCATTATCTTCACTTTAACTTGGAGACCTGGTCTTTGTAACCTGAGTTTGAATGCGAGACACGTAATGATGACAGAAGAGAACTGTTGCCTGGAAGTTGTCTTCTGACCTTTACACGTGTCCAGTGGCACAAATACCTCTATGTGTATATACATATCTTAGTAAGTAAATATAATATAAAATATAATATAATTACAATAATAAAAACCTTATATAAACCATCAGGCCACAGCCTTGCTGACTTCTATTAGAATCGCCCCCAGTGCTAAGTCAATAGACTCCAGCTTGAATCCCACCACATCCATGAAACTGGGCTCTCTGGGTCATCAGGCATTAAGGATATGATTTCAGACTTCAAGTGATTCAAATGCACAGCCAAAATAGAGAGCATCCTCTGGAGTCACCTCCAGTCCTCTAGCACCCTTGTAAAATTATCACCCCTCCTTTGCTTGAGGAATGACAGAATGCCCACAGCCTAGGAGGCTGTTGATTCATTTTTGAGCTACTCTGAATAGATTAGCATAGTCTGATTAAGTAACAAACAAATTCCAGACCTTCTCATGGGTCAGGCAATGTTACTGGTGCTATTTGGTTCCCAATATGACGGCAGAGGTTATGTAATAAATATTTATTAAACATATATTAAAATAAGCACTATGTACATTTATGTATTGTTAGATATATCTTACAGATGTGATGTGATGTGATGTGTGTGTGTGTGTGTGTGTGTGTGTGTGTGTGTGTGTGTAGCTGAAGACATTAGCCACAAGTGTAAAATATACGTATTGTGAGTGGCTGGAATAGTGAGTCACGTGGCCTCATTCTATTACCACTAATTTTCTACAATGCTAACTTAAATTTATTATCTCCATTATTCCAGGTATTCAAGTAGCAACAGATACCAAATACTAGAATTATTGTCAAGCACTGGGGGGAGGGTACATAAAGTCCTTAAAATTTCCTGCCATATAAAAAGTATACTAAAAAAACATCATGTGTAAAATAGAACAAGTGGGTTAAATGAGTTGTGATCTCCACACGTATTGTAGGTGATATGCATCTTAACTTCCTCATGTTTTTAAACGGAAAAACTGAGGCTCCAAATATTCTATGTGATGTTAAAGATTCTTTCATACCACCTTGTTCAGAGCATCGCCTTGAACTTGCTTGATAAGGTGAAGGGGAAGCCACTGTTGGAATACACTCTCTCTCTCTCCCTCCCTCCCTCCCTCCCTCCCTCCCTCTCTCTCTCTCTCTCTCTCTCTCTCTCTCTCTCTATATATATATATATATATATATATATATATATATATATATATATATGCTTGGTAGAGAAGGGATGATGACCTCTCTCCTGCTGCTGGCCTTGTCACCTGTCTGGGCAAGCCAGGTTCCATTGTTTCTCACCCCTGGAAACTGATAAATATGCTTCAAGGCTCCAATTCCTTGTCACTTCTGGTCTGAGAAGGGACAGAGTGGAAGAAGTCTCTGCAGTTACATGGACCTGAGATCGCATCTCAACCACTGCTGTGATTTGGCCAGGATCTTCTTTAAACTTCTTTATTTCCCCCAGTTTTATTTGTAACATGCAGATAAGAACACCTGGGTCCAATTTTGAGAATTGATGTATACGATATGTTTAAATGTCATAAGATGTTTACTCTGTTGCATATTTTTAGAAAATCTCTTCTCAAAATATAACTGCCAGATGAGTTCTGGGAACCCTAAGACCTCCCATCTGAAGCAAACCGTATTACATTCAGCAGGAATGAAAAGCAAAGTATTTGTAAAGCTTTGGGAACATTGAGGGTTCTTAGTTTTATCTATTTAAGATAGTGAGATCGGTGTATGTCTGAAGAGTGTATGATCTACTGTCTATCTTTTGGACTACTTGGTTTGTAACTTTTATCATCCACCCATCTGTCCATTCAGAAATCTACTCATTCACTCACCTATCTAACTTCTCCAGATCATAGAAACAGAAGCAGGTACAAGTTCCCCAGGTTTGTTCCATGAGCAATGAATGGAGCAGTGGATAAATGATAGAACTTCGTCCACTGAAGAGGGTCTCTGGCTGTATCAGAATCTCTTGCTGAATGTGGGGACCCATTCCAGCCCACAGAACTAGGTAGCCCATTAGTCATGATTGAGTTGGAAGCTACGTTTAAAATCTACACTTCCATAGATATTATGTTACCTAAGTTTGAGAGCTCACTGGATTATGGAGCATTTTCAATGTCTTTCTATGATGTTGATGTTATTGAGAGTAGACATTAGCTTTTGGAGAAGTTACAGAGTAACTGAAGTACTGGTGGATCTAGGAGAATTTGGATTATAGTGACTTAGTAATCTATGGCCATTTATAAACCCTCAACTACACACATCCTTAGCAGAGTACAGAATTACTCGCAAAGTACTCTTTGGTTGTTGAGAACTGGTGGGTTCTTGGACAGGAAGGCAATGATATCATGAAAGGATATAAACAGTGAACACTGCAACACATTCTCATGTGCCACTCTTGGAAATACTGAAAAAGAAAACTATGTGGGAGTAGGCCAGATGCTGATGGATTGGGAACTCCACTAGGAATGGACATATTAGATTTGGAGACATGAATGACAACAGGAAGCCAGCCTTTCAAGGGTCCTGGTGAAGAAAGTTTGGGAGATGGAACAGCAAAGGTAGAAGCCTAGAGATAAAAATGTAATTGAAATATCAGGAAGCAATAAGAAGAATTGAATAGTTATGGCCCATAGACCCAGGGAAGGACAGAATGTGGGAGAAGTCAACCTGGACACCAGAACTCATTCAGTTTTAAGCCAAACCCCACAGAAGGCCCATTTTCTCACGTGCGGTGGCAGGAGCAACAGAGCTTCACTCCAAGTGGCCTTTGTTACTGGCTTGTCTGACCAAGGCATTCTGAGTTGCTCCTTCTGAGCCCTGCTCTTCTGGGCAGAGCCCCAGCCCTGGCTCCTTCGCCCTAGTGACTACATTACTCCAACTACAGGCAAACCAGCTACAGCCACCTGGGTCTGTTGTCCAAGCAATCACTTTGAATTTTCTCATTGGAAAAATAATTATTTTATTATTTTTTGAGTATTTCACACACAAGTACTATATTTACACTATTTTAGACCCATAGTCTCTAAACCCCAAGTTCTCCCATGTTCCCCCTACTTTCTCTCAGTTTCATAATTTATTATTGTTATAAATGTCTGTATAAGTATATATGTATGTATATACATATATGTTTATATATATACATATACATGTATGTGTACATTTATACACATTGTATAATATGTATGTGTCTGTAAGTATATGTATATATCTATATGTACATATAGATATATGTATACACACACATATATAGATATTTATCTATATGTATACATGTCATGTAACATATAATTATAGACATATGTATATAGATATATATGCATATATGTGATATACATTAATTCTTAAAGTATCTGTAAGTGGGTTTACTTTCATGCTACCAAAAAAATAGGTTGAGAAAGGATAACAACAGTCTGTCCAAGTGACAGCAATGGACTGGAGTCTGATCTTAGGTGGGATGAGTCTGTAATGAACCTTAAAGGCTTAGCCTTGCTCCAGCATTAAATAGGAACTCAGTTTTAAAAGTCACAGAGCATCAGAACACTCATAAGCAAGATCTAAGCGGGAATGAACTATGTACTTATTCATCACCCAGTAAACACCAAATACTGTATCTTAGGTTCATCTACAATTACTGTGTGGCATAGTTCAGCATTCAATGTTCAATGCACACACTTCAACCGATGTCCAACCAGAGTTTCATGTAACAGGGTATTGATGTGAGGGAATGGCGAGAAGAGCAGAGAGGAGTGAATGAGGCTGTTGACAGACATGAGAAGCAAGTGGGAGGGGATTGCTCAATGGGGGGAGGGGAAGAAGAGGAACCATAGCTGTGATCTGGAAGACGAAAAGTGCTAAAGACAAAATACGCACACTCCAGCAACTTAGTTACATAAATTGGTTTTACCAAACTTTTCCCCATAAGTCTTATCTCCACCCTCTGTGGAGTAAGTTATTCTGGGCAAAATAGGGATTTACTCCATTCCTTATACACCAAACTAGACATAGCCACAAGGCTGCGGGCTTGTTCCAGCATCAGACCGTTACCTGGACGAAGACTCTGATCTTAAGGACACAGCTACAGAGTCTTAAAATGTCTTCTTATTTTTTCTGATCCTGTAATCCCAAAGCAACTCCATTGTGTGAGAAGGGTTTCCCCAGTATTGTGTCTAAAACCCTGGTAACCCACCAGCTGTTGATGTTAATTCATTAAAAGTTTTCAGTACCTGGCTGCTGTATATCCTGATAAACTGAAATGAGAAAATCTAGAAACCATTCTAGTACTGCATGTGCTGGGTACACAGCTTCACCCCTGTGTTAAACCCCCAGTGCTGGATGTCCAGCTTCACCCTTCTGCCTTTGTGATGAGGCTTTCCTTTTAATTTGGGAATGGAGCAACTCAAAGAAATTAACACCTCAGGTATTGAGTCCTCCATCAATTCAATATAAACTGGGATGGGTTCTGCTCACTGACTGCATTTATCTTGATTTCAGGGAAATCTAAGTCTAGGAGAGATGGCGTTTCTTTAGCCTTGATGTACCCAATGAGGACAGTTTGCCCAGTTTGCAAAGACGAATTTGCTATGGATTGGATTGCTGGAGGCTTGCCAGTGCTGCAGAGGTTAAGACCCTGAACCTTGCAATCCACTTCCGTAGATTCAACCTGTGCCTCTCATATCAGTCCTGTGGTTTTTAGCAGGTATCCTAACTATCCTGAGACTCACTTAACCCATCTGAGAAATGGGGACAAGCATGCCACTGCACAGCATCATTTTTATACTCTATGAGCTACAAACAAGTCAATGCATGAGATGCACACAGTGCAGTACTTGACACCTGGTGGGTATTCAATCTGTTCTCTGGTCCTGCAAAGTGCTGCTGCTGTAGGAGCCTTCCTCTGGAACCAAGGCATGAAGCAGTGGTTCATTAACAACCAGCCCAGGGAGAATACACGCCACAGGAAGCTGCAGGTCATTAAGCACCAATGGTGGTAACAAGGCTATTAATTTCCCAGGGTTTCCTTTATCGAGCCACACAGTGAGGTGATGCTTAACCCGGCAGGAGGGAAGGGGTTTCGAGTAGGATCTGGGGAGCAGAGGATCACAGCTATTTTGTAAGGTTGTGAGTTTGTGAGACGTGAAGGGCTGGAAGAATGTTGCACTGTCTGACTGCACAGTGGCTCCTACCCCAAAGGACCGAGCATCTGAAAATAACTTCTGCGTTTGTTGTGTGCGGTGAGGTGTAGAGCAAAAAGAGTATTGGCTTTAACATCTTAGTCCACCTTTGGATCCCATTGCCACTAATGTCACCAGAGAAAGAGATTTCATTTCTCATCGCTTACATCTCTTCATCCAAAAAATAAATGGGAAAGTCATGATTTGAATGAGGCCACAATTAAAAAATCTAGGAAAGGTGTTTTGGGTATACGTATGGAACCTTGAAGTCTCAGGCAATGGAGAGCATCATCTTAGTATGCTTGTGCCAATTTAAACATGTGTCTTTCCTGACTTAATAGGCTTTAATTTTCTCCTCTTCCACTTCTTTGCTTGGAATGTGTAGAAGGATGAGTTACTTCTGGCAATAGTTAAATCCTCATACTTTGGGTAAAATCCATTCCAAAGCACAGAGCAGGTACAATGTGTTCTTCAGAGTAAGTTATTTCATTAGAATGTATTTCTGAATGTGAGAAATCAATATAACTTCAGAGGAAATTTCTAGAAGAACCGAATAGACCTACATATCACCATATTGATTTGAATGGAGTGTCTGAAATAATTTTAGCTCTGATTTTTTTTTAAGTAACTAGGACATAAAGGGAATTTCTGTAAGTTACATAGCTGCTTGCACCAGGGAGCAGAAATGCTTCTTTTTAGGACAAATCTTAAGTGTGGAAATTCTTAAGATGTTTTCATAAGGACCCAGATACTTGACACCTAGTTGTGGATTGTGAGGCCTTTATCAGCCTTTCCTGGTTTCCTTAGATGATCTTTCTATGTAAGGCTTCCTCGAATTTCTCTATCTTACTATGAAAAGTACCTTACGGTCACTGCCGAACTATTTCCCTTTGCTTTTGAAGCTAACTCCAAACATTTGCTCAAGGAATATCACTGAACTGTCAGCTGCCTGCTGCTTAAACTCTCCTGGCACCTTTCCTCCTAGAGCCTCTCTCAGTGTGTGACTCTGTGCTTGGTGGCGGTCTATTTTCTATCGTGACTTTACGTGAACCTTCTTAAAGTGAGGCTCTGTCCATTATGCCTGCCAGCAATTCCACACAACTTGTATAAGGTCCAACGTATAACAGGTGCCAGAAAGCAGCTGGAATAGAGGTGATTTCTGAACCAGGAATTATACGATTATCCCATAACAATACAGCTTTCTCAAGCCCTTTGGAGCAGAGAGGTCTGATGCTGCTCATTCTCATGGTAATGGTAGGAGTATTTGTTCATGTACTGTGGTGGACATTTCTGAGATGAGAGAGGAACACTGATAAGAAAGTGCACTCAGCGATTATCTTTTCCTAATAACCCATTTTTTTTTTTAGGTGTATGGGGAGTGTGCAAATTTTTTAGCACATAGAAAGTGTCCTATGATATGGCTTTAGGATCCTCTTTCTCCATTTCCCATATTGCCCCACATTCCCAGCATACAAATATTCCCATAGCACTTGTGTGTGCTCTATGTGTGCAGTCTCTGTCCCCTGCTGCTGGTCTCTCTGCCTGGGATGGCTTTTTCAACTGATAAAATGTACAAGAGCTCTGGCCATGAAGTCAGGCTAATACAGGTACAAATCTTATTTCTGAAATGTGCCTATTAGATCTTAGACTTCATGAGGCTCTGTTGCCACAGTTTAGAGGTTAAAGGAATAGCCACCTCATCCAGCCACTGCAGGTGTTAAGTTGGAAAATGAACATTGCTTTGAGTGGCACAGAGTGTTTTTTAAAATGGTAAGGATAACTTCTTAGTAGGACTCAGGTCAAAGGTCACTTGAAGCCTTCTTCAGTTGTCCTTGATAGGCAAAAGAGAGCTTTCTCATGTGCCTTTGTTTCTGTCATTTCATATTGTCCCCCAGTCTCCAATTGTTTGCATTTCCATTTTTCCTGTTATGATCTTAAAGACATAGTTCAACTATTCTCCAAATTTCTTCGTGGCCCTGAACATAATATCAGATATGCTAATAGAGCCGGGTGACTCTCAGTTAATGAAAACATGAATTGATCTTAAGAAAGGTAGAAAAATGCATTCATTGTAAGACAGAAAATTGGACTAGGCATTTGATTGGCTACTTAATTTGCTCACAGCTTGTATATGTGTTAATGGAACATATTTAGCCTTTCCTCTAAAAGATCTGCATAAGGTTGACGTCCCTGGTCTTTAAGAGAACATTAAATAATGACTAAATGGTGGCTTGTCTTCACTCACTTCACTGTTTGCGTAGGAAACAGCTACTTAGCACATTCACCAATGACTTTTTATAAGGTATGTGTTTTCCCCCAACTTTTTGTTAGCCTCAGGTTCTCAGCATGTGAGACTACAATGTTTTTGCTTCAGATTTGCAAGTGCAGTGGTGTTAGTTCTCAGATCAGTTTGTCACATGGGTAATGTTCTACAACAAAGGCAATTAATTGTTTTCCCGATGTAAATGTTTTGAAATAGAAGGAAGCCCTCATCTCATTGGATTGTGATTGGCTATTGCTGCCAGCACTTCAAATAAAGTTCTTCCTTCCTTCTTTTCTTACTTCCTACTTCCTTCCTTCTTTCCTTCCTTCCTTCCTTCCTTCCTTCCTTCCTTCCTTCCTTCCTTCCTCACTTCCTTAATTCCTTCCTTCCTTCTTTTCTACCAAACTGAAACTCACACTCTATCTTGCCTCAAGCTGAGGCCCTGTGACTTTCCACCTCAAACCACACTGTTGTCCTGGTGTCCGGGTTGATCTCTCAGGACACCCAAAATGTTCCTCCTCACTCTCTGAATAACTCTACTCAGCTCCCTTGATGCATCAGGCTTAGCTATGTGAGGGTCAAGCTTTGATGCCATGAAAGGAGCACCACAGCCCATGAGATTGAAGAGACTGTGGGAAGCCATGGGCAGATAAAGACTTTATTCAGCCTGGGAGAAGGTTGCCATGCAGACTGCCAGGTAGGCAGATGTTGGCAGGTATGTAGGCACGTATTAGCATAGAAAAGCCAGACACAGGCAGGCACGGGCATACACACTGGCATTTAGGCTGCACAGAGGTGGGCACACAGACCTTCAGACAGACATGCAACAGGCAGACTGGCAAAGGACAAAGGCTAAATGACTTTGTCTCTGACCTTAAAGTCATATTTATATTAAAATTCACACGAAAGTGACATTTTGCCAGGACAAATATATAACAGATTATATCCCTGTTTACTTTTGTGTTTCCCCCGACATCAAGTGTCAGACATTTTGTCCAACATTAGCAATCCTGGCCTGTGCCAGATATCCACACCAGCTCCATGTTGTCTAAACATAAGCTGGTCCTTACAGCCTTCTGTTCCTACACCTAGTCCAGGAAACTTTCTTTAGTGGTCTGACCTGGTTTGAGCACCATTACCCTCTCCTCAAGTTCTGGCCTTGGCTTTGATGGGGTGTGTGTTGCATAGGTAGAGATGCATAAGAAAATTAGTTTCAGAGTTTGACAGCCCAGGATATAACTGAGTTCCAGTAATAATTACTGGCTTTGTGATCTTGGGCCAGTTACTAATTTGTTATGAGATTTCATTCTCTTCCATGAAACGATGTGCCTTTGTAAATCTGATGTAATTAGTAACAATGGCGATGGCAATAATAAAGTTGTTTGAGCCTTTTACATAAGACTTGACATATTAGAATCATTCTGTGTATACTGGACACTTTAGAATTGGTGATGCCGCTGTGGATGGAACTGAAACTCCCCATATCAATACTTACAAACATACTAACATAATCTACTTGGGCATTTCCTTCTCCTAAATGCTGATTGCCTGAGGGGATTGTCTGAGGGCACTGAGAGGATTCCTGAAACGTGGGATTTCCAGTGTTATAACTAGGACGTTTGCAAAGTAAACAATGGTCTATGGCCATGCTCATCCTCATCAGATGAGAAGTAACTTGAAGAGCAGGACCTTGAACCCCAGTTATCTATATGTCTAGTATAAAAATGCTTTGCTTCAATTTTATTAATCATGTGTATATGTGCACACATATTTATGCACATGGACCAAAGCTGGGAAATTGTCTACTGTAATTTTATTGCATTCCATTGGTCAATAAAGGATAAGTCTGATCCAGATTGAAGGAGAAAATGTTGTTGCTTGTGTCTTAAAATTGTATAACAAAGCCCATAAGTATATGGATGAGATGAAAGACAGTTGACATTTTTACAGTCTGTCACAGATCAATAAACATTCAAATTTAAAACAAGCACTCTAGGCCACACAGCTATCTGATACCTGTTTTATGTTTGAAAATGTTTTCCTTACCATTTTTAAAGCAGCAAGAGCCAGGAACTAACTATAAACTAAGGGACAAAGTAAAGTAGATGCATGTAATTGTTGCATGAAATTACAGTACAGGTTTAATGCAATGGTGACACATACTTGCTGAGAAAGTGCATCCTCAAATTATGGATCTTCAAAGCATCTTCAAAGCTCTGGAGGGCTAGGAGGATACCTGGGTGGCCAGTTGTAGAAAACATCATATGTTGACATCCTAAAGAAGTAAGTATGAACATGACACTGACTAATTAGCTTCCTGCTAAGTATAGGGCAGATTGCATCCGTTCTGCCTAGAGGAGGAGCTCCCATCAAAGAACATTCCTAGGCTAGGGGATGGGGCTGCTCCGTAGGCTGTTTGCCAGCTGGATGTTTATATGCTAATGGCCATCAGCCTGTGTCCATCAGGTTTTGCTGGCACACTCTTTATTAAAGAATTTTCATGGTTTGCATCAATCATCAGTGAAGTAAAAATAAAAGCACTAGGCTAAGGAGGATCCCATTTAATTTGGCATTTTTTTTCAAAGTCCAATGACTTAAAGAGCTGAATTAATTAAAATCTACTTTAGGGCCACTTTATGCACTTAACTAAACAAATAGGATCTCGAGGCCTCAAGAGGCTGTGGGTGGGAGGACTTCTGAGAGTAGCAGTTTCAGAAACATGCTTGAAAGTCGCATTCTTGCAGAGGAGTACTGGAGACTGATGTGGAATGTGGAAATAAGCCAGATCATAAGCTATGGAGTGAGAAGACCTTGAAGGGTGGTGATTAGGGGGGACATAGATGAATCAAACCAAAGCAACCCAGAACACAGCAGCATGCTATTGGACCAGGGTTATAATAGAAGAATGGATTGCCTGAAGGTTGACTGGAGACAACTCTTCCCAGATGGAACCCCATCCATCCATGGCTGTGCATTCAGGAGGCTGCTGGGCTGCAGGGTTGGGAGCCTGAGATTTGGGCTAGATAAATTCCTGGGTAATCTTCCATGGTGTGATGGGCAAGTCATGTCAACCACCTTGATTGCAGTATACGTGTTAGTGAAATGGCTATTGCTGTTCCATAGCCCCTAACTGCTGATATTATTCTGGTGATCTTAGCATCTATGGTTTGCAGCATCATTTAACAGATTATTTAGGTAGAATTTCATCACAGAGGATGTCTAGAGGCACTTTTTATGGGTATACATATAGCAAATATTGTTCGTGTCTCTTTCCTATTCATTAGTATGAAAGCTGCTGGCTGGGTCTGCCTGTAAACACAAAAGTTTGACTCAATATCCCAGGAACAAACAACTACAAGAGAGTTTTGGTGAGTGAACATCCTGCCTTTTCTATTGTTTGGGAGCAAGTCAGAGGCAAATTACTATTGTTGTTGTTGTTGAAGAGTGCACACATATGTCACAGTACACAGGAGGTCAGAGGACAATTTTCAGGGTTTGATTCTCTTCAAGCATCATTGGTTCGCACTTTCGGTCATTTCCCAGGTGGTTCCATGCTTATCCATCGATAAGCTTATCCACCTGTTTTTCCAGCCTTGGGATTGCACTTCCTGCACTGTTCTGTCTCACTTCTCCATCCCCCAGACATATAGTGCAACACACAGATACAGATGCAAGCAAACCATTTACATTTTGTCTTTATGCCAAGAGCAAGGGCTTGTGCCGTTGCTGCAGCACATGAAGGCAACCAAAGATGACAACGACGCACTGTGTGTTTCAAAAGCTTGAAGACATGACCTTAAATCTTTCCACCATAAACAAATGGTTAATGTCTGGGAAGACAGACATCTTTTATACATGTGTATGTGTGTGTATCTGTCTGAGCTTGCGTTCTAAAATAGGATCTCATGATTTTATCCAGGATAACCACTAACTCATGCATTCCATCAATCCTGTTTTCTCAACCACTACATCAGTGGTTTTCAACCTTTGGATCAGTACCTGTTTGTTCTCAAATGACCCTTTCACAGGGGTCACCTAAGACCACCAGAAAACGCAGATATTTACATTAGGATCCATAGAAATATAACAATAATGAAGTAGCAATAAAAATAATTTTATAATTGGAGTCACCACAATATGAGGAATTTTATTTATAAGGGTTGATCTTATAGGAAGATTGAGAACCGCTTCTCTAGACTATATGCGTAGGCAAACATCCCACTACCCAATTTTTATGTTTTTTTTTTATTGAAAATTAAAACCAAATATAGATCTTTGTGCTACAAGGCAGTAGGGTGCTGATCCTAATTCATTTCTGAATTCTGTCATTTTGTTGCTCGTTTAATAAACATAAATAAATGTTTACTAAAGGAAATTTGAATTTGAGGCCCTTGTATCCTCTGAGCCTCCCACAAATCAGTTGGTTCTAGTCTCATGCTAGTTCTTTGTGCCAGGGAAATGTCTTCATCCCTTCTGAATCAACACCAAGGGACCAAACTATGTCTTTTTCCAAGGAAATATTAGAAGTGTGTGTGTGTGTGTGTGTGTGTGTGTGTGTGTGTGTGTGTACACAGTACAGTACATATGTTCATATGAATATTGGTGGGTACATGGATGCAGATGTGTGTGTCCTCATGGGTAGGCCAAAGATTGACATCTGGTATTTTCTTCAGTTGTTCTCCATTTTACTCTCGGATCCAGACTCTTATCTAATCTGGAGCTCCCTGTTTAGCTGCGCTGCCTAGCCAGTGAGTTTCAGCATCTGTCTGTCTTGCTAGCACTTAAATAAGAACATGCAACATTGTGCACATTCTGAAGATACTAGGGAGTCTGAACTCGGGTCCTTGTGCCTGCATAGCAAGGACTCTACTGACTGAGCCATTTTCTAAAAAACGTTATCTTCCTCTCCTAATGTGGATCTAGGTTTCCTCTCTCTTCTAGGTCTTAGGTCCCACGCTCCCTTGAAAAGTCTCAAATGACAGTAGTCAAGCCGGAGACCAATAAATAAACTTGGCATTTCCTGGTGTCCAGTTAGTGCAGTCACTGTGGCAGGCCATTATTTTAATGGCAGAACAAGCACATAGCTGTGCTCAGATGCCTATTATTTTGATGCCCTTTGACCTTAATATGCAACATTTAGTCATTTGTTCAATAAGCATTCTCAGATCTACTACACACTGAGTTTGAGGCTGAGGTCAAGATTTACAAAGCCGAAGAAGATAGATGTCTGCACAGTCATTGTGAGACATGTGAGACACTATATCCATCATTTCAGCCTGAAAGGGATATGCAAAGAGATCAGATAAGTGCCATGTGGTTGATCGATGTGACGCATCTCAGCAGGGTTTTCTAAGTGTTGCCTTTCAGCCAACTGCAGAATCGCCTGGAAGTTTGGAATTGCAGGTGCCTCCTGTTGAATCGGAGACTCTGGTAGTACACAAGGAGGTGATTTGTGTTTAACAAGTTCTCCAGTGAATTTTTAACCCCTCATATTTTAAAACCACTGTGAAAGCAGAATAGAAAAATTTCTAGCTGAAGAGAGGAGAGTCTATGTTTTCTGAATGCATGTTATGTGTACACATGGAAAGAACTGGGTATGTATGGAAGGTGAAAATGGGGAAGCTTCCCTGGATTCTGTAAGTCCAGAACTGTCTTCAAAGGAGCAATGTGGGTATTGGCTTGGCTTGATGCAGACCCATCATGTTATTGCCGAAGATCATGAAGGCCCCAGACATTCCAGATGCCAAGCCACAGTGGCTGCAGCATTTTCATTATGAGCAGGTCTCGGTTACAGAAAATCATTCCTAATTTATTATCACAGAACAGAAGGTGATGAAACTCGTTCTGACAGGACAGAAGAGACTGTATTTTATCAGAACTTCAGGTGGAGCTGCACTTAAACTGTACCATCTCTGCTTTTGTTCCACCCTCATTGTAAGCCCTTGAGAGCAGGACCTTCCAGACTTGAGTTTCACTGTTCAAATATCCAAGATGCCACATAATTCTCTGTGCAGAATATTCAATAACTATTTCTCAGTTTGATTTTCAAGAAACAAATGTTGTATAGTGAGTTTGTCCAAATTGTTTACTTGTGGGTTTGACCCACATGCCACTGAGCCATTGGTTAAGGAATTTTAAGTGGAAATGGTTGGACTGAACACAACATGTTTTTTTTAATGCAGATACATAACCCACCCTGGGAGAGTGATTTAGAGGATTAGGTACTGCACATTGTTCCTGAGGGCCCCTATAGTCTAAATTACACACATCGACCACCAAGAAGTCCAATTGAGCAGGTGATTTTTATTGTTATAGAATAATATGTGGCATAATTAGCATGTGCAAATGATAGTAATTCCTGGTGCTTCTAGTGCTCTCTGAGAGAACACATCCACATCTATTAACTCATTTGATCCTCACACACTCTCAAATTCCGGATTGGCAGATATTATTATAATCCTTATTCCCTAGGCATAAGAATCTATGGCAAGAATAAATGGAGTGTTGTTTCTTCTGGGCTCTGGAGGACAAACTAATCAGTAACCAGCACAGCTTCAATAAGAACAAAGCTGGACAGCACCACTCCATAGGAGGAGAATGCCAAACATGTTGCTTTCTCTTGAATTGACTACAGCAACCATAGTCCTTAAGAGATTGGAGCTGTGGCTGCATTTGGAGAATGTCAGTGATACCTTCATTGTAAAGGGCAGGGTAGGTGCCCACGGAGAGACAATCATTTTTAACTATGGGGGAACCATCTGATTTACAACTAGTGATAAATATACGACAACGGGGTACAGCCTTGAATGTCCCTTAAGTACTGTGATCTCATCTCTAAATTGTGTTTTTTTTTCTTCAATATTTTAGAAAGCACTTGCTGTGTGCAAGCTTTGTGTGAGGTGCTTACATTTATCAGTTTGTTCCTCACAACTATGCTCTGAGGTTGGTGAGACTGTCATCCTTATTCTATGGTGGGTAAACTGAGGCAGAGAAGAGCAGAGGAGCTTGCTTAGAGGGGATGGTAACCCATGCCCTGGGCATTCTACTCACAGTCTCTTCCCAGGTTTGTCACCTGGATGACGAGTCATTACAGAACAGGAGTGCTTACCTAGAAAGTAAATAGTTAGGTAGTTAAATCATCACTTAACCAAGATTTTGAGATAGAGAAAATTTGAATTTCCCAAGGAAACCTGGAGAATTTTATAAATTGAGAAATCTAAGAAAGCCAGAGATTAATAACTAATCAAAGTCCACGTGATGCTCTGCTAGGAGGTCCTGGTGCCTTCTGAGAAGAAATCACATGTCTCTCAACAGCCTCCCCAGAGATTGACACTAATAGTGTGGGCTCAAAATACTAAACAGGCTTCTCTGTAAAGCCTGAGACTTGGGGTTCTTCATCTACTCTTAAGTATACATTTGTCAGCTTCTAGAATTATAGACATCCTTGACAGTGTTTTCTAATATTTTTTCCTCGTGGTGTGAGGAGTGCTGAGGTGGGAGGCAGCTGAATTATTCATCAGTTCTGTTTATAGACCTTTGGTATTCAGCAAGGCACAGACAAAAACTTAGAAAGATCAATATGTCCAGAGACTCAGTATATGGAAAGGCCACATGTTGGGCAGCATTTTCTAGTTTGCTGCTTGCATTCTCAGAAGTGACAACTGAATTAGTAGCAACAACAAAACAAAACAATACAAAATAGAATATGCCATTCACATATAGTAATTGATATTTCTGTAATCCATGAACTTGGTAAAAAACTTACCAAGCTGGTTATAAACTTCACAAGCAAAGTTCTAAAATATAATTTCCTATTTATTGTTCTAAGTTTGGCTAATTATTTGTTTCCTAAGACTTCTGTCTGGTGATATGGGTGTAAAAAATGTTAATGGAACTTGACTTTTTAATAAAATGCCTAATGTCTTAAATAGAAGCATGTCTCATTTGCTCATTGTAGTAGAATAAACTGTTACCAAAAAGAATACATTAAAAGAATTCATTAGAATAATAGTACCAGATAGGCCAAGTGTTCCACCACCCTGTCAGCATTTTACCTTGCTTTGCAGTCTGTGACTGTAACTTTGTAAGAATAGACACAGCAGCCTAGTCTTCTCACCTTCAAAGCCAGCTCTTATGAAAGGAGACAGATGGCACAAGGCAATAAAAGTCTGTGGGCAGAAAATCACTGTAAAGGAGCAGTAAATTATCTTCCAAAGGCAAACAGCTAGCTAGAGCAATGAATGACTAGGTGATAGTTCATCAGACTTGGAGAGGACACTTTAGCTGAGGTTAGTATGAACAAAAGGACCTCCTAGAAGTTAGAAGTGGGCTTATTGCCAATATATATCCAACTGACCTTGGGGGGAGCTGGTCGGGCTTGACATTCTCCAAAGGCTTTTCATCTCAATGCCATCCTTTTGGTACCTGAGCTAGTCTCATTCCCCCTAACCCTTTGAATATGTGGTAGAAATTTCTGGTGTTCACCACTGTTTCTTCTCCTGAACCACCAGGCAGAGATCAACTTCATTTGTCAGAGTCTTCTTATATGGCTGTGGGTCTGAGTTCTGGCCAATGGCTAGTCCCGAGTAAGCGAGACTGTCTCATAAGGAACTCTGTTTTAATTCTTGCTTTCCTTCATTGCTACTTGGATGAATGAATGTCATTTCGAGGATCCAGAAGAAGGCAGAACCACAGGTTAGAGAAAACCTGGATCCCCCATGACAGAATGGAGTAAAGGTCTCCCATCTCATCAACTTATTTTAGATCATGAGACATGAGCTGGATATAACAGTGAATTTTCAAGATTGTGGGTTATATCTATCAATCTTGATTAATGAAAGGAGGTGAACTTAGGGCTTGAAAAAGTAACACTGATCAGTAAGTGCCTTCTGGATAACAACGTCATTAGATTTTGTTCCATATAATTTAAAAATGTATTCTAGGTTGTAGCAGTAGCAGCATTGTAGTGAATATTTAAAAGACAAGTGTCCATAGTCTAAGAACAAGCAGTACTTGATCTCATTTGCTCCTCAAAATAACTTTACGACTAATTCTGTTATAGTTTTAGAAAGAAAACTAAAACATAGAGACGTAACTGAAATAGCCAAGGGGTAGGTGATTAATAAAGACCAACCATCTTACAAGACTCTTAAATTAGGCAGACCATATACCAATCTACCCTCAGATTCAATCATGGCATAAAAGTTATGGTGGTGACTGATTGATTTCTTATTGGATATACAGCTCATTTTACAGGAGAGAGTTCATGCTTGGTACTGTGAAGCTGGTGAAAAGCCCATGACAGGGGGAGATCATGAGCCTGTGAGGAAACCTACTGTTTTTTATTTGCTAAATGGTCATGATGTCAAATTGCATCCTAAATATTTAAGTTTAAACTCATAAATGTGTGTTTCTCTCAACTTCAGAGTAGCTTCTTTCCAAACTTATTTACTTAGGTATACGTGAGTATATCTGTGTATTGTGTGTGTCTTGTGGTGTGCATGCACATGTGACTACAAGCGCACATGGAGGCCAAGAAAGGAGTTGTATCTCCCTTGAGCTGGAGTTACATATATGCAGTTTTGAGCTTCCCTGCATGGTGTTGGGAGCTGAACTTAGGAGATCATGAAGTACACATAACCACTAAGCCATCTCGTCAGCCCCTGAGAAGCTCCTTTTGAAGCCAGTAATGACTTGTAACTGAATAAACTACTGAGTATAAGTAACTCTGAGTGCCCAGTTAGGCACCGATTGTGTGTATCATGAACCCATCCAAGGCTGGGGCAAGATTGCAGAGGTGATAAGAATGTAAGAGCTGGTGGATGGGAAGGAGGGGTGTGAGATGCTGACTACTGGGTGTGGCATGGCTATTGCACACTTCAAATCACAGCAGCTGTGGTTACCATACAAGGTCAATGCAGTCACATTTCTGGGACTGGTGAAACTGAGTACCTACTGGCTGTGAATGGCTTCTAGGGTGGGTCATTCTTCTTTGGAGACATTGCCTTTGCTCCAATGGATTCCACCACAGACATGTGTATGTAGATAGCACTAGTTGGATCCAAGACACTATTAGTTTATTAATAACAGAACCCTGACATGAAACTGGGAAACAGACAGGGTGAGAGGCACCAAAGGGGGTTGGAGGGAAGTAGTAAAAGATGGCTAGAATCAAAATACATTGTATCGCTCTTTGCTGCCAGACCTCCGCCACCCTGGGTCGCATACAAGCTCACGGGCTCCCGGGAAAGACCTGTCCCAGTCGGCGCTGCCCTACCGCCGTAGCGTCCCCACATGGCTGAAGTTGACATCTGACGACGTGAAGGAACAGATTTACAAATAGGCCAAGAAAAGCCTGACTCCCACCCAGATAGGTGTGATCCTGAGGGATTCACATGGTGTGGCACAGGTCCGTTTTGTGACTGGAAATAAAATCTTGAGAATCCTTAAGTCCAAAGGCCTTGCCCCTGATCTCCCTGAGGATCTCTACCATCTGATTAAGAAAGCAGCTGCTGTCCGAAAGCACCTTGAGAGGAACAGAAAGGATAAGGATGCTAAGTTCCGTCTGATTCTGATAGAGAGCAGAATTCACCGGTTGGCTCGATACTATAAGGCTAAGTGGGTGCTCCCGCCCAATTGGAAATATGAATCGTCCACAGCCTCCGCTCTAGTGGCATAAATGCTGATATGTACACAAGCAATAAAATCACTTTGAGTAAAAAAACAAAACAAACAAAAAAACAAGATACATTGTATCAATGTAGCAAACTTTCAAGGAATAAATAAAGGCATTGTTTAATAAAAATAAGTCCATGCAAGTTGGACATTTTTCCCATCAGATCACAAAAGGGAGCACATTGATGCAGAGACTCCTTACTGAAAGTATTCAAACTTCAGCTCCCACTGACTTGTACCCAAGTTAGAAATGAAAGGTTCATGTAACTCTTAGCCTGGAAGTTGCCCTGTATCCTCAAGCCAGGACTCCAGGAGATACCACTAGAACCAGGCTTCCCTGCATTCCTGGCTTGACTCTTCTTTGGATTGGCTTCTTTCCCAAATATCCAATTAGGCTCAATATGTCTGCTGTTCCAGCTTGTAAGCTCTAAGTTCAACCAACTACAGAAATGATTTTTTTTAGTTCTTTTCTAATACTGAAGATTAGTATCTTGTCTTTTCCTGGATTTGTTCTACAGTCACTCTTGCTTAATCATGGTAGACAAAGACATGGAAATCCCCCCAACCCCATACGTTGAGCTACAGGTCCCTCCTGAGTCAGTTCTTCCAGAAGTAAATGATTGAGAATATACAAGGACTAGGCGACAAGAGGAGAATATGAGAAGAAAGACATTGGGCAGTCAAAACGATATTATGACCTTGGTTGCAAACCCAATGCCCAAAGAGGTTAAAGGATTCGTCAAAAGTATTCAACCAGTAGCCACAGTGAAGCAGCCTTCTTGCCTTGAGCTAGTCTTACTCTCTTTTACTCCTATACCACCCAGGACAGTGACTGACACACTGTGAGTAAAGACAGGAATCCGTACCATATGACTAAAAGTTGAGCCTGTGTCTTCTGGTTGTACACCATAATACTCTTCTAACCAGGCCTCTCCTGAGCCTGTATAGTTGGCCTTAGATTGTGTGTGAAGATTACCAAATGCCCACTGTTTACTGTGGGAAGTAGCTTTGAGTTCCTCATGGGAAATGCTGCTTCCTTTGAGTATTAGGACAGCTGCCTCTCATCCGCGTTGCTCGCCCCTGGAAGGAGTCTCTCACCACTTCCTCTATCAAGAAGAACAGAGGATTCGGTGACATGTTGACACTGCTGATTAGTCCTGTCTACCATGCAATGAAGCTGACAGATCCTTCTTTAAACAGTCACTTCATGGCTGGTAGCATTGGAACTGAAAATATGATGCAGTGTGAACTACGGTACTTGGGAATCTCAATCAAACTCGTGAGGCTGGAATCAGACTTACATTTACAGCTTTCAAGTACAAAGCGGCATTAATGCACTGGGGTTGAGCTAATATTATGCCTGGGGTTTAATTTCTAAGTGAGATTTTGCCAGACAATTATTCTCTCAGAAGCTGTTAAGTAGAAGTTAAGGAAAAAAGTAGAATTCAAATGCAGTTTTGAATTTTATTAGAATCTTGATTATGCCTTTCCTGTATGTCCGTATTTTTCCCTTAGAAGATACTTTAATGGCTACATGCTCCTCTAAGATCAGGAAAAAAGGAGTTTCCGAGGTCCAAGTCATAATCTGGTTGATGTTGTTTATTTTATTTTCTGGGCACTTGTGATATTTATCTGCTGGTCTATCTCAATTCCAGTAGACCTTATGAGGGTCCCTGTGGCTTAGTGTAGTGCTAGCTTCTTATTCCTGTGGTAGATCAGTGTATGATGAAAAGTCTAAGTTCCACAGAGTCTGTGAGGTATGAGGTTTGTGTGACTCCGTCATGAAGAAGCAGAATTCCTCTGCATAAAACTGGAATATACGGAATTGATGAACATCTCTGGGAACACCATGGGCTGAACCCAGAAGTAATGTGCATCATTCCTTCCTCCATCTCATTCACGTCAATCCTTGTGGGCTTGCCTAAAAGGATCTTGGAAAGTGTTTAATTCAGCTGTAATCTCAGAAGGTAAAAGAAATTTCTTTGCCACATAAAATATGTTACACTTCAAACTAATTGGTCTTTTAGAGTGTTTGGGGCCTGTGGTTATCTAACAACATAGGGCCTAGAGATATTTCTCATGCATTTACAATCTTGCTGTACCTCAGATATTTCAGAAGTTGCCATCACTTGTAAGAGAAAACCCAAATTATATAGCATGGCAGAGTATAGACACCTTCTTGATAATAGCCCTGCGTCTCCAGCCATTTCCTTCCATGGTCTATTCTTACACCTAATGCTCCAGCATTATCAAATTTCCTTTAGTTCTGAGCATACAGGATTTTTTACTCCCTCCATTTTGAGAGATTCCTACCTGTGTCTGGAATACATTTCCCACATCTTGGTCCCATATGGTCCTTGAACAGCTATCTATATCTTTTACAGTTTTTCTGAGTTCCTCTGAGAACCTTTGGTATAATGCCCCAACACCTGGTTGAAATAACTGTTCATGGCTTTGTTCATTCAGTTTGTCTAGACCTTTAAAAAGAGCATACTACAGTTTCAGGGCAAAGTTTCGTAATTCTTAAGAGTAAATACTCAAAGAGTGTGTTAGATAGTTTTATGTTGACTTGACACAAGCTAGAGTCATCTGGGAGGAGGAGCCTCAAATATATAAAAAACCAAAATGTCTCCACAAGATCAAGCAGTAGGCAAGCCTTCTAGGGCACTTCCTTAATTAGTGATTGATGGGATTGACTTCAGCCCATTGTGGGTGGTACCATTCCTAGGTTGTGGTCCTGGGTTCTATAAGAGAGCAGACTCAGAAACTCAGAAGGCTGGTAAGCAGCTCTCTTCCATGGCCTCTGCGCCAACTCCTGCTTTCATGTTTCTGCCCTGACTTCCTTCTATGATGAATAGCAATGTGGAAGTGTAAACCAAATAAACCCTTTCCTCCCCAAGATGCTTTTGGTCATGGCATTTCATTAGAATGATAGCAACCTCAGCTAAGAGAATTACTAGGTTTGATCTTAAATCTTGATTTTACTATGTGAGTAAGTTGCTGATGTTTCTAAGTTTAGGTAGGTGCTTTTAATAGAGATACTAAGAATGTTTGCACTGGGACTATTGTGAATTTTAAATAAAATAACATAGCTTAGTGCTTAGTACATACTACATAGCACTCAGTCAGTAAGTGTTAGGTCTTAACGTCATGGCTAGTCTTTTATTTGTTGTGTTCCATAGAGTGAATGATTTGAACACAGGATTGGTATCTTTCTACTTGCTATTGCTACCACATGGCTCTGAACCACAATGCTTAGAAAAATTAATGAATTAATAAATGAATGAATGAGTTATGACAGTGTTTTCTCCAAATTATTACTATTTTTGGGAGCTGAAGGCCAGAATATTCATAGAGCTCTGGATAAAATGATAGAAGCATTGGTCCATGGTCAGTTCCTTCCTCTTCCCTGATTGCTCCCTCTCCTTTGTTCTTGTTAGACTACCATCCTTGTCAAAGCTCTCCTTTCTGTGTCTTAGTATCAATGTGTCCACCTCAGGACTCTATTAATGCATCTCTGATATCAAACACTGAACCTTCTCAGGCTATTCATTTTCTTTTAGAAGTTGATTCTGTACTATCAACATTTCTATTCTTCTCTTACTTTTATGAGCTCAACCAATAAATACAGAGCCTTCTGGTCTGAACATGGAATACATGATAGATACAAAGATGCATGTGTTCATGTCTTCCCTTCACCCCACCCCCACTTTTCCTCTTGTAACCTCTTCTCTGTATAATTCTGCTTATGCTTGGCTGTCTATCTTATGAGAATGTAAGCTTTCTGAGAATAAGATCTAACTATGGATCAGAGTTATAATTTCTGTGATAACCTGTATTTGAGATGGGATGGGGTCTCACTATGTAGCCCTGGCTAGTCTCACTGGGACTCACTGGGTAGACCAGGCTGGCTTTGAACTCAACAGAGATTCATTTGCTTCTGCCTTCTGTCTCTGTGATAGCTAGTGTTTAATATATTCAATAGCTGGAGTATAGACAAGACAAAGAAACAGTGACCCCATACCTGATCATCTCCTTTACTGGGAATTATTCACAGCAATGTCGGAGGTCTGACTAGTAACATGAGTAGAAAAGGATCTAGATGTAGACTTGGAGCACAGGCAAACCATGTTCTGGGATGTGCTTGGACAACCATCACCACGGGATTTGGATCACCACCATAACCTCATTTCATTCAGCTCCAGCAGATCTTTAGACCTCTTATGTGTAGCATGACCACAGTTGGCACCACAGAATGACTAGCTAGGATGGAGAGAAAAGGTGAGCTTATTTAGGAAAGGAAGACTGTAGGAATAAGGTCCATAGAACAATCAGATGTGACTTTTCTGAACTGGCAGTGCCAGTTGGCACCATTTGGGGCAGAAATGAGAGGCTTTCTTTTGTGTCCCCTCATTCTGGCCTCTCTGTTACTGTGTAGATCCGGGCCAAGCTCATGCACAGAACAGGAGGAGCATGCTACCTCAGGAAGAAGAGGAGTTGAGAAGATAATTTTACTCCTCAACTTAAAAAGGGGGAGAACATGGAAACAAACTTTATTAAACCAGGCATGGGCTATGGCTCTTATAAAGATATTTCATTTACTGCTTACAGTCACCATGATTAAGATAACATTTTTATTTTATAGAAACAGAGAAGCCAAAAGGAAATATCATACAAGCAAACAGTTCTAGAGCCAGGATGATGACTAAGGTTCTACCTAAACAGAGAAATACCGTTCTTTGAGTGTACATTGGTTGCCTTAACTGGAAAATCTCTTTAAGTCTAGTTAGTAAATTAAACTAAGACACATTCTTCAGATTCTGTGTTTTAATGATGATGGTGATGTGCTTAATATCTGTGCAGGTTTAGAGAGAGAAATGTCCAGATGACTAGTCTTCGACTTCTGCTACAGCAGCACATTAGTTTTTACATTGAACTAGCTCATCTCTTCTCCTTTGCCTACTACAATGGCTAGAAGCAGATGTCTCCAGTTTGTGCTCTGAGCTCAAGTGACTTGACAGAGTTATTTCATCTCTTTTTTGTTCAGTTTTCTCATTTACAAATAGAGAAAGTGCTATGAGGATTTGCTATGAGGATTAAACAAGGTGAACTACCTAAAATAATGGTGCACATAGCAGATGAATTGGTACACGTCTAGCTCTTGAGTTTTAGATTTTAGTTGTATTAAAATACAAATAACATAGAATCTACTATTGTAGCTATCTTCAAGGCCACAGTTCCATTGTATGAATTCTATTTGCAACATTCCACTGCAATCACTCTCTATGTATTTCCCAAGAACCCACTCGTCAAAGGTTACATTCTGCACAAGGATAAACCAAGGAGGACCGAGTATGGAGTTAGTGAAAAGTCACTCAGCAAACTTCTTCTGAGAGAGCAAAACTTAATTCTTGGAGACCAGCAAAAATAAAAATCACACACACACATGCATGAATGCACACACACACACACACATGCACACACACACATGCATGAATGCACACACACACACATGCACACACACACACACATGCACACACACACACACACACACACACACACACACACACTTGATGTATAAAGTAAGTTCCAACAAGCTCCACTAACTTCACATATACACATACACGTACACATGCATGTACATATGCTATACATATACAGATATACATACATACAGACAGACAAATATATTGAATGAAACAAAGTTTTAACAAGCAGGCTCAGCCATTTTACATTCACATACACACATATTTGGTGTATGTAGCAGACTACAACGAGCTAGTTCCAACAACTTTATTTTTCTCTAGGCTCTTTTATACCCACTAAGAAGACAAAGTTCTCTATGTAGGAAAAAAGATTACCTAATAGCTACAAATTACATATTCACTAAAAGCGGTCACCACCAAAACATACTCTTCAAACTCAGATTAAAATCATTACACAAAAGTAAATCACAACAGGAGTATTGACTATATATTCTTCTGTTGGAACCTATACCTAACTAAACATTTATCTTCTTTCTCTCTCTACAAGTTCAACTTAACCTCAAAGCAGTATTTCTCATTTCTCATGTTATACATTAATAAAGTTTAAGCAAACTAGTCTACATAGTACTAAGTTCTTTCTTCCTTTCTTTCTATGTCTTTCTTTCTTTCTTTCTTTCTTTCTTTCTTTCTTTCTTTCTTTCTTTCTTTCTTTCTTTCCTTCTTTCCTTCTTTCTTTCTTTTTTTCTTTCTTTTTAAATTGGGTATTATATTTACATTTCAGATTTTATCCCCTTACCTCACTTCCCACCACCACCCAGAAACCTCCTATCCCTTCCCCCTCCTCATGCTTCTATGAGGCTGTGCCCCCACCTACACCATGCCCCCACTCCCACCTCCACACCCTCACATTCCCCCAAACTCGATGTTCCTCTTTCATGGGACCAAGAATCTCCTCTCCCACCTATGCCCGACAAAGCCATCCTCCCCTACATCTACAGCTGGAGTCATGGGTCCCTCCCTATGTGCTCCTAGGCTGTTGGTTTAGACCCTGGGGAGCTCTGGTTGATTGGTATTGTTGCTCTCCTCATGGGGTCACAAACCCTTTCTGCTCCTTTAGTCTTCTCTCTAACTTCTCCATTGGGAAACCCAATCAGTGGTTAGCTTCGCTGTGAGCATCTTCCTCTGAATGTGTCAGTCTCTGGCAGACATCTAAGGAGACAGCTATATCAGGTTCTTGTCAGCACGCACTTCCAGCCATCCACATCAGTGTCTAGCTTAGGTGACTATACATGGGATGGATACCCAGGTGGAATGGTCTCCAGATGGCCCCTCCTTCAGTTTCTATCCAATATTTTGTTTCCATATTTACTCCCTTGAGTATTTTGTTACTCCTTCTAAATAGAACTGAGGCATCCCCACTTGGTCTCCTTTCTTCGTGAGCTTCATGTGGTTTGTGAGTTGAGTCTTCGCTATTCCAAGCTTTTGGGCTACCGCTTATCAGTGAGTACATACTGTGTGTGTTCTTTTGTGATTGGGTTAACTCACTCAGGATGATAATTTCTAGTTCCATCCATTTACCTAAGAATCTCTCAAATTTATTACTTTTAATAGCTGAGTAATACTTCATTGTGTAAATGTACCACATTTTTTGTATCCATTCCTCTGTTGAGGGACATCTGGGTTCTTTCCAGTTTCTGGCTATTATAAATAAGGCTGCTATGAACATAGTCGAGCATATGTCCTTGTTATCTGTTGGAGCATCTTCTGGGTATATGCCCAGGAGTGGTATAGCTGGATTCTCAGGTAATGCTATGTCCAATTTTTTGAGGAACCGCCAGACTGATTCCCAGAGTGGTTGTACCAGCTTGCAATCCCATCAACAATGGAGGAGTGTTCTTCTTTCTCCACATCCTTGCCAACATCTACTATCACCTGAGTTTTTTATTTTAGCCATTCTGACTGGTGTGAGGTGGTATCTCTGGGTTGTTTTAATTTGCATTTCCCTGATGACTAAGGATGTTGAGCATTTCTTAAGCCGTCTTCTTGGCCATTCGAGTTTCCTCTGTTGAGAATTCTTTGTTTAGCTCTTTACCCCATTTTTAATAGGGTTATTTGGTTGTCTGGAGTATAATTTCTTGAGTTCTTTGTATATCTTGGACATTAGCCCTCTATTGGGTGTAGGATTGGTTAAGATCTTTTCCCAATCTGCTGGTTGCTGTTTTGTCTTATTGACAATGTCCTTTGCCTTACAGAAGCTTTGAAATTTTATGAGGTCCCATTTGTTAATTCTTGATCTTAGAGCATAAGCCATTGGTGTTCTGTTCAGAAACTTTTGCCCTGTGCCTAGGTATTCGAGTGTCTTCCCCACCTTCTCTTCTATTAGTTTCAGTGTATCTGGTTTTTTGTGAAGTTCTTTTATCCACTTGGACTTGAGCTTTGTACAAGGAGATAAGAATGGATTGATTTGCATCCTTCTACATGTTGACCTCCAGTTGAACCAGCACCATTTGCTGAAAATGCTGTCCTTTTTTCACTGGATGGTTTTAGCTCCTTTGTCAAAGATCAAGTGACCATAGGTGTGTGGGTTCATTTCTGGATCTTCAATTCTATTCCATTGATCTTCCTGCCTGTCTCTGTACCAATACCATGCAGTTTTTATTACTATTGCCTTGTAGTATAATTTGAGGTCAGGGATGGTGATTCCCCCAGAAGTTCTTTTATTGTTGAGAATAGTTCTCACTATCCTGGGTTTTTTGTTATTCTAAATGAATTTGCAAATTGCTCTTTCTATCTCTATGAAGAATTGATTTGGAATTTTGATGAGGATTGCATTGAATCTACAGATTGCTTTTGCCAAGATGGCCATTTTTACTAAATTAATCCTGCCAATCCAGGAGCATGGGAGGTCTTTCCATCTTCTTAGATCTTCTATTTCTTTCTTCAGAGACTTGAAGTTCTTGTCATACAGATCTTTCACTTGCTTGGTTAGATTCACTCCAAGGTATTTTACATTGTTTGTAACTATTGTGAAGGGTGTCATTTCCCTAATTTCTTTCTCAGCCTGTTTATCCTTTGAATAGAAGAGGGCTACTGATTTATTTGAGTTGATTTTATATCCAGCCACATTGCTGAAGTTGTTTATCAGGTTTAGGAGTTCTGTGGTGGAAATTTTAGGGTCACTTAAGTAAACTATCATATCATCTGCAAATAGTGAAAATTTGACTTCTTCCTTTCCTATTTGTATCCCTTTGACTTCCTTTTGTTGTCTAATTGCTCTAGCTAAGACTTCCAGTATTATATTGAATAGGTAGGGTAAGAGTGAGCAGCCTTGTCTAGCCCCTGATTTTAGTGGGATTCCTTCTAGTTTCTCTCCATTTAGTTTGATGTTGGCTACTGGCTTGCTGTATATTGCTTTTACTATGTTTAGGTATGGGCCTTGAATTCCTGATCTTTCCAAGACTTTTAACATGAAGGGATGTTGAATTTTTGTCAAATGCTTTCTCAGCATCTAGTGAGATGCTCATGTGGTTTTTTTTCTTTGACTTTATTTATGTAGTGGATTACATTGATGGATTTCTGAATATTGAACCATCCCTGAATTCCTGGGATAAAGCCTACTTGATTATGATGAATGATTGCTTTGATGTGTTCTTGGATTCAGTTTGCGAGAATGTTATTGAGTATTTTTGCATCAATATTCATAAGAGAGATTGGTCTGTAGTTCTCTTTCTTTGTTGGGTCTTTGTGAGGTTTAGGTATGAGCATAATTCTAGCTTCATAGAACGAATTGGGTATTGCTCCTTCTGTTTCTATTCTGTGGAATAGTTTGAAGAGAATTAGTATTAGGTCTTCCTGGAAGGTCTGATAGAATTCTGCACTAAAACCTAGGCTTGCTTTTTTTTTTTTTTTTTTTTTT
>JANHMN010000004.1:43977657-43991052 GCA_030674055.1 Rhabdomys pumilio | reverse complement strand
CTAGGCTTGCTTTTTTTTTTTTTTTTTTTTTTTTGTGAGGAGACTTTTAATGACTGCTTCTATTTCTTTAGGGGTTATGTGACTGTTTAGACGGTTTACTTGGTATCTGTCTAGAAAATTGTCCATTTCATCCAGATTTTCCAATTTTGTTGAGTATAGTCCTTTGTAGTAGGATCTGATGATTTTTTTTTTTTAATTTCCCCAGTTTCTGTTGTTATGTCTCCCTTTTCGGTTCTGATTTTATTAATTTGAGTACTGTCTCTGTGCCCTCTGGTTAGTCTGGCTAAGGGTTTGTCTATGTTGTTGATTTTCTCAAAGAACTAGCTCCTGGTTTTGTTTATATTTTATATAGTTCTTTCTGTTTCAATTTGGTTGATTTCAGCCCTGAGTTTATTTCCTGCTCTCTACTTCTCTTGGGTATATTAGCTTCTTTTTGTTCTAATGTTTTCAGGTGTGCTGTCAAGTTGTTAGTGTGTGCTCTTTCCAGTTTCTTTTTGTGGGCACTTAGAGCTATGAGTTTTCCTCTTAGTGCTGCTTTCATGGAGTCCCACAATTTTTGATATGATGTGTACTCATTTTCATTAAATTCTAAAAAGTCTTTAATTTCTTTCCTTATTTCTTTCTTGACCAAGTCATCATTGAGTAGATGAGCCCACGTGTATGTGGGCTTTCCATTATTTTTGTCCATATTAAAGATGAGTCTTAGTCCATGGTGGTCTGATAGGGTACAAGGGATTATTTCAATCTTTTTGTATCTGTTGAAGCCTGTTTTGTGACCAATTATATGGTCTATTTTGGAGAAGGTACCCTGAGGTGCTGAGAAAAAGGTATATTCTTTTGTTTTAGGATGAAATGTTCTATAGATATTAGTTAAGTCCAATTGGTTCATAATTTCTGTTAGTTTCATTGTGTCTTGGTTTAGTTTTTGATTCCATGATCTGTCCATTGCTGAGAGTGGACAAATCTCCCACTATTATTGTGTGAGGTGCAATGTATGCTTTAAGCTTTAGTAAAGTTTCTTTTATGTATTTGGGTGCCCTCGCATTTGGGGCATAGATGTTCAGAATTGAGAGTTCCTCTCAGTACATTTTTCCTTTGATAAATATGAAGTGTCCTTCCTTATCTTTTTTGATTACTTTTGGTTGAAAAACGATTTTATTTGATATTAGAATCGCTACTCCAGCTTGTTTCTTTGGACCATTTGCTTGTAAGATTGTTTTCCATCCTTTTACCCTGAGGTAGTGTCTGTCTTTTTCACAGAGGTACATTTCCTGTATGCAGCAAAATGCTGGGTTGTGTTTATGTATCCAGTCTGATAGTCTATGTCTTTTTATTGAAGAATTGAGTCCATTGATATTAAGAGATATTAAGGAAAAATGAATGTTGCTTCCTGTTATTTTTGTTATTGGTGGTGGTGTTATGTTTGTGTAGCTATCTTCTTTTAGGGTTGTTGGAAGATTACTTTCTTGCTTTTTCTAGGTTGTAGTTTCCCTCCTTGTGTTTTAGTTTTCCACCAATTATCCTTTGAGGTGCTGGATTTGTGGTAAGATATTGTGTAAATTTGGTTTTGTCATGGAATATTTTGGTTTCTCCATCAATATTGATTGAGAGTCTTGCTGGGTATAGTAGTCTGGGCTGGCATTTGTGTTCTCTTAGGGTCTGTATGATATCAGTCCAGGATCTTCTGGCTTTTATAGTCTCTGGTGAGAAGTCTGGTGTAATTCTTATATGTCTGCCTTTATATGTTACTTTACCCTTTTCCCTTACTGCTTTTAATATTTTTTTCTTTGTTTTGTACATTTGATGTTTTGATTATTATGTGACGGGAGGTATTTCTTTTCTGGTCTAAACTATTTGGAATTCTTTAGGCTTCTTGTATATTTATGGACATCTCTTTCTGTAGGTTAGGAAAGTTTTCCTCTATAATTTTGTTGAAGATATTTACTGGTCCTTTAAGTTGGGAGCCTTTACCCTCATCTATACCTATTATCCTTAGGTTTGGCCTTCTCATTGTGTGTCTTGGATTTCCTGGATGTTTTGGGTTATTAGCTTTTTGTATTTTGCATTTTCTTTGACAGTTGTGTCAATGTTTTCTATGGTATCTTCTGCACATGAGATTCTTTCTTCTATCTATTGTATTCTGTTGGTGATACTTGTGTCTATGACTCCTGATCTTTATCCTATGTTTTCTATCTCTAGGGTAGTCTCCCTTTGTGATTTCTTTATTGTCTCTACTTCCATTTTTAGATCTTGGATGGTTTTGTTTAATTCCTTCACTTGTTTGGTTGTGTTTTCTTGCACTTCTTTAATGGATTTTTGTGTTTCCTCTTTAAGGGCTTCTACCTGTCTATCTGTGTTCTCCTTAAATTCTTTAAGAGTGTTATTTATGTCCTTCTTAAAGTTCTCTATCATCGTCATGAGAAGTGATTTTAATTCTGAATCGTGTTTTTTTCCAGTATGATTGGGTGTTCAGGGCTTGCTATGATGGGGGAACTGGGTTCTGATGATGCCATGTAACTTTGGATTCTGTCGCTTACATTCTTGCGTTTGCCTTTCGCCATCTGGTTAACTCTAGTGCTACCTCCTATACTCATGTCTCTGACTGAAGCCTGCCTTTCCAGTTATTTTGCTTGTGTCTTATCTCCTTGGGGTCCAGATGTCTCTGTGATCTTTAAATCCTGAGCTCCAGCTGCTCTGAGTACAGTGGTACCTCTAGGATGTCTTAGGATATGGTGTTTCCAAGGTAGCAGACCAACTATGTGTCCGCTGTTCTGGGTGCAGTGTCTCCTCTAGGATGTCTCAGGATAAGTTGTCCACTGCTCTGAGTGCAGTGGCTCCTCTAGGTTGTCTCGGGATATGTTGTCTGTCGCTCTGAGTTCAGTTGTTTTTCTGCCACTCTGGGTTCAGTGGTCCTCTGTTGTTCTGGGTTCAGTGGTCCTCTGTTGTTCTGGGTTCAGTGGGCCCTCTAGAATATCTCAGGATCCAATGTCCACACAGGAGCAGACCAGGCGGGGTTCTACCCCAGGCTCAGATTCAGGAGAGGGGCAGAAGGGAATGGTATTCCGTAGGGGCGGGGGTTGGGTGTCTGCTGGAATCTGAGTGCTCCTTGCACCCAGCTATGAGCATAGGGCAGTGTGTGGGTGTTCTTACCTACTGCTCTGGGTTCAGTGGACCCTCTAGGATGTCTCGGGACGGATCCGGTGTCCACACATGAGCAGACCAAGCAGGGGTCTGCACCAGGCCTCAGATCCGGGAGAGGGGTCTACTAAGTTCTTTCTTCTGCTTAGCTGTTGACAATTTGTATTTACCAAGAAACAGATCATCATCTCTCTTATGTGTTATATTTGAAGTCTTGCTCAGATAAATTGGTTAATCATCTGTTCTCCAATTTTACATTCATAATAAAATTACTTATTCTTTGTTTATGACCTTCCTTTTTATGGTTCACATTGAAACCTGTGGCCACATCCCTGTTTCATCAGGTCAAGGAACTCAGGCCCAACCTCGAGTGAATGTTTCCTTTGATCACTGACTTGTTCCAAGGAAGCTCACTTGCCCTCTGCAGCTCTTTCTGCATGGCATCTGCCACCCAACTCTAGAAGGGTTCTTCACCTTCCAAGACCGACACTCTAGAACCAAAATAAGCCCTTCCTCTTGCATTAGTCTAGCCACCTCAAGCAAATTGATTTGTGAATACTAATAATAACTATTATTATTATTATCATTATTATCATTATTATTATTATTATTATTATTATTATTATTATTATTGCCATTTCTTAGTACATGTTGGAAAATCCAAGGGCAATCTCTACTTTCTAGCTGTGTGTTAGTCTTCTGTGGTCTATAATCTGTAAAACAGCAACAACAGTCTCCCCAGCTGTTCAAATCAAATGTAGTGTGAGGCATGTTATCCCTCTGTACTATCCTTAGTTTTCATTTTTAAAATGTAAACAATGCCTTTTATTAAATATTGAAGTATTTATCACCAAATAGATTTCTCACTTCCCTTCATTTGTCAAAGTTACAAGCAAGTGTAATACTAAATGAGGTGATGAATTTATTCTAAGAAAATCACATATCACAGAATTAATTTTTATAATTGTATGTATATATGCAATGTACATATACACACACACACAAACACACACACGCATGTCACACATACTCATGTATATATATAAATACATGCGTGTGTGTGTTTGTGTGCCCATGTGCTATCTGGAGTCAAAGTACAACTTGTAGGTATCAGCTCTCTTCTCCCGTGTGGATTCTTGAGAATGAACTCAATTCATCATGAAAGGAATTTACAAGTTCATTCATTCATTCCTTTGCCCATCAAACTATCCATTCACTTTTTAAGCTTTATTGAGTCCTTCTGCAATGTTAATCTCTGTACTTGGAACCCAGGATATGGTCTACAGATATATGGTCTCTTTACACAAGGCTCTCACAGACAGTATAGACAGGAGGCAGAGGGGACACAGATGGCTGTCAGTGCTTTAACTTCCAAATATACAGAACTGATGTTCCTGTGTAGTAGGGGTGCAGGGAGATGAACCAGTTGAGAGACATCCCCTCATCTGCAAAATCTAGCATTCTGAAGATCTCATCCTGGGCTTGAGAAGGCCCACATTCCCGGGTTCACTGTTAGGCAACCCTGGGGGCCTCAGGCAGACCTGCTGCTTACTCTGGTCCCCAGTTTGTGCCCAGAGAGCAGTTTTCCAGTTGGAATTGCTGGATTTTGATGGTATCAAATTCTCCTCACCATCTTGCTTCCGTTGTTTGAGTTGAGATTAAATAAAATGAAAAATATCCTATTGCTTTCAAAAGTGCATATCCTAGAAATCTAATTTTTCTGAACCTCAATTTGCCCCTTTGTAGAATGAGTCTAATAACAGCTCCACGTTAGCGAGTTTTTGCAAGGCCTGAATCTGCTCATTGTCAAACAAGGTACTCAAGAAACCTTAGCTGTTAGGGCCATCCATGATCACTGTCATTTGGAAAAACTCTGGCTCTCTGGATAGGACAGTCTCTCTTCATTCCCACCGGCATGAGTCAGTTCTTGTCTTTCATATGCTCCAGATTTCTGTTTGCTCTCTGGCCTCAGGCTTTGGTTTCTCTCACATATTCTCCTCCTGGTTTCACAAATCTCCTTGATGGTCTAATGCTGACAGCTTGGGAAAAGTGCTGGAGTCTAGCAGGGCTAGGACAAGGGGTCCACATGCCTATGCCCATCCCCAGCCTGTGGAGGAAGTTAGTTTTTTTTCCTTCACATTGCACAGACTGATCAGCTGAAAAAGCCATCTTCAGCCCCAGAACAGCGAACTTGCTCAGTGAGCTAATTATACTGGCTGCACTTCTCTTTTGTCTCATGATCTTGCTGATGTGCTATTTATAGTGATTCTAAAGATGTTTGTTGGGGGGTGTCCCTCTTAAACCCCTTTAAAAATATGACACCCAGGGTGAAACAAGCTATAACCAAACACCAGGGGTCTCTGCCCCCTAGACATATTGTGTGTGTGTGGGGGGGGGTAGATAAAACTATATTTTATTTTATTTTTAGGCTAGATTTTTCTCAATAGGATTCAATAGATAAGTCACCAGGCTCTTTGGAATTAAGTGCATAAAAATGTAGGGAAGAAAAAAGAAATAGAGAATAGGAAAAAGAAAGAATATGTTTAAAATTGTGACCAACACCAGGCAGTAGACTTGACAGCTGTGGACAAAAAATTAAGATGTGTCGTTTATATGATATCACATGTCCTTGCAGCACAAACCAGCTATCTCTGTGCCCAAACAGGCAGAAGGGATGGTTCACTGTATGGGAGTGGGTATACTGTGGTGTAAGAAACCATTCAGCATTCCATTTTGTAGCCAGTGTGGGTTTCTGTCTCCATCTTGGTCAGCATTGCAGCACGTCTCTTTTTCTTGCCCCATGAGCAAACACAAGTTTGTATTCTAGATAGGCTTGCCATCAGATTGTAGGGTGACTAAAGGGCTGTAATAAACAAACAAAAACAAACAAATAAACAAAGAACCCACTCCTCTCTTAGACAGTCTCATCCAGTAAAAGTGGCCTGTGTCCCAGAAAATGGACCCTCAGGCAACTGTTTATATCTACTACTATATTGGGCACTAAAACACTGGGCAGGTGCCAGGGGTTGAAATGAGTCAAAAGCAAGGAGAGATAGGATGAGGAGATATCCTTGTGATTGTTATCACATAATACCATGTGAAATGATTTTCCACAAAGTCTTATCCAGTGGCCTATTGAACCAGAGCATCTCGGGATGATCAGACTGGGTGTTGGGTAAGAATGGGAAGAAAGAGAGTTATCTGCTAGTTTGCACCTGCCTATGTTAAAGGCTTATCCCATGGAGGAGCAATTCCTCTGCACTTCTGGATTGTAAACATCTGGTGTGAAATAGATCCTGTCATGTCTTATGCCTCAGCAGGAGGTGAAGCATTGACAAGGCCAGAAGTCACTGAGTTGGGCATTACCAGATAGCTGATGTGAAGGCCATGGACAAAGGGTCCAGAGACAGACAAATCCAAGCACATGCCCAGTAAAGCACAAGAGATGTCCAGTGATGCATATGAGGTACAGACTCTGCTCTCACAGTAATGGGTGATCTGGATATCATGCTCAGCGATGCTTGTTCTAGGTAGCATGACCTTTGGGAGAGCCGCTTCTCAGTGTGCCAGTGCCATCATGTGTAAATTAAAGAGAATGGCATTTAAGCCTTTTCTGAAGTCAGTATAAGAGAGCATCAGAAACAAGCAACCGAAGTGCCGGCATGTCCCCTGATTCTACACAGCTATTTTGCACTGGAGCAACCCATGGGGAGGATCAAAATGAAACCTTCACTTTCCTTTTTCAGCAACAGTCACAGAGCTGAACAAGCTTATGGCTGATATCTTCAGACATCATAATTACCCAAATATGATAAAGCAAAATTTTGTGGAAAAGGCAAGTAAGCAATCCTTTCAATGGTTAACACATTGAATGATTAATTTTATGCTGAACTGCTGGGGGTACAAAGGCAAATAAAATAGTGCTCCATAGACACGAGAGAGAAAACAATGAGCAATTTGGGAATTGTACTTCTGTTTACCCTTCTAATTATAAGGCTAATTAAACCCTGATTAGTGGTCCTAATGTATAAATACTTTTGCTGTGCTTGGTTCCCTTGTGGAACATTCAAGACCCATGAAATTCAGGTACACAAACTTCCATTTACTGAAGGCTTAGCTCCCTTCAGCTTTGATCATACTTATGTTTATAATGGAAAACGAAACATAGCCCTGTGAACTACCCCTCCCCTTGCCTAGTTTTCTGAGAGTGGCAGGTATATAGAACTGCTGTTATCACATTTAACCTATTCATGATATAATCGTATAAGTTTCAGATTATTCAGACCCCAGAGAAAGGTAAAGTGCTTAACAACTAGGGAAATCAGTAAGTTCTAGAAAAGCTAAAAACTAAAACTTTTATATGACCCAGCTCTACCATTTCAGGGTATGTAGTCAAAGACTGCTGAGCTGTCATTTCACAGTGACATCTCACATCAGGGTGTATTCCAGCATCAGCCATAATAACCAAGTTATAGAATCACTCTAGGGGTCCCTCTACAGACGAATGGATAAAGAAAATGAGGGATAAATATACAACAGAATTTTATTCAGTCACAAAGAGGATCAAAATTATGTCATTTGCAAGAAAATCAATGTAACTGAAGAGCCCCATATGAAGCTCTGACTGGTGGATCTTGGAGTTTTATATAGATATGTTCAGTCGTATAGCTAAACAGGAAGTGGATGTAGAAATGAGACTGTGGGGTGAATGGGAATAATAGGAATAGAAAGAGGAGTGTGAAGAGTGGATATGTTCAAACTATATGATGTTCTTGTATGCAAATATGTTTATAAAATGTATAACTGTATAATAACTGACACCTATTAAAAATACTATGGCTTAGACTGGGAAGATAGCTCAGCTATTAAAGTGTATGCCATGCAAGCATGAGCACCTGAGCTTGACCCCCTAGTATCACATATTGAAAACTTGGATACATCCTGTGTACATAATGCCATCTCAGGGAGGGCAGGGGGCGGCCCCAAGGACTCACTGGCCAGTCAATGTAATTGAATTAGTAGGTTTCAGGTTCAGTGGGAGATCCTGTTTCAGAATATAAGGTGGGAAACACGTGTTACTAACTTTATTTTTCATACAAATATACAAACAACAAAAATTAAATAAAATAAATAAATAGTAAGCAAATAATTCATGACTTGCCTGTTATTTCTGAATTGGATTAGTTATTTAAAATTTTGGAATAGCTGGATATTTCAGTGTTCATCTGTAATGCACTGAACAATCAGCTTTATAAATATAAACATGGCATCTTGGTTTTATAAAGACCTTAAGGAAGGACTCAGACTGAACTCCACTCAGAATAGAAAGATATATTCATTTTTGTGAATGTGTGCTTTTAAGTTGAATGTTCATGGAGTCAGTAAACAATACCTGAAGATACCTTCATGGAGTCAGTAAACAATACCTTATTGTCTTTTTGCTTGTGGAGAATTCTTACATGTGAAGTAATTGTAAGTTTTAATTTTTTAATTATTTTATTTTAGTGTATGTGTGTTTTGACTGAAGGCATGTCTGTGCACCACATGCATGTGTATTCCTTAAGTGTTCAGAAGAGTGTGCCAGATACCTGAAACTGAAGTTACAGACAGTAAGGAGACTCCATAAGGATGCTGAGAATCAAATCCCAGTCCCTTAGAAGGGCAGCCAGTACTCTTAACCATGGAGCCATCTCTTCAGCCCCTAGAAATGGTCTGGTTTCAACATTGATACAGAACAGAACTTCTGTCAAAAAGTCATGCACTGAGTCTATTTTCCAGCAAATTTTCCTATAAAAAGCCATATGCTGGATAATTTAGGTTTAGCTAATGTTATAAACTTAACTAGATATTTTAAGTTTGCAGGACGGACAAATATGGTTTCCATCACACATTCTTTGTACTTGTTTCATTTTACAAGCTTTCATTTTTTACCAGTATTAGTATTTGAACAATATTTTGTGCGCTCTTAATGCATATGTGTAACCCTTACCCGTGGGACATGGGAATATATTACATTATGACATCTATATGTTTCCATGCTAGTAGATCTTTCTGTACATCTATGACTATACATGCATTTAGTGTGTATTAAATAAAGGTATATATAATCATATGTATACAGACATATAGATGTGTACATTTGTGTTTAGTGGAATATTTGAGTGTTTTGGAGTCAGATTAAACTAGGTTAATCCTTTCGGTTCCATAGTTTCCCAAGTCTGGATGCAGGACAGTTAACTTAATCTCTCTGCACATCATTATTAATATATAAGGTTAAGATTTACATGCAGTAAGAGCTCTGATCATCACCCCCTATTTTTAGTTGCTACAAACCTCAGAAGTGCTGTCTCACCCTGGTCCAGGCATGCCTAGCAAGTAAAGTCTTAACACATGTGATACAAGCAGACCCATTCCACTAGGACTTTTGTGTGTCTACCAGGGTCACAAAAACCCACTGGTTCTAGTCTTCCGGAGAAGCATGGCAGAGAGAAGGAGGAAGTTAGCCTAGTCATGCCAGCTGAAGCCAACTTAGCTTCTCCAACAGCCAGTGACATTTCAGGCATATAAAGATAACCAACCACACTTAGCCAGAAAGAACCACCTAGATAATTCAAATAGTTAATCAAGTTGTAGGGTAGTTTGTTACTTGGCATTATTTAAGAAACAAAGAGCTAATTTAAGTGCCTAACTATGTGTTGTTTCAGGATAGAATAAAATCATTTTTTTCTTCTAGATTTTCTTCAATGTTGTTATATTTATGCATAGTAGTTTTGGGATGTGTGTGTGTGTGTGTGTAAATGACTGTGTAAGTTAGAAGAGGCTGTTGGACCCCCTGAATCTGGACTTGGAGTTCCAGATGGGTGTGAGCTGCCCCGCACAGATGAGGACAGAATGTTACAGCAAACACCTTTAACTGCTGAACCATCTTTCCAGCTCCATTAAAGCATCATATTTATCTATTTACTTATTTATTTAGTGGGGACTTGGCATATGCACATGCCATAGCAAATGTGTAGATTTCAGAGAAGAGCTCTGTGGGAATGGCTTCTTTCTTCTTACTATACGAACCCAGGGAAATGAACTCGAGCTAGCAGGCTTGGCAGTAGATGTCTTCACCTGTGGGACCACTTTGTAGATCCCAGTGATGACATGTTCGAAAATGGAATAGAAGTCACCGAAGATAAGTTTCTGCCATTCATCTAACCTTTCGTTGTATGGCAACTCGATGCTTCTTTTTTACTTCAGTGCAACAACTGGGCTCTGTTCCTGGGCTCTTGGCCCAGTGAACAGAGTCTTCTCTAAACACATTCTCCAGGGAGCAAGATCTCTTCTATGCCTGCAACACAGTGGCTTCTCTTCTTTTTTATAGAGTGGACCAGTTTCCAAGAGGGTACCACTAGTGGTTGGGCAATGAGGAAAGCAACTGATAAGGCCGGAGGGTCTAGACACCACTGAAAATTCCAGCGTGAAGCCCCTTTGCCAAAAGTATTGGCAGAAAGATTACACACATCAGAGAATCACTGCCTTCAAAGAGCTGCGGTAGACTTCACAAGTCAGCATGAAGCAGGACCTTATAGCCAGGCCAGTTGTCCAATCAGGAAAGCATTCCAAATTCCTGTGCTGTTTGGAGAGCTTCAGGCTAGAAAGAGCCAGTCTGGGTGACTGCCACATGGCAGGGCAGTGAGATGCGTGCCCAGCATACATTTGCTGTAAGCTTTATAGATGCATCAGAAAGACAGTCCTGGGGTTTCATTTGTACATTTCCTCCACTATTGAAAGTCTCAGATGTCTGCAGTTAATGAGACCATAAACCCATGGGCCTTTCTTCGCCCTTCTCTCCCACGTTCCCTTCATTTTGTAGACCATGGGAAGGGTTTGCTTTGAGACTGGTGACTTGGACCAGGACTAGATTTTGTTATTTGGAAAATTCTTATTAAACAAGTAGTGGTTACACCAGGGACTAGAAAGGAGAACTAATGTGTGAGGGGATGTTTAGCCAGACAGGAGTCCATCTGATTTTTTTTTATAGTATAATAGGCCAATTGGGTTCCATCTGCTCTTCTTCATGCTAAACATGACCAGTCTCTGTCTGTTCCCATAGACACAAACTCAGTTTTACTATTCTCTTACATTTGTCCCCATGCCTTGGCTTTTAAGAGCTTTACCATTGTAACTTTCAGAAAAGCAAAATGCATTCTGAATTAGAGTAAAAGGGTTTTCATTTATTTTTTGAGACCCATTATGCAAAATGACAAAGGACAACTTTGCCTTATTTTTAAATGTCAGATAACAAAACATCTGCTGGCCAGAGAAAACCTGGCCTTCCTCAGAACATAGCTCACCGGAATGCCTGCTGTGAACAACTAGTCATTTCTTAGAATTCTTGTTACACACATCAGGACAAGCATCAAATTGGATTAAAGGACAGAACATTGTCTTTTTGTAACCTATCATTTCTAATGGTTAGTATCACCTGGATTTTCTGTTTGATGTTAGGCATGAGGACCTGAGACCTCCAACTTTTTCTTCTCACTTGTCATTACAAACCTAGAAACTGCAGAGTGGGTGTGATGATCTAACTGCAGATAGTTTGCAGAATTTAGAGTTGGGCTTTTTCTAGTCCTAGTTATTAGAATCTATTCTTTACAGATCATCTAACCAATCAGTTCTCAACTTGTGGGTTGTGACCCCATAGGGGGTCAAATGACCCTTTGAGTTGCCTAAGACCATCTTACACATCAGGTATTCACATTATGATTCATAACAGTAGCAAAATTACAGCTGTGAAGTAACACTGAAAATAATTTTATGGTTGAGGGCCACCACAAGATGAGAAACTGTATTAAAGGGTCGCAGCATTAGGAAGGTTGAGAACCACTGATCTAACCTGATCTATTCAGAGATTAGAGATAAAAAAGGAACATGCTCGATTTAAAAAATCTGTATCTTAAAATGGAAACTGCTATTGAAGAAGATGGTTTATATGATATGTATGAGGTCCTTCTCATTCTCTAACTTAGACACTCACTTAGTCAGTGCTAGGGAAGATCTATTCACATAAGGGCAAAACCTACACTAGTAGAGATTATGATAGGATTAGGAAGAAATATAAATATTTTTTTACTTACTATGTTTTTTCATTGTATGTTTGTAAAGTCATAGCATCCATATACATGTCATTTAATAATGAAGATGGACAGTTCTTCTTCTTTAAGTTGATTGACCTAGCAAACAGAAATCAGAAAAGAGATGACACGAACAGCCCTACTAATCAGCATGACCATCCATAGGGCTCCTTACATAAGTAGCAGCAGAAACACAGTCTCTCCAAGCACGCGCAATTCTAGGGTAGAGATAGAAGAGAAAACTAGGACCTGCAAAGTTGAAAGTAATATAAATTTTACACAGCATATTTTTCAATGATACACATTAAGTTGAAAATACCTGAAAGAAATTTGGGAACACACCTTTAAACTATAAATCACAATAAATCACAAAGAATAGCATAATATATTTCTTATTGATGAAAATGAAATTGAATGTCAAAATTTGCAGGTATCAGTCTAGAGAGACATTTTTTTGTTGTTTTTGTACTTCTATTCTTTGACAGTTTCATATATTTATATGAGTTTTAATTCTTTTCACCTCTCATTCTCCAGACAGTACCTGCCCTCATCCCCCAAATCTTCTTGACATGTCCTCTCCTACTTTTATGTCCTTTTAATGTGTGTGATTCACTGGTTTTAATTGGACTTTCTTTCCCAACTCTGAGTGGAAAATTATTTAGTGCAGCAATTGCCAATGACCAATTACTACTGTAAAAACTGATACCCCTTCCTCAACAACCTTATTTCAATAATTCACCAGGGAGGGATGGGGAAAAATGGACCACCCTCATCCTTAATGAAATACTAATGAATTCGATCTTGTATACAGCTTGAGTGGATAACCATAGTTACAATGAGTTCATGTACATTGAATACATGTACATTGTACAATAAGTACAAAGACTGTCATGGCCAGAAATATTTTTCCTAAACATCTCCCCGTATATAGCATTTACATTCTTTCTACCTTTTCTTCTGTGGTGGTCTGAACGTGGAAGGCGTGATACAGCTCTTCCATTTAGAGCCTGTACACTCCATGTTCACTTATTGTGAGCACTCTGAGCAGCTGTGGGTTTCTTCTTCAGCCGCCACTTGCTGCAGTTGGAAGCTTCTCTGATGTGGTTGGGTACAGGGTAATTCTAGGGGTACA
>JANHMN010000004.1:43948492-43977647 GCA_030674055.1 Rhabdomys pumilio | reverse complement strand
TGGAACGTATCTTCTTTACAAGAGTAAACTCATATCAGCAGAATTTATAAAACTTTTGCTAGACTTTATTCTATGATGTTATGCTACTAAATTAGACAATTGATGAAAAATATAATCATCTAGAGAGACACAAATCAATAAAACTGATTCAAATAGATTAAAATGTGAATAGGTTTATAATAAGGAAAGAAAAAATAAATCATTAATTTTTTCTGAGTCTAGGGAACTTTCTTGCTGAATATTGAAAATTCTGAGGATGTGACTGATTTGTTTTGTTTAACAAACTCTTCCAAATTCTAAAAGGACAAACACTTCCCAACTTATTCAGCCTGCAAGGCCAATATTAACCTGGTATCATGCTAGACAAGGACAGTAAAGTTACAAAGCAATAGTTCTTGTGAATATTGATGCAAAGCTCTCAATGCCTTGGAAAATCAAACACAGAAACATAATGGATTGTGTACCATGACCAACTAGAATTTGTCTCAGAGATGCAAACTTGGGATGCAAAGTAATTAGCATGCCCTTTATCAATAGAATTTATTGAGAATATGGATTGCCTTAATACATGCCAACAAGTATCTGACAAAGTTCAATACTCACTCAGGGCAAAAGCTCTTGATAAATTAGGAACTGTATCTTTAAGAGACTAATGGGCTTCACGGAAGAAGACTGAGAGCTGATCAAAGGGGGTGGGGGAGGGGGCTGGAAGCCTGGAAGCCTAATATCAAGTGGCTGTTTTAACACCTTAACTGTGATAGCCCAGGGTTTGCAAGGGATTATATTGGTCTAAATCCTCAGTGTGTGGCCCAGTAAATGAGTATTATTGCTACATTTTAAATAACTACAAAAAAAAAAAAAAAGATGAGACTTTGTGTCCTGAGAAGTCCAGACTACTTGCAATTTCATTTAACTCTTTATATAGAGATTTGCTGGTCTCAGATTGCAGTCAGTAGGAGTATCTTGACTGAAAGTAGTGGGATCGTTGACCCCACTATGTATGTACATCACATGCATATATTCGTGTTTCTACTTGCAAGAGACAGAGATGAGGTAGAGTTCATTTCAGAAAGGATGGGAGTTAGTGACTACCTCCAAAAGCTTCCCAAAGTGGGGTGTGTTTGGAAAGGACAGGAAGGTTAGTTCTTTAATTGGTTGGTGAGCACTGGTATTCTGAGAAATAACTGCTTTGAAGATGCCTTTGGGATAAAGGCTGTGTTGCCAGGACTTATGGTTCCCTCAATCTGTAGTTCTTTCTCTAAAATCTGCACCTGATGTAACCACTGATTTTCAAAAATCCCCTTGAGAAGTGAAATTTGTATGTACCCATTTTGTGGATTAAAAAGTAGATACCCAGTCATTCTCCCTTTACATAGTGGATTTTGGACTCTCTTATGAAAGTTCCAACACCGTAGGGTGTGTGTCTGTGCTTATTTCTGGAGTGAGTGTAAGCTGTTTTGTGGCATGGCTGTAGTTTTCAGTTTGCTTATGAGTGGGAATGCTTGTATGTACTTTCCAGTGGCACTGAAAGGGGAAGGATTAATAAAGGCAGAAACTAACCTCATGGATCAGTTTCCTTCTCTAGGATTTCCCCAAAGCTAAGGTACACCAGGCCTAGTAGCAAGGACAACTGTTGTTAAGAGAACATATGATTCTGCCCTACCCACCCTACAAACATGTGACTATTAAGACAGTTATATTGTCACATCAGACTAGCTCTGCTTTTCCACCACCTCAGCTCCTGCACTGGTACCCAAGAAAATCTAACGTGGCCCTGGGTATCCTAGAACTTGTTCCATAACCAATGCTTACCCTGGGCTCCTGATCCCATTGCTTCCCGCTCTCTGATGCTGGGATTTCAGAAATATGCCAACCATACCTCGTTTTGATAAGACTTTTCCCTCGCACAGGAACATAGAAAGCAGCTGACAGACACCTTTCAAGTGAGGAGGGCTCAGAGCCACCTACCTGAGCTACTGTACCACTTCCCTTTCAGACACAAGACTCAGACTGATTACTGATATCTTTGCCCCTCAGTTTCTTCTGTGAATCAGGGTTACTGACAGCTCTGACTTCACTTGTTTCTGTTGTCAGAGCAGCCTGTTTCCTGTCTTCCATATTGGATTTGAGGAGACATGTTTGAGACTTGTTTTCATGCCACCTACAGCGAAGCTTGTCCTACTTACAAACTCTTTTGTTATATACTCTATCATCTGGTTCTTACATATATTCTAGTAAAGCCTGGTTTACTTAGCTTAAGTAAAAAAATGTCTGTGCAAAATGGCCTTGTGTAAGACGGTGGGATGCTAGAAGTATGGAGTTGGAGTCGGATGCTAAAGAAGTACCAGTTCCCAATTCCCAGAGCTGGAATGTTAAAGACTGTGAGCTGGGATGAGGCCTTCCTGGTAAGTGCAAACTCTGTCTGGAGGGGGCGACTGCTACACAGATCTTGCAGGAATCCTTGCAGCAAGTGAAATGCTGGCCTGGTACAGTTAGGCCTTGTTATTTCACAAGAAGCCAGAAATTAACAATTCTTTCTGAATTGTCTCCATTTTTAACTTGATAAAGTTTGTTTTGTTTTGTTTTATTGTGGTGTAGAACCTGTAGCCATACGATGGGTTTTAATGAGTCATTGACTACTAGAATACAGCAGGGAACAGAACCAGATGTTTTGATGTTGGCTTGGGGATGACCCAGGGCAGAGATTGAAATCTCTCTCTAATTTACCTTTTCTACAAAATAGGGCCATATTGATCTTCCTGGTACAATAGTGAATATATATATATATATATATATATATATATATATATATATATATATCTTAGCATAAGATAATTTCAATTTTTAAAAAGCAAAAGTTTGAATAGCTATTCTACCAAAGAAAATATACTGGTAGTAAAGTACATAGAAAGAGCTATGACATCACTTATGATTGAGGAAATGCAAGTTAAAACTGTGCTTCATACTGTTAACACCACACTGTATTCTGTTAACACCACACTTCATACTGTTTAAACCATACTGCATACTGTTAATACCACACTGCATACTGTTAACACTGCACTGCATGCTGTTAACAACACACTGCACACTGTTAACACCACACTGCATGCTGTTAACACTGCACTGCATGCTGTTAACACTGCACTGCACACTGTTAACACTGCACTGCATACTGTTAACACCAAACTGCATACTGTTCAAACCACACTGCATACTTTTAGCACAACACTTAATACTGTTAACACCACACTGCATACTGTTAACACTGCACTGCATACTGTTAACAACACACTACACACTGTTAATACCACACTGCACACTGTTAACACTGCACTGCATACTGTTAACACCACACTGAATACTGTTCAAACCACACTGTATACTGTTCAAACCACACTGTATACTGTTAACACCTTACTGCATACTGTTCAAACCACACTTCATAATGTTCAAACCACATGGTATACTGTTTGAACCACACTGCATACAGTAAACAGAACACTTATCCTTAAAGTTTAAGTACATGTTGGCAAGGATAGGAAGAAACTGGAGTTTACAATATATATAATTGTTTTAACTATTTTAGTGAAAAAATAGCATTGTGCAACCAGTTTGGAAAATTTTTTGAGCTTCTTACAAACTTAAATATGAATTTACCAATAGCCCAGCAACTTTACTTATAAGTATCAATCAATCAATCAATCAATCAACCAATCAATTTTTCCATCCATCCATCTATCCATTCATCCATCTATCCACTCCCCCACCCACCCACCATCCATCCATCCATCCATCTCCCAGAGGCTTCCATGGAGGTGTGAAAAATGTTATATACAAAATTCAGATGATCATGTGGCAATGCAGAGATACACAAAATATAATATTTTTATCTGATCAAACAGAAATCAACCTAGGAGAAGGAAGGACCGTGGGTGAGCTTGAAAACCACTCTACTTAGTAAACTAAAGCCCATGTATAAGGTTGCATACCATCTACTTCCCCTTGTAAGAATATCCATAAAAGCAGTTCTATAGAAGCAGAAAGTAACATAGTGAGGGCTGACTCTGGGCATGGAGATTGGATTGACCTAAGTGTCATCAAAGATTTACTTTGATCTAAAGCTATCCTCGTCAATAACTGCATGATGCTGTGAATTTACTAAAGAGCTTGGAATTACATTTAAATCTGTGAATTGTATACTATGTGGATTATGCTTTGGTAAGGTTTAAAACAAAGCAAGTTGAGCCTTGCGTATGGCAAGTACTCAGTAAATGCAATGTTTTAGTTTTTCCCACTAGCAAAGTGAAGGGAAATTGTGTTGCAGCTAAAGAATCAAGCTCTGAAGCTGAATTCAGAGTCTAGCTATGTATACACTTTTCGAAGAATCACTTACCTCCTTAAGCTTTAGTCTCTCATCCTAGGAAGACTGAAAATAGTAATAAAGAAAATGATGTCTTTAGAGAATCAAAGGAAACACAAATACAAGGGGTATAACCAATGGTAGTCCTCGATGACTGGTGGTGACATCGCTGTCATGATTCACCACCTCCTTCTTGCTTACTCTTTGTCTTTTAATAATAATAGTGACTCCCAAATAAAAGCTCTTCTTGCTTTTGGGATCCAGATGCCAACTGTAGATTTCTTCTCTAGACTTTAGTTGGTTTATAGATCTGCCAAGCGGTCTGGACCTGGGGTGTTGCTTAGCATTGTCTGATCATAGATTGCTTTCCCACTTGTATGAGAATGTCACCTGGCAGTAGATAAGCAACTTTAATACCACTCGACATGGTAACATATGTGCTCCATTGTATGAGCTTCCATCTGGGATGCTCTTGTCCCTTTACAGATGTTATCATCTGGCAGCTACCTCCTGAGTGTCAGGTGATCCAGAGGGGAGACTTCTTTTGCAGAATGACATAGGGAATTTGGAGAGTTTTGCTGTGGTGTGCTGGGAAAAGGAGAGGCACTGTCTTACTGAGGGAGATGCCCTAGGCTAAGGAGGACAACATTCACATCCTCAGCTTATAGAGCCAGGGATTTACTGACCCATCTTGACAGACAGGGCCAATGTTTCTCCAGCATTCCTTTCCTCTTCTTTCATGGGCAAGAGTTCCAGAGCAGACCTCTCTTTCTCTATCTTAAGGTCAATAGCATACCTGTGTGAATGATGGGATCTCACTGGTGATGGGAGGGTCCACCTTCCCTTCAGCTGGTATGTATTCATTAGCTACTCCTTTGCATCACAGGGGAACAGGCCCAGAGTGGTCTGCACTGTGCTTCTTTCAGGAAGTCAAAAACCGCTTTTTGAAATGGAAAAGTTCATCAACCAAAATACATCCTCTGATTGAACATGACCCAGATCTTTACTGTCATGTAATCTGCTGTTTCTGTCTAGAATGTTTAAATCAGAAGCTGGAAAAAAAACTGGTGAGGGTATATTGAGCGGATTTTAGTGGTAGTAAAGGTTGGGCTGAATCATTGATGAAATTTCCTGTCTGTCTGCTGTCTCCCAGTTTCTTTCCCTTTCCCTCCATCCTTCCCCCCACCTCTCTCTCTCTCTCTCTCTCTCTCTCTCTCTCTCTCTCTCTCTCTCTGTGCATAACACATATGCTTATGAAGTGAAAGGACAAAGAACACTTAGTGTTTATACTCAGGGATTTAGCCACAGGCTGGCTATCCTCAAAAGCACACCCCAAGAAGCACTTTTATTATAGTGTGTGGGTGAGAATCACATCAGTGTTCTCCTGGAGACAAGTGTTGTTTTAATGATGATTCTCCAGTCTAAGAAGAAGGCTATTATAAACTAGATTAGCCAAACAGGCTCTGGAAACCCTCCAGGCAATTGGAAAAAGCTTTTACACTAACGTCCTGCTTTGGATGGATGTGTGGCTCACCTCTCATCCAGGTGACGTAGGTGATCCTGAGGAGTGCCACAGCTGCACTTGTCACAGTCTTTGACGATACACATGGACTGGCATCAGTTTCTGTAGCTTCCATCTTTGTGAAACAAAGAACCTTCGGTGGAAATGGAGGCATCTCTACCCACTGATGCCTGGAGGTTATGTGGATGGCTTTACTGCTGACCATGGAATTCAAAACTCACAAAATGAGCTCTTCGAGCATCTTGTCACTCCTATATAATGACATGTGTATGCACATGCATGATGTTTGCCAGAACTCTGCTGCACTGTTTAATAGCTCTCATGGTATAAATCTGTGAAGTGCAACCCCTCCTCATGGAGTGTGCAGTTACTGTCATCTGTGGTCAATATTTCCTTTCCTGTCTTTAAGCCTAACAGGTACCTTCATGCTCTGTATAGCTGTGACCAGCCAAAACACAGAGTTTATTTTCAGGCACTTCAAACTATCAAGTACTCTCCACAGACTAGAATTTCAGACATTTTTCAAAGCTGCTGTAGCCTCTAATTTCTCTCACCCCACCTCTTCCCCATTTGGTGAGTTCTGTATATTTCCTATGTCTCAGGATAAGCACAGAATATGTCAATTCCTTGGACCATCTGATTATCTTTAGCTAGGATTATGCTTGTCTTAGATTACTTGGTACCATTAGCGCCTCCATGCAGACCATGACATTCAGTAAGATCTCCCTGAGTTTATACGGGCTTCTGGCATCCATTTCAATCCACCAAGCTGTTTCTCTCAGCAAAGAAGTTGTCAGCGGCTTACACTGCCCTCTTGGGACTTCCCAGTCAACTAAGCCTGAGCAGGTGGCCATGGGGGATTGTGCCAGGCAAGAAGGTGAAGATTTCTACTTTTCTGACCCAAGATTCGGGAGACTATCAAGTATGATCATTTCACAGATTCCAGTATGCTACTGCACAATTGTCAGCTTGGTTGCAATTTTTTTGTACAGCCTTACAGATCTTTGGGCCCTGAGCAAGGATTTGCCCATGTCCTTGCTTGTGTATGATAAAACTCTCAATGGCTTATGATATACACAGAACATGAAACCCTGGCTAGCTACTGAATAAATGGCATAGGCCCATATGCATGCTTTTGGTTTTGACGGATTTATGGAATGCAATACACAGGAAGAAGTTTCCACATTAGAAAGATGTTTCACTATGTGTATCGTGTGGACGCATGCCCATATGTGTATGTGTGTGGGTGCCCTGTGGTTATACAAGGTTATACAAGGTTGGGGCGATCTCATCGAGGTGATGCCGATGGAGCTTCGTGTAGCTTTTTTATCTTCTTTCCATTTATCTATGTTGTGTGAATATCTTACTTCTGCATGAACTATTCCACTATGTTTTTAAAAATCCAGCATACTTATGTTTACTTTGGAAAGAAAAGGAATGGAGGCAAGGGGGACAGAAGGAAGGAAATGAGCATGCCATGGGGCTGACAGCCTACTTAAGAATGGCATTTATTCGGATCTACCTTCTCAATTCACACACCTAAATCCAGAGAGTTGACAGTACCGTCAGTCACCTGTAAAACCGTCTTTTGTCGCGGTAAACTATCCTCTTTTCCCATTACCTTAAAGGCTGTACCTGCCTGTCAAGGTTGAATCTGTGCTTGGAGGTTCATCCTTTCTATCTCCTTCCCTTTCACACCCTGCTTCCTATCCGCCATAAAATGTGGCTACCTCTGTCCCTTAAGTAACCTGACTTAGCCCTTCTGTGCCTATTGATTGACACTTCCTTGCTCAGCCACTCTTCCCAGCACAGTGACAAGGCTCCTAACCAGCTATGACACGTTTACACTTGTATTCCTTGCCTCTTATTCTTTATGTTATAGCCAATTCAGTCTTTTGAATTGGTTTCTTCTTCTTCCCCCTCCTCCTCCTCTTCCCCCCTCCCCCTCCCCCTTCCCCTTCCCCTCCCCCTCCTTCTTCTCTTCTTGACAAATTCTTACACCAAGGTTTGCCTGGAAGCTGGCCTTGGACTCATGGTAATTCTCCTGACTTAGCCTCCCAAGTATTATTGGGTTACGAGCATGAGCCACCAGGCCCAGCTCAACTCAATCTTTCTGACAAGAGACTCTGAGTGAGTCCTTATTTTAGTATCTTGTAGTTGATGTCTATTGCCAAATAGTAAAGCCCTTAATCTTGAACTTGATCTACAGTGTCTTGGTGACCATGGGTGCTTAAGTCCTAACTCAGGACTCCACATTGTAGCTTTGTGCGTATTATCTCTATGACCTTGAGTGAGTTCCTTAAAGTCTTTACTTTCCTCTTCTGTGAAGTGGGATGTTGATAATATTTGCTTATGAGATTATGATGACTCTCTCTCTCACTCTCTGTCTCTCTCTCTATATATATGTATGTATATACATATATATTTATTATATATGCAAAATCTCTGAGCTGTATATGACACTTAAATATTTCATAAATGTAAGCTTTAATTATTGTCCATCTTCCATAACTCCCCATTATTTACTGGTCATCCAATCTCAGCATAGATTTCTAAAGCACTTTACTTTTCTTAAAAAGAAAAAAAAAGAGAGAGAGAGAAAGAACAAAACCCCAAAACAACAACAACCATTATTTCTAGGCTAATTTGCTTGTATTCATGAATATGAATACAATTATTATTTGAAAAGCTTTCCTCACTATTGACCTTGAATTCTCCAAGGTGTAGACATTGGCTTGTTTATTACAGTGCCCATTAAGTGTTCAATATACAGCTGGCATTCAGTAATTCCATTCTCCCTACCTAGGTGATAAACTCTTCTGTAGGTGGGTAATGGGCCTTATGCATTCCCTACATTTCTTTGTCTGTATCTCACGTTGCTGGGCTTAGTGATACATGTGCATGATCCACCTGTCAGATTGTATCTTTTCTTCAAAGGCAAGAAGTGCCATGCCCATTAATGGTTCAGCCTCCCATCTTATATTAGCAACATAGCAGAAAAGCACTGTCCAAGCATGGGTGTAATCTCGGGGCCTAGGCACTATGAAGGCTCCATCAAGCTTTCGTCTTAAGACTGAGAAATGTGCTGTAGATACAGTTTAGGACATTTTAAAAATTTAAACTTAGGTTCAAATGCTGTGCATCCAGTTAGCATTGCAGCAGAGCTTACTCTTCCGAGGTCCAACACTCAAGCACTTGGCTGCTCCTCTGAGAACTGGACACAACAGACATGCATTATGAAAAGCTGCCACTCACACACCAGCTTTATGAAGAAGCCTTCTCCTGATGCCTCATGTGAAAAGCTAAACACTGTCCTAACTCAGGGCTCCACACAACCATTCAGTGTTCCTTTCCTGTGATATTGAGCAAGTTGAGCCAAGCTCAGGGAATCAGGGCTCTAATGGCCAGCCTCCATATGTAGTGTGCTGCGAGAGGCTCAGCTTCCACACCTTAGGTCTATCCCATCCTCCCTGCTTCCTGAAGCTGTTGTCTCACATGATGAATCCCAAGAATAGTGACCAACAGGCTCAGTCATGTCTCCATGATGTGGAATGTACAGCACAGGGAGTTTATATCACTGTGCCCTCAGGGAATCACTGTATCAACTCACAGGGCATCTCAGCACCCCAGCATCACACCCTCCTCGGTGAGTTCCCCAGAGGAAGCTACTCTTCAGAGAACCAGCTACTTTAGGCTATTCCTGATTTTTTTTTTTTTTTTTTTTTACCAGACCAGCATGGTTTGTGCTCTCCATGGCTTCTTTCAGACTGTGAATATAGATGAATTTAATGACATTCATTTTGCATGTGCTTGGAAATACTGACTCCTTAAAGTAAGCCAGATGCTGTCTTAAGTACTTGGTAGCAGGTTATCTCTTAGTTCTTTACAATGCCCTATGCCAGGGACCTTTAAACAGAAGTGGATCTGAGAAGTTGAGTAATTTGCCTCAAGTCACAGAATTCTCATCCAGCTCCCGTACTAGTGCTTGAGCTTCCTAGCAAGAATCTGACATGCTTTCAGAATTAGGTGAAATTGGGTCTTCTCTGTTTTATACTGGAAGTCTTATAATGATCCTGTGCTTAGTCATAAAAGAATCTCTGTGCGGGTTCTCATTTCCTCTAAATATCCCTCCTGAGTATGTCTTCTTGCTCCTGGTTACCAGGGCTTCCTGTCATGCAAATCTTCCCCCTGTTGGTTGACTCACTCTGCCTTGGCTGCTCCTGCATAGACCTGGGATCCATACCTGCCCCTTCTTGGCCATGGCCAGAGGATAATTTCTCTGGGCCTTGCCCAAAAGACAGAGTTGCCTGATGGTCTCTCCCTTCTCCTTCTGAGTTGCGATTTTTGATGAAGGACTCAGATGCAGCTCTGCCTGTGTGGCTACTTGCCTGTTCTCAGCTCCTGAGCATTTCTAAGGAAACACTGGCTGCTTTAAATTTTTCTTTCCATAAAGCATAGCTTAACTCACTATGCTTCCACCAATAAGGTGGCAGATGACCTCCTGTCTTGGGTGATATGTTTTGAGCAATCCAGATTCTATGACGCCTAGCCTCATAGGGGTGTGGCGAAAAGCTCACTAGACCCTCCTCTCTTACACATTCATCCTCTGGATTCATATCTCTGCTGTATGACTTTTCTGCTACACACAATATTCATGCCGTTCCCCCTGGGCTCTGCACTAATCCATTACATGTAGGTAAAGCATAGACAACGCTAAATGCCCCCTTGCAGGCTGAAGAATTAAATAGATAATCTGAGCTCTGTTTGAGTCTGTGGCTTACTGCATAAGGTAATTGTTAAGAGGCTTTGGCCTGCCTTCTTCAATGCAAATGAAGAGAGTAAGTAAAAGGGAAAGCAGCTGGCAATTGAACTGTTGTGCATTCTGGTACTGACGTCAGTAGGACAGGCAGACTATGCCTTTCATTTAACCCCTTTGGGATGCTGTCCCCTGGTGAGGTCCCATAATCAAGAAAAATCAGCGTTTGCACTGATCGCACAATTGATTGCTACTTGGTGCAAGTTCCATTCCACGCACGATAAATTGTGCCGTGTTTTATCCCCAGTGCCCGTAAGTGTTATCTCATAATGTTCGTTTAATAAATATTTCTCCAACATTTGTAGAATCGTTAATTAGCAGTATAAAAGTTATTTCAGCAGAGAACTGTCATAATGCAGAGAGGTCATGGACTGAAAGGATGCCAGGAATCATCACCCCCATGGTTTCTAAGTTTCTGGATCCCAACAATCAAAGATAACCTGATCCAGGTGGCTAAGCTGCCCCTCTGCCACCTGCCTTCCACAAGTCATTCTCTGTGCCAAGAACACCTTTGGTGCAAACTGTCTTCTTTTCTATCAAGTACCCACTAAGGAGGTATGATAACCTTGGTACCTGTACCCTTCTGGGGGTTGTCATACAAATCTAGTGGCTGGACCACGACAAGCTCACAAAGGAGTAAGCGGCAGAGCTTCGTGGAGGAGCCAGGGCCTGCTGTCAATTGTTGTTTCCTCGTACTGGCCTCAGCATGGCTTCTGAGAGCACAATGTACACAAAATTATAATGTTATCACGCAGACTGGTGCCAAGCGAGGACAACCGCTTAGGAAGACACACACCAGAGGCAGGAAGGCACAAAGGCCATTTTGAGTCCATAATCACGCATGTTTGCATTCTTAGCAGAGGGGAGTTGGAATATAATTTCCATGAAGATAACATTATGGATTATGGCTTGAGAAAGCTTTGGCAAAGGACTGAAGGGAGTCTTTTGCTTCCAGAGGGGGTGTTTTCCTCTGCAGGGGTGGAGGGAAATAAGAGGAAAAGAAAGGCTGCCACTTTGTATTTTCTGACGCCTATTTGGGTCGCTGTAGTGGTGATGTGTGCTGGCTTCCTAAGCAAATCTCAGTGTGACAGTGCTTCCTTTGAACAGCGTAGACCCTGCTTGGCAGGCATGACACACATCCGTCTGTCTTACCATCAGTTTTCCGATGTAGAGACAAAACTTCAAGAAAGATAAATGGCTATGTTCATGTAATAAGTAACCCTATAAAATTCAAATTTTTCAGCTTAGGTTACTTTTCCCCTCCATCTATGCCCAGTGTATCACTCTGGATTACCATTTAATGTTTTCAGTCTAAATTCTTTCCATAGTGCACATGTGGCACTCAGTTCATTAGATTTCCAAGCTCTGAAGGTGAGAACCTCACACAGGTGTGCCTGCCTGTGTGCTACCTCCTCTATGCCCATTGCTTTCTCTTTTATTCTTGTCTCATGTAGAAATACTTCTCTGGTCTCTCATGCCCTGGTTTCCCTGTCTATGCAGCTTGAGCCTACTATGGTTCTAGCATAGGGGCTGACATCATCCTATTCTCTGCCTTTCCAAGTAGACCATGGTTCTGGAAGAAACAAATATCCTGAGCTCTGTGACAAGCCAGTAGTAGATGGGAATAACATACATGGGAAAATGTTGGAGACTATCAGTCTTTAAGAATTTAGGTATGCTTAAACAATGCTCATATTGTAAGCGGCCAACAGTGATGTCACTTCACCTCAGTCTCCCAACGCCCCCCCCAAACCACTTTTCCATTACCTTCAGTGGCTCTTCCTTGGAGCACAGTGGCTTTGCCTACTTTGAGTCTGTTTTCCCAGGGTGAAAATGGGAGAGGAGGTTGCCAGGTGATGTGATTATGAATGATCGAATATTATAAGGCATACATGGCAATAAAAACTTGGTTTTGGCACCACACAAAATGTTCTGAGATGTGACTGATGAGTGTATGCTCTCTCCAAATGCCCTCGAGAGTGTGAGTTCAGAAGCAGAATTGCTAGAGAGTTTCTTGTCATAGGGTCATTGAGGAGCCAGAGCCTGAGATTCTCTGTGCTGAGTACCTGCATGTAGCAGGATCTCTTGACACTCCTCCCTGGGGACTCTTCCACTGCAGAGCTGATCCTGCATCTGCCACTGTGCCCTAACCTGTTATAAGAACCAGGCCTGTGATGCTCCCACCAGTTATTAAGTTACTGCAGACACCTGCCAACATACTCTTCTGTGTTTAGGTTCCTGCTTGGCAGCTGAAACACAATTCCCTGTTTCTGCTTTGTCCAGTGCTTCTTCTTAGGGTCTGCCAATAGGGGGTGCTAGAGGAAGACTCCATGGCTAGATGGAGAAAGAAGACATTTGTCTGTTTATAAGCTTTTCACTAATAACAAAGAATAGGCGCCTAACTTTGATGCTACTTAGGTTTGTAATTCTATCCGATGAACTATAGGATGTTTGTAGAACCCCTGTTCTACACTCACTAAACTCCAGAAGCAAACCCTTAGTTGAAAAGATTAATATGCCCCTACACATTGTCAAATATCCTCCAGATGGAATTTTGCCCCAGCTATTGAACCAGTGACCTAGAATCTATAAGTAGCTAGATTCACCTGGGAACCCTTTTCTGTGTCAACAGTAACCTGCCACACTCTTCCTAGAACTCTTTCAGCTCCACCTTTGGGATATTTGAGTCAAGCAATGCTGACATGAGCTGGCTGGCAGCTCTTCAGAGGTCTGAGCCTTCCCACTGGGCCTCCTTGCACTCACAAACACCAACCTCAGATGAATGGTGTCTCTTCCCCAATACCCATCTTGGACATCTGTGCTTCATATCATCTACCAATGGGGATCTTCTAACACACCCCTGAATTGTCTTTAAATGTGAGATGCTGTATTCAGGATGCCTTAGCTTCTGTTTAGTCTTTCAGTTATGTAACTAATAATGTTATATTATTCTGCTTATGCACTGGTGTCTTTTAGAAATCTAACACATAACATCCATTCTCTGGCTCTTTCTGGGTCTGCTAAGCAGGGACGGCATCTCTTCTTCAGTCTCACTCTTCTTAGCCTGAACTACTTGGTACAACCGTCACATGTATATCAGAACCTCTATTCCTCCTGCTCAATTGTAAGGTCACAGATACAGGAGCCACATAGCATTTGGTTTTGCATTTTTGGCACAGTTGGAGTGAATGAGTGAGTGAATGAATGAATGAATGAATGAATGAATGAACAGATGAGTTTGTGAATGGATGGATGAACAAATGAATGAATGGATAGATGGATGAATGGATGAATGAATGAATGAATGAATGAATGAAAAACTACACAAATCCAGATTCCTGACCCTTGTAAGTCTAATTGTGTAGTCTGGTTTTCATTTCTCCTTGCTGGGATTGCTGCCACAGTGACATGAGGGACTTTGAGAGCTGAGCCTACAGAGGCATCTGGGATATAGATTTCAACTATGCTGAAGAGGTGGGAATATGTAGAAGTTCTGGGGGAAAGTCCTATGGTTCTAACATAAGGGATGACATTGCAGATCTCCACTGGGAGAGAAAAGAGTCCCTGACATGTTAGGAGAGAGACTAGTAGTGGAGCCACCCAGGAAGTGCTGTGCACTGCGAAACCTGACAGGAGGGGTGAACCCAGAGAGCAAGGCTCCCACAGTGCTGACAGTTCTTTTCTGTAAGAAGCAGATTCTTTTTGTGGAGGAAGATGAATACGTCTTACTATAGACAATGGATACCAAAGGGAGGTGAGAAGAGGGAAGAATAGAGCTTAACAATCACCCACAGGTACGGGTTGAATGGTTCAGCTTTGGTTTTTTTTGACTAATTATCAGTGAGTTTTTCAGATTTTCATGCATTTTTTTAAAGATATGAAAGCTAATAAAGAAACTGTCTATTTGCCTTTTAATCAGACTTGTTCATGAGAGCCAATACCAATGTGTGGAATTAAGCTGGGTTCTCTTGTAGTAGGGGAGTAAGAGTCCATTATAGTCCTTAAAAGAAAGAAGAAACAGCAGCCAGGGGGGACCCTGCTCTCCCCTTCTGTGAGATACGGATAATGATACCAGCTTCCCTTTGTGTTCCAAGGCTTTTCGAAAAATCAAATAAGATGAAGGGTGTGGACATACTTTGTAAGTCATTAAGTGCCTGGCAGACACATCTTCTTTCAGCAAATGTGTCTTCAGCTTGTCCTGTGATGTGACAGGACCATTGTCAGGCACTTGAGGATATATCCATGAAACAGACACAGTCGCTGTCTTTCAGGTGTTTGAATGGACTCAGACCTTGACAAAGAGTCTTGCCATGCCATGGGAGAAGCTAACATACTTTATAGGGAACCTTTAGCAATATTACATTTGGTACAATGGGTAGCTAATGGGTACCAGGTTAATGTTTTTGTTTTATTCTAAGAGTGCAGCATTGATGCCATGAGGTTAGAAGGTCAATGACTGAATTTGGATAAGCCGTGTTTTTTTCCTATCTACTGTATTTCCTATGATTGCTACCAGATTTTCAAATATTTTTAATACTGTAACTACTGTTTTTCTGTTCGCAGACAACTTAAGAACATAGAAAAGCCAGGTGCTGTAGCATGTGCCTATAATCTCAGCTATAAAAAGAAAAGTTAAGAACTACCGTGCAGTACATAGTGTGCTTCATATGGCGATAGGTGATGTCATTCTTCAAACTTCACTTTCCCTTTTGTCCCCGTGGGATGCCATCTGTCTTTCCATTATCTCTAATGAGTAAATGGGAAAGCTGAGTAGAAACCTGAGGCAAATACTTGCCCATGTATCAGCCCCTCTTTCACAAGCATGATCAGGAATCCAGAGAGGATGTCGATGTACCTTGCGGGAGAGTGGAGAAGGTGTGCCCTTTGTGAACTTAGGAGAACTTCTCTGCACTTGTTGGTAAGTCTCATGGAGACACAGAAGAAAGTCCTAACTTGACCTTGTTTGCTGGGCATATCTGATCTCCCCTACCCCAACCTATCCACATTTCATATCGCTTCACCCTGAGAACAGACCAGATCCTGGCATCAATGCCTTTGCCTGTCTTGTGCCTTCTCCTCAAGTTAGAGAAGATCAAATGTATCTCCATACACTTATTTCTGAACTCTCTGACACAGACCCACTCACCCTTCAGAACCTGCTCTATGTAAGTGGCTGTTTTCCTTCTTTGCTGCAACCATATATTGGCCCTGCTCATGTAGCTACATGAAAGTGTTTGTGTTTGTCTCCCTTCCTGGAATAAATGGTCTGGGAAAGAGAACTACAGATGAAGTCCCCCCTTTATCCTCATTACCAGAAAAATGCTTTTCACATAGTGGGCATTTGGGAACCACAGCTGAATGAATGTATAAATGAGCCCACAGGTGGTATTGTTGCCAGGGTGTGTAGATTCTCAGCAACTGTTCATGATGACTTTTCTTTGCAGAACTGGGCTTACAATGGGCTTTACCCTGGCCTTCACCACTTAAACAACAACACCAGCAAAACGTTACTGTCTTTGCATTTTCCCAAAGGTAAATTTACTAACTTGGAGAGGGCTGAGTCCAAGAAGAAATCTCTTTGGACCAGATTGCACCTATTCTTGCTTTCCCATTTGTCCTGTAATAGAGTTTGAGGACAAGTCCTGTGGGTACAATAGACTTGGCTGTGAACAGGGGAGGACAGGGTTATAAAAGTGCCCTGCTCAGACCAAGAGGACATGCCTTGAACAGCCATATTTCTTAATCTTTCCATTGTTTTTGGATTTGTAGGAGCACAGAATCTATGATTCCCAAGACTTCAGCTCTTAAATAATGGAAGACTGAGACACAGAACTAAACACACAGGCCTAGGCTAGGAATACCCTAGGTTAAAATCTGCAACTTCCCAGCTCGTCAGCAGGAGTAAGTTAGTGATCCTGGCTAAGCTGCTTCTTCTATACAACGGGGTGGTCACCACTTGCTTTGCTAGCATTTGTATACTCACAGATGATGCATTTAGGAACTGGCTTAGTGGGTAAGGGTGCTTGCTGACAAGCTTAGTAGCCTGAGTTCAGTCTCTGGAAATCACATAGGAGAAGAGAACTGACCTCTGTAAGTTTTCCTATGACCTCTAGACCCTCCACATACATGATATGGCAAGCACATGAGTGTCTGTATATACATATTATGTCTGTCTGTCTGTCTGTCTGTCTGTCTGTCTGTCTGTCTCTATTTGATTCTTTTTCTCTCTCATATATACAAATAACCACATGTAATAAAAATATTAAATGCGTTGTGCATAAAAGTCTTTTAAAAGATTGGAGCTAAAAAAAAAATCATTGTTATTTTACCTCGATTTTGAGTAGTATAAAGTAACTATAAAAATTTACCCTGAGTATTTTATCTTTCCTGGTGCCTTACAGCATCCCCAGTGAACAACCAACATACTGTCCCTGTACAAGGAGTTAATTCTGGTCCTATTAATCTTCATATTAGCTATCTAGGTTTCAAAATGAAATAGTGTTTTAAGTTAAAAAACCAATATTTAACAGTACAGTACTGCAATATTAATGGGAAGGGGAGCAGAGAATTCAGCTTTATGAACACACTGTCTACCTTGTAACCCCGCGTGTGCACATGTGCAGCTACTGGTTTCAACACTCAATTGCAACTTGAGCTTCTGCATGTGCTGTTTGCCCTGGGGAGCTGCATGAGCTCTGTCAGGTTGATGGTTCAGGGCCTGAGTAAGACTCTTGTCAAATTTCAGATCCGAAGCCTTGTATGAACCCAGTTTAGTATTCAGGAACTGTTTCCATAGCAGCTGCTGTCAGGGTAACTATCACCAAGGGTAGTAGTTGATGGCTTCCTTCCTGCTGTGTGTCACCCCTAAACAGTCTTAAAGATGGTGTGCCCCCATTACTATCCGTTTGCAAGAGAGGGGAGTGTCTTGATGCTGCCTGCAGCTCATGGAACTCCTGCCTCTTTGTCTACAATTTACAATTGTGTGAGAGTTATCCCCGTTCTCAGAGACAGCCACAATGTGAATTTCCTGTTTGTGGTTACTTATTCGAAAAATTTGTAGTTACTGTACTTATTTTCTGCTGTCTAGGAGAGAGAGACAGGGAGTGGGGAGGGGAAAGGGAGAGGCAGAGGAAGAGACAGAGAGACAGGTCAGATAGAGACAGAGGGACTGAGAGACAGAGAGAGAGAGGGGGGGGGGAGAGAAACAGAGTGAAGTAGAGAGAAGCAAAGAGAGGGGAACAGAGAGACACACACAGAAACACAGAGACAGAGAGACAGAAACAGGCACAGACACACAAAGAGACTGACACACAGAAAGAAAACTAATATGTGGACATATAGACAAAGTACTTTTGTCAGTGAGAAATACTATGAAGAAAATGAGAAGTAGCATGGAAGGATGAGGAGTGGAGATGGCTGTACTTGCAGGGTGACCAAGGGAGGGCTGTTAACAGAAGGAACACTTGACGGAGATCTTAATTGTAGGAAGCAGAAGCCAGGAGAAGAAGATGGCAAGAGTCTCCTAGTTATGCAAGAGTCTGGCTCTGGTTCTGGCTGGACAGTCTTGGACTTGTAATTAGAATAAACCTGAGTGGTCCAAGTATCACATGCAAAGTACATCAGATGAATTCCGAGAGGCAGGCAGAGTCCACGTCATACTTTCAAGGCTCTCCTGGAAGCCACTGGCCATTTAAAGAAGGAAACAGGATGTGTGTTTGTAGAGGTCAATGTGACTGCCATGCGGAGAAAACACTGTATGGGTGTGAGAGGGAGAGACAGTAGTCATAGTGATCAGTTATTACCAGTGATATTAACATATGCATGGTGATGGTGGAAGCATGGCTGGTCAGTCTGCAGACAAGGGTGGCTCTAAAGTCAGGAATGAGACCATATTGTTGAGATGATGACTCCATAGGACTCTCCCAGGCTTTGTAAATCTTGAATGCTTTATCATTTGGGACAAAAGTTGTAGAAACTTTTGTTGGTGCTGTAGACTTTGCCTTATTGCCTCCAGATTCAGTGTTTTGCTGATGGATTGCAGGCTTCAAAGTAAGACTGACTCACATACCATCCTTGCTCCAGCACCTGCTATGTGGTTGACTGGATAGTTATTGTCTGTGTGTCTTTCTCTCTCTGTGTTTCTCTGTCTCTATGTCTGTCTCTGTCTTTCTTCTTTTCTCTCCCCCCTATTTCTCCCTCTCTTACTTTATTAAATTTATATATTTTTTTATTTATGTTTACGTGTGTTCATGGATGCTCACAGAGGCTGGGGGGTTGGGGGGTATGATGGAGCTTCTGGAGCTGGAGTTACAGCAAGCCCTCTCAACTATTGAGCTATTGCTTCATCCTTTATTGGGTAGCTTTCTAATTCAGTGTTTCAAATCTTCAGTTTCTTGAGCTTCAAAATGGGCTTAGTGATCTGCCTGCTTTTTGCAGATGCATTTGGAAGCATCTAATGAGATAGTATTTGCAAAAATGCCTGGTATATATTAGGATCTAAAGAAGGCTATTTGTTTGAGTATTCTCCCAGGAGTGGGGTTTCCAAATCACCCAGTCATTTTACTGTTATCATTTGAGGAATTTCTGCATTATCTTCCCTAACAGTAATCTCAGTCAGATTCCTGACAAAAGTGTGAACGAATCCTCTCTTCCATATTCTCATGGACACCTGGGATCTCATCTACTTTTTACATTTTTTTTTTTGAGATGGTATCTCACTATGCAGCCCTGGCTGGCCTGAAAGTCATTCTGTAGAGCAGGCTGGCCTCAGACTCAAAGAGACCCACCTACTTTTTTTTGCCTTTCAAATGCTGGGATTAAAGTCATGTGACATCATGGCTGGCTAATACTTTTCTTTTTAAATCATAGTCATTCTAACAGGTGTGAAGTGATCTCTTGTCTTTTAAAGTTATTTGCAGTACCAATATGTGGAAATAACCATGTCTATTAATGGAATGGGTAAAGAAACTGTGATAACCTTAGATAACCAGAGAGTCAAATAGGCACATGTATACACACACGTGCTTGCATGCACACACACACACACACACACACACACACACACAGAGAGAGAGAGAGAGAGAGAGAGAGAGAGAGAGAGAGAGGTGGGGGCATAATTTCAGCCAGAAAAAGAAAAGTTGGGAAAAAATATTACTAAATCTTGAGGATAATATACTAAGGAAATAAGTATACCAATGTGTGAAAATGTCAATATATAAGTAAAACTTTTAAATAATAAATGCAGAAGGCAGAAGGAATAGAAACAGAGGCCATTGTCTTTCTAGGGCTTGTTTGTAGGCACAATGGAAAGAGGTTCTTTACTATCACTGGAAATCAGGAGCATTGTGGGTGATCCAAAGTGTATCCCAGAACCTGTCTGAGTCAGGAGTTCCTTCCATGAAACTGCTGCTGCTCTTGACTGAGCAGGATCAAATAACCAGGCTTCACATCACACAGCACTTACAAGCTTAACCTCAGTTTTTGTTTGTGTGCAGTGGGGACATATACGAGAGTTATTATAAAGATTAAGTTACATAATCCACACAAGATGCTTGGCGTGGTGCCTGGAGTATCATAAGCTTTCTGTAAATCTCAGTGATTTGTAATGACCATGCTGGTTAACAGACTTCATGGATGTAAAAGCCTTTTGTGAACTGCAGTGACCTGCACGTGTGTTAATTATCACTTTTAGGGAGTGGCCGTGTCTTGAAATAGGGGAGAAGAGGTTCCTGATCATCTTTTCTTTTTAAGTACTTTTGTTTTTTTAATTTGGATTTTATACTTATGCCCCTCAATAACATGCTATTAATATTATATGAACTGGCTCCTTCCAGGGCATTTTTGTTCCTGTATCTAGGGCATCAAAGGCCATCCTCTGCCAATAGGCTGCATAATTTCATTTTACCTTTTGCTTTTCTCATTGAACTTGGTGGTTCCCATCTGAATGAACTGAGTGGCTGAGCTTTGTGTGTCCCTCAATAGCCCCAGCGAGTCAGAGAACACTGTGATTAAAATGTGCTGACCCCTTTTAAAGAAATAAAAACACAACTAAACTCAATAGAAGAAATGAATTAAATGAGGAAGGGGGGAACATGCTGTCAAGACATGCTCTTATTTGTGTGGTGAAAATTTGGTTGCAGAAGTACACATACAGACTGTGACTGTGCCATAGGACAGGGGTAGGGGTTGTGGTCCTGTGGCTAGGGCAGGAGGCTGCTGTCTTTTGTTTTCACAGGAATAGTCTTTGTCATAGGAGACAAGCAAAATAAAACCCCCTGAAATGCTGGAATTGGAGAGAAATAATGATAGCTTAAAGGACAGCTGTGTTATTTCAGGCTCTTATTGTAGGTAGTTTTGGTGTTCTGGGGACTAGAATTTTGACCTGCTTTATATTGGATCCATACCATAATAAACACTGCTATTGCTTGCCTCCTTTGCCAAAGCTCCTCTCACTATAGGCTCATCCTGTAAGCATGTGAAACAGCTTTGAATGCAAATAGAGGTCTCAGAACTGTCCAACCAGACACCATCCTTAATCATGAAGGACTCCTGGTGGTAAATGCTGTTGGAAGGTCTCAGAAACAAAGCAGTTATCAGCTGATTTGAACTGATACCTGCTGTTATGTGGAATGATCTTGTGAAACATTTTATGCTGGTTTAAGATGCACTGGTGAGATGGAAAAACCAGTGAGTCCCTCTGTAGCCCTCATCTCTCTTCCTGCATGAATGCTTCTTCAGGCAGTTCCTATTACGTTAGAGACTGTATCAGTTACACACCTTTGACCAAGAAGACATTAATCGAGGGCCTACTCTGTGTGTGTGTTTGTGTGTTTGAGTGTGTGTGTTTATGTGTGTGTTGTGTGTGTTTATGCTCTGCCAGGCCCTCATTCTTCCCTATTCCTGTCCTTAGATCAGTATATCTCAAATTTCAGTATGCTTTAGAATTTTCTGGGCCACTTATTTAAACTTCACTTACTGGGCCCCATACCCAGAGTCTCTGACTCAGTTGTCCTAACAGGAAAAGGTAAGAATATTTGTTTCCAACAAATATAGGGTGACACTCTGCCCCAGGTCACAGGCTACTTGGAGAACCATTGCTATAGATAATAGTTGGGATATAGAATAAAAGAGGGCACACAACTGGATTTTGCAAAGATTAGTCTCAAAAACTAATAAGATGGAGTCCTAAGAGAAAGGTTCTGGCTGCAGAGAGAAGGGAGCAATTGCAGCAAGGCAGGGCGAGCAGGAAAAGTGCACACTGGTGGGAGCCTCTATACAAAGCCTTGGAGAGGGATTGGCAGGTAGGAAGCTGCAGAAGGAAGTTCTTGGAGCACACAAGGCTATCTGGTCTTGAGTTACACCAGTTACCTGGTCTTCCATTTCTCCTCAGGTCTGAGGAAATAAACAGGAGCAAAGGATGAAGTCTAAGGAAATCTCCTATTTGCATTAAAAAGCCCTGGCTTTCACTTTCCCAGAGCCAGGACTGAGGCTGTCATCTGAAGACAGTTTCCATCTCTTAGATCATGCTGAAGGGAATCCATTTTCTTTAGAAACAAAACAAACAAGCAAACAAATGAAGTCATTGCTTTGTGCCCCAGGGAACTTCAGGGAAATTAAAAATGGAATTAATCATTCATCTGAAAACCCTCCTTTAAAAATCATATGCGTAGATCATTGTTCCATGATAACTGCTCTGAGGTACCCATCTAATGCTTCTGCCTCTTCTGTGTCTGACCAAGGGACAAAGGCTGGCCAGTGGCAGAGATGGATGAGACGTGGCAGGAACATGGTTGGAGAGATGAAGCTGGGAAAATGCAGCCCTGGCCAAGGATGAGCCAGCTGTCTGAAAGGCTGTTCCCCACCCCCACCCCCAGCTTAGGGAAATGAACCCACAAAAGAGGCTTTTGGGACAGCGACATTGGTGTTGGCTTATGAAAGCTGGTTGAAATGTGGACAGGCAGTGAAAGGTAGAGGACCAGCTTGCATAAAGATGTGATGATTGACACACCAGTGATTTTAGGACAGAGTGGAATCTGCATGACTGGATTCCGGTAAGGAAATCAGTTGGAGACTGAAAGTGGAAGGCACAATTGCAACTGGGAGTTTTAGAGCATAATATGGGACTCTCAGCACCAAAAGGCTTGGCTTTGCCACCTTGCACAAAGTACCAATTAAAGAGACAAGTCACCATGAAAAGCAGAAAAAGGCATTTAGTCAATATGACTTCAGGAATAGAACAATAGATAAAGGTGTCTAGTGAGCCTAAGTCCATATTCAGGGTAACAAAATGGTTTAAGTAGAAGAATTAGGGCAGGAGTTGAGAGACATAAATAATAAATCAGCAGTGGTTTGGGCATGTTGTGGGTCATCATTGATGACTCAGCCCTAGTCCTACAAGGTGATCAGAAAAAGTCTTTATTGGTTAAGGAAGAAGACTCTCGGGTGACAATGACTTCTCCTCCTAGGTGCAACGTTACACCATGGGTGACTGTTCTCAGTGATAGATGGTCTGCTCTGGTAGGAATTTTTTCTGGCTAGGATGCAAGTTGACCTCAATGTTAGGTCAAGATCTATATCTGCTTTCAGCCTTGAAGACAAATGGGACGGGTTAGGGAGATTCTGGAGTGGTCAGCGTGATGGATCCCAGAGGTAAGCAGGTGGTCCAAAGGGAAGGAGGTGATACAAAAGGAAGACAAAGAGGCCAGGCTTTCTTCCTTTATCTGCCTTGGAGGTCCAAGGGCGGAGTCAGTGCTTTTGAAGTCAAGGCAGTTTGTAAGTGTCAGTTTCACTTTTGGAACAATTGGAGAGAATTGAAAGAACTTCAAGTCTCTCGATGTCACATGTTGCAGCTGTTCTTCATGAGAGCTTGGTTCCCTTCACCTAAGGGGCTTTACCCAGACTGTCTCAAACTCCTATCCATACTTAAAAACTCAGAGCAGCTTTCCTTTCTTTGGGGAAGCTTTTCTGGTCCTGGTAGGCCGAGGGTCCACATCTCCTGCCAGTTCCTGACACTCCTTGCTGTACCTTCTAGTGTAATCACCATCCACACTGGAACTAGCCACAAACTCCCCTATAGTAACAGAGGCTTACATCCCAGCAACTCTTTCAAAGGTCGAAAGATCGTAAATTGAAAATGCATTTATGCCGCCCACCTCTCAAATATTAGAACTCAGTGACAGTCACAGTGAAGGCCCAAATGGCTGTACCTGAGTTATATAGCAGAATGGGAGCTCTAGCTTGTTGCTGCCACCCAACAATGACAGAGTATCGGTTTGAATGTCATTGGACTGCAAAAGATCCCAATCCGACGCATGATTTCTACTGAAAATTATTGTGAGCTGTGTTTGTCTTATCTATAAAATCCAAAAAAAAAAAAAGAAGTCAAAGCATGCTAAATTGGTGACTATATTTGCTTCATTCGTAAACACATTCTTTCAGTTGTTTGGTCGTTGACAGATATACCAGAAGCACGTGTGCCCAAAAGTCTGCTAGCCTTTAAGATATAGGGCAAACAAAGTGAACATGGTTTTGGCTTTGGGGACTCAGAACAGTTGGAGAGGTGGGTTTAAACAGATGAACAGCAAAATGCAACATTAGGACTTTTACCTGGTTTGCTTCTGAACTCCTGATGGGGAGAAGTATATCTTGTCAGAAGAAATGGAGTCCCTGTGGTACCTTCCGACTTCTGTGTTTCTTAGAATTTTCCAAACCACTCAGGTACTGTGATGTTGCCTTTGCCAAGTATACACGGGTATCTCATCACATGCTACCCGCTGCAAGCTCTGCTGAAAATGTCACTTCCATAACAGTGCTGAAGACACAGTTGTGACACCTGATTGCATTCTGGAACACTTGGGGAATTGAGAGAGTATAATTTTCTTATCTAGCTTGATGAAGCTTCTTAACCAAACAATGAGAATTTGCCTGTATAGGGAAAAGACTTGAGAAAGAAGACGGATGGTTTTACCTATTGTTAAGTGTAGGATGTTCAGTCTATGGATTTGTGGTATACCATATGGGTTAATCTTTCAGATGTACAAAATCTGCCTTGGCAGGATTCTGTGATGGAGGGTATCTGGGTGGTAGTGATTCTGGAGCAAAACATGGTGTTATAAAGGAAAATAAGATAACCCTTACCTTGTTGTAAGAATTCAAAAACTTAATAGTGATTTCTGTATATTAAGTGACTACTCTGTACTATTTTATATATTAGCTCACTTAACCCCCCAAATAAATAAAATATTATCGTCACTTATATAGATAAATTTGAATGCAATAAAGTAATTTTCCCAAGTGCACGCATCTAAATGGAATAGCAAGGGTCTTCATTAATCTTTAACTGTCAACTTGATACAGTCTAGAGTCACCTGAGAAAAGAGTCTCAGGTCAGGGACTTCCCAGACCAGATTGGCCTGTGGGTATGTCTATAGTTGCTGGAGGTTACTGGGGTCACAAGGAGAAAATCTAAGATTATACACACTGTTGGTGGAGTTCACAAGAAGGAGGACATATCTGTTTAGAGAAGGCACAGCCAAGCACCATCCCTTCATAGACCCACCTGACTACCCCCACCTCATCTATCCACCCCACATCCATGCATCCCATCCCTTCATTGACCCACCTGTCTACCCCCACCCCATCTATCCACCCCACATCCATGCATCCCATCCTTTTATTGGCCCACCTGTCTACTTCCACCCTATCCATTCACTCTCAGACCCATGCATCCCATCCCTTCATCTTTGGTCCTCTTCTGCTCCATGTCTTCTCACTGCCACCCCTATCCCCAGTGAGAACTCAGTCCTCCTTCCCTGTTCTCTGCAGGGACCATATTATCATTTTCTGCTAAAATCCTCATCTTCCCTTAAGCCTGCATTTCTCTACCCAAAGACTGAGTATCTTGAGAGCACAGATTGTATGGCTCCACCCCTTGCTCATGCCTTTCGTGGGCTCTCCATATCTTAATAAGGTTGAGCTCCTTTGCCACAGCTATCCTGCCTCAGTGCACCATGGGCATTGCTCACTAGCTCCTCCCTGAGACTTGACCATGCCTTTTATTTCTGTGTCATCATTTAAGCTGTTTCTCTCCCTAGCAATGACTTTAGGAGAACCTGGGTACCCCAGGATCCATTTTTAAGTAGACATCCTATTCTAGGAAACCTTTCTGAAGTCCATAATAAGAATGCTTTTTCTTTGTATTTGAAGTGTAGACTATTTAAAGAGCCAGTTTAAGCTAGTATAAGAGTGAGATCCAAGAATCCTGGGCCTTTGCCATTTACTATTGCTGTAACTCTGAGCACACTGCCTCTGAACTGGGTTTCTGTGCCCATAAGATCATGTTGGAAATGATATTAATGTCTACCTGTTATCTCGATTCAGTGAAAAAGAATGACTAAGCATAGTTAATAAATATCTATAAATGGGTAAATATATACAGATGGAAATGATACCTATGCTTATCATTATCATTACTTTTTAAAAATGAAGTCATAATATTGATTTTCTGAGGAAAGCATCCTTTTGGAACTTGTATAGGCTATAACTTTGTCTTGAATAGCTCCCAAGTGTCAGACCATCCTCTTCCCATAATGCCCTGCGTCTAATGTGTGTATGTTGGTTTAGCATCAGTTTGTTTGTGGAGGCACTACAGACTGGTAAGTGTAAGCACAAAACCTGAGAACTCATGTCTCCTGATATATTCTACTCGAGGTCTGATACCTGAAAATATATAACCTGTGCCATGGTATAAAACTCTGGCTCACATATACTAGCATTTTCATGGTAGGCTCTGTCACAGCAAATAGAAGCTTGAGGTCTGGATTAGAAAAGTACAAGGACATGGTGGGTTGGTAGATGGATGCTTAGGAGAGGCTAAGGGGAATAGGATAGCTAATGATGGACAAATGGACGAATGGGTCCTCTATAGGTGGAAGTTGGATGAATGGGGATAGTCACATGGTAGATGAATGGTTAAGTGAGCAAATATATTGAAGGTAGAACAATGGAGGGTAAATAGATTAATAGTTGGGTGATGGGTTGATATAATGACATACTTACTATCTTGAACTCACCCTAAGTGCCTAAAGTAGTATAATGGAATATTTCATAGACAAGCAGAAATGGAATCCAGGTCAACTTCTATTAGTGTTGTGACCTCAGACAAAGTATTTAAGGTGTCTGAAAATCCCTTTCATTATCTTCAAACAGTTGTAGGGATTCTTGTGAAATTGTAGTTCTATGCTTCTGTCACTTCTTGAGGTGAAAAAGTACATATATGTGTAAATGTTTCTTTTAGTTTTCTTTCACAGTTTTACAGAGTATATAATGCATTCTGATGACTCTCCCTGCCACCCTTTCTTATTTCCCTTCCTTCTCTATCACCCCCATTCTTTCTTACAAATATCTTTCCCATATTCATAACTCTTCATTTTATTTTCCACTAGGGCTGTCTTTGTGACCATGGGTTTAGAACTATTCATTAGAGCCTGATGTGCTGAACAATAGGCACATGACTGTATATTATGCCTCTGTTGCCCCCAGAATCTGTTCGTTTTTAATAGTTCATCAGTAAATGGGAAAGCCTCACAGTCTCTGTCCCTATCCCTAGCTAACTAGGCAACAGGCTCCTCTCCTATGGTGCCAGTTCCAGGAGGCACGGTTGCTATGAGTTCATGATTGCCATGGCCATGTTGTGCATAGAAGATTGTGTTTCTCAGCCCTTCTCCCTATCTTCTGCCTCTAACATTCTTTCCTCCCCACCTTCCTCAATGTTCTATGAGCCTTAGGGGTGTAGTATAACTTTTTTGGGGGCTGAATCATTAACTCTCTTTTATTCTCAGCATATTTTTTAACTGGTGTTGAAAAATCTATATTCATACACAAGTACTCTTTGTTAGTTTTCTCAGAGACTAAAGCAGACCAGCTCACTTGACTCTCTACACTGTTTTGTCCACTTTCTACTTCTGTGCAATCCCTGCTGTGTCTCTTCACTCCGGTACTAGCTCCTGGAGGCAACAGTGACGACCTGATTGTCATCTGTTCCCAAGATGGCGCTTGGTTTTAGTAGAAAACTCAGAGTTTAGAATCACACAAGTGCAAGTATAGTATCAAAATCTGGATCCTTCACTTATATTTAGCAAGTTATCTCCTTCTCAATCTCCCTGACAGTCAGATGTCACTAATGCCTTAAAGTAGGGGTTAACGGGACAGCTGTGCAGGGAAGGTAGGCAGTGTGTCTGGACGACCATGACCAGGATAAAGGTAAGTCTCCCTTCTGCCGTGTGAGAGAGAGTAGTAGGCGTTGAGAGAGCACTTGTTGCACGCAATAGATTTCAGTGGATTTGAAATTCCATCCAGCCTCTGGGTTTTACTGGCTTTGAAGCTAATGCTTTCAATCTATCACCAGCGGAGTAAGAAATGCAGATGTGAAACTTCACAAATGGCTTCCGCACTTTGTAAATCCGGCATTTCAAGAGCCTGGCCGTGAATAGTGAGCTCAGCTTTTTCAACAAGTGCAGTCTGGTGTTAATGCAGCCCTGAGTATGGAGAGGACTTTGGAAACTGACCTCTTCTTCAGTGTCTGATGTGCTGTGGATACAGGGCTAGGGGATGTGAGTGCCAGGAGACCCAAGAAAATGCTCAGATAGCATGTAGAGTGACCCCACTTCCAGAGGAAATGATGACTAAGTCACATAACCTCCTTTGAGGTGAGAGAGAGAAAAAATATGCGCTGGGTGGTGAAGGCACCTTCCCTGTAAATGCACTTCTTAGGATAGACTCACATAATTACTTACCTTTGTTTATATGAGAACCAGGGACACTGCTACCAGGGGACCTTTAATTCCAGGCCACCTGCTCCCAAATCCATTATCTGAGGATTGGGAACTGCTGTGTTTTCCTGTGACATTAAATATGCATGCTGTCCTGCCCCTCCTGTTCTTCCTCCCCAGCAAACATTTTGTTGCCGTGATCTGACCATCGATGCCTGGTCTCTAGAGGTTGTGATACTCAGCTGCCCAGCACTGCTTCTGCACATGAGCAAACCAAGCCCCTGAGCAGGTGATTTACAGTCTCACAATGCACCTTTCCTTTACTTGAAGGCAGTGTTTCCCAAGCAACGCCCCCCCTGATAGCTCTGGAAAGGCTGTGAGATTCTATCGGTTACTCCTCTCATCTCTGTGATGAATCACATGACTAAAACCAGTGGAATGATACTTTCCCCTCCCCCACCCAGAGTAGGTCTTCCTTTCTCCATTAATCCAGAGGTGTCTTCTAAGTGATTTCAAGGGTTGAGGAAGTAACCTAAGAGTGCTTATTATTCTTTCAAAGGATAACAGATTCAGTTCTCAGAGTCCACATTAGACAGTTCATTAGTGCCTGCTTTAGGGAATCCAACACCCTCATCTAGCCTCCATGCATACACATGCATATGGACACACACACACACACACACACA
>JANHMN010000004.1:43929793-43948482 GCA_030674055.1 Rhabdomys pumilio | reverse complement strand
ACACACACACACACACACACACACACACACACACACACACACACACTGCATATGCACGAGCACATGGAGGAGGGGAGGGAGAGAAAGATAGATAAATACAAATAAAATAAATCTCTAAGTAATTCCAATCCAATCTAGTTGCCAATGAAAATTAACCCATTACAGTGACTTAAGAGAATTAAGAAACTTTGCAAAAACTTTGCCTTTCTATTCTTAGTGAATGAAGTCAACTAGTCTAGCGTCATACCAGTAAGTAAATCACTCACTCTTGTTATCCCATACTACTGAAGCTGTTCAGCTACAGAACCCCACTCTCTGTACAACATCACCCACCAGCTTCTTTCTGTAAATACCTCCTAGCCCTGGGTTTCTGGAGCCATACCCAGTCTGTAAAGGACTAAAGCTGCATGACATCCTCATTTATGCATGTGATTTAGTGTAGAAAGATGACAGTGATGTAGACATCCTAATGATGTACTTTAGAACTCTTGTGTAGTCATTGCCTCTTCTCAATTGCAGCAGCCTTTTGGGAAGACTGTTTCTTGTCCTCAACAAAACCCAGAGGCTTAGAGGCTTGATGGGACTGAAGACAGGGAACGGGGTTTTGGCATTGGTTCCTGATGGTGCACGCTTCTTGGCCTCTTCCCTGCAGGAAGACGGATTCTTGGTCTGGCTCTGCTGACTAGTGCCTTCTGCCCCCTAGATTTTAGCATTACACTTTTATCCTATGTCTTACCTGGTCGGGCTTGGACATTTGTATCCTCTCAAAATTCATGTATTGAAATTTTAACCCCAAAATGATGGTGTTTAGAGATAGGGTTTTTGAAGGTCCACTTTCAGGAAGGTGCATGTTTAGGAAGGACTCAGCTCTCCTAAATGGGAATAAAGGCCTCTATATTGATTCCTAGCTCCTCTATCTCTTTTTCTGTATGAGGATAATAGGCATGTCTCTTCACATAAGGTTGAGGTAAGGAAGGAGTCACCTTGAAAGTAGAGACTAAACCTTTACAGACACCAAACCAGCTGGCACCTTATCCTTGGGCTTCTTGGTGTAGAACAATACACTCCTATAATTTATAAACTGTTTTCTCTAAGATAAGATGTCATTGCAGCATGAATGAGCAAAGACACTACTTTATGCAATAACTAATTCAAATGAGGTTCTGATTGGGCAAGTGATGATCCAATGTCACATAGCTATCTACACCTGGAACAAGAAGCCTGCTGAAGATGAGGACTCGGTGTGTTCTGAATGTGGAAGAAAGCTTAGAAAGATGGGAGAGCGAGGAAAATGAGTAACTGAGAGGCTGGCGAGGTGGGACGTATGTTGTCATTGCCAGCTTTGTGGAGACTAATTACAGTCACTGATCCACTGGGCCAGCTAGCTGCCTGCCAAAGTGCCTGGATCAAACAATAACACTTGAACACTTACCAGAGTGACTTGTGATGACTTAGAGGGACCTCGTTTGTCTAGGAACTTGTATCTGTTTGAAAAACAATTGAAACCCTTGAGTTAAGATAAGAGGTCTCACAGCAGCAGCAGCAGCAGCAAATCCATGAACTCATCTTCAGTTGCTATTTAAATGAACCAAGGAGAGCGCAAGCATGGAACATTTACTAGAGACACCTCTAGGCAAGTACAGGTCAGACAGGCTCTCTATCCTCACAGAGTGCGCCAACAGGGCAGAAAGAGAAAAGGCCTGTTCATGAAGAGATAGTGCTCACCAGGCACGGTGAGGAACCTCTGAAAGGAGACTACATTACTGAAAAGAAGCTTTGGAAGGTGATGTTCGGAGGTGATCAGGTGAAGAGGAATATGACTGAAGGAAATAAAGCTGCAATAGATAAACAGAGATGTGTCCACATTCCAGTGAAATGATGCTGACCAAGCACGGGGAGAAGATTCATGATGGAGGGCTAGTAAGTTAGTCCAGAGGCAAAAGGAACTTACTACCAAGCCTAATAGCCTAAGTTCATTCCCTGGGACCCACATGGTAGAAGAAGACAATTGATTGTCATAAGTTGCCCTCAGACCAACATAAACGATTCTGTGGTATGTATGCACACTCACCCCCTTCCCAAAAGAAATCTTTTAAAAGATGTAATAAGATGATTAGCTGAAAGTGTGGATAATTTTAATATATATATATATATATATATATATATACAATTAGACCATAAAACTATGGCATGCCAAACCAGGCTATTTCCCAAAAATGTAGCAGCTTCAATGCCAAGAATGAAAAATAGGACACAGGCTTGTGTTTAGTTTTAAAGAAGGACTAATAATGATCTATCTGTTTTGATATGTAAATAGAGCTAATGTCTGAGAGACTATAAGCTCATGGGAATGTGGAAAAAAAAATCCTCAATAGGAGTTTGAATTGAGGGTCAGGAAATTGAGTTCACATTATTAAAGGGCAGGAAGGTTAGAGCTGATATCCGGGTTATGCTAATCCACTTTAATTATGTCATCCTAGAGGACAGGGTCCACTACTTATATCTCTGTAGTCTGTACCCATGTATGAGCTGCATGCACCCAGCATCTTTGCTGTGATGAGTTTTCTCTCTGTGAGAGGGGCTCTTAGAGCAGCCACCCCTGTGCATACTATCCTATCACATAGTCTGGAAGCAAACAGGAACCTAGCTACTCCTCAGGCAGAGTGTGGTTAAGTAGATACACAGGTAGCAAGCACATGCTTTACATTTTCATCTGCAATGATGGAGAGGAACATGTCTATCTATTTCTAAAGCCAAGATGTTGCTGAAAATGAGCCCCTTCCCAGCCCTTCCTAGTGGCCCTGGGTTCTCTGTGCTTGATTTGTCTGTATTCTGAAAGGATTGCAGGCTCCAGAGAAGCCTCAAGCATCTCCAGATCTCCTGAGCCTGTGCTTTCCTGCAGGAGACTCAGGGATTGTCAGGCTGGGCTGAGGATTGGAATAGGATCAAGCAACTGTTGTGATTCTCTTCTGCATTTCCTGTTTCCCTGCGGGCATCTTGGCCTTGGTCTAGTAGCAGTAGGAAGTACTGACAGTTAAGGCCCTTTCTTTCTGGATAGCTTCCTCTATGGAAAAATAAAAAGAGCCAGAATGATTCTATACCAGGAATCATTCATCAAGTCAGTGTGAGACCTCAATGTTCTTTTATTAGAATCAGAGTGGGGAAGTGGCCTGAGTTCTGGAAGTGCTTTCCCCAACCCCCTCAGTCAGAGCCTGACCTTTTCTGGAGACCTCCTCCACAGTATGGGTTAGTGACACTGCATTCCCTCACTTTGGTCAGGTCATATTCCTATCTATACAATAGGCTGTGTGTGTGCTCGATACATTGTCTCAGCGATCAGACACGCTTATGAGTCCCATAGAGAGCATTAAACTCTCTATACATGTTATCACTATTATCATTGTTAACATCCTCAATGCACTTATTTAATGAAGACTCAGAGTGCAAGGAACACACATAAAGTCCTAAGTAAATCCAACCAGGGTAAAATATACAGAATTCCAAATACAACAAAGCCAAAATTCATGTATTTCACACTATAGTGATTAAAAGCCAAATGAATATATAGAACCAGCTAACACAAGGACACCATTTTTAACACTGCTGGATCTCTGTGCAGTTTGTTTCCAGATTGCTGAAATTTTATTCTCAGTGCACTGTGAAAAAAACTGATATTCCAGTCAACACAAGCTCCTGATAAAATGCCTCCTTTTACACCAATTTATAACTTCAGTCTTTTGTTATAACATAAGGATGCCAGAAAAATGGGAAAATCAGCTTTTAAAACCCCTTGATTAAAATATTAATGACAAGTGCTGTTAGCTGACTTAACATTTAAATTACCACCAAGCCTAAAGACCAGAGTTCCATCTTCTTGTCCCACATGGTGGAAGGAGAGGACTGACTCCGGCAAGTTGTCCTTTGACTTCCACCCACACCTCATGGCTCACAGTGACTTAAAAGTATTAATAAAGGCGATGACAGTAGTAAGCACACGTAGAGCCAGGTCTGTGGCCACCATACTGTATACCACATGTGGTAGCAGCCACAGTTGGTATAATTGCTTGCTGTGTGCTGATCCCATAGCTAATTACCTTAAGTGCATGACAAAATTTAGAGCATCCTCTTAAGAGGAAGGCATCGTCACTACTCCTGCAGCATAGGCCCAGAAAGGCAAAGACACTTGCTCAAGAACACATGGATAACAAGTGGCAGATCCCACTTGACTCCACAGCCCACATTCTCAACTACTGTGCTAGATTAGTTATTTCTATCAAATATGAGAAGACTTGAAGGAGACGCCAAATTTGTAATATGTACTCATTTATCTCCTGCTTCTTCCTGAGTAATTCCCTGGGTATAATTCTCCAAGACTATGCAAATTTACAAAAGCAGAGAGTGATGTCCAGTACTACTCAGGAGACGTATATCCTAGCAAAGCTGGTCTTGGAGATGTCGGCCGCTCACCATTCCTAGGACATGACACATCTCTTACACATCACTTATTCTTGCACACATCAGAGATCATTGTACCACATCCCTGTACAGGACTGATGCTCACAAGCTATTGAAAATTAATTGAAAGAAGCAGGAAGGAGGTCAGCATGCTTTGTATTTGTTTTTAAGGGTAATAATCAGCTTAGACTGCTAGTGCTAGAATCTGCAGCTGCTCATTTCTGTATGTATGAGACCATAAGACAGGGTAAATAAGGTCTTGGGAATTATATATATAAATCTAAGATTATATATGTGTTTGTATAACATATAATTTTATAGCAACCCTCTTATTTCCCTGTTTATGTGCATTCCAGATTCCACTGCCACAGGATGATGCTATATAAACACATATTCATACGTCTGTATGTATATATATATATATATATATATATATATATATATATATTCACAGTAACTGAGATGCTGAGTTGACAAGTTACTGTGAAAACCTAGATGTTTACGCTACATGTTTTAAAATAGTCTATGCCATTTCTACCGTTCATTCGATGCACACGCCACTGAGTATTTTACACCCAGTGCTGTATGGTTGCATGCGGCTCTGTGCAGCAGAGTGGGAAGAGGAAGGAGCTTGGCAGGTACAAATGTTCACTTGCCTCTTCCTGGCTGGGCCACCTTGAGCAACCTGACTAGTCCCTTTAAATCGATGGTTCTCAACCTGTGAGTTGCAAACCCTTTTGGTGTTCACATGTCAGATATCCTGCAAATCATACATTACAATTCATAACAGTTGCAAAATTACAGTTATGGAGTAGCAACAAAATAATTTTATGGTTGGGGGATCAGCACAACAGGATGAACTATACTAAAGGGTTGCAGCATCAGGAAGGCTGAGAACCACTGCTCTAAGTGCTTGTAAATGTAACTAATTATAATTACCAGGGGACACATATCCTTCATAGAGACCATCCATAGGGGAAAGAGCTTTCTATCCTGCCTCCAGCTAGAAGAATGAGACCCTCTGCTTGCTCTACATTTGCCCTTGTGGGTCTCCAAGAGGCCAGAATGTCTCTTCTGCTGACTTCTTGGTGAGAGTATCCCATCAAAGCCAGCCCCTCTGCAAGCGCCCAGAATACACAAGCTCATTTGTCACCTCCCTTCATGTCAGTGTGCCCTCTTCAAGGAGTCCACAGAGCAGAAAGCTGTAAGAAGCTTCATTTTTGTCTCAGGCTGGCATTTTCTGTAGCCCAACTTCATCAGAAAGAGCATAGTCTCTATGTGCATAGCCCCTCTGGTTTGGGGAGGTGATATGAGAAAGCAGGTAGATAACAGCTCTCACACTCCAGTGCTTCACAGGCAGATGAGATGGTTCAAGCAAGATCACATGCTGAGAATCTCACAGAGCCTGGCATGGTGATACATGTCTGTACTCTTGGTACTTGGGAGGCTGAGGCAGGAGGATTAGGAAGTCAAAGCTAATCTGTACGTATATAATGACTCAGAAAACAAACAAGTAGACCTAATACTAGCATATGATGTTACACACAGTAGGTGTTTGTTGCTTGCTATGTCTGCCTTTTGCTATCATACTGATTGCAAACTGACACACATGTGTACACAGCAACCTGAGATTTGTAATTTTCTCTCTCTTCTCTGCCCCAGTGTTAAGCACACAATGTCAGGCATGTACTAAGGAAGGTTTTGTTTGTGACTGTTAAACGGAAGAGGCTAACACCAATTAGTAAAGTGCCCTGCTTTTCCAAACGGTAACTTTGAGGACCAGAGACTCTAAATGCCTGGTTTGAGATCACACAGCTCACAAGGGAGCCCAGGACCCCTGGCAGGTCTTGTCACTCAACACCACATGATTTAAGAGAACAAAGGGCAACAATATATTCTATAGAGGGTAAATTACCAGGCTGCCGAACAACGAAGAGCTTTGTCAAGGTAAAATGCTTCCATTTTGATAGAAGAACAAGAGAACTCCCAAAATACTTCCCTTTTGACCTACTTAGCTATTATTCATCTTTCTCCTGCCCCCACCCTCATCAACAATTACCTCACCTTGGAAAATCCTGCTATAGTTCATCATTCTATCCTTGGCTCTGGTTTAAAAGATGTTCTCAGATACAGTGGGGCTTTCGCAAAACCTGCCCCAAGAAGACACCAGAAATGATGGGGGGCCACATCTGGAGCCTCTATCTTCCCTCAATGGCATGTTCTAACACACTCAAGGAAACTCAGCAGAGAAACAGGAAAGAATAAGAATTCTCAGTTTTGTGGAGTTATTTCTCTGGCCTTAAATACCACTCTGTCCTTAGAGTACCTTACTGTTCTAGCTCCAGGCTAGATCTGGAGAGAGGTGGTGACCATATGGAGTGTTCTTTCTTTCCTGCCTTGGGGGGAGTTATGCTGTAAAGACAAACTTTTTCACCTTGAGAGATCTGAGAAGAGGAGGGGAAGAGGCAGTTATAGGAAAGCAGCATGGAGAGAAACTGAGAGACCACAACTCTCCCATTCTGTCACACGCTGAATTGTTTTTTTTTTTTCAATTCAATTCTTCTGGAATTTTAATTCTCCACTTCATTTTTCTAGAAAGTTCATAGCCACCCTTCCAAACCTGCTCATTCTGTGTTTTGGTTCTGCCTTCATAGTTCTTATGTTACATACAAAGTAAATTACAATGGGTATCTGTAATTTGTCTGATCTGACTATCTTTCAGAAATTTCTTTATTTTCAATTGTAATTGTCACTGCCCTGTCACTTTCCTATTGAAGACAAGTCCTTGATTCAGATAAATTATAAGATACATGGCGGTCACCTAGGCAGGAATTGATGGGACTGGTTCTTTAACACAGGGCAACTGGCCTGCACAGCTCAGTCTCTCTTCTGTGCTGTGAAGCTGCCTGCTCTATACAAAGGATCCAAATGGAAATATGCGTTCTACCCTCAGCTGATGCCTGTTGGAAATAATAACTCAATTTCATTCCTGTAGCTGGCTATGATTTACCATTCATAGTAGACCACCTCATTGGGTCCATAAAACGAAAATGTGAGGTGAAGTAGGTTACTTTCATTTGTAACTTACTTATCCTTTTAATATTGTTGCGTTACAGGCAAGGAAACAGATGTGCAATGATATGTTTTGACAGTTAGCAACTTGCAGGAAATCCCCCCAACCCTGGTCTGGCAACTCTAAGTACCTTACCATTGTGCATTTCACAGGGGACCAGTGAAGGGGTGTCAGTCACCACATAGTTTAATACTGTTGACACCAAGATACCCTTCTCTGTTCTAGTTGTCAGTAGACTTTTCTTCCTTTGGCCATGGCGGGTACCACGTTGCATGTCAAAATCAAGCAAAGACTGGCAGACCTCAAAGTGTGTTGAAAAAGAGCCTTCCCTGTATCTAGATGGTAATATCATCTACTTCATTTGTGGCTACAGAATGGAATCTCAACACTTAATTTTTTGTTGATATATGCAAGATACATCGTTGTGGCAAAGCTTGAGGGTGCATGGTATGCAGTGTCATAATACTAACTTGACCCTTTCCTACTCAAGAGCAAGGAAGGATCTGAAAGAGATATTATTAGAAGAAAATTCCAAATCTTTGTTTATTTTGAAAAGTACAAATTTCTCTCTCTTCTTTCTCCACTATTTTTCTCCCCTGTCTTCCAGTCCCCAGGTCTGGTAGCTCAGAGGTAACATTGCTTCTAGTTCTATATCACAGCTGGTGGAGATGAACTTTTGTTGCACTCAGGAAGAATGGAGAGTTAGCTAGGGCGGGTCTTCTAGGTGGGGAGGGTGAGTAGATGTGTGCATTGGCAGTCATTTTAGACAGGATGCCTAGTGCTGCCAGTGCAAAGGAGTGCAGAAATGTTCTGAATCAAACATGCTGACAGAAAATCTAGTTTCACTTGAACATGAATCTGTATACAGTATTTTTATAGGTGGTAGAATAAACAGAGGAAAGGGAACATGAACACTCTAAATCTTTTTTCTTGGGCACAGAGGCATAGATAGAGTCACCTCATTGCATTCATAATAGACATTTTAGAACAAGGAGTTAGCAACTTTGTCAGAGACTCAAAGAGTGCCTGAACGCCGTGCTATGTTGGGTGTTGATCCCATAGATGTGGAGAAGACATGGGGCTGGGGAGTAACGCAGGCTATTCTGGAAACTGATCCTGTGGTGTCAGAGACCACAACACCACAAAAACCCTTGTGGTCCAACGTGGGAACTAGAGGTGCTACTTGATGAGATGGAAAAAAAAATCAAAGATTCCATTTTCCTCCTAATGTCAAGTCAAATAAATGGAGCTAGATAAATGTAGAAAAAAAAATTGAGATAGTAGCAAAATTGCCTGGAAGCAGAATGTTTTTCAGAGTCCCTAATGAGGTGTCAGGGAGCCTAACGAGATGAAACTCCCCACCCTACACCTAGTTTTTCAGACTGTCCTTTTCATGCAGTCATAATTAAGTTGTGAAATTGGAATTATATCCCATCATTAAAGTCGAAGGCTAGCTTTGCTTCATTCTTACTTCTTGGAAGATGTGACTGCATAACCCTCCCATCTGCAACCTCTTCTCCCACGGTTTCCCTTGATGTGGCTGCAGGCTATAACATGGTCAGTTTAGATTGTGATTAAGAAGGACTGTGTGGTTCTTCTGCATTGATTTTTGTATTTAATTCCATCATTCTCAGTTAGAAATGAAAGGTTTTGGTGCCATTGGCTATTTGCAGAAGGAAAGGGCATACAGGAGAAAGAAGCATGCACTAGAGCCAGCTGCCCTATTGTCTCTAGATATGTGGGGACCACCTTGAGTGTTTGGGGGTGCCACCAAGAGGGACTCATTATTCCTGAACTATTGTGGAAACAGACACAGGTGATAAGGTCCCTTAGGGAGAACATCAAATCCAGATGAGACTTATTCCAAAGCCATGCCTTTTACCTCCACTGTTAAAAAAAAAAAAAGAAGAAGAAAAAGAAAAAAGAAAAAAAAAGACAACTACATTTTTATATGTACAGGCCCAATGACAGGATCCCCACTGAGAGCCACTGACTGCCCTCATCAAGTGTCTTCTGTACTTTGCTAGTACATGTTCAGGTAAATTATTTCTATGGGGTGTTTGTACTCAGAAGAGAATCTAATAGATTTATTTCAAACCACATGCAGATTCTATCTCTCCTTGTAACCAACCCACTGTGTGTAACCTTGCAAGTAGGGATAGGGAACTCCAGAAGATAAGATGTAAGATCCCAGAGGATGAGGCCAGCTAAAACATTTTAGCGACCAGGGCCAGTGTTAGAATGAGGAAGCTATTTGGAAAACAAGTCTTTTTATTCTTTGGACTTTTGGGGATGTGAGGAGAAGGCACAGTGGAATGGGGAAGAGAGATGAGTAAAGACTAGCTGTGCACAGGAGAGCGTCTGGCTCTGTGTCCTATGAGCTCAAAGTCCCCAAAGAGCAACTAGAATAACTCACTCACACAGTAAATAAAGTAAAATTCAAGAACTTACTGTCACAAACCCACAAGTCACTACAACTGAAGAGTGGCTGACCCTGCAAGAGAGTAGCTGTAGAGGCTCCCCTGTCGTCAGCCAGAGAGGCTTCAAACCCAACCTTTGCACCCACTTGACTGGGGCACTTAGCTTTTTGCCCCACCAACTACACTAGTGGGTACCTGAGTCTCTAGGCCTGGCTTTGTTCTCTCTGTACTGTCACTGTCATTTTGATGTGAAAATGGAGATACGTTTTCATGATGCTGTTTGAAACCTTAGGTTCGGGGTGTGTTTTAGAACTGAGAAAGTCTATAATGTGTATGTATTACTTAATATGGAAAACCCATACCCCGGGCTTGAGGCAACACCCCTACTCATACACAACATATTTACAATTCTAAAATGTATGAATACATGTAAGCAGTCTTCTGTCAATTTAGGTCGGTTTAGATCTAACTGCTGAAGTTAGTTAAGCACACTCAGCGCGATATGCATAAAAATATAGGTACACAAAATTGAGTTCTCAGAGATTTTTGGATTTTATAGTTCAGACAAGAGACTGAAATGAAGATTTGTTAAAGCCTTGTCACTATTAAAATGGTGCTTATGTGTGCTGAATGCTGATTCTGTGCCAGGTACTGTACAGCGCAAATTTTCACTTCCTGCCTAAGAGGCTGGAACTCCTGATGATTATAGTATCACTGTCCACATGTAACAGTCAACACGCATGCAGTGCAAGTGCTAGCCACTGGTCACATGAGGTTATTTACATATAAATTAATTGATTTCTTAAATTAAAATTTACTTCTGTGATTTTAGTATCAAGGTCTGATTTTAGTATCTCATGGGGCTAGTGGCGAACACTGGGCAATCTCAGGTATCTAGGAGTTCCCATATTAGATGGTATGGAACATGCCTATAAGAGCAGAAAGTTCTACTATGAAGTACTGGTCTACCACCTGAATAGTATAGCAGCTATGTGAATAGATTCTGAACCTATACTGTCCAGATTAGTATTTCCTAAGTATGTTGTCTTTGCTATTTTGTTTTACTTCATTGCTCCTAAGTTTTCTCAAGTAGAAAAAGAGAATGAAAATGGTGCCTATAAGTAGGCTTTTTCTCTCCCCAGATGACACAAGTATGAGACAGATTAGGTTAGATTGAAAGTAGAGCAAAGCAGGTTTATTAGAAGGTAGCTCTTGGATGGCTTCACCAGTCACAGGTGGAGGTCAATGAAGTTTCACATCCAGGATAAAACAAGGGGCTTGTATAGAGCTTAGGCAAGGAGTGATGCCACGTCAGCTAGGAGCTAAGATTGTGTCCATATGTAGTCAAAAGCTGAACTCCTGGGTGGGCACTTTAGGTGGGTTACCAGAAATACGGAGATGAGAAGTGATGACATGTTAGCCAGGAGTTTTCTTTGTGCAGACAGGGTTGGGGGAAGGAAGGCAGACAAGGCCTCCCAGCTTGTGCAGGGTTATCAGTGGTTCTAGACTAATACATGCTTCGCTGATGGTTGTGAAATTTAAGTGAGTTACTGACTGTGATACTTTTAGGACAGTGGTTGGCATGTAGTTATTATTATTTTGTATGACTGTTGGTGAAGTGGTTGTCAAGGCACACGGTGCTTTGACCTCACAACCCTTTGCCCATAACCTCCAGGCTACCTCTGTTCTTGTTTGTGAATGAATGAGTGAGTCAGTGAGTCTGGAAGTACTTACTTAGAAGCCATGAGCAAGGACCCTCTACTCCTGTCTGATCTCCCAGTGTTTACGATCAGACTAAGAGGAAGAGGCTCACCATGAGCCATGGGTATCTTTTATTGATTCCTCAGAGGAAGACTCAGTTCATATATTTTACTTCCATTGTTCCATTTTCCTGTTTCTAATCTTAGTTTTTTGAAATCAGATATAATGAGGCTATTGTGAGGCATGGCATCCACTGTCAGGACTATATATTTGAGATAATATGCTGCAGCTTCATTGATTCTGTGTGACAGCAGTCAAAACAGAAATAAAGTGACACAACTAATTCCAGGCCACTCAGTGAAGCATCAGAACCATTTGGGAGAGTGGTGGCAGCTTGGGTTTAGACATTAGTGATGTCTGCATGGGATTACAAGGGAACCCAGGACCAGAGTCAGTAAGCCTGGCTCAGGTTCGTCCTGACCTGAACTTGCTCAGCAGTGTCCTTACTTCAACTTCTGTGCCAGCTTTGTCATTTGCAACCTGGAATAAAATTTTGACTCTACCTCTGCCATTTATAATACAAGCCAGGTAGAACGCAGAGTAAGAACTTCGTAATCATAAGGCTCTGAGCACATGTGGGTCACTTACTAGTTCAAACAGTGGCTTTCTTCAGAAGGACAGGATGCCTCTGAGCTTTGGAAGAGCTAAATGGAAGTGTTTGTTATGCCTTGGAAACTGAAATCACTCATAACATAATGATCACCACTCTGTCAGTAACAAGAAGTATCTATAGTATTGATATAAATAGCCATTGATAGACTGGACTTTGTAGGCTTCCTAAAAGAGGACTTGTAAGTCCTCCAGCAAAGACACCATGTTTTAGATAATTCTTTGTCTTGTTTGTAGACTAATTTTGATTTTATCAATAGGAAGAACTGTCCCCTTTATAAATTTGTAGGGGCTTTTTTTGGATAGATAGATAGATAGATAGATAGATAGATAGATAGATAGATAGATAGATAGATAGTGTTCCATTGGGCATGGAAACCATGTGTTTATATTTGTAGCATACGAGAGACTGAATCAGAATAGCACAACTGAGGTCAGCCAGTCTGGGTTGCCATGTTAGAGAATGGTTGACCCTCCCCCCACCCCTGCATGCTGGATGTTTCTGCAGAATAAACACTCAGTGTCTTTGCATGCTATCTGAGTCTGACAGAGGCAATCTGTGACAGACCAGAGCTGGGGCACCTGCTTCCAACTCATAGCCCACTCATCAAGCAAGTTTAAGAAATATGTGACAGGCTGGAGAAATGGCACAGTAAATAAGAATGGTTGCATGCAAGTCTGATGACTCAAGTTCAATACCTGGAACGCTTGTAGAAAGTTTGATGTGGCAGTATGCATCTATCTGTAAGGAGAGGTAGAAGCCAGGGCTAGAGTGTGGTGTGCAGCAGAAATAATGAGACCCTGTCTCAAAGACATGGAAGGTGACAACTGACTCTAGAAAGTTATTCTCTGAACTATACTCTGTCACACGCCTGTTCTTGCACGCATGTGCCTGTGCATGCACACATATGTAAACAAATAACATTAGAAAAGCTAAGAGTTCAGTGGTGATGAGGACGCAGAGGTAGGAGTTGGATGAGCCCTGTGTGTGTTACAAGTACCTGATGATGGCTTTGGTAATGTACCTGGAATATTTGGAGCTCTTGGCTACTGTGTTAGACAGGATTATGCACAGCAACAAGACAGGTCATAACTCCTAACTTATAGTGGCTTCCACAAAGTAAATTTTACTTTGCTCATTTTATAAGAACTTCTAGAAATGGGGTGTTTTTAGCATTAGTTTAGTAGTTTAGAGATGCCTCCAGGGTTTAGGCTCTTTCCACCTTACTAAGTCCTATTTACAAGTCAGCTACTTCAGAGTATGCGTCATCCCACTTTCTAGGAACTACAAGGAAGCAAAACCAAAAGCAAATGATTTCTTCTTCTATGAGTAGATTTCCACTTCTTTTTAACACCTTAGACTGTTATCTGGCCATACAACATAGAGAAGGTTGAGGAATTGCACACTGCCATTGGGATCACCCTTTGTCATCTCCTTTGTAGGGTGATATTTAAAAAAAAATTAAAGAATTATTAAGGCATGAGGGCAGAGCAACTTCAGTGTATGCCAACTCTAGGCCCTGGCTCAATTGTAATGAAACATAATGACAGCACTTTGACTTTGCCTGCCAAGGGGTGACATGGAGTTAGAAATGGAGTTGAGAGTATTTATATTACTGTACCATGTCAGCAAAAGTTACAAGTAAATAAAGTTATGTGACTTTAAGTTGTTTATGTAATACTCATCTCCTGCCATTGTTGCATTTGAGCAATGGGAATGAGCAGTGGAAATGCATAAACGAACGGGCATAGCTTTCTTTCAATAAAACTTTTACAGAAACAGACCAGGAGGCCAGGTTTGGTCTTTGAGATACTGTGATTGACCCTGCTTGGGGTCAAGCTCCATGTTAGGGAAAATTGATAGCTGATGGGCATTGGGACCAAAGTCAGTGTTGGCCATCTCTGGCAGCCTCTTTCTAGGTAATATCAAAGGGATCGTGTCAACATTCTCTTGTTTTTAACTAGCTATCCTCCCTTCTGTCCATTTCCTCTCTCTTCATGATGCTCTACTTACCAATGTCACATACCAACAACACCATGAAGCCATTCACTCTTAGGAGGGCAATTTTAAATCTTTGACTTTGGAGAGTGTTTATCATTGCCTACATTTATTTATATATATATATATATATATTTATATATATATATATATATATATAAATATATATATATATATATATATATATATATGGAATTCTACAAAATTGTAAAATTATAGAATTGCTTTGCATAATTTTAAAGCAGGACAACTCTTCCTTGAGACAGGTTTTCATGTTTGTAGATACTACTGTGTTTCAAGGACCTTGCATATTTCTCAAGGACTTCACATGTTTCCTGGCATGGTATTTATCCTGTCTGAGCTCTTCTCGTCTCTGCAGTATCATGGACTGCTGAGGGAATCTACTAATTACCACAATAGAGTTGTTGAAATCAGTTCCCCTGTTATGAGAAACCCCTGGGGAATCTGGTCCACAAACAAACCTATACTCACTTTTAGTTGATGGAAGTTCACCTCAGCTTTTGAGAACAGATTCTTTAGGATGCCAAAATGGGTGATACTGATGAAAAAGCTTGTCAAAGTCTGATGTTTCCTGAGGCAAAGTATGCAAGCCTGATGCCAATCACATGAGGAAGGTCCTCAGCAAGTCATTTGCCTGAGGCTCATGAGTCACTAGTTCATCCACACCAGAATCTCGGGGGTTGTCCTTTCCGTGTTCCTACTCTGTGTATCTTCCATCCCATCAGAAGCTGTGTCCATTTTGAACAGAATCCTGCACATCTCCGTATCTCACCAGGATGGGCAGGAGGCAAATCCTGAAAGTCCCTATCTTCCTGTACCTGTTTTATGCTCCTGCATCTGTGAGGCATACTTTCAACACTTGTCCAGTAATACCATAAATGCACCTTTGTGTGTTTCCCTTACTTGCCTGTGAGTTCTAAGGTGGGTCTTCTTCATTGTCTATGACAAACATGGAAGCAGGCATTCAGACAGAATTCAATTGATATTTTACCCATTTCTCTGCTCATAGTTGAGCTGTATCTCAGAGTGTGGATTTGACCAGTGTTCAAATCCAGGCTCCAGAGAAGAATGTTTCCACAGTCTTTAGAAGCTTTTGTTTTCTAAGTAGAGTTTCTAGTTTGAATCACACTACTTACAGAGATAGCATCAGAGTAGACTTTAGGAGTATGATGATTTTATACATGTCACTGGCTGGAGCAGTTTTAGAAAAATCATTCAGAAGATGATTACTGTGAGGTTACTAAGCACTGGACACTGAGTTAGGAATTATGGATTTTATGAACAATGATGTGGGATGAAATATCGTCCAGACAGGCATTTTCACTAGAAATATGCTAAAGGTCTCATTTATTATTATTTTTATCAAATACCTGTGAGGTATCTACTATTATCTCCACTTTTTTTAATAAATGAGAAAACAGTCCCAGTAATGTTTGGAAATATACATCTGAGATTTGAAAGATTGTACAAACATCATCTCTGCTTATAATGAACTTATTAAAGAAATGGCCCTGTCTTCAGCATGTATTTATTCCAAACGTCTTTCTGGAATGCCTATTAAGTGCCTATCCCTGTTCTAGACTCTTGGAGTAAAGCTTTGAACTAGGTAAACTAATTCCTTTTCCTTAAAGAAACATCATTACCCTACAGAGGATGTGGACAATGAACAAGTCAGTGTATACGAGAGAAAAGACTCTGGGTAGAGACAAATGAAAAAACTGGGTAGAGGATGTTGGGTTGAGGACACTTTCTTAACAACATTGCTTAAGCTAAGACTCATAAGAGTTGGTAGCAGAACTGAGGTGAGAGGATGCTGGACAGAGATGACAGTAGACACAGCAGCATGATTGCCAGGGGACAAGAAGAGGCAGAGCATGTGCTATGGATAGACTCAGAATGAGCACAATGGACTCAGATTTGTGCAGGGCCTTGCTTGTAGACTATTAAAAAGCTGTCACATTTAGTCCAAATAAAGTGGGTCGTTATGGAAGCATCCTAAGCCACTAAATGCCTGGTATGATTTTCTGAATACTCTTGGATACTTTGTGAAGAAAGGATTAGAACCAAGAGGAGGATTAAGGAGAATAGGAGGCTTAGAATGTTGAGAGAGGAGGGAAGAGGGAGATAGAGAAAAGAGGGAGACGATGGGAGGAATGAGGGAGGGAGGGAGGGAGGGAGGAAGGGAGGGAGGGAGTGAGAGACAGAGAGAGAGACACAGAGAGTCAGAGAAAAAACAGAGACAGACAGAGGCAGAGAGACAGAGAGAGAAACAGACAGACACAGATCCAGAGAGAGACAGAGAGAGGCAGAAACAGAGAGAGACAGACACAGAACATGGGAATGAGCACATAGTGGCTTAGACTAGAACAGTCATAGTAGAAATGAAGAGGTGCAGGCTGGTTTTGCATGGAATGAGTAAAACAGACCTCAGTGAGTTGTGAGCAGAATGGGCACAGGTCTTACTGAAACACAAAGAAAAGCACTGTGAGGCTGGGACAATGGCTCAGTGGTTAAGAGCATTTGCTCTTGCAGAGGATCTGGGTTCAGTCCCCAGCACCCACATCAGATATCTTACAAATAGCTGTACCTATAGTTCCTGGAGATCTGATGCTCTTTCTGTCCACTGTGAACACCTGCATTCACACGGTACACACATGTTGGGGGAATATTTAATGCAGTGAGACCAGATCTGGCTTATAGTTACAGAGCCGCTATGTTCCCGACTAGACTAGGCCAGAGGTGCCCACTCAGGAGGCCAGAGGTACCAGCCATGCCATTCATGCATCACCACTGTGGCTCTGCCAATCTTCCATGCTGTCTCCACAAAGCTGGGCTGAGTCCATACCATCCCACCATCTACGTGGTACCTGGTAGAAAATGAGACTCTAATGTTTAAAGATTATCCAATGGCTTTATATGTTTGGTAATGCTCAATATAACAAGATGCCCACACAATTGGAGGTGTTTTCCAATTAACTAACCTAGATATGAGTTGTTACCCAAGATTGCTCTCGGTACATGTGTGATCATCCTTGGCACCTACAACTCTGCCTCCCTTGCTCCTCCCCTTCCTCTCCTTACTCCTCCTTTTCCTCTCCTTACTCCTCCCACCTTAGCTCCTCCCAACTTGTGGAAAAAATATGCTGCCACACACATACACACACACACACACACACACACACACACACACACAACTAAAATTTAGAACAAAGAAAAGCATGAAAAATATTTCATTATCCTCTGATCTAGAGGTTTTCTAATTTTGTTCTAAGGAAACGCCATGTGCCATGAGATGTTTAAAGTGGATTTTAGAGAAAAGAAACAAATGCCCTCTTGTGACATAAAAAACAAACAAACAAACAAACAAACAAACACTGCCTAGTCAGCACTGCAAAGCAATGCATGCTCAGAGTTATACAAAGCTCACCGTCAGTGTCACTAACGTAGCTTTTCCTAAGTGTGCTTGGCTCTGGGAATGCCCTGCTCCCCACCCCCCAGATCCTTGTCCTGAACCAGTTTCCTGAGACTAAGATCATGGCTAGAAGGATCTCCCTATGTCCTTTCTACTCTGTTCATTTTAAGATGAGTCCAACAAAGTGACTTGTCCAAGATCACATGGCTGTGCAGAAGCAGCACCTTGCAGATTTAAGACACCAAAGCACCATGCTTCTTCTACCCCAGGGTGCCATGTACATCTGTAGAGAAGAATGCGCTATTGTGTTGGTATGGGCCTGACTACAAATAACCCGAATTCTAGCCTACTGCAGGAGCTCTGCCCCCCACACCACCCTCCCTGAAGGGCCCTAACTCAGAACTCGTGATGCGCCATTCCCAGCCAAGATGTCAGGCTTATAAATTCTTACCCTAACGAACAACAGAGACTTGTAAAAACTGCACACAGTGAGAAATGCAACAGCCCTTGTGGCCCGAGGGCTTGAGGTATTACTGAAATATGTTTGCAAACTCAACCCCTCAACACCCTCCTAAATAATAATGGGCTATAATCAGGCGATAATTAACACTGGATCTAGACTCAGCAGGAACAGACCAAAGAGGTTTCATATTTTGGGTGGGAGAGATGCATCTTGAACCCATGGGGGAATCTGTTTATGGCTGGAAAGTGCACACAGTGTTTCTGCCTTCTGACTGCAAGACAAGGAAAGTGTGTTTAAGTATTAGACTTTAACCCCAATTTTGCCATTTTCTCACTGGGCAACTGTATGGGATTTGTGTAACTTCTCTGGTCTTAATTCCTTACCTCTCTGAAATGCTACAAATAAATCACACAGTATCTGACAGCAGCCGAGAGAGAGAGAGAGAGAGAGAGAGAGAGAGAGAGAGAGAGAGAGAG
>JANHMN010000004.1:43918367-43929783 GCA_030674055.1 Rhabdomys pumilio | reverse complement strand
GAGAGAGAGAGAGAGAGAGAGAGAGAGAGAGAGAGAGAGAGAGAGAGAGAGAGAGATTAGGATTGTACATCCCCATTCTAAGTACCAGGTCACTCTGGTAACAATTGTATGGGATCGGCTTGCTATTATAGCTTTTTGGTTATTGGGTGTGTGCTCCGCTATCCTTCTTGCCATCTCCCCACTTTCCTGGCCCAGGTGACCATAGGAACTTGGTGCTAGCTTTTCCCTGGAGGTTGGGTTTGAAGAGGCATGACCCATAAACTAGTGCAGAATCATTACATTGATAATTTTATGTCACTCATTGAGTTCTCTTTCTAAGACCCTGAGAGCTTTGTGGCTCTTGACCTAACCGCCTCAGACTGTTTGGTTCTCTGACCACTACACAGCTAGGCTGAGCAATCTAGAGGAGATTTCTATTGCTTGCAACTGGAGATCCTTAGCAGCTGCAGACAGAAGCACTACTTCCACGCAGTGCTCACCTCACACTGAGTCCACCAGGATTCTCAGAACACAAGTGGTAGGGTTGAACTGTCTAGATTCCTTTTAGTTATTTTCTTCTTACTTTGCAGTACTTTGCAGTCTCCCCTAGATCAAGCCTAACATGTTACAGAGTTAAAAGAGAGGCTTGGGTAACTTAAGAAAGTCTGATAGGTCATCCTCTGCCTTCTTCCCTCAGGGTATTTTGGGACTGGCTTGGAACTTGGGTCCAGTTCCTCAGTCTGACTCCTGCTAAGGCTGCCTTTGAACCTTTTGTGTTTCACCTCCTTCAGCTCAGACTGCACTCTGCTTCTCTAGCCTGGGCATCTGCATCACACCTTCCTCTGGAATACTATCTCAGCTTTATTCTGTCAGCCTGTCAGTCTCGCTCCCAGCTAAATGTCATGTGCATGCTTGTCACTGGGGTATTCCATACTATTTGGGGCATTTGTATGTCATTAAGCATAAGGCAGCCCAGGTTAATTGAAATAGTTATTTTTGGATTGGAAATTATTTTTTTCTAATTAAAACTGTTCCCCCAGAATAAAAATGTCATATGCTTTCTAGTCACAGCTGTAGTTCTGAAATTTAACGTACGTTATCATCAGTGAATCTTAAATACTGATTCCTAGGTACCACCTCAAGTCCTGCAAGTTGAGCGTGGCTCCACAGAGGCCTAGGGATCTGAATTTTTGAAGCAAGAACCAGACCCATGCCTGTATCATTAAGCTGTTTTCATTCTTAAATGCCACGTAGTATATGTAAAGTTTTCAGTCTGGTGCCTGGCTCTGTCATAAAAGCTAGGCAAGTGAGAAAATGATGACTTGTGTCCATCCCATTCAAGACCGAACGTTCAGTGTGCTCAACTGGAACTGGTTCAAGCAGGCTTTGGGACTCACTGTCAACCAGAAGGGTGACCTCCCTCGATTCTGTCTTTCTCCACGTTTTCATCCTCATCACACCACTAATGCTAACACAGCTGATCATTAGCTTCAGTACTGTCCGCACTTTCTCTCAATAGCACAGAGTCATTTGCCTAAGATCCAAATCAGATGGCATCAGCTTCAACTGAAAAAAATAATTCCTCTGTGACTTCAGTGCTCTTGAATTGAAGACCTGACTTCTCCTGTACGGTGTGAGTTCCTCCTGACATGCATTTCTCTCTACCTCATCTCTTATCGTTGCCTATCTATCCACCATGAGTCCTCTCCAAAGCTTTCCGTTTACTTTTCTTTTGTTATCTGTTACCTCGGCTTGAAGCAGGCCAGCTCCTTTGTCCCTAGGAAATACAGTCTTCTGTTTTCTTCTTAGCTGCCATACCTCTGTGAACTGTCCTTCTCCTCCTTGAACACTAGTACCTCATGGCTCAGAAGGATACCTACACATAATCCATGCAGATGCTGAGTATGGAAAAGTGGAGGGACCCTAGATTTTATGGAGGATTTAGAGACCTTAATAAAATTCTACAGAGTACAGAACTTGGAAGCATGAGGTGGAATCATAGGCTTAGTTCACAGCTAGCTTCTCTTCCGTAAGATACCTGTAGCCTACCAGGAGGAGCCCTTGATTGAAATCATCATTCTACAGTTACCATGTTCTCCCTGTCACTGACTCTCTCTTGAATGGAGACATCACTTTATTTTCCTGGAAACTTGGTGTTCTCATCTTGAACACAGAAAGAATAATACTCCCGATAGCTGCTGCGAAGATAAAATGAGACAAGTTTTACTTTAAAGTGCTCTTTGCAGGTTGCAAAGCCAGGGTCTTTGCTAGACTGTGATTCATCTCTGTCTCCCCAGGAAGCCTGCTGCTAAATAAAGTTTTATTAAGCAAGTAGAGAAGAAATAACAAGAACACACAGGGAGTGGATGGCTAAGAAGTATTGGCTTCAGCTTTGGCCTCAGCAGCTCGGACAGAGCGTATGTAGGATGAGCCATTGTGCTCTCTCTCCCTCCCTCCCTCCCTCCCTCCCTCCCTTCCCCCCCCCCCCCCTTCCCCCTCTTTCTCCCCCCCTCCCTCCTTTCTCTCTCCCTCCCTTTCTCCCTTGTTCCCTTCCTCCTTCTCTCCCCTTCCCTCCCCCTCCCTCTCTTCTTAGCAGATTCTTTGAGGCAGGAACTGTTTCTTTCCTTTCCTTATCACTTTGGAATTTTCTGCAGTGTTTGATTAAAAAAAAAAGTTGAAGAGGATCTGGGCAGCACTTTACAGTTTCTCAAAGGGTTACAGGTCTGCACTGCCATGTTCTATTGATGAGAAACACTGCTCAGGTTTGCATGGCTGGTAAGGGGCTTGTCCAGGACTGGATCTCAAATCTTTCCACTTTCAGAGTGTCTCTTCCTGCTGTTCTCCCTTCCCTGTCAGCAGACTTTCCGTTCTATGAAATGATTCCTGCATACATACAAGCAGAGAAAGCCAGGGCAGCTTGTGTGAAACTGAACAATGAAGGGCTCAGCAAAGCAGATCCCGGGATGTAGATGCAAACTTATAGGCAGGGTCTTCCTTAAAGCTGAGCAAGACCTAACTTTAAAATGCATCAGATTATCCTTCAGCATACAGGCCATTCAGAATGAGCATGGCTCACCACCCTAACCAGGGGTGTTCTGTGGCCTGAAGACTCTGCCTTCTCCAGCAGCCATCTTTCCCAGTGCTCCATCTCACGAGGGAATGCCAAAGCACAGAATTTATGGAGTCCTCTGAATTTCTGTCGTCACAAATCACAAGACTTTATCAAACAGAAAGGGAAGTTTGCCTTGGAGGGTGAGAACATACTTTTCAGACATAGCGATGGGAATATAACGGGCCAATTCAATTTCTTTTGGGGTCATGGTTTGTAGCTTTATTGAATGTACAGCATTCCCGTTTGAAAGTCCATGGGATATTTCCACTTCAGAGAATAATTGCCACATCCCATTCAACACCAAGAAATGCGTAATTATTATATCACCTGGTGGTTATTTATCACAGTTTGAATAGAAATAAATTGCTTCAAAGTGAAATCGTGTTACATGGGTACCTGTCTGCCCTATTAATCTTTCATTTAATTTTCTTTATTTTAATGTGCATACAAATGTTGTGACCTGTCTCATCTGTCTCCCTCATAATTCCCTCCAATCGATTTAAATATGTTAAAAGAAATTAAATAAATGGGTTAAAGGAAGGCTGAGGAGTTGGAGAATGAGGTTAGCTAAGAAGGGTAATTTAGTTCTGAATTGGCTTTGTCAGTTTCCTTAGGCTGGAGTGACTCATGGATATTCCTGCTTAAGCTGGCTACATATGGTACGAGCAATAACTGCTATATCTTTATCTATCGATGCTGCCCAGTGATTTTGTTCCAATTCATAAAGTACACAGAATAGCATTGCTTTTCTTTCACACTGAATGCTATAACTCTCTCTTCCTTGAGCTTCCTCAATTTGTCTCTATCCATCTAAACCCTGAACATCTGAATGAAAAGACTTGTCTAATTCAGTGTGAGAAAAACATGTGGAGGTCACTGTGATAGGTACTGAAGATTTGGGGGTTCTTACCCCCCCTGGCTTTCCTTTCATATTTCCCTTCTGATGACAATGCCTAGCATAGCTCTGCATGCTCAGGATGGGAGGATGGTTTTCCCAGTAGCTAATGGGCAATTTCTGAGGAGAGGAAACTGAGAAAGAGGTGAGAAGGTGGTTTTCTGAGGACCAGGAGGTAGAATCTACTCCATGTGGATTACGAGAGAGAGTTTATTTTTGCTTCCAAGCTGGAGGTAAAGGGAGTAGGTAAAGGACACAGGACATGACTGCCATCAGAAAAGATTCAAGCAGATAGTGGGGACTCCATCTGATACTGAGTGGAGCCATTGAGGAATCAGACTAAGGAAATAGTTCAATAAAGGTGAGATGTGTGGAAGGCAGGAGCATGAGATACCAGGTGGTTTTATGTGTCACCTTGGCACAAGCTGGAGTTATCACAGAGGAAGGAGCCTCATTGTAGAAATATCTCCATGAAAACCAGCTATAAGGCATTTTCTCAATTAGTGATCAAGGCCTAGCCTATTGTGGGTGGTACCATCCATGGGTTGGTAGTATGAGAAAGCAAGCTGAGTGAGCCAGGGGAAGCCAGTAAGCTGCACCCTTCATAGCTTCTGCATCAGCTCCTGCCTCCAGGTTCCTGTCCTGTGTGAGTTCTTGACCTGACTTCCTTTGGTGATGAACAGCAACGTGGAAGTGTAAGTTGAATAAACCCTTTCCTCTCCAACTTGTTTCTTGGTCATGGTGTTTTGTGTATCAGTAGAAACCCTGACTAAGATGATAAGGGAGGGTACAAATTTGGGCAGGCTATGAGAAGCACTAGCCATGTTCAAACTGTGAGGTGACACTAAAACTCAGTAATGCCTTATCAGAAGCAAGAACAATGACTAAAGGACACTAGCCCTGTCTCATGGAGACATATTGGAGCCTGAGGCAAGTTAAAAAAATCATTCTAAGACTGTCCTTATTAAGTAAATGTCCATCAGATTAAAGGCCTTCCGTTAACATGCTGTCCCAGTCTGTCTTACGCAGTGCTAAGGACTTGCCAACAGTGTTATATTCAGGCTCTTTACTGAATGGATTTTCTAGACCCTGGAGTAGATGATCATTGGAGCATCTTCTGGCTCTGAGATGTTTAGATTGTGTTTTCTGTTCAGTTTGTTAGTTACCTTCGGTGAAAGTTGGGCTCTAGCCTTTATGGGTACTTCATTTATGCTTTACATTCATTAAGTAGGCTTTAATAGAGTCCTGACTATGTCAGGCATTGTACAGAACTTGACTGATAATTTACTTAATGAATGCATGTTCTCTCCCTTCAACTGGTTCGTGATAGGTTGGCATTAGAGACAAATTACATCCTATTTGTAAATCCTTAACATATTCCAAGCATTTTCTTGGGCCATACTTTCTAAACATTGTTGAGGAATTTTTATAGTTATTTAAATTAAACAGGCTACTCTATCTACCCTTCAGCTTGCTCCACATTGACTGTCCTCAGGCAACCCAAAGCTGTTCTCATTCTTGGGTCTGAACTGTTTACCTCATTTTGTCTGAGTGCGTCTTCCCATAGAATTGATGATCCCTTTAGAAGCTGACTCCAGTGACTGATTCTTTTTCTTTGCGGCCCCACACAGACTCAAAGCTCACCATTGCTTGTTCTATTTTTATCTCTCATTCCTCTCTTGCCCCCTGTTTCTTTTCTCTGTTTGATGTTACTTCTTTAGATACCTTTTGCCAAGACCTCACCCTACTTGTATGGAAGCTTAAACTCCGCTCCTCAAGGGCAGAATCCACACTTATTACATGTATCCATTCCACAAATCCCCACTTTGTTGATGACATCCAACAATCAAAATAGACTGATGTATAGGACATACTGACAAACATGTAAGCACAATGGGAACTAATTTGGCAGGTCCTCTAGAAATTAAGCAGGGTTGTATCGTATATGGTCTATCTGTTCTACTTCTGGGTATGCACCAGAAAGCTGAAAGATAAACTCATAAGATACTTGCAAACGAACATTCAGAGCAACATTATTCCCAGTGGAATAAATATCTGAAGGCTGAATATCTCAAATGTGTGCTTATTGAACAAGTGGGAAAAATGGGGTGAATCCACACATTAAATACTATAGTTATATATTTAATAGTTGAAATACTATCCAACTTGTAAAAGAAATAGAATTTGGACACATGTAACACCATAAAAGACACCTAAAGGCTTTAGGCTAAGTGAAACCAGTCAGGTAGGAGAGAAGAGTATGGCATAACTCCACTTACATTTAAAAATGTTTCTTGAGTGTGCACACATGTCTGTGTGTAGAAGGGGAGTGATGGGTGACAGAAATGGCATGCAAGTGCCATGGTACACTTGAGGAGGTCAGAGGAAAACTTGTAGGAAGTGGTTTTCCCCTTCTACCATGTGGGTCACAGGAACTGAACTCAGATAGTTATGTCTAATTGTAAGTGCCTGCTCCTCCTGAGCCATTTTTTTCAGCACATGCTTCCACTTGTATGCATATATAATTTTTTTCATGGTGCTAGGAATAAAAGCCAGGGTCTTGGGTAAGCCAGGTCAGGACTGTATCACCAAGCTTATAACCGCACCTTCAATGTGGTGTATGTATTGTGTGTCTTGAATTGAGTTGCTTCTTTTTTTCCTAGTCCTGTATTTATTGTCTATGTAGCTTTACACAGAAAACCTTGTGCCCCTGTGTCTGGACCCCGATACCTGCATAAGTGGATTGGTTTTCCTTTATTATTTTGTATGGTGAGGTTTGTGTAGTAATGTTCAGAAGATCCTTTGGCACAAAATGTGGTAATAGGCTGACCTATAATCACTGATATGAATCAGGCCATCCAAGTATTCATGGCCTATACTTTTTCTGATGTGTTTGTTGGTACCTGTGCCACTGGATATTAGCTATTTCCCTCTCACTCCTGCTTGGCACATGGAGACTACAGAATAAATAGCTAATAATAATTTGTTCCTGGCTCCATGCTATTTTACTCAAGAGGCATTAAAACACATGAAAGCATTTTACATTGCTGTGCAAAAACCACAACTAAAGCAGTTTTTCAAAGAAAGAGTTTATTGGGGGCTTACAGTTTCAGAGTGAGTCCATGACCATTGTACCAGGGAGCATGGGGCAGGGAGACAGGCAGACAGGAATGGCACAGGGACAGGAACAGCATAGGGGCAGTCTCTTAGAGCTTGCAGCTTGAGCCACAAGTACAAGGCAGAGATAGGGAGCTAACTGAAAATGGTCTCTGGATTTTGAAACCTCAAAGCCCCCCACCAACCCCATGACACATCTTCTCCAACAAGTCCACACCTCCTAATCCTTCCCAGACAGGTCCATCAACTAATGTCCACACATTCAAATACATGAGTCTTAGGGGCCACTCTCACTGAAATTACCATACATGGTAGTAGATAAATGTTAGCTTTCTTCATTCCATCCATCAGCCATCCATTTTATCCTAAGAAATGATAAAGACATACTCTGCATTGTTGAGATGTTTATCTTTAAACATTCAGACCATTCAGTAAAAAATTTGAAAACCATGAAGGCAGGGTACTTGGAAAGATTTGTAATGTGCTCATATATGCACAAAAAGTCAACTGTAGTTAATTTCCCATGAGGAAGAGATCTGAGAAGGATGTGGAAACCGGGCCTTTGACAGGACCATAGTTTAGTTACCAGTAGAGCAGAGCCTTGGGCAAAAATTCTTGAACTACCCTGAGATGTACGGTAAGAGTTGCTCACTGTCGGTCTACCATTTGCACCTCCTGCCTGTTTTGGCACCTGTTTTATGACTTGGGGTCACTGTACCCACCATCTTCCTTACTCTCTGTATTATACTGCTACTAATTATTCTATCACAAGTTCCTATGCCCTAGATGGCTAAAAGCATCAGTACTTAGTTCACAGATTCCTGGAAATTATACCTCTGAGGTCATACTACTGTGGATAGCTTTTGTTTAAGGCTTTCTCTTAGGATTTGTACAACACTGCCTTTTCTGGATCTTCACGCCTTCCTCTCTCTGTACATTCTGTATACAAATTCTTTTTTGAAAAGAACACCAGTCAAATCAGACTAAGGCTCATCTATGAGCCCTCATTTGCGTTATTTCCCTAGTTACAATGCATATCTTTCTTTGCAGAGAGATTCTGAGTGACTAGATGGTAGAATTACAAAATAAAAGGGAACTCAATTTATCCCCTAATACTCTTTGGCTTCTGGTTGAATTGGGCCAATAGGGAGCACCTTTGGCTTCAGGATAGTTGGAAGTAGAAGAGTGAGTTTTGAGTATTATGAACCCAGCTACTGCCTCTAGTACCTGGGTTCTATATTACAGCTCTTGGAGGGAAGCCTCTCCACCCTGGCTCTCCCTAGCCCTCTCCAGGGCTGAGTTCCAATTGCCTTTCCTGGAACCCTCAAAAAGAAAATGACAATAGAACCCAGAAAAATCATCACGGGTTAGGTCTCTGTTCCTGCACTACACCATTGTTAAGGGTCTGTTTTTCAAGCTCATCTAGACACTCCCCTCTCTCCCCCCTCCCCCACCCCAGTTTGATTTGCTATTTGTGTCCTGCTGAAAGCCTGACAGCTGGAGATCCATCCTAGGTACTCAGGGAGAAGTGGTTTTTCTCTAATGTTTATAGCAAATCTTGAAAGCAAATAATAGGGCCTCCCATAATTGTTTTCTTGGGCTTTTTGTGGTACCCTCCACAGATGGCCTTGTTGGCTAATGCTAGAGGAGGAGGAGCAGATAGGTGAGGAGTGTGGCATGGAAGGAAGGCCAGTCCTTTATTACCTCTGCTTGATGGGGCATCTTTTTGCCTCTCTAGTCCTTCCATTTCTGACTCTAAAGAGGGATGGGAGCTTCCGCTGTTTTGTTGTGAAGAGTTGATTAAATTAGAGGAAAGGGTAGATCAAATGTTCAGTCAGTGCTTCATTTTCTTTCCTAACAGGAAAAGAGCCTCTGGTAGAACTAATTTGGAAATGACTCTTGAAGTTCATGGAGGAAGCAAGGAGTGAATCAGGGGCAGGCAGGCATCAGGGGTCAGGAAGGGTCACAAATGGGCTCCAAGCTGGTTAGCTTTCACACTGTTTCTCTGTCTGCCATCTGCTTTCCAGTAAGTAGTACAGACAGTGTTAACAGCCAGTCTCCTCCATCAGGACTGACAACGTAAGATCCTGGAGGTGCAGATACTATTTATATCTTCAACCTTGTCTCATGCCATTGTGGTCTGCCTTGTATACTTCATGTTCCCTTCTGCCTTGAGGTCCTTTCTCATCCTTTTCCTTCTGTTTAGAAAACTGGTCTCTAGCTCAACTGAGTAAGCATCTGCCTTCCCTTTGGAGGTCAGTGTTGGCAGGTGTATTTGTTGTTATGTTTCTTATTGTGATGGAATACCTGACACAATTGACCAAAGAACAGAATGGATTCTTTCATTCACTGTTTAAGACAGTGGACCACTGTGTAAGGAGGGTGTGGCAATGACAGGGATGATTCACCATGGCAGAAAGAAGGCAGCTGATCTCGAGTGCAGCAAGTATCAGAGATGAAGACTGTTGATCATCTGATTTCCTCCATTTCCATTCAGCTGAGAACTCCAGCCTATGGGATTGTGCCACCTGGTCTCTTAGTGGCTATGCCAATAGAGAAAAATTGACACCCCTTTCCTCGGCAGCCATTCTTCAGGAGAGGATGGGGACTTAAGGAAATGTCCTCAGTCTATGATGGGGTTGAAGGTCCCAATCTTGTGCTAGTACACAGAGCTTCTGTGTGCGCATGGGTGCAATCATAGTACCACTCCTAGTTGGCAGCGTTTTATGATATTCTTTTTCATCCACAAGCTCTTAAGTCCTTTCTATTCCCTCTTATGTGATGGTTCCTGGGACTGTGTTGTTGTTATTGTTAGTGATGTTGATGTTGTTGATATTGGCGACCTGCTTATGGCTGAGTGCTCCTCAAATGCTTGTTTGTAGCACTTTGACCAGGTATGAGTCACTCTGTAAACCATTACCCTCTGCACAAAGAAACCACTCTGTCCCAGAATGAGAACTGTACTGGTCTATGGGTATGAGTATAAGTATTTTGAAGTCAGTTTGACAACATGTTAATTTAGGGGTTCAATTGAAATGTCATAGGTCTTTGGGAAGGTTTTTATTCCCTCCTGTAGAGCCAGCATCAAATCCAATCACAAATCAGTTGGTTATCTTTAAAGTAATTGTGCCACTGTTGAACCAGTGGGCATATCTTACATGTGAGTTATATTGTCACACACCTGATTTATAGTTGGCTGAGACAATAGATGAGTATTTTCTCCCAGTAGTATACCTAGGACCTGCCAGCATTGTAAACACTAGACAGTAGGAAAGATAACTCTGTGTTCTGTAACTAAAGTTTGTTCTTCTACAGCAACAGTCCTGCCTTGTTCAGGTAGGTAACCCAGAAGAATAGCAATAGCTTGTAATTTTTTTAGAGGCTCTGAAGCCCTTCTGGCCAACAATTCACATGGAGGAATTCTTCAGTTTGTTCTCAAGCTCCTGATTATAATCCTATGACTATGTGAGCTATGGTATTCTTAATTATCAAGTTGAAGCACCGAGAAAATATTAATGTTTCTGTTTTGTTTTAAAACAGGGTCTTGATTGATAGCCCAGACTAGCCTGGAATGTATTGTGTAGCCCAGGCTACCTTCAAACTCATGATGATTATTCTGTCTCAGCCTAAGTACAGAGATTATAGGCATGAATGATAATGCATGGTTTAATGAATACTTGAAAAAAATGTTCATTTTATTTTTATGTGTATGAGTTTTGTCTACATGTATGTCTGTGCACTGTGTGTTACTGGTGCCTGGGGAGGACAGGAGAGGGTGGTGAATCTCCTGGAACTGGAGTTACAGGCAGTTGTGAGATGCTGTGTGGGTGCTGGGAATTGAACCTAGGTCTTCTGGAAGAACAACTAATGCTCTTAACCACTGAACTATCTCTCCAGCCCCTTAAGAAGTACTCTTGTCTAATGATCTCATTCATAGGTAGGTGAATTAGCATACATACAAACTTGAGTCTCATGCCATAACTGCCACAGAGCAAAGGCATTGAAATTCACCTTTCTTCATTAATTGAGTTGATGAAGTCATCACTTAGGATTGATTACACTAACTTTATAGTTATAGTAATCCGGATGGTCTGGTTTCTTGGTTAGAAAGAAATTAAGAGAAATGACCTGAAAGGAAGGTATGAGGAAGGGGAAAGAAAGTCAGCATCAGACCTTGAACATATGAAAGTCTTGTATGTTTAAAATCTTGATAGTAAGGGGTCACTTCCATTAAAAGAAAATAGTACTTTAAAAATCTCTCAGTTAATCTCATTGCTTTAAAAAGTGATACATAACTTTTACTGAGAAGACCA
>JANHMN010000004.1:43906663-43918357 GCA_030674055.1 Rhabdomys pumilio | reverse complement strand
GTCCTTATTTTTATTCTAATTAAGTGACTATGTATGTGTCTGTACATGAGGTTATACACATGAGTTCAGTGCCCATGGAGGACTGAAGTATCAGAAGCCCTGAAACTTGATTACAGGTGGTTGTGAGTCACATAACATGGGCACTAAAAACCAGGCTCTGGTCTTTTGCAAGAACAGTATGTTCTTAACCACTGAGCCATCTCTCTAACCTATTAAGTGATACAGTTTGAGAACAAAAATATCAGTAAAGCCAACTACGGTCTGAGACAACTTAGTGTCCAGAGTAGGGATCAGTAAATTCCAACCCTGGAGCCAAGTGCCTACTTTTGTAAGAGAATTTCTATTGAATAGCTGAATAAGAGATGATATGGTTTCCAAAACCTAAGATTCTTTCCCTAAGGTCTTTTACAGAAAAAAAAAATCTTTACCAACTCAAGAGTCTTGAGACTTGCTGTGTGAAACTCCAATAGCAGCAGCATCTGAAAGCAGACATAGAGATGCAGAAATCCCAGCCCCACAACAGCCATGCAGAATTTGGACTGGCATTTAATGCAGTCATGGGATTATTTGATGCATAGTAAAGCTTGTTAAGCATTGTTGCAGCAGATATCAAAGACATCCACACCATTCTCTGGTCCACTGTACAGTGTTGTACTAGAGGGCTATGTAAGGACTGTTTCTTGAACACTTAGTATCAGAACCCCGACACAGTGCTTTCTCTCCAATTGGCCCTAAAATGAGGACTTAGAAGAAAGACTCCTACTTTTAACCTTAGTTAAAGAAAGCAAGACTCAAGAGTCTGGGTGATTTTTCATAACAGCTTTCAGATTCTCCATGGTTAACTGGAGTCTGATTTCTGTTCTCCCAACTGCCATCCTTTTGCTTGTCATTACCACACTCTGCTTCCTAAAAACAAAACAAAGGATGGAGCAAAGAGACATTTCACACAGAGATCTTGCAGCATTGGCTTAGTGCCTCTGTCTGACAGACTTCATCACAGAAACAAAATCGACGAAAAGAATGGAAAACAGCAAATTGAATTCCAAGAATTGGTTACACAGTGATGGAAAAATCACAAAGCTATCAGGAGATTGGGAGGCACCCAGGACTTGGTGACAGTAGGGAGCTGCTGCCATCCTTAGGCAGGAGGGAGAAAGTGAAGGAACCAGCTTACTGCAGACCCATATGACCTGGGAGATGCTTCTCCAGCACCAACAGACCTCCCCAGTAGACAGTCGAGCCACTAAAACACAAGAGCTTGGTGGAGCTGTCCAACACAGAGATAAAGGAGTGAAGAAATACCCCAACTAGCATAACCTCCAGTTTATTTCCCCGGTAACTGGAATCTAGTTAACTGGAATCCTGACCATGTAGTCAAACTTCTGCAGTACAGAGCCTGCCAAGAGCAAACAGTTTACCAGAAGCACATCAGCTAGGGGAGGGTGCATAAAATGCCCCATAACCTCTGTGTATTGGAAAAGGTCCTGAAAACCACTATGGTGAGATGGCCTTTCCAGTCATAGACAGCCTACAGAAACTGTTTCATGCCCCAATGGGTGCTCTTGGATTGCTGTTGCTCTTTAAAGTTCTTTTCTCTTTTTGCTCATCAATGCACCCATTATTTAACAGTCATATTCTTAGCTCCTCTTATGCCCCAAGCTTTCCTTAATTACATTTGCCTTTCAGTTACATTCTCCATGACTCTGTGTTCATTTCCTAGCTCCAGTGTTGAAGATATCCATGGGCCTGGAAAATGACACAAAGACTGTGAAATGGGGTCCTCAGTCACAAGTAGAGTCCTCCAGGCAGAATAGGGTCGTTTGGAACTCTCAGACAGAAGGAGTCACATGCAGTGGAGGACAGATAAAGCTCAGAGCCTGTGGCGATGAAAGAATGTAATAACTCAAAATATTTAGGCTTGATTCTGGTGGGAAGCCATTGAAATGTTAGCCACTTAAATGGAGATATGATTGTATTTGTTTGAGATGTACCTCACTCTGGCGGTAGGATGGTGCTTGACTTAGAAAACACGAAGTTGGGAGTAGAGAGTCCCATTAGAAACCTGTGGCAATAATCCAGATGAGGTGTAGCAGCTCTTAAATCTGACTGGTTTAAGAAATATGAGGGCTGGGAGAGAGTAGATATGAGAAATTGTAGCAGTAGCTACAACTCTATTCTATTCTCCATTGTTTTTCAGCAGAAACTTGATTTTATTTGAGTGCATACTCTCCTCCTAGATATGTATTCAAACAAAGGGCTCTCCCCAGGGAGACAGGGGTCTACTAGGGCTTGTGGTAGTAGGCTCTAGGAGAGACATCTGAAAACTCCACAATGAAATCATTTCCAGTTGACATTGAGAGAAGAGACTAGCACAGAAATCGTGGTGGCCATCTTGGATGGTTAAGGGGATAGACAAAGCAGACAAGCCAGTCCCCTGGTGGGATAATGAGAACTTCTCTTCAAAGTTACATTGACTCTCTTAGCAACCCATTCTAAGAGAGGTCTGTAATGTGAGACTATAAACACATAAATTTTAAGCTATTTTCATAACAGATATGGAATATCAGCGGATCATAAGACTTGGTAGCATAGCTTCTTGAGTAGGATAGGTAGATTATGATAATTATTAGACAATTAATTGGTCCATCAGATAAAGCAGGTTGTAATTATTAAGGTGAAAAACCCACACAGATTTATTAGTCTTAACAGAATGGTAAGAATGAGAACATTCATTGTTACAACCAGACTTTGGTTGGTATGTAGTATGGGCAGGTGCTACAGTAAACAGTCTGAGGTCTGTTTTCATCCCTGGTAATGATGTCCCAGTGGGAGGGGCTGAGGTCTGTCATTTTCTGCTTGTGACCTTGGGCATGTTGCATTCTGTCTAGGAGTTTCAGTAGTTAAATTACATGGGGCCAATACTACTTGGTTCAAAGAGACATCAGAGAAGATAAAATGGAATTAACATGTAAGCTCAGTATAACTCTTACCATCTCATGGGCTAAATCAAGACTTCCTGCTGAGTCTTGGCTCAGAAGGACCTTGTGCTGGTTAAGAAGGACCACAGAGACTATTTGTCCTAAAACCTTGGCCTGGGACTGTGGTTGTCAACATTTTACAAAGCAATGGTTTTGGAAGAATAAATGAATAAAACTCATGAAAACATAGTTGCTATGTTGAAAGAGGCAGAATGTAGAGGAACTGAGACCTGAGACTAGCTTGCTTTCTTTGCCACCCTTACCCCTGTGCAGTATTGGAGGGTCGGAAAGGGGCTGCAGAGTAAGAGCAGCTTGGAAACTATTGTTCCAGACAGAAAGGATTGACAACAGTGGCTGTGGAGAGGGTGTGACTAGGCATGAGATACTCAGGAGAAACATTTAGGGGAGCAAGAGGCTAACAAAATGTATCTAATATTCAGTCCACTCACATAAATGAGTAAATCAAGTCTTTCTCCAGTCAGTCCCCAGAGGAATTGTCCCAGATGTCCTTTCTCTGTGTCTCCTGCCATATAAACTCAGCCCTTGTTAGTTTGTCTGATTGCCTGGCTCTGGCCTGTTATATGAAAGCATCTACTTACTTAGCCTGGAGATTGACAGTTGGCTGTATTGTCCCTCCAAATAGGCACCAACTCTGCAGGTCTACAGCTATGAATTAGAGCAGGAGGGTGAAGGAAGGACTGAACACTTGCCCCTGAAATTCCAAGTGTTAAAGGCAAGTTCGAAAGAGATGGGGAAGTGGGAACCCAAACTGGAAACAGCATCCTTAACCTGGATGAGAGGCGCTTGGTGATATGTGAAAGGGGCTAGTGACTATGAGATGTGAACAGTTCCAAAACATGTCCTCTCAAAGCGAATGCCCAATCTGGTCTCTCTCACACAGTCTTCACATCATCTCTGTCTTCTCCCCTGAACCTCATACCCTCATGTCACCATGCCAACACAGCGACATTCAGCTACCTCCTGGAGAGACCTGTTGACTAAGTGAGACCCTTCTGTCAGGATGCTGTTTCCGTAGATTTCAGCTCTCTATCAAATGGAGTTTTTCTGACCCTGCTTGGCATTTCAACCACACAACCTCAGCATGTTGTTCTACATCAGCCAGGCACCTCCTCCCCTCCCCTCCCTTGCCTCTCCCATGCTGCTTCTTGGTGTCCAAGATCAAAGGGAAATATTGTTTAAACCGCAGATGAAGAAACAAGGCCGGCTGCCTTTGATGTCGGGTGCCAAGGCCGAGGTGTGATCAGTGGCCTTGCTTTTGCTGCAGATGCAATTTGCCTGCTGTTGATGTTGAGCCTGGGTAATTGTTCCTCGCACCCAAACACAGCTAGTATTTTTTATTTAAGTGTAAAATTTCACTTGGCTAAATAAACAGTTCCCGGCTGTCTGCCCCCAGCAGACAGGGGTCCCGCAACACTGGGTACTGGCATTTTCATGAAAACAGAGTCCAAGTAATCAAGAAGACCTAACAAGAGGCCATTATGTAGAGTGCGCCTTCTTTGGCTTTCCCTTTTATTGGAATGGTGTAATTTCAGTTTCATAAATACTAAGAGGTTTACCGCTGGGCACCGGGGCTATCCATCTCATTCACCTCGGAAATTAAGGCAGCCTTTCTCTGCAATGTTTCTCTTTGTCTCTAATCTCACTTTAGCTGCCTTTAGGAACTGAGCCAAGATGTAAAGAATTCAGATCATTTTATTTTTTTACAAGGTCAGATTGCTCATGATTCCTAATAGAGAACATCGAAAACCTTTTTATTGAGGGGCGATCTTTCCTCTCATATATCTCTCCTTCCAGAAACAGTTACCATCAAAGACATTAACACAAAACCATAATCTTTGTTCAGGATAATAATAGTCGAGGTAATAGTACCAGTGGCCGGAAATGTGATGCATCTGTAAACACAGCCTAGGTGCCGCACGCACATCATCTGTTTAACCCTCGCCTCGGCTCTGCAAGGAAGTTGCTATAGCTCTGGCTTATAAAACAGAATACCAAGGCTTAGGAAAATCAAATGGATTGCCCAATGGAAGGAGCCTGGGTGAGAGCCCTTGCTTCTCTGCTAAACACTGGGGCTGTGCTCTTCCTCAGTAGTAATGGGGGAGGCTGGTACGGGTTTTCACAAGTGTATTCATCAGTTGTGACCAAGTCAAGAAGGAAGGTGTATTCTGATAGGCAATAAAGCAAGAGGCTGAGGCCCCATTTTTCTGAATTGTGTCTTATAAAGGTCAGAATGACAAGTTATTACCATGCCCTCTCCCTCTCTAAGATGTCATCCCCACTGCCTTGGCTATCCTCTCCTCTACTGGTCTTTCTCAGGTAAGACTTCCCTGCTCTCACAACATACCCTCTCCTGCACCATGGCTTCTCAACCTGTCTTCTCTTATGGCACTATTGTACATCACTTTAGTCTTGATGAATGTCACTAAAACCAAGCTATGAACTCCTTGAGAACAGAAAACACACCTTATTTGATGTATCCCATTGCCTGACAATGCCTTAATAGGAAACATTTATTGAATGAATGAATGAATGAATGAATGAATGAATTGGGTTTAAAATTACATGAACAACTTACTGTGTCACGATTCAAAACGTTAGTCAACCTTATTCCCCGTCAAAGAGGGTGGGGCAAAATTCTAAAGTTAGACTTTTGTTTCCCAGAATAGGTGTCTCTGGAATTCCTGTTTTCTACACTAGGGTAAGAATGACAGGTGTCCATCATTCTTTTCTGATGGAACTTTCCCAATGGATTTTATTAAAAGGAGACATGAGCAGCATCTCCAACATCTTCACTCAGCCAGCAATGAATTTGCCATAGTTAGGTGAATGTTCACATCACCCAGCGAACGGCACAGTCCCAGGAAACAGATCTTATTTATTTACCATGTCCATTGCTCCCAGTAAACGGCTCTTATCCTCTGTTTCATTTTGTTCTATGACTTAAAATAATCTTCGTAGTGTCTTAAGGCCAAGTTCTTCCTCATAAAGTAGTCTTCTGAGGGGTGAAAAGGAAAGGGGAGAAATGAGGGAGAGAGGAGAGAAGGAGGAGGGTGAAGGAAAGGGAGAGGGAGAGGGAAAGGCAGAGAGAGAGAGAGAGAGAGAGAGAGAGAGAGAGAGAGAGAGAGAGAGAGAGAGAGAGAGAGAGAGAGAGAGAGAGAGAGAGAGAGATTACAGGCTTCAACTGGGAGGTGGAACTCTCAGATTTGCTTGCTGAGTCTTGTAGTCTCCATTTTAAACTCTGGTTTTTAATGTGGACAGAACCCAACTTTATTTGCTTTAGCATAGTAATGGTGGGCGGGGGCTGTGTTTCCGGAAAGAACTTTGGTGCAGCTGTTAAGAGAACTAGGAGAACACACCTATAGAAACAAAAGTGAGTCAAAACTAGCCCCAGGTTACCTTCCCAGGCACTTGCAGACCAAGAACTACAAGAAGGCAAGCAGGCGCTACTCCTCCTCCTGGATCATAATGATGTTTAATCAATGCTTGAAAGTAGATGTCTGTGGAAAGGGTAAGCCAGCTGTGCTAGCAATTATGCCTATAGATGTTACTTGGGTCTGGATAAGCTTGTGTAAACTTCCTCTTTGCTCAACCAACAGATTCTTACCCTTCTCCACCTCCGTGTCCAGCCCCTGCTTCCAGGGAAACACTGTACTGCTTCCTGAGTAAAGGAAAGCAAACTGCCTACTCTGCCTTGGGTTGACATCCTTGTCTGGAGGCCACTGGCTCTCCAGGCTCTCCGTTTCAGTTTCCTGTGGAGAAGGAAATGGGGGAGGTTCTGTATAACCTGCAGCTGATTTGCCCAGCAAAGTGATTGACGTTCAATAAGTCCCAATCCTGGGAGAGCTCCCCAACTTCGGGGATTCTTTAAAAAGCCCTCACGAGGCAGAGTGACCGAATAGGCAAATAGTGAGAATTTGTATGCCGGTGGGAGCAGACTGGTGAGCCTTTCTCTTCAGCCGCTGATTGACTCGTGTTAAGTTTTCCTTCTTAAAGTGGGACTTTTTTAAAAGTTAATTGGTTTTAAGAGGGCACAGCTAGAGAGTAATAAAGCACAAGCATAGTTATTGAGTTCCTATTACAATGCCAGGGAGACAGTAATAGCTGTTGTCTGTGATAGCCTCTGTCTGCGTTGTACCTTCTGTGGACTGTCACACTGAGTTCCCATTCCAGGCGTACCATGCAAGTATTGTTTTGTTCCTGTTTCCAGGTAATTGTTTCCATTATGTATTTGAGGAAATAAGGGCCTGGGAAGATTATACATTTTGCATAAGATCACATGGCCAGGAGGTAAGCAGCCAGACTAGTGATTGTCAGGCTCCATAGCCCATGCTATGTGCTCTAGCTGGAGGAGCCAATGCAAAATGCTAAAGCGCAACTCAGGGAGTGGCAGAGCAGATCATTTTGAAGTGAGTTTTATTTGGCTTTGAACAGTGACCAGAGATTGCTGGAAGGGAAGTCCACATAGCTGGAACAGCAGGGTGAGGGTGAGGATCCATGTGTGCGTTGTGTTCAGGAACAATGGGCAGTTGTGTGGTGTAGAAGTCCATGGGGCAGGATAGCTGGGACAGCATAGAGTGGGGGCCACTGGCCAGAGGGAGAACATGAGAGGCAGGTTAGACCCGTAGAAGTTCAGAAGTTTATATTCTGGTTAATGAGGGGCCACCAAAGACTTCCAAATATCAGAGTACCTGGATGATGTCTTTCTCCCCAGGACCAGGCCCTAATAGTGGGGCTGTGGACAGGGACAGCTGGGGAAGTCTCACTAGTGCGCTTTAATCACCTCAGCTTCATCAGCAGTTGGAAGACTTCAAAACAGGAAATAAACTCGCGTTAAAGGTACCAGGCATTGAGCCAGAAGCTTGATGCCTGGTGGTGGCTTTATCCACAGAGCAGGACAATCTAAGTTCAGGACTCTGCCCTGTAATTCCTCCCCAGAACCTCTGTTTGAAGTGGAGTGTAATGAGAGCAATGGTTCTGCCCCATGCAGGGCAGACTCAGAAAATAATGCTGTACCACTAGCTACGGGAGAAGTATGCTAATATTCCAATATTTTACTGGAAATGGAGGAAAACATCCCAATAAGAAAACTAGGGTTGAGTAGAGGACTTAGGAGGGGATCTATTTTATTTTACTGGGGGGTCTTAAAATGTCCTTTTCTTCCTTTTTTTTTTTTTTGAGGAGACTAATTGTATTTCAAAATCAAGCTTTATATAGATAGTGTTTTAAACTCAGAGACATGAAAACGCTGTGCTTACCTCAAGCCCTCACCATGCAGCAGGTGGCAGCTTCATGCTTCCCCCTGTTTTCTGAGTGAGCTTTCAGCCCAGAGGATCAAATATCAGATCCCACAGGGACACTGGGTAGAAAACCAGTTCCCACATCTGCCCTGTCTGTATGAAGTCCCACCATGCCTGGGGAAGAGGCAATTTCATGAGCCAACATTCTTATAAAAAGGAGATTCATTTCCCCCCTCCTGATCAAATACCATTTTTCATTTCACTGGCCTTGTTAAATGCCTAATATAAAATCCCAAATGTATTCTACCCATCTGCTTTCGAAAGCAATCTCCCAGGCATGTAACAAAACGCACCTGTGTTATTAACCCACTGTGCAATGGCGGCCTTTACGTGCACATGACTTTTCAAACTTATTTCTCCCAGAGTAACTGTTATCATTTTCTTTCTGAATTTTCTGTAACATCCTATGTCTTTGTGGTGTTTGTGTCTCTCTCTCTGTGTGTGTGATGTGTTTGAGAGGGAGAAAAAGAAAAAGAAAAGGTATATGTCTATAAAATCTCCCCTCAAAGCATGTATTTCTTTGCACTGTAGAGATGGTAGAGATGAGGCTCAGAGAGGGGAGGAGACTTGTTTAGGGACCCACTGCTCAGTAAATGACTTTGATAGGCACAGCATCAAACTTAGGACTCCAACCCAGGCTTTCCCACAGGGCTACATAGCTTCCTGAGAGGATGGTCACAGCATCTAGTTTATGCTTAGAGGCTGGGATATGTGGCTCTTGTTATAGCCTAAAGCAGGGTCGTTTCACACATTTCCCTACTAGTACACCTTTGGAATCAGGATTATTTCTGAGCAATCCTGAGATAGTTCTGTCTCCTCCCTATAGCAAAATGGGAAATCTATACAGATATCTACATAGTTAAAAACATATATTTGCAGCCTTCTGTATCTTTTAATACACATGCACACGCACACGCACACGCGCACACACACATGCGCACATGTCAGACAATTTGTAGGTTCAACTAATATCTGACCATTCTCTCCTAGCTTCTTTCCTTTGGAATGGGAACCATTCTATTCCAACAACATCTTTCTCTGAGAGAAAAGAAGAGAGCAAACAACAAGAGGCTAGAAGGTGCAGCTTGGTGGTAGAGAATGTATTCAGTATACCCCTAAACCCTGGGTTTGATCCCCAGCATCACAGAATAAAATACATCCATCATAATGCTATAGAGGGCATGACTATGCTGATGAGTAACGATTAAGATAGAACTCTGGGCCCTCGTCACCCCGAGACCTCATTGAATCAATGACATCTGTCATTTTGTTGTTGTTTGTTTTTGTGTGGGTGGTGAGCTTTTACTCTGGTTATTAATGAAAGAACAACAAAAATAGAAAGATGGACTGAAAAATAGAATCACTTGCTATAGTCATATTTTCCCTACAAAAGACCCCTTAGTGCTAGGCTGGGAGGAAAAAAAATGTACAGAAATGTTTGTCCCTCCACTGGAGCTGAGCAGAAAGAAGCTGAACAAGCTGGGCCTTGTGCTATTTTATTGACATCTAAGAAGACCACTTATCAAAAATCACAACTTAGAGGTTTCTTGAAGTGGGTTCATTTTCTCCTCTAAACCACTTGACTGGTTTTCACCAGAGAAGAGTAAATTTCACATCTTTGAAAGCCAATCTTTCCCAGAGTCTCCCACTAGCCACAACAACAATAGGGGGAGGGGTAGTCTCTGCCCTCTCACAGCTTCCCAGAGGATGAAGGTCTGCACTCTCCCGCACTTAGCTTGCCAAGGCCGTTGCTGTGTGCCTCTCAGTTGTGTCCTGTATCCTCTGTTCACAGGCTCTGGCAGATCTCAAATCTTAGAATTTTAGGGTTCCTTTTCAGGCAATGTTTGCATTGCTGTTTCAATGCCTCCTGATAGTGGAAGGTTTTTTCTATTGTGTTCTTGACTGATCACCAGACATTGTCAGGTGGTATGTCTGACTTCAGTAGAAAATGTACCTGATCCACCAATCATTTTTCTCAGGAGGGAGTGTACCCGAGTAGGGGGTAAGAGAAATTAGGAGGAGCCACAGGTTAGCCTCCAGTGGAATAGATCTTAATATGGAATAGCAATTAAGACACCAGGTGATTGTCACAAAGAAAAGAACACGAAGAGACACAGCATCCTGACTATGGGTACCAGCAACTCTTTTATTGCTATCTAAGATTCAAAATTGGAGAGTTGTTTTTTTGTAACTATGTTTTTCTACATATTTTTCATTGAATCATTTAATTATATGCAACATGTTCTATCTAAAGGATCATGAGCCTCTTATGGTATTGGTCACCATCAAGCTAAACACTTCAATGTGGATATGAGGCCATCTCATGTTCCCCTCTGGCAGCTTTCACTCAGCAGCTGCTCAACAGCCAGGCACTGGAATGAGGCTAATAGAGACAAGGAACCTCAGATGAACACACTGGGAGAGGCACAGAACAGAAGCAAGTTCCCTAATGGCTGGAATCACTACCTTTATCTTATGGCTAGTTTCTGGATCCTGTCATCGTGTTTTGACTAACACAATAGCTGACTCCAGTTTATGTGAGGAAACTGAAGTCTATTTAAGAGAAATTGGCAGACTTGAGGTCACATACGTCTTCTGAGCTGCCAAGCCTAGGACCCACAGTCAGGATTCTGCTTCTCCTGGTGTTCATTTCTCGGCATCTATCACCTGCTCTCTTAACTGGTGTTATATATTAAGATCTATTCCTCTGGAGGTTAACCCATGGTGCCTCCATTTTGATCTCACTTAGAAAGGAGTCAGGGACAAATATGGGCTTTAGGGTTCTGTAGAGATGAGAGTAAGTTTGAGAATTGTCATTTGCTTGTTCAGAGTCCCTGGCATGTGACAGTGTTTTCTCTCCTAGGCTTTTCAAATTACCCAAGACCTTAGGGTTTGGAAAACATTAACACGAAGGAGCAGTGCGTGCTGATGATGTCATATCAAGCATCCATGGCAGAGGGGAGAAATTCTTGGGTTGAGGTCTGCCTTGCCAGCACTCTTCCGATGAATGAGATTGAAGGAATTGTCTGTGACCACATGTGAATGACAGGACTTCAAACTCCACTTTCTTTGGTTCCAGAGTGTTCCTGGCCTCTAACTGCAACTAGCATGGCTAACATTTTACATCCACAAGGAAAGAGAGGAGCAGTCCATTTTTAGAGTCTGGCCTCAGAGTTGAGAGTCTTCCTATTTCAGCTTTGTTTGTTTTAGAGGAGAGGTTCGAGTTGATTTTCAAAGGTTTCTTTGAGCATTCACCTTTCTCTCACTCCAGCTTAGCACTAACAGTGCTAAGTGGCAAGGTTACAGAATAAACTTGCTGCTTTCAGGACATCTGCATCTAGAAAATGACTCCTCTCTCTCTCTCTCTCTCTCTCTCTCTCTCTCTCTCTCTCTCTCTC
>JANHMN010000004.1:43869800-43900826 GCA_030674055.1 Rhabdomys pumilio | reverse complement strand
ACACACACACACACACACACACACACACACACACACACACACACACAAACACACAGCACTTTTATTTAAAAAGCACACAGGACTAGGCACCATGAAAGCTTGAGTCTGCACTCCTGTTTGTTAAAAGATGCATGGCTAGTACCTAGCAAAAATGTAGAATTGGCTGGATGTTTGGAAAAGTCAACTGCCCTCCCTATCTACTTATACTGTAGCTTTGTCACTTTAGTGTTATAGAAAGGTCTCCCTATGTCGGGAGAATCTAAACATTGCTTGCTGATGGACTCTTGGGAAACTACAGGATTGAGGCGTTTGCCATTTTACTGGGAAGACCATGTTCATTGTTGGCATAAAATTTGTTGCTGTCGTATCACAAACCAACAGACTTAAGGATCTGAGACAGCATCTATTTTACATAGATATGTATATCTTGACGCTTCTCTGAGAACGTTATTTTCTACTCAAATTCAGAAATCCATATTTTTACATAATAGTGGAAATTGTGGGCTATTTATTTTCTTTCTTATCATTACAAATCTATGAATCTAGAGACAAAAATACTGTAGATGAATGGGAACATTTGAAGCCTGACGAGGTATTCTTACTTCTAAACAACAACTCTAGGAATTGTTTCTTTCCTTGTTGATGACATCAATAAGCCCTTCATGACCAGGAGGCAAAGTTGAAGTGTGATTCCAGTAACATCTTTCATGGTATTTTATTCCTTGCTACCTTTTGCTTTTGCCTGCACTGCTTCTTTATTCACTGCACTTTATCTCGTCTACAGCCGCAGAGCAAGAATGTTTAGAATCTAGTTTTTGTGTTGTTTCATGTAATAGAAAAACACACCCCAAAGAGGAATGCACTGTCTCCTGCATCTGCAAAGTTCAGAGTTAGGGATAGAGTCAAGTTTTGTATGACCCTGTAATTAATCTTTATTATGGAATATGTTCTTTGTGTCTTTTTGATCTACCTTTTTTATGGACTCAGTTTTATTGGCTAAAAGGTTTAGTCTAACTGTTGATCTTGCTGGTTATATCCACCTCGGGCGCATGCCCATTGGCCATAACGTTGTACCTTAAGATTACTTTGGATTTTTCTGGCCCACATCATGGGTTTTACTAATTGGCTTACATGCATTCCTGAATGACTCACAAGACAAGTTGACTTGGTTCATGAAAACTTCCCATCCCCATCTGAATCTCTATTTGAATATCCCTGGTGGGAATGTGTAGGTCTGTGAGAAAAGAGACAAAGTATCTATTCAGGATTGTATAAATACATATATTGAACATGGTCCACACTGCACTCACACATATACTCCAAAAATATTAATGGGAGCTTAATTTGTTCCAGGTAGCCTGCTATATATAGTCTTGAGCTTAGAGGAAGTCATGGTCAAGTTGAGGGACAGGAAAAGTACAGATTTTCTTTGATTGTCTATTGAGTGTTAAGACAGAAGGTGCTCTGTGGCTCAAGGAGCAAGAAGTCTTTACAAAAGATTGGGAGTGGCTATTATCAAAGAAGATTTCTATTGGGGGATGATGCTGAGCTGTGAGTCAATCTGAAAACGTGGAGAGAAGGACAAGGAGGTAGCAAGTGTTAGAGGCAGAGGGAGCTACGTGTATGAAGGCAGAGCAATGGCAGAGTCCAGGGATTTGGGTGATGCATCTAGTTCAGGTACACCCGGGTGTCAACATTATGAGCTCTGACATTGACGTTTATGCTACCATGCCTGAGCTCATACCCCGTTCTACCAGTGAGTTCTGTTGTGATGTGTAAGTTACTTAACTTCTCCGATCTCCGTTTTCTCTGTTACAGAACCAGTATAAGAGTGACTAACTTCTTAACTACCAGTGAAGAGTAAATGGGTTGCATTGTAAAGCTCTTGGGATATGTTTATGATCATGGCATTAGTGGTTATGCTTTTGATCCTGAGCACATGTGCTTACTTTAACCTGGGCAGTGAGCAGTGAAGTTTCTGGTTTGTGTATGATACACTCTTGTTTTTCCTTTGATTTGACTGGGCAGACATTCAAGGCCTGAGGAGTTCAAAATCATTGGTGTTATTTTTTTTATTCTGATGACCTGGGCTGCTGAGTCAGAGACATTTTACATGACAGTGTCTCTGGTGTAATCTTACTATTGCTGCCATCTCTTCTACTTAGTGATTTCATTTGCTTTAAGAAATGAATCAAAAGCACTTGTACGTAAATGTTAGCACTTTGGAATCAGAGCTGGATGGTTTGAAGCCTAGTCTGTCATATGTGGAACATATGCCTTTCAGTTATCAGACATTCCATGTGCTCTGTGGGATAGGGAATTATATTTGCAAACAAGGAAACTGGGGTTTGGGGTTATCCAAGATGGAGAGGATAGAGTGTTGTGATTTCTCTCTGTCTTTCTCTGTATCTTTGTCTCTCTTTCTCTTCCTTTCTTTCTCTCTGGATAATGACAGTACCTACCTCCATCTTGGTGTGAAGACAATGTGAGTTAGATGTTCCTTGTGAAGTACTCAGCACCATGGCATGGCTGTCCCCTATTAAAGCATAGTGAATTAGCTATATTGGTCCTATCTACCTTTCTTTTGTGTTTGGTAGAGATTCAGTGAAAAAATGCAGAGTGGAGAAGACCATGTGTGGAATAATATGAAGTTTGTGATCATTGAAATCGAATAAATTGCAACCCTCCTCTCACATAAACACTTGCTGTCTCCCACTCACCCTGCTTAATTTGCTCCAGAGGATGCTTCTGCATCAAACTTACTGCATTGCAATTACATAGCTCTTTATTTTTGTGTATTCCCTGCTAGAACGGAAGCTCCATAAGGACAGGGGTTATATTTACTTTTGGTCTTTGTGTCTTCCTGCTTAAAATAGTGCTTAGAACCAGTAAGTGTTGAATGAATATTTGTTTAGAAAGTGAATTGACGAGTTTAGTATTAGAAACAGGGAAAGTGAGGCTAGTTTTACTTTTGAGATCATGTAATTTGGGAGGGTTTTACTACTTTCTCCACCAATTGCTGAGATAAAAGAAGAGGAGAAAGAAGAGGCGCTTAGTTGGTTCTTATGCTGAACCAGCCACGGATTCTGCCCAACTCACAAGCCACATGTGCAATGTGTCTCAGATTCACTGTGAGCGTTATTTCTCTCCTGTTCATTCTCTGGGCTCAAGTTCACGCTTTCAGACAACTTCCATAGTTGTCTACAATCACCTATTTGTCAAGCATGAATGTCATGTTAAAAGTGAAGATACCATGGCTTCCTGAGCACAGACCCCTGGAGGGTAGCCATAGCCTCAGCCTTTCACATTTTTTTTTTAAATTCACAGACCAGCAGCATTGGAGACTTCTCCCCAGGTCCTAATCACCAGAGAAACATTTTCTCAACTGATAAGCAACAGCTCTCTTTCTGAATATACAGAGCACAGAAGAGGACTTCTCTTCATGCTTCACATGCAGCTGAGGATCCTGATGCCTCTTGCCCTGGTCACACTCGCTGGACCTCTTGGACTCTTCTTGAATCTCTAGCATCTTCACTTCTGCATCTCACCACACATCCTTCCCTTGCATTCCCATCCACATACCTTGGCTGCAAATATACCAATGCCATGCTGATAGCTTCTCTATGACATAGACATTTTCAGCTTCTGTCCTCAAATGCAAGCTGAGCACCTCTATCTGGAGGTGCTGTATGTACTTGCTCACATTCACTGTGATTGTATTTTCTCCTAGCTAACCCTGTAAGTCTATGTCCTATCTTAGTGACTGGCAACTCTGATCACCTAGTCACATGGGCCCAGCATGTCAGCTCTTACTGTGATGATTCCTCTTTCCTTACTCAATTACCTTCTCTCTTCCTCCCCTAGGTTGTCCAGAGATGTGGCTTCAACGTTCTGTTACCCAGGAATCTAGGAATACAGTACTCCTCACTTGAGTGTCCTGGCTTCCAACCATTACCACAGCTTACATATATGCTTTAAGCCCCCAGCCCGAAGTTTTGTCACCTTAAATGTCTTTCTTTTATAGCAGCACAAAAATTTTCTAGACCACATTATCCGTGTTATTTTATTCCTAAAGTTTCTTTTACAGCTTCTGGGGAGTAAGTCCAGCTTGCTTAGACTGGTCTTGCCCAGCTCAGTAATCAGGGTTGTCACAGCCCTGCCTGTAGTTTCCTCTTTTATAAGCTGTAAGCCTTATTGGGTCTGCTGTGGTGACTAGCTGAGCCAGTCCTTGTCATAGGTGACACTGCGTGTTGGAATGTCAAGCATATTGAAGTTATTCAACAATGCCTTGTCTGTGTTCCTCTTGACCTGAGTGATCACAAACATTGGGGGCGATTTCTCTTTTGTAAGCCAAGACTAAATCATTTCTTTCTGTCTTCCCTAAGCTCAGACAAGAGCTGATAGCTTCCTTCCAATTTCATCTCTGCAATGACATATCAAGTAATGAGGGCAGAGCATTTGAAACTGTGTTGGCTCTCTGGTGGCTGGGTCTCTAAGTGCCTGGCCTACTACTGAGCAAGGTATGTGCATCTTTTTCCATGCCCTTTCCCCTAGAACTCTGAGCCTGAGGCTGTGGTGCCTGCAAGAATGAGAAATGAATTCCTATGCTGTTGGCTCTTAGGCTACACCAGCCATTCCTCATAGCTCTATTAATGATTTTTCAGTGGAGATTTGGCCATGAGGCTTAATGAAACAATATGTACATCAGATCTAGCTTTAGCCATTACTGCTGTATACCTAATGCAAATTAGCTACTCTTCCTGGGTATCAGTTTCTTCAACTATGACCTAGAGATAGTGTTCTTATTCTCAATGGACTTATGGAAAGTTCAAATAAAAATGTGTCATTCAGGATTATTTTTAAATTAACATACTACTTATTGATGAAAGGTTTGCTATGGCGAAAGCATTCTGTTTGGAGCAGAGGCCCCTTCTCACTCAGTACCTGTGAACCAGCATTTGTTGATTCTAGAGGACTCAGTTTTAAAATAGGAATAATTTCCCTGCTCATTTTACTGGGTTGTTGTCATTGTCGTTGTTGTTGTTGTGTGTCTTGTTAAAACCATAAAGTCACAATGATAATTACTATTTTGCAAGTTCATAATGCTATGCAAAATTATTTATCTTTAGTAAATTGTAACTGTAAATACATTATTCTTAGAGTCCAATGACCCTCTTAGAAGCTTTGGGCAAGTTAAATAATCTCTTTGTTTCCTCAGGTGTGATATTAAAAGGGTGAATTTGGTAGACTCTTAAATCAAGCCTGGCACCCAGTAGGGGGGACATTAAGAGTAACACCAACTGCTCAGTAATTCATATCCTGTAAATGAATGAAGGAATGATGAAAATTATTTCAGGGGTGGTTACAAAGTTTATGTGCGATGTCAAAGTGCATTATAATACTACAACTTGATGTCCATGTAAGGAATATCATTACATCCTAGAACAGCCTATGTCCAATTTTCTTCAGCCTCCTCCCTCAGTACCACCTCCTTTGGAATGTCTGTGTGGTCTCTCCACACTCAGCCCTCAGGGACAGAGGCCAGTGAGGACCATGAAGCCTAAGGGTGCTGTGGGTGCAGCAAGTAAAATTGGCAGCAAAAACGTGTGAGATGCCTTTGGTATCTCTCTAGCTTCATTCATTCTCATGCCGTCAGTTAGGGAGCCGACAAATCATGTGTTCTTAGTATTTGTAATCAATAATTTTTCTTTGGAGTTTTTGAATGTCCCAGAAGTTAGTGTATACGTTCTTCTAAGCTTTGCTTCTTCATAAAAAGTTGTGAACTGAATACTACTCTTTTTTGAAATGAAGGTGGATTAAGGAAAGAAAATTTCCAGCATAGATTCTGATCCTCCAGCCTTTCAAAATGTAGGCACAGGGACCCTGAGGCTCTTTCACAACTGCCTACTTTTCTCTGCCACACCCTAGGAAGTCTGTGTTTGCACCTGTCCAGATGATACCCTGGCTCTCTATAAAATATCCCACTTGCCTTCAGAGAGCTCTATTCTCAACCCATGTCAGCCTGCCCTGAGTGTTACCTCCATAGTTCTAGCTCTGCCCTTTGGAAAGAGAACCTTATCCATTTTCCAGATGTCTTGATTCAAATGCTTGATGACAATCCTCTCATCTTATTTTCTTTAGGCTAAGCCCATCTTTAAATAACTATTGCCAAGTTATTGTTTGCGAAAATAATATATGATATAGATGAACAAAAATACCTACCCTGTGAGCAGTCACCAAACTTTTAAGCTTGTTTTGAGCACAACATAGAGATCTGCAAAGTGCACAGTCACAATTTGTACAATCATGTCATGAAAGAGAAATCACAAAACTACACTGTCTTAAGTGAGTTTAAAGTTTTATGGTAGGAAGTATCCATAGCTATCCTGGGGTTCCTGTCACCATAGGACACAGGATGGAGGGGGGTGGTATACAAAAGGATAAAGCAATTATCTCAGCTAGTTGTTGCAGAGAGGGAATGGGCTGGCATCTTGCTTGGTATTCTTAACCTCTATAGACTTTGCTTCTTTGCTTTGGGGGATGGTCCTGATTCTGTAAGCAGAGAGAGCAGTACTTTTGCTTATGGGCTGCTCACAGCTAGGCTCCTTGCTGGTGCCTTGCACACATTAGTTCTGATCTGCACAGAGATCTCGCTGTTTGCAGAGCAAACCCTTCAAGTGTCAGACAGCATGGCTCTCCTTCCCTGTCTCATGCTCATCGTCACTAGCAAAGCTCCTTTGCTCTCACATTGCATCATCGTGGATTCCTTCAGCAACTGGGGATCGTTCTCAGATGACCCTGTGCAGATCAGTGGAGACAAGGAGGAACTCTGAGTTCCCATGTTCATCATAAATTAGGTTTCAGTAGGAAAACAGTCACAATAACTCTAGTTACACAACTTGATACAATTTACATTGTGATGTTTATCCCTAAGAAATTGACATTTTATTTAGTGCAAGATTTGTGGGAGAAGAGAATAATCCCAAACACAGAGGAGAGGATTCTCTCAGAAAAGAGGGGATAGAGTGGGCCAAAGCCTTGTAGTGATGGTGTGTAGATACAAGGAAGGAGAGCTGCAGGGTGGAGCCAAGAGGGCAGCACAGAGATCCAGACCCTGCAGAGCAGGCAGCCCAGGTGAGGAGTTTGTTCTTTAAAATGAGGACACTGTGGGGCTTTGAAAAAGGAGACCGACACTGTTCAGTTCTGTTTGAAGAGCGCTCTGCCTGCAGAGCTGGAAACAGACAGGTGGAAAACGAGTGATCAGGAGCCCTGTGGGTATCTGTGGAGCAATTCACGCACCTGGAGTGGGGCTCTGCATGTAGGAACACAGCCAGAATCACACCTGGGTACCCTCCAGTGCAGTAATCATAGCACCACCTGGCAACCTGGGTGCCAAGGGCCGTGCCCCCACTTCTCACCAATTACGCAAGCTTGGCCAGGTCACCCAACATCTCTCTATCTTATCTCCTCACACAGAACATAATATATCCTCATATGGGACATAATATATCCTCATATGGGACATATGGGACTTTATATAGAAATTGGAAAATTGTGGGAATTAACATAAGCAAAGCACTTAGAATGGGGTTTGGGACATACTAAGTGTTATTTTGCAATTGATGTGTGTGTGTGTGTGTGTGTGTGTGTGTGTGTGTGTGTGTATACATGCATGAATGCATGCATGCACATGGGCACCTGCATGTGCTTATACAGCTGTAAGCCAGAGCTCGCTATTTTTTTTTTTTTTTGAGATAAAGTTTTTCACTGAAACTGGGACTCATGAGTTTGGCTGGAGTTGGTGGGCGAGCTCTCCCCAGTCTTTTTATCTTCTGCCTCCCCATGCTGGGATTACAGGCACGCAGGCAATGCCTGGCTTTCATGTGATCTGGATATATGAATTTTGCTGAATGGGTCATCCTCCCAGCCCCTATTACTATTGTTTTTACTTACCATTGTTTGTGTGCATGCATATTGGGAGGTAACTGCTACAGTATACAGGGAGACATACAGAGGTCAGAGCACAGCATTGGGGAGTCTTCCCTTTGAACTTTACATGGATTTTAGATATCAAACTCAAATTATCAGTCTTTATCAACAAGTACCTTTACCTGCTAATTCATCTCACTGGTCCTGATATATATAAAACATTATATATAGCTATATATAATATATAATCATATTATAATTATAATGTTAATATTATATTATTTTATATATTATGCCTCATATATATAATATATCACAATATAATATTGATGTTATAATGTTATATGTATATATTGTAGATATATATTAAATATATACATATGTATTTGTATGTATGTGTGTTTTGTGTATGAATGCTCACATGAATGGAACATATGTTTGTGGGTGTATATGCATATGCATGAGTATGGAGCCCCAAATTTGATGGTTCATGTCTTCCTGAATTAATCTTCACTTTATTTATTGAGTCAATGTCTTGCTGTACCTAAAACTGGACTATTGTGACCAGTCTAGCTAGACAGCTTACTCTGGAGATTCCCTGTCTCTGCCTCCTGAGTATTGGGATACAGAGGCAGCTACTGCACCTGCCTGGCTTTTATGTGGGATCTGAGTATCTGAACTCTGACCTTCATGCTTTGCTAGCAGGCACGTTATCCACTGAGCTTCTCCCCAGTCTCAATTACTATTATTTTTAACAACTACACACTGCTGATTAAAAGCAATTTTGGGGAAACTAAATCCATAAGATCTCATTATAACATGAAAATCAATCTCTGTTTCTCATCCTGAATTATGGGTCACACTAAATGCTTGTCTCCACTACTCATGAACCCCTCCCCTCAGAGTGTGCTGTAGCCTGGAGCTGAGCTGTATCCACTGCTCCTCTGTCTCAGTCTCCTGTCATCTTTGTTTTGTGCTGAGGATTTGTTTTCAGTATTCTACTGGAAGAGCATCTCCTAGTCCTCATCTCCCCTTCCATCCAGGTCTGGCTGCTCTTCCCTCACCACTGGCTCCACTCCATCTTGTTCTTATTGGTTGTCACTGTCTCACAGAGCCCCCATACCCCCAACAACCTCCTGTGATAGATGCTGTGAGGCACCATATAGATCCCATTGGATTTGGTTTGTCTACTGTTTTGATTTGGATGTGTGCAGTCCTGGAGACTGAACCCAAGTCCTGCACCTGCTAGGCAGGGGCTTTGTCCCTGGGCTATGCCCCTAGGCTATGAGAGAGCTTGGCAGTTCCTCTGGGAGAGTGCAGTATCCTATCCCTCTTGCATTCTACTTTTTTACAGATACAGTCTTGGTGGGTAGCTTCTGTCTCCTACTGGCAACAGCATCCTCCTTTCTCTCCTCAGGTGTGCATTCTAGGTGCAGATCACATGCTAACCCTCCTCCCCCTTCCATCTTGCTCACTGCTCTGACTGCTTGTCACTGGAGTAGGTGTCTAGGGAGTCCAGGAGCCTGCAGCCATGCCTGCTGCTTATTCCCAGCTGGGAAGCCACTTGTTCCAGCTCCTATCAGCCTGCCTGTACATTTTCCTCTTAGACTACCTCATCCGACCATTGACTATATTACTCATTTCCTTTTACTTCCAGATCCCTTTACTGAAGTGTTAAAATTGTTTTCTTTTTTGGCCAGCGTTTTGTAATGCAATTAGATAGCATGGTACTGTAGCTAATGGTACTGGGCCATATACTTGAAATTTGCTAAAACAATATGATTTTCTATCTTTTTAAAAGATTGTCATGTCATGACTCTTAGGGGTATGATTATATAGCATGGTGACTGTAGTTAATACTGATACTATACTGTATACCTGAAATTTGCCAAAATATAAGATTCTTGGCAGCCTTGAAGTCACTCAGCACATACAGTTGAAAGAGTATGATGAAATATAATAACTAAGCTCACCTGGCTTTGGCAACTAAATGTCTGGCGCTTAATTTCTGGCTGTGGATGACATTTTTCAACAGGTGATCTTGTACAAGCTTTCAAGTTCTGGGCCTTCCAGGGTTTGGCCTAAGGCATGCCTAGCAGAGAGAAGATGCTCTGTAAGTCCTAGCAGTGGACAGGTCATTTCTGGAGTGGCTGTGAGGATGAAATAAAATAATATATATTTATTAGTTAACATAGTACCTCATTCAAAGTAAGCATTTGCTGCACATAGCTTTTGTCATCAGTTGTTCTAGCTAGATGTATTTTAGAAATTTTGAAAACTAGTTCATGTCTAGCCTTCAAGTCCTTTAGAGTACCAGGCATGGTGCTGAGCAGAAGGGAGGTACAAATTAGAACCTAATTCAAGGTACAAATTAAAACCCAATTGACTGATGAGAAGTTTGCCCTTCTCATCTCTGTAGAGCAGGGAGTGGCTTGTCTGCCTTCTGATAGCTCCACTCTGTCTAACCCATCGTGAGACATAGGAACACACACTCCACATGTCACTTTAAAGAGGGAGTTTGAGCAGAATGAGTTTCACTGTTGTCAGGATGCTGAAATGTGGTCTCCATGGTGACTTCCAGCCCAGCAATTTGAGGAAGGTGCTTCCAGAACCCGTAGCTGGCACACTGAAACCTCCAAACTTGTGCCATATTTTTGCACATTTCTTAGACAGATTGTGGGTTGTGTGTTCATTAATTAAGATGAAAGTAATTGGTCCCAGCAAATAGTTTGCACATCAGCTTGCAAATTGTGTACCCAAGGAGGCCCTATGTTCTTTCTTTCCCATCTTCTGTCTCTGTAACTTAGTCCTTGGCTACTGACTCTTTTTAAACCCTTAGGCTCTCATCTTATTCTGACAGTTCAAAATTAAAGAGAAAGTAAGTTTGAAATAAAATTTCCTGTGCTTATTGAAAATTTGGTCATGCTTGGGGTAGGGGTAGAATAATAAACCCTTTATATGCATATAATACATTATAACTTAAGTAATGTTTTTGCATGTATGGTTTCATCTATACCCTACTTCCTGACTGAGAAACAGTTATTCTTAGTAAAAGTATGAAAGACACAGGTGAGAGAGGCCCAGTCTGAACTTTACCACTTAAAACCTGTGGAACTGGCAGCTTGCATGGGCTTTCCCTGGGTACATTCCCAGTATGAATGTTGAGGGGATTCAGAACCTACCCCAGGATTGGACTGTGGGTAAAACTGGGACCTGAAGGGAAATGCCCTCAGTGGAGTTTCTGTGTTGTTTGCTCTTGTAAGTATTCTCCATCACAGAAAACTCTGCCTTGCTCTTTGTCATCAGAACTTAGTTTATAATGATCCCAAGTTTAGTAGCAGCTACATATTATGAATGAGTGTGTTGATTTGAATGAGAATGGCCCCAAAGACTCACATGTTTAGATGATTGGTCCCAAGCTGGTAGAATTGTTTGGGGAGGATTAGGAGGTATGGCCTCTGGGGAGAAGGCATGTCACTGGGGGCAGGCTTGAAGGTTTTAAAAAAAAACCTATCCCAGATTCAGTTAGCACTCTGTCTCATGCTTGTGAATCAAGATGTAAGCTCTCAGATACTACTCCAGCAGCATCCCTGACTGCCTACTGCAATACATCCTACCATGATGGTCATGGACTATCACTCTCTGAAACTGTAAGCACAAATAGGCTCTTTCTATAAGTTTCCATATTCATAATACCTGCATAGCAATCAAAACATACATAAGGCAATGAATGAGTTGGTGAATTGATCAGTAATCAAAGCAATCATCTCTTTTTGTGTGACTTTGTAACATACCTTGCTTGTCCAGACCCAAGGGCAAGATCTTCTCAACCTCTCATGTGAACATCATGTCATTATGTTCATTTATGGCATCATTATGATGCGACACAAATGGCTGAGGGACTTTCAAAGTAGAAAGGCCCTCTGTGTCTAGATAGACCTACCTCACTGGGCATGGGAGCTTGAATTCTACTGTGATGACTGTTGGCTTCATCCTGTATCAAGAAGACTAGAACATGTGACGTAGGCATGTTTCTTTATGCTTAACTCTGTCTACGGACATAGGAATTAAGGAGAATGGTGAAAAGGGGTGTTTTAAAGAGAAATATGGGGTACCTTGTGGAAAGTTATAGAGGAAGAGAGAGACCAACAGCTCCAGGAATTAGAAGACTAGGCTTCCAGAATGTGTACTATATTCAAACTACCACACCATTTAGCTTTCATGAGGTGTCATACACCCGATAGAGTTTCATCACCCTACCCACTGATAAAGAAATAGCACCGGGCAATTTTATGGGCTGAATTGTGTCTCCTTCCTACATTCTAAACGCGTAAATTAAAGTCCTAACCTCTAAAACCTCAGAATGTTTTCTTCCTTTGGACTAGTTACATGTATTAGTTAGAAGATGTCATTAGACTAAACCCCAATCTAATATGAGGACATTAGAGCACATATAGAGTGTCATATAAAGTCAGGGATCAGATTGCTAATCTATATCCATGGATCACCCTGCTCCCCAGAAATACCTAGAAGCTATAGGAGGGTTTGGAATATCATGACACCCCACAGCCTTCAGAAGGAACCAGCCCTGTTCTTACTGGCATCTAACCATGGTTCCAGGACTGTGGGGCAATAAATGTCATTGCTCAATCCACTTGCTTGGTGGCTCTCTGTTATGGCAACCCTAGGAAACTGATGCATAGAGGCTACATCTCCACTTGGGGCTGCAATACTAGTAACTCAGATACAGGACTCTTGCTCCAAGGCCTGTGGACTTGGTGTAGTGTACACTCTCTCCTGCCTATCCATGTGAAGGAAAAGGCCAGGGACAGTGTTTCCAAGCCCATCACAGACCTGGGGTCTCTCCACTGCTTGCTAGTCCTCTCTTTGATTTAAAGAAGGCTGCTGGGGATCAATAGTCCCTCTTCCTGCTGTTCCCTCTTGCTGGCAGCACTGGAGGAAGTGATGGGAAGACAGACAGCCTGTGGCTTGGCTGGCTTCCCTAAACAGTGACTTCCCACAGTTAGAATATGCTATCCCCCTGCCAAGGAACCAGATGCCCCATGTCAGAATGCAGTGTCACAGTTGGAGGCTGAACTAGCAAAGGTAAGCAGGGAAGCTGCTCCTACTAATGTGGCATTTGACTATGAGCCCAAGGCTCCTGGCCCATGCACTGAAATCGGGCTGGAACACCAGAAGACTATGGACACTGAATCATACAACCCCAGGCATACTTTCTACTGGGATCCCGCTTGGTGGGGTCTCCAGCATAAGACACCATGGGCCCCTCTGATGGGTGAAGGAAATTGAGGGAAAATTCTAAGAAGGAAACAGTTCTATCTCAAGAATCTATGCTTTTGTTACTTGCTCTATGCTCCAGTTTGTGGCCCTTGTGTGAGACTGTAGCAACCAGCCTCATTCTTGACTCCAGTGAAGAAATGCTTTCAGAAATGAAACCAGTGTTTCAAGTTTGAAGAGTGGAGATGGAGACCTAGTATTAAAAGTGGCTCTGCACTCCTTGGTCCTGTGAAGGCTGAATGCCCCATTATGGAGGAATTAAAGGGTGGGAGGTAAGAATGGGTGGGTGGGTAGGGGCATATCCTCATAGAAGCAGGAAGAAGGGGGATGGGATAGAGGATTCCTGGGTGGGGGGGTGATAAGGAAAGGGGATAACATCTGAAATGTAAATAAAATATCCAATTGAAAAAGTGGCTCTGCCTTTACCAATCTCTACACTCCTTTCTAGTCACCATGACCATAAAACCCAGTAGTCACGGCATAGCACCATCTGTCTTCTATGCCTACTTCTTACTTTAGAACAGAGGATAAACCTTGGCCATTAAGTGACCCAGTCTCTCCTTCAAGAAAAGAAGGATTTGTGGTTTCTTCAACTAGATCCAACTGACTTTAGCACTTTCCTTGCCTTACTTTCTCTTATAACACTGCCCCTGGCCATCACAGAACCCAGCTTTCCCTTGTTCTTTAGCCTAGAATGCTCTCCTGTCAGTCTTTAGCTCTGTGATAATGCTTTAACACTGGGATTATCAGTGTATGTGCTGGAGTCAGACTGCCTGAGTGTAGATCCTTTCTCAGCCGCTTCCCAGCTGAGTAGCTATGGGGAAATAGCTATTCTGTGCTTGGACTTCACTGGGGATGAAGATTATGAAAGCTTGCTGCCCTTAGGCTACTGGTTATATTGAAAATGATCAGCACACAAGGTCCTCTGTCTAGTGTACTTGTCTATGAGTTTCTCTTGCTTGTCTCTTCCTTTAAATCTTGTGCTCCCTGAAGTTGAAGATAGTGTCTCTATGAGTCTGAAACCTCAGGTATTACTAACACAGAGCCTGGTGACTGCTTGATACATATTGAATTGATGGATTACTTATGTTCATGCATATCAGCATCAATAAAGTAAAATGACAATATTGATAGTGACAGTGTCAGATGTGTGTTCTGGTGGTGATAACATTAAGGATAGAACCCATTAGTCTGTCTGTGAGGAAGGTACTGTTTGTTAGGTGCTGTTTCAGAACAATTTAATATATCTAATTGTCTCCACAACCATCCTGAAGAAGTTGCCATTATTTTCTTGGTGATTCAGATGAACAACACAATGTATATGGAATTTCAGTGACTCTCTTATTACTATTCAGCCAGAATCTAGCATAGAGGGGGTCACTCCAAGTTGTGTGGCTCACAGTCCATGTAAATGTCTATTCCAATCTGTTTCTGCCATAACGGTGGTGGCAGTCAGTAGTCCCAGAAGCAAGGGGGCAGGGGGACATTTGGATTAAGTAGTGAGGACTGACACCTTCACTACAAAGGACTCAGAACATTCTTACCTTTTTTTTTTTTTAATGTATTGATCCTTTTATCTTAATGGACCTGAGGTAGTACAAATGGCCAGAGACATAACAGAAATAGTTCTACTTGAGTTTAAAGACAGATGAGTCTGATCTTTGGCTTTGTTTTAGAATACCCAGCACCAGGTATATATTTAACATATGACAGCCAAATGAGTAAATAAATGAATGAGAACCAAGGACTCAATTTTGAGCATGATAAACACTCAGTTTCTACTTAGATTATTTCAGAAAGGCTGGGTTTAGAGGAGGTTCACCTTCCCACATTGGGGCTGTACTATCCAAGATACCACTATCTGCATCTTTGTGACCTTGGGTAAACTTATACTTCTGGAGCTCCAGTGGGTAGTGTTGCTGAGAGTGATGAAGCCCTCAGATGGTCTCACTGGTGAGCAAATATTAAGTTTGAATCAATTGTGCCTTCTTGATTACTGGGAAAACTGTTCATAGGGTTCAGAAGCTGGTGGAGAGTTATTACACCGTGCAACAGTTGAACATAGCGTTGTGTATAGAGAGAGCAGGCTGCATAAATGAGTTGAAAGCAAAGATGTATTTTCCCTTGGAAACGGAAGCCCTGCAGTGTGGGGGTGGGTGCTGGTGGAGCTGCTAAGTGTAACTGGCAGAAGGCCAAACATAATGCAGACGGCTGCTGACTGTCTCAGCCTCTGCTTTGCATCATGGCTAGCTGAAAAGTAGGTGGAGAGAATCTATCTGAAGCAAGTAACTGTGACCCAAGAGTTAGGACAGCGAGGACTATGCAGCAAGCACTCACTGAGTGTTAGCATTTATGCAGTATCAATGCAGCCAAGGATCAGATAAGCTGGAGCATGCTGTCCTCACAAAGCTGACAGCCCAAGATGCCAACCAGTCACAAAAGTGTCCACATTGTAAAATGTACTGTGGGAGCAAAAAACATGGGACATTATGTAACTTGTAGGAGGAGTTTTCCTAAGCTGAACTTGGATGGTGGAGAGGTATCTCAGTTTGGATTACTATTGCTATGATGAAACATCGTGACCAAAAGCAGGTTGAAGAGGAAAGGGTTAATTTGACTTATGAGTCCATATCCATAGACCATCACTGAAGAAAGTCAGTGCAGGAACTCAAACAGCTCACAAACCTGGAGGCAGCGACACATGCAGAGTCACGGAGGGATGCTGCTTACTAGCTTGCTCACTATGCCTTGTTCAGACTCCTTTCATAAAACTCAGGATCACAAACCCACAGACAGCACCACCCACAAAAGAAAATGCCCTATAGGTATGCCTACAGCTCAGTCTTATGAAAGCATTTTCTTAATTGAAGTTCCCTCCTCTCAGATGACTTTAGCTTGTGTCAAGTTGACATAAAACTATCTAGCCCTAGAGGTTGTCATAAATAAAGGGCCATGATGAGAGAAATAAAAGCAAGAGGTAAGCTAGCAGAGAAAGTGGGTGGAGATATCTCTAGGCAATGCCCAGATACCTCCAAAGCATTCCAGGAACTGGAGGTAAAATGCTGGAGGGGGAACTCCCAGGACCAGCCTTGTTGCAATGTGGAGCTGGGTGTATCTGTTCTCTCATATTAAGCACCACAAATTGAATGATGTTAGAAAATAGAGATGTAGTCTCAAATAACCCTAGTGGCTAGAAGCAAAAATTCAAAATGTCAGCAGGGTCAGGTTTTCTCTGGAGGTGCTAGGAAAGACCACTTCTTGTGTCTTCTATTGTCTAATGGTTGCCAACAGTCCTTGGTCTGATTTCTTCCTTCTCTGCCTCTTCTGTATCCCCGCTGTTTCCATTTCTTTTTCTCCCCCTCTCATTATAATATCAGACATTGGATTAGAACCCACTCAAATTCAGTATAATTAAAAACCCTATTCCCAAATAAGGTTCCACTCTGAAATGGGGGAATGTTGAGGGAATAATATCTAATCCAGTAGAGAAGTAGCCACAAGGATTAGAAATGACAGAGAGTGACAAAAGTCAGAAGCTAGAGCAAGAAGGTATTAGTAATAGTACCAGTAAACAAAGCTTCCTGCATGTGGTATGTCAAGAACTATGGTAAGCAGTCTGAATGCATACACTCCTGTATGTTCCTGTATGGAGGCAGAGTTAGGCTGAGTACAGCCAAATGGGGGAAAATCAGAGCTTGGAGTTTGCAGTATGTGGCATCCATCAGAGTCTCCTGGAAACAGATGGCACACTTGGCTTAGGGTGATCTGAGAGGCAGTAATGAAGGAATTCTTGAAGAACCAGTGAGCATGGTATGGGGGACTCGGTTAAAACTCGGCAGTTCTTTGGGTATATTACCATTCATGAGCCTGAAAGATGTACACTAGAGCACGAATCCAGAGAGTCATGGGAAGAGGCCACCTTCAGGAGAATGGTGGCTTTTGAACAAGGGTAGTCTCCCTAATGGACCACATAGAGAGGGAAGCAGAGAAGTAAATCTCTTAACTTCTTCCTTTCATTCTCTTGACTTTAGACATCCCTAGTGGAAGCTCACAGGGGCAGTCTAAGAGATCAGTCTCCCAGGGACCCAGCTAAGTAAAATAGCTGAGACTGGATCAAGAGAAGCAGACAGAAATTTGTTGCCCTGGACAATGACAGAGTCTGACTGTCAGAGAGCTGAATTGTTCATCTGTGATGAGAAAAACATAGAACCTGTAATTAAGAAAGAGCACAAGTAGATTCTGGGTTCAAGTCACTCACCCATACCTCCATCCAGCCTTCTTTGGCACATACCAATCTTATAGGGCCATGAATACAATTGTGTACACGATTATAAGTCAAGGTCTTTACGGGCCACATGACTTCAGAGTGAGTACTCAATTGGCATATTTACTCCTCTTGTCAACTGCACTAAACAGCAGTTTACCATATGGAGGCTCTGTTGAAGGCCCATGTCACTCATTCATACTCAACGCCGCATGGCATCATTTATTTATACATGCAGCTTGTTGTTTTTTTTTTTTCCAGGCTCACAGAATTTCCTGATCACTGATCTGGCTTGCAGCAGTGACCCAAACATCCTCATGTAGCTCAGGATCTGATGAGGAAAGGAATTGATGAGCAGATGGATAAACAAAGACACTTTACACCTGTCAGAAGATGCAATGGATACAATTAAAGCTGAAAGGGTAGCAGAGAGTATGGAGGGTGAAGGGTTAAATGGAAATATAGTCCTGGGGGACCATTAAGGAGGTATTTGAGTAAAGAGCTGAATGACGTTGAAGGAGGGAATATTCTAGTACCGGAGGGTTAGAGCAGAGTGAAGGGCAGGTGTAAGGGCAATGGGACAGACTATACTCCGAGCATCTGAGTCACAGCAAGCAGCACAGTGTGATGCAGTTGCAGAGGGAACAGGAGTCAGGTCTGCAAAACCTGTGGTCTTGTAAGGTCTATATTCTATATGGCATACCAGCATGTTCTATGATCTTATTTTTTTTCCCTCTCTCTCATCTGCACAGTGGCCTAACCAGCCATCAAAAAGATGGGCTAGACTGTTGCTTCAAAAATCATTAAGTAGTAGGCAAGATGATGTTTGCATTGCTCAGTACTTTAGCTTCAGGCTACCTGCTGCTGAGCAGAAGAACTGCCCATACCCCCAAGGACATGGTTGTCCTGGCCCATTGCTTGGCAGCGGGTTATCGCCTCTCTTACATGACACTTATCTTGCTCTTGTGGTTCTTCCTCTCTGACCTAGTGTTTCAACAGTAGCTCCCCAACTGTGCTTGTGCCCCTGACCTCCTCAGTAGAATTACACACCAGTGATTCACAGTGCCCTCTTATTATCCTATATGCAATAAAGACTTTCTGGAGGTTATGGGAAATAAATGTGCCATTTACTGTCAACCATGGTTCTTATTAAACTTGTTCTCCTGGTGGGGAAGTATCTTTGTGGGACAAAGCAGTTTTATATCCAAACAGCTCATGAGCTGCTAATGGGTTTTATGTCCAGCTGTAACCAGCGACATTGCAGACAGTCCTCAGTTTATTGCAATCAGGAGCCACAGGTCTCTCACCCACTGCATATAAAGGCTTCTCATTAATAGAGTGGCCTCTTCTTGTAAACAGAAAATCTGGTGTCTGTGTGGATATGTGTTTGTGGAATCATGTGATTTGAGAGGCCTATGGCTTAAGGAATGAAATCTGGAACAATCAATGGGTGGTATTGTTTAGTGCAGTTGACAAGAAGAGACATGCAAAGGAAGTGTGGAAAAAATTCTGCATAGGTGGCATCTCCTAGCCATGAGACATTGTTTTTCTTGTGAACTGTTCTCTCATGTCTTGGCAGGGGAATGGAGGCAAAAGCTAAAACTAAAATTTGCTAATTGTTTTTGGGTTTTACAGACACCATGTTTTAGATCTATACAAACTAGTGAAATTGACTAGTCTAATCTCAACTCCACATTCACATGTTGCCTAGAAAAGGGTTCAGCACTATAGATGACTCATAACCAAATATTTTGGAACCTTGAGGTGCCCACACCAAGTCACACGAATCTAATATCTCTTCTGTAAGATATCATTGCTGAAACAGTAGAACAAAGTGGGATGGAGCTGAGCAGGCCTGGAGTTAGTGAGGTTTCCACAAGGAGAGACATCATACCTAGCTCCTGCCCTCTGTTCTCGTCTTCCATGTATGGATGCACCCATTGGAACAGCAAGGTGAAATCAGTAATTAGGAGAGGGGAAGAGAAGTGAGGCCCATGCAGAGCAACAGAGTATGGCTGAATTTGAGGGAGTCTCCAGCTTTCTTTGAAATTTTGTGTTGTTCTTTTCACATTCCAGTGACATCACAGAGAGTAATGATGTGTCAATATTGAAGCCAGATTTCTCTGTGTTAACTGGGTAAGCAAGGACTGGAGTGAGTCAGTGCTTGCAGGCACCTCCACATGGAGGTACTCAATTATATTTTCCTTAGTGTATCTCCATGAGACTGTAACTCCACTAGGGTGGAGATTTGGGCACCTTTTGTGAGCCTCATGTCTTGGGCCTCAGTTAATATGACAATTTCAATCTAACTATAAAGTCTGATTTTCTACTATGCCAACGTGTGTTGTCTCCATTAATCCAATGTCATTCCCTATTGTATTACTTGGTAACAGTTTTCATAGAATTAGAACCCATCAGGCACAACCAGTCCTTCTGACATCTTAGACACCCTGCAGAGTCTTTCGGTAGAGCTGGTGATTGACCATATATCCTTGTCACCAGAAAGCAGTATAAAGACAATTCAGGTCATTCATTTTTCCTTTTGTTTGAATTCCGGACAAATAGCTGTTGACTAAATTCTCATCTCCAACTGAGATGACCTAGTTAATTCCTGCCTAGAGGCCTAGTCAGAGAAAGACTCCAAGTTTCCTATGGGCATGGAATTCCATGAAGGTCTTTTCTTTCCCTGCTGTGATTTGCATTGTAATCACCATTGCTAGTAAATCAGAGGCTCTTCAACCATCAACTAGTGGATAAAGTGTTTAGTGGTTTTTGAAAACTAAACTTGAAATTACTTGTCTGTATTTCAGATATATATAGAGGAGTACATGGGCAATTAATGAGAGTGGAACAACCCTGCCTGTGTTACTCCATCAGCAAGTAACCTTTAGAATACAGGTATCATGGCATCCAGGATGTATGTACCTCCTTGCACCCATCCGACATATTTTATAAGAAACTTCTATTTGTTTGTTAAACTTCAGGCAACAGCCATAGAGAAGGCCTACTTCCCTAAAGTGGAACTTTATATGGTACTAGTGTTGGGCATATATTGGATTAAAGAAAATATATTATTGTTTTTCATTTTCAATTACTTCATTGTAAAAAGCTTCCAAAACAAAACCACCCCCCCAAAAAAACAAAACAAAACAAAACAAAACAAAACAAAACAAAACACAGTGCAGTTAGATTAATGGAGTCAGTCAAACAAGCCCTCAACTCATACCCAGTCTCTGAACCTCACAGTGAACTTCTCTACAGTTTGAGCAGCTATTCAGAATACGTTAGCTTAACTAATTTCAGCTTTTGGTTTTTTTGCTTACACGAATGTAACTTTAGTTTCATATGACATAGACGGTTTTCATTGGTGCCATGGGATGATAAAATGAGAATTTTCAAAAGAACTGAAACTTGAATGTGATGTTTGGCCTTGTAAGCATGTTATGCAAATATCAAGTCCTGGTACAAACTAAGAGGGATTTGGGGGCTTATGTAGAACATCCATGTGTTACCAAGGCTCAGAAACACAAAGCAACTTGGCTCAAGATCATGCAGTTAGCAAGTGGCAGAGCTGGGTCTAGAACTTGTGTCTCTACCTCCAAATCAGCTTGCATCCCTTCAGCAAGTAACCTATAGAATACAGGAATCATGGGATCCAGAATGTATGGCAAGAGCAAGCTCCACCCTCTCTTCAGAGCTGTGCCTGGCACACTTCACAGTCTGGACCAATTCATTTACAGTGCTGTATAAAGGACACAAAGACATTCAGTTTGTCTCTGGAAACCCACAGAGAGGTGAGGACCAAAGAAATGCAGAAAAACAGGTCCTAACCAAGGACTGTGAAAGCTAATGTGGAAATCTGTTCACCATCACTAGCAATTAAAACTTGCAAATTAAAAAATGCACATATACCACTATTTATAATTTTATTCATCCTTTCCCAGTTCAGTGGGGACTTAAACGACTTTGTAATCTTACTGCAGACAAAAGTATTCCAGTAGAACACTGAACTGCCAAACACATTCCTCCTTCCTGTTAGTCTGTTATATGGAAGAGACAGGCTTCAGTCCAGTACATTTGCTTAGACTGCTTGAGTATTTCAGTTATCTTGATAGCCTGGCTATGCAGAAAAAATCTAGTCACCTCCATTAAATATTTGATATACAACAGACAAAGCATTTATCTTTGTTTAGTTTTGAGCAATTCAAGATGTCCTGGCTTTTTCTTTAAATATTAAATAGAAAATGTCCTCAGGAGAAACCAACAAATGTTTAATTTCTGGAGTCTCCAAGTAAGACCTGACAGAAGACAGGCTGATGTGACTAAGCCTGGGCTGCATAGGAGGGTGGTAGCCTATCAGTTCTGATCCTGCTGGGGCTGCAGCCCCTTTCTGTGGGTGTGTCTATTCTAACAACCTCAAAGCCCTGAGAATGGAGTGGTAACTTGCAGGTAAGGCAGGAGTTCCCCACAGCTGGCAAACTTGGCCTTCAGTGCCTGGCAAACGGCGAGTAGAGTAGGAATCTGACCCCAGAATGCATCTGGTTCCAAATCCATGCCACTATGTCTTGTGAAGGAAGAGGAAAAGAAAGAGAATGCATAAAGGAAATGGACCAGGGCAAAGGAGGAGGCAAGAAAAAGATGGAGGGAAGCAAGGGCAAGGGAGGATGGGGTTGTGTGTCTTTCAGCACACAGTGTAAGAAGAAAGACAAAGAGAAGGGTCAGAGGTCACTGGGATGAAATTATTCCTGGCAATTTAGAGAGAAATTTTCTAAAACACAGGTTAGGAAGTCGGCCCTTTGTGGCAGGCTTGGCTGTCTGGAGTTCCCCAAGGACAGCTTCTTCTCCTGCCACCTCATTATCTCTGGCAGCAATCTGCATGGCCAGTAATGAGAGGGTCTTAATGTTGGTGTCTCAGGGGTGGGTAATGGCCCTGCACACGGGGCTGGGGTCGCAGGTTCAGGCCCCAGCACTATGGAGAGAGCTGTGGGGAGCTGCAGATTGTCCCCCTGGAGCCACAGTTCATTAGCCCCCAGCCCTCAGCACCGTGATAATGAGGTGGGGCCACTCCACAGCACCCCCAGTCAATAGGCAGGGCAGGCTGCACTCCCCAGGGGCAATGCTTCCTGCTGTGTACCCACAACCCTGCTCTCCTTGCTGAACATCTGTTGTGTCAGCTCATCTAGGCTCTGTGTCCTCTGAACTTTGCCCCTAACAAAACTCACAGAAATAATTAGGCAGTCAGGTGGGTTTGGCTTGATAGTTATAATGTTCGTTACAGTTTTCATTGGTCTGCCAATGCATGCTCTTCAGCTGAAAACACAAAAGCATTAGCATCAGAGCTCTGGTCTCCCCCTTGCCCCTTCCCACATGCCTCAGTTTCCGTCATCAGTGTTACCAGCCTCCATCTCTTTGTTTAGGTTGTTATTGTTATTAAAAATGGTTGATGCTGAGTACCATGCACTGTGTTCTGGGTTCACATATATCATGTCCTCTACTTTGCATACGGATGCTACTTTTATCTCTGTCTTACAGAAGTAGAAATAAGCAGAGGCCTAGTTGGCCCAAGACTCTCTTGACAGAGTTTGTAACCTTAATGAGCACATCATAAGGGAATCATGGCTTCAGCCTCCACAGCAAGAGCTTGATGCAGAACAACAGTACATTACCAGTGACAGTTGTTCTTTTCTCTCCTTCCTTTCTCCATGTTTAACGTAACTGTTAGGCTCTGGTGAGAACACTGAAATTGCTTTGGACACTTAAAGCATGGAAGTTAACACAAGGTTTATTTGAGCATATTATCAGGAGAGCCTAGAAGGCTAAGTGGGACATAAGACTTAAAAAATCAGTGACAAGAAGAAGGCACTGCAACCAGAGGAGAAAGGTACAGATGGAGAAGGTGGTGGCAACAAGCCCAGAGGTTCCCTTTAGAAGCAATACCTGTGGACAAGCCTTGGAGATGATTCAAAGCTAGGAGAGAGATAGGTAGACACACACTGTCCTTAACCAGTCCTTGCCTCCAGGTTCTCACAGTGCCTCAGGTTGGTCACACAAGAAACTTGAGAGTAAAAGACATGGGGAAAATGTCATTTATTTGGCAAAGAAAATAGTCAAAGGCCATGAGATTCGGTACCTGGTATATCTTAAGAGCTGTCCTGTAGGCCAGCTTCCTTCTCCAGATCCTGTCTGTGGCAATGTCTGCTGGTTCCTAAAAGGTTTCTCTTAGACCCTGTGGGTACTTTTATGTGCTGTGCATATGGTGTCAGTAAAAAATTGTCACTCGGGATTTGTCGTTGAGTCTGCCTATCACCTCCAAAATGAATAGACATAGTGAAAGTCTGCTAGATAGTAGCTACTGGGTTTCATTGCTGTGTTTTAAATTTCAAGTGCTAAAAGTGTTTGATATATAGTAGGAAATAAATGTGGGTTGAATATGCTAAGAGGTGAAAGTTGGGGATAGAAGGAAAGCTAAACATTGTTAACATTTCCCTCTATGCATCTTTATTAAATAAAGGTCCTGAAGTGAGCCCCACCTTGGAAGTCCCACTTGGAAATGTGCTTCAAGAGCAACCTAGCAGAAAGCTAATTGTGTTTTTGGTTAGACATCTATCCATAGGCCACCTACTCTTTAAAATATCTCTGTGATTCTACCCCTTTTCTGGTGTCCTTTGATCTGATGGCTGCCTATGATAGAATTTCTTCACTAGTAAACCTCACAGTGGGCAGGGCTGCCCTGGCTTTCTATGGAGGGTACCGATTGGTTGGCAGATGAGGGTGAATATTGTGGCTCCTGCAATTTATCTTTTACCCAGAGTTCAAACTGTGCAGATATTTAAGTTAGAAGATTGACATGGGGCTTGGCCCAGTTTTGGTAGATGTGTTTGATAAATGATCCCGAAGTCAGACTCAATGTTATCTTGTGGCACTTTCTGTCTCTGAGAGTGATCAAAATTTCTTTTCCCTGCCTCTCTGACCCAGTGTCCAAATTCTCCAAGTACCCAGGAAGCTAAAGGCATGTTTGGAGAATCCAAGTGGCTCATTCTGGGACATTGGCAAGGAAGCTCTTGTGGAAGGGAAGGAGGTTGGTGCCATTTAATGGAAATGACATCCATTCCACAACAAAAGAGGCTAGCCTGGAGTCTGCACTCTCCCAACTGTTTGCTATGTAAGCTTTTGTGAACTACCTCAACCCTCAGTGTCTCAGGTTCTGCGGCTGTAACAGGGATGATGGTGCAGAAGAGGAAAATGGCATGCATGTGGTGGGGGTTAAAATGAAGGTATGTAGATGTCTGTGTTTAGAGCTGTGTCTGCTCTGCAGCAAACACTGTGTGCATCTGCTTCTTGCAAGTCACCCCACAAACATGCTGTGAGAGCCTGCTAGGGGCCAAGTGTTCTACACACTATGTAAGGAAACAGAAGAAAAGGGTTGGCTCTGAATTCAGTGATCTTAGCCAAAAACACGAGAGGAAAGACCAGGAAGTGAATCATTGCTGTCATTTGACAGCTGCAATACATAGGGTTGTAGAGAGGATGGGAGCAGTCAGGCTGGAAGCCTGCAAGCCTGCCAAAGACCCCTGGAGAAGACACTGGAGAAGACACTGTAGAAGAGAGAAGAAACCGGTGGAAGTACTGCATGAAGAGAAGTGGGGGGCAGAGATAATCCTGTAAGAGATGATAGCTCATATAGTCTGTGACACACTATCAAAGATGCAGAGCTGGGTAATAACATGGCTATCATGGGGAAGTCTAGAGTAAGTGGTATGCACATATGAAAAGGGAGGGACAAAGAGGTTGGGGATTAGATGAGGGCAAGTCTGAGGATCTCTTGATATCAGTCAAGTATGGGTGTAACTAGGAGTCTCTGCAGATTGTGAGGGAAAGAAAAGATGGTTGAAACACATGGCTCATGACACTTTGAGAGTTTTTGATTTCTTTTTTCTAAGAGGACAAAAAAAGAATATATCAAAAACTAAGCTATGAAGCTTCCCTTAGACACAAGCTTTCATACATTCCAGGAGAATATTGGTTGATGAGTGAATTCTCTTAGGGCATATGGTATATTTTTAACTCTATGATTCCTTGGACCAAGGTCCTTAATCCAAAGGAAATGCATTTAGCCTGAAGGTTCTGAACCAATTACATAGTTTTATAAGGTCAAAATAAAAGTTAGGAGTCATTTTATCTTCATCCATACTGGGGGAAGTTACAGAACCACGCTGCTTTAATGAGAAAATGCACTGGGTTGGGAAATGTGCAAATACAAGTGTCAGCACCATCAGAGACTCCATGGCATCCTGGATGCCGGCAGATGAGGCCAGGGCTGAGCTGTGAAGTCCTTTGACAACACGGTCTGTATCCCTGAACAAGTTGCCAAGGCTTCAAGAGGGATAGACATGAAACACAACATCCTTCCACCCTTATTAAGATTTAATCCTGCTTTCAACAGGATTGCGATGTTATTAAATTAGATTTTTTTTTTCTTCCCTGAAAAGGGGATTTAACTTTTGCTTTTCTGACATCATAATCAACACGGAACAGATGCAAAGGGGAAACTGTGTGACCATTGGTAATGTGGACCTATACTTAACATGTAGCAATGTGAAGTTATTAAAATGGAAATTAATTCTCTTTATTACTATCGTGCCCTATCAATTAATTTGGTTGGAGGTACTTATGAATATGCAATCACTCCTTGCTGCTGCCCACCCCATGCTTTAAGGATGTGGAAGTCAGTGGCAAAGCAGCTTTAATAGTACAGCTCATGTTTGCTCCCTAACAATTGATGATAGTGGTAACTGACAGCTAATGAATTTTTACATGCCGGGAACTGTTATAAACACTTTGCATTCATTTTCAGTAATCTTCAAAATTGTTCCTTAAAATGTATACTTTTAGTTTCCCTATGTACAGAGGAGGAAGGGTGCACAGAGAAGTAGGACAATCATCCTCCGGTCACCCAGACATTCTGCCACACAAATCTGCACCCTTCATTACTGTGCTTTGTTGCACCCTGTTGGCTCCAGGGGAAGGGATGTATGAGGGAAGAAGAGTGTGAGATGGCTCCTATCAGCTCCAAAAGAGATGAGATGTGGGGCATTGGAGATAGAACTGAAGACTGAGCAGGGGGGGACATTTTGTAAAATATATGGTTTATTTTTACTTAGTAATAGCAATGTCAATAGACTAGCAAAGGACAGTTAATAACAAAATACCTGGGAATGAGTTGGAAGGAGCAGGTGGGCAGGTTATTAGGGGATTCAGGATTGGGTAAGCAGAGGATCAGGATTGGCTCCTATGAGGAAGTTCACAGGCTCTTGGGGTGAGGGTGGGTAGAGAGGCTGTCTCTTCTGTCTGGCATTAAGGGCAATGTTCTGGGGTGTGAGTCTGAGACAGGAGGTGGCTGGAGCCTGAGTTCTAGAAGGCATGGTTTGCATTTGAAAGGTGAACTCTTGGGTGGGTGATTTCCTGAGAAGAGCTCACACAAAGAGAGTCCCAGCAGTATCAACTAGTTATCTGGAATACCTGAGATAAAGGATAGGGTTACAGGAGCTAAAGTTCAGTAGAGAGGTGACATAGAAAGTTAATAGGTAGGTGACCAGTAAGAAAGAAAGAAAGAAAGAAAGAAAGAAAGAAAGAAAGAAAGAAAGAGAAAGAAACAAAGAAAGAAAGAGAGAGAGGAAGAAGAAGAAGAAGAAGAAGAAGAAGAAGAAGAAGAAGAAGAAGAAGAAGAAGAAGAAGAAGAAAGAAAGAAAGAAAAAGAGAAAGAAAGAAAGAAAGAAAGAAAGAAAGAAAGAAAGAAAGAAAGAAAGAAAACTAGAGTGGTAGTAATGTAAGAGTCAGGAAGAGAGACAGTAGAATTAAGCCTTCAAGTAAGTATCTTTTGACATTGCCCAAATGCATATGTAACTTTGTGTGCAAAATGAGCTCTGAGAGACCTCATAGCTCAGGACTTCACCTGGGCTTTCTCTGGGAGCAAGAACCTTGTGTTCACTGTCCCAGCACACTTCACAGACTGGTATGAATCTTATCCTCCCAAAAATGCAATAGTCCTCTTTGGTCTATAAATCATAGCCGCTGCCCTCCGCCCCCTGCACCCACCCTCCCCAGCAACACCACATCAGTTGAGTCTCAGCAGATGTTCATGAAAATGGAGGTTTAGATAGGAGGAAGCCTGACACGCCAAGCTGTGTGTGTGCAAGGATAAAGGACCTTGACCATAGCTCAGCACTTGATTGGAAACTCGGCATTCTCGGTTGGTTTCTTTTTACTTTACTTTTGAAAAATGTAAGAGCAATTATGGACAACGAACTAAGATAGTGCCACAGGCAAACTAATTAGAGATTTGTTATATTATCAACTTCTAGTACAATTAAGTGATCTATACACTGTGTGTAGACTATTTAATCACCAGCCCTGGACCAAGGGATCATTGAGATTCTTTTCACACTCACCTCCCCACGTACAATCCATCAGTACATTCTTTTCATTCCTTCTCTAAATGCTGTTACTGGAGTCCTGGACAGAACATCAGACAAGCCAAGCTCGGCTACTTGCCTGATTTGACTAAGAGCAGACAAGTAGCAATGGCCGTGAATGTAATAAAGGAAATTATTCTCCGCGCAGTTGCACCAGGGGGTAGATTGGGTAATGGGGAGTCCATCTCTCTAAGGAACTAATGACAGTCTTGGAATCTACAGGAGAGGAGCCAAAGTAGAATAGAGGGACAGAATTCATGCATAGTCAAGAAGTCAGACTGGTCTGGCTGATCATTATCTCAGGTTTGGTTCTGTGGGGTCCTGCTGGCATCAGTGGAAATGGTTGCCTGGAACTTGAGATAAGCTGAGGAGGCAGCCAGTCACTCAAAGAATAGATCACAGGGGCAAAAAATGGAGATAGTTTGGGGCAATGACTGGCTACTTTCTCAGGGTTTTAGACAATAGCTGGAGGTGTCTAGGTGCTGTTCTAATGCAGGACATTGTAGAAATCTGGCAGTCAATCATCTAATAATTATGATGATCCTGTAAATCTTTAAAATACCTACCTCTTACTTTGGAGTTTTTAGCTTTGAATGAGGAGGATGACCAGTTTTAGGAAACACTCCTTGGATAGCTTGTGTCTGGTGGAGCAGGAACCCGAGCCAGAGTTTAAGGCCACAGAGGAGACAGATACAGACTAAAGACAGAGATGCTGAGTTTCTTCTGGACTGTTACTGTCTAGAGATCTTTGGGACCAAGAGAAGGGTTCATGCTTGTGAAAGTTGTTACAGTCCTGTCTTGATTTATCCACCAAATCAGCATTACCTGTACTTCCCCAAAAACCTTTCCATGAGGCTTCTTATTTTTGGTTTTATTCAAATCTTTTCTCCATATGAGGACCACAAACTCTTCAGAATATAAACAGTACTGAATAAATTCTCTGTTTTGTGCATACACATAATATATATTATATATACATATGCATGCATATATATACATGTACACATACATACATACATACATCAGAGAAATAGATGTATAAATGTATTAGTTAGGGAATATAACTTTTCTATAACAAAATAATCTAAAAAGATAACTAGAACTTAAGTTAACAGACTTATTTTTTAAAGACAGTCCTGGATGTCCTGGTACTAACTGTGTAATACGGAGATCTACTTGTCTATGTGTCCCAGGTGTACCACCATGTCCGGCCAGGACCACTTCTTTAGGGCAACAAGCTCAAGGTTTCAAAGCCATTCTAGGTCAGATTTTCTGCAAGCAGACCCTGAGATCAGAAACCATAATTATTTGATGATAATCCTTGGGAAGCTTTGGGAGAGGGGAGGATAACAGAGAAATATGGATATGAGATTTAAAAGGAAAGTAAGCTGAGCAAGAAGGTTACACATCAAGCAAACCCCGAGGAAGCAGCATTAGATTCATTCCATGGGGACAGATCTGGAGAGATCTGAACTCATCCATCAGGAAGGGAGAGCTGGGGTACTGAAGCCCAGGTACTTTATCATTTGCTGGGCTTTATTATCTCAGAGCACTGGGGCAATTAGTAGCCGCCTTCAGCCTAGAATTGCAATACTATTGTTATGATGATAAAAGTGTTAATTTGACCTCTGGGTAAGAGTGTTTGATGGATTGTGATAAAGTAGATAATGAAGTAATTGTTCACATTTAGTGGAGACTTTAAGTACCAGAGCCAGCCTCAAATAAACTCACTAGAAGGAGAGAGCTCCTTTCTCCCTGCAGACAGCCTGAAGTATTTGAACAAGCTGAGCCTGGTACATCACCATCATTGTCAGAGTGAAACTCACTGACACTAGCCAAATTAGTTGTTGTAGACAAGCCTCAATTCCCCTGTCTATGAAGTGGGCTGATGGTTAATTCCTGGCTTTATTGTGAAAATGAAATGAGTTAATATGATGGGAGGTGCTTAGAAGGACCCTGGAACAGACCAAGACCTTAGTAATTACTTTAGGGAATCTGCAGAAGACAACCTTCTCTTCCAGTTTTAGTCTGTCTTACTTACCGAAGAGTGGACTCTGAAGCACTCTACTGGTATGGCTCTTGCCCCCGCCACTCCATTGTGCACATGAATGCTTCAGACTCTTCAGAACAGGGACAACATTAACTTGCTCTTCTACTTGGCACCTTATACTACATTATTCAGGGCAGGGTAACCACTGTAACAAAAGGATCTTTAACTAGTAGCAAATTCTTTCTCTCCTTTCTCTATGATTTGACTTCCAAGTATCTGGAGGCAGCCAAGGAAGCCAGCTCCTGTTTAAGATGGAACATGAGACATGCATCCTTGGTCACTAGGCAACACATACTGTCAAGAGCCTGATCTGTCCTAACCATCTTACCTAGAATAACCTCTTGCAGCTTGTGCTGAAGCTGCAGTTTTCATTATGTGACTAATGGCTTCAGAGTAGCACTGGAGGATCCCTGTGATCCTCAGGTCATTACCAGTATGGGACCCTTCATGTAGGCAGAGCCTTTTTCACTGTGTGCTGGCTCTCTGCCTTTGTAAAGCACACACATTTTACAGTTGAGACAATTTGCATATGGATTCTGATTCATTTGCTATTGGAGTGATATGGACTAATTATGTTTTCTCTCTGGCCCTCATTTTCCTTGTTTGCAAAAAAAAAAGTGGCAAAAACCACTACTGTGAGAATAAGAATAGCTGATGAGTTGCCTGTGTGCCTGGTAATACCTTGATGGTTGATTACTATGTAACAGACCACCTTAAAAGTGGCTTAACACAGTGAGGACTATTGCTTTGCTTGTGAATCCACAATTTAGCCAGGATACATTGTTGCTTCTGTGTGGGCTATGACAGCTCATCTGAGTCTGCAAGATCCACAGGAAATCCAAGAGAGATCCAAGAGTCTGCAGATACCCAGGATGGCTAAAACACTGCAGGCTGGCTTGGAACATTTCTCTTGTCTTGACTCCTCCCCATTCTTCCCATATCATCGCCTCCTCTTTCACCTCTTTCCTCTCTCTCTCTCTCTCTCTCTCTCTCTCTCTCTCTCTCTCTCTCTC
>JANHMN010000004.1:43674328-43869790 GCA_030674055.1 Rhabdomys pumilio | reverse complement strand
TCTCTCTCTCTCTCTCTCTCTCTCTCTCTCTCTCTCTCTCTCTCTCTTTCTCTCTCTCTCTTGCTCTTTCTGTCTCTCTCTTTCTCTCCCTCTCTTCTTCTGTAGCTCCCTCTCCACATGGCTTCCTCTTTTTTTCTCTATTTTTTATTGAATATTTTATTTACATTTCAGATGCCATCCCCTTTCCCCACTTCCCCTCCCTAGAAAACCCCTATTCCATCCTCCCTTCTCCTTTTTGCTTTTATAATTTTTTTAAATGTTAATCAAGGGCTTTATAAGTTTGGTAATGCTCGATAACGAGATGCCCATACAATCAGAAGTGTAACCCAATACCCAGCCTAGATATATCAACTATCTTTGACTGGCAGAGACATGAGAACATCCTTCATGTCCCCCTGTCTCTCACTCTCTGTCTCTCTGTCTTTGTCTCTCTCTGTCTGTCTCTCTCTCTTCTCTCCTAGCTTCTTTTCTTCTTCTCCTCTTCTCCTTATTCCTCCCACCTTAGCTCCTCCTACATATCACTCTTCCTGTTGAAATAAAACTTTTCTCTCAAAATACAATTAGAGCATAACTATACCAATTTGTGTCAGTAAGGTACAAGATAGACCTAATACCCAGTTCATCATTTTGTTGACTAACCAGAACCTCTGTCATCCCTCCTAACTAAAAGACTTAGTTCTGAACCTGACTTTTTCTTGGCTTTAGAATGAATGTCAGCTGAAAACCATCCTCTCAAATCTTTTCCCTCAAAGTAAATAGAGAAGATTGGCTATGAGACTATAAATCTTCAACTCAGTCAGAAATCCAGAATGAGTGAGTTAACTGAAATTATGGGAAGCACAAAGCATAGCTTCTAAAACTTAGCCAATTTATAGAGACTGTTGAATACCTGTACAGTCCCTATACTATAAAATGTTGGAGCATCTGATCTTCAGCCTTCTGGCCCAGGATCATCTGACAGACCTAGTGATGCAGAATTATTAAGTACTGATTACTCTGTCTTGGCAGATATAATCAGTCGACTATTCTGCAAGTGTGTCCTTTTCTGGACAGTAATTTGTCTATAGATGAAAAAAGGCAATTCTTGCCTAATGGCTGTCTCACCACAACTGGAATAACTCCAAAGATGCTCAATATCTTCTTAGAATACAAGACAGGAAGCTGTCAGGAGCAGACAGGTCTCTAATCAAAATGGACATTAATACAGAAATGTTTGTAATGTCAATTCTGTGGACTTCTGACGTTTTGAAAACCAACTATTCATGTAAGGCAAGCTGGACTGTTGTCTGTTAACTCCTCTCAGCCATTTCTAAATAAAATATAGAAAACACCCTAATAATAAACTCAGAGCCATGAATTTGCTATAGGCCCTTAACTCACAGGCTAACCATCTCTAATCAGTTAAAAAAGTTAAAGAAGGACTGAGTTTAAGCCTTGTATTCCTAAATGTGTTATATAGGCAACAGGCCTATGAGACTAACAATATTAATCTCACTTTTATATCAATAAGAAACTTATACCAATGAAAACCTTAAATTTGAAATCAAAGTAAATTTTGTACCATTTAAGAAATTATAACTTTATCTTATAACAATTATACATATTTCTACTAATAGGTTATGGCTATGCAATAAATCCTAGCTAATCCTCCCTGTTCCAACAAAACCACTACTTTTCCCTATAAAGACATCCCAATATTAACCACCTCAGTTCCCAAGTCCAGGGAATAGGGGCACCGACTATTCATTAACTTCTTCAAGCTGATTACGGGTGTTGAGATATTAAAAGAGGGGCAGGGGGAAGAGTAAATCGATAAGCCTCTGATGCTGTGTCTTCACTGCATCCAGCTGAAATTCCAGGACATCAGAGGTCTGCTCAGCTTGCTTGATGAGTAGATACACAAAGGCTGTGTATTCTGCAATATACAATTCTCAAAACAAATTTAAGTATCAAGATAATTTTTTGTTTGAATTCTGGAATCTAGTCTTCTAGTTGCTTGCCTCTGTCATGTCTAATCCATATAATTCTAGAAGTTTCTATGAGGGTATGCTCCCACCATCCTCCCATTCTTACCTCCCTGCTCTGAAATTCCCCATCACTAGAGAATTCAAACTTTCAGGCACCAAGACCCTCTACTTCCACTGATGCCTAACCCCTTACCCCATCCCCCACTCTGATTACTATGAGGGTGTGTTCCTACCATCCTCTCATTTTCACCTCCCTGCTCTTGAAATTCCCCAACACTAGGGAATCCGAACTTTCAGGTATCAAGGTTGTCTACTTACACTGATGCTAGGCTAGGCCACCCTCAACTACCTATATAGGTGGAGCCATGAGTCCCTCCCTTTGTGTTCTCGGACTGGAGATTTTAGAGTGGCTATTTCAACTTGTTTCTTAGGACCATTTGCTTGCAAAATTGTTTTCCAGCCTTTAACTCTAAGGTAGTCTGTCTTTGTCACTGAGGTGAGTTTCCTGTATGCAGCAAAATGCTGGGTCCTGTTTAAGTATCTAGTCTGTTAGCCATGTCTTTTAATTGGAGAATTGAGTCCATTGATGTTAAGAGATATTAAGGAACAGTGATTGTTGATTTCTGTTATTTTTGTTATTAGAGGTGGAAGAGGATTATTTTCTTGCTCTTTCTAGGGTATAATTTCCCTTCTTGTATTGGAGCTTTCCTGCTATTATCCTTTGTAATGCTTGGTTAGTGGAAAGATATTGTGTAAATTTGGTTTTGTCGTGGAATATCTTGGTTTCTTTATCTATGATAATTGGGAGTTTTTCTGGATATAGTAGCCTGGGCTGGCATTTGTGTTCTCTTAGTGTCTGTATGATATCTGTCCAGCTTCTTCTAGCTTTTATAGTATCTAGTGAGAAGTCTGGTGTAATTCTGATAGGTCTGCCTTTATATGTTACTTGGCCTTTTCCCCTTACTGCATTTAATATTCTTTCTTTGTTTTGTGCACTTGGTGTTTTGATTATTATGTGTCTGGAGGAATTTCTTTTCTGGTCCAGTCTACAGGCTTCTTGTATGTTTATGGGCATCTTGTTCTTTAGATTAGGGAAGTTTTCTTCTATAATTTTGTTAAAGATATTTATTGGCCCTTTAAGTTGGAAATCTTCACTCTCATCTATAGCTATTTTCCTCAGGTTTGGTCTTCTCACTGTGTCCTGGATTTCCTGGATGTTTTGTGTTAAGAACTTTTTGCATTTTGCATTTTCTTTGACAGTTTTGTCAATATTTTCTATGGCATCCTCTCCACCTGAGATTCTTTCTTCCATCTCTTGTATTCTGTTGGTAATGCTTGTGTCTATGACTCCTGATTTCTTTCCTAGGTTTTCTATCTCCATGGCAGTCTCACTTTGTGATTTCTTTCTTGTTTCTACTTCAATTTTTATGTCCTGGATGGTTTTATTTAATTCCTTCACCTGTTTGATTATGTTGTCTTGTAATTCTTTAAGGGATTTTTGTGTTTCCTCTTTAAGGGCTTCTACCTGTTTACCTCTGTTCTCAAATTCTTTGAAAGTGTTATTTATGTCCTTCTTAATGTCCTCTATCATCATCATTAGAAGTTATTTTAAATCTGAATCTTGCTTTCCTAGTGATATGAGTAATTCAGGACTTTCTTGTGTGGGAGAACTAGATTCTAGTGATGCCAAGTACCCTGGGTTGCTGATGTTTATGTTCTTGTGCTTGCCTTTTGCCATCTGAATCTTCTTAGTACTACCTGCCCTGTCTCTGACTGGAGCCTGTCTTTCCTATTATCTTGGTTGTATCAGAACTGTGTGGGGTAAGTGTTACTACTGGGGTTAGAGCTGGGGCCCAAAATCTGTTCAATGCTCAGGTGCAGATGGGAAGGAACCAGTGCTCCAGGCCAGGAGTGACTTCCTGGGTCCTAGTGGGTCCCAGTTACTCCCCGTTTGGGGTGGGTGTTGCTGTCTCTTTACCTAAGATACTGCCTGGGTTAGAGCTCCTGGGAGGCCTGCTTCCTCTGGGTTCTGTGAGATTGGGGAAGAGCTGCCACCCAGGATCTGCTCAGTGCTTGGGCCCAGACTGAAAGCCACATGGCTTCCTCTTAAACTGAGAAGTCAGACTTTTTAACATAATGTGTCAGATACCTTAAAATGCAAACATAAAATCCATTATGTTTCTGTGGCCTAGTCACAGGGCTATATCTACCACTCTCTAGCTTTCTGGAGGGAGATATAGTATGTGCCTTCATAGCTAGAAGAAATCACACATGACCATTTTTACAGACAATTGATAGCAGCAAGTGGCAACTTTGTTTACCATCGACTTTGAATTTATGTGAAGAAGAAGGAACAACAGCTGCAAAACCAAATTGCCATTGAGACTAAAAACTCGAAGGACCAAGAAAGCTTGGGTCAGCTGGGCACAACTACTCCTGTTGTATTTCTTCTTCAGAGCTGAAGATAGCCTTTTTAGGCTAAGCATTTCTTGACTTGGTTTCCTCTGTGTTTCCCACTTTCATTTTTTCTTTGTGGAATTTGGTAGACTAGAGTCAGAGTCAGGTCACTAATGTTTAATTTGGAGAAATCCTTGAGTTAAGTATCCACTACTGCACAACAAATTGCTCCATCACTTTGTAGCTTCAAGGAACATTTACTGTGTCCCATTTCTATAGGATGAGAGTCAGTTTAGCTAAATCTTTAGGCTCAAACAATAATACTCAGAGGAGCTGGAGACATCCCAAGGGTTAAGTGAAGTGGAGCCTCTGACTTAGGGTTTCTATTGCTGTGCTAAAACACTAGGAGCAAAGCGATCTGGGAAGAAAAGGGTTTATTTCATCTTATAGCTTGTAGCCTATTATGCAGGACAGTCATGGCAGGAACTGGAGTAGAGGCCATGGAGGAATGCTGTTTACTGTCTTGCTCTTCCTGACTTCTCAGCCTGCTTCCTTATAGTACTTAGGACCACAGCCCCACGGGTAGCATGTCCCATAGTATGCTAGAACCTTCCACATCAATCATTAATTAAGAAATGCCCCATAGAATTGCCTACTGGCTAGTCTGTTGGAGGCAGTTTTTTAATTGAGATTTCCTCTTTCCAAATGACTCTAGGTTGTATTAAGTTGACATAAAACTACTCAACTCAATACCTCTCATGAGCTCACTGTTTTATGTGACATGACTCAATTTATGGCAAGCTATTGGCAGGCCAACCCTTTGAAGGTCTGAATATAGACCTTTTTGTAGCTTTATTCATGAATGTAGTAGCTACCTCTATTACAGTAAGAAAGCAAAAGGACCGGAAAGGATGACTACTAGAGAACCAATAGTCATTCTCTTGTAAGATGACACTAGAGCAATGTCCTATCATTATGGCTATGATACTTTAGGTGAGAGCAAATCACTATGTCCAGTCTATACTGAAGAGTAGAAGATAACACAGGCCATGAATACCAGGGGGAGGCATGAGATACAAGATATCCTGGGATTCCAACCCTTATCACTTTCCTCAGCAGTTTTAGAGTTTTCAAATTTTAGATCAGCCTTGGATATTACATCATCATGAGTGGGTTATAATTAGGAGAACTAGATGTTCCAGTTTTCCTGAAATAGGGCCAGTTTAGATGATTTCTTTTTCAAGAATCAGAAAGAAAGTATAGAAAGAAAAAAAAACCTCATAATACTTCACATTTAAAAACTATCAGCTGAAAAATTCCTTTTCTTAAGAGAAGTCATTTGCATATGAAAATTTAACTTTGTCATTCTTAATTGATTCAACCAGTATTTATAGCACACTTTCTACATGCTGTAACTACAAAATAGAGTGGAAATATCATCCCCACCCGTGAAGAAGTTCCAAAACTTGAACATGAGCACTACCATGTAAGCGATGCTGTGAAACCAGAAGCCATAGTATTATGGACTTGGACAAGCCTTGGGTTGAATTTTGAAAGACACATATGAATTCTCTAGATGAAAAGTTCAGTCATCTTTATAATAAGATGGTACATTTAGAGTACAGAAACTGAGGAATTTTATTTTCAAAGGTAAGGCTGTTAGCAAGCATCAGGATCAGGGAAGTTACACAATGCTGGGGTGAGATCATGCCGGGCTCCACTAGAGGCAGAAGGCTGCAATTACCTCAAATCTGGATGGCATCTGTCTCATGGAAGAGGGCTCTGTCTTTTTTTTGGGGGGGGGGGGGGAAGGGAAGGCAGGAATATGTCCAGCTTGTATGATACTTACAAGGAGGATCAAGGGAGCAAATACTCCAACCCTTCTCTCTCTGTGATCCTGACCATACTTAGCAGGAAAGGATACTCTTTTAAGAGTATCTTTAAAGGATACTCTTAGCTTAGAGTATCTGGGAACTCCATTGTAGCTCCTGTAAACAATCCTTTAGGGTCCCAAAGCAGAAAAAAACAGTGCTGAAGATGGGTCTGAAAGGGAGAATAGAAGTTACTGGACCTAATGATGGTACAGCAAGTTATGGCAGAGAAAGTTGCTGGAATGAATTGAAGAAGATGAGTAATAAATATCCTGAGCGCTTGATTAACAAATATAATCTCAAACCAGAGTTAGGGTCAAGTCAGGAGGATAGCTCTGAGGATAAGTAGGCAGGCAGGAACAATCATGGGCATCTGGCTGGGTCTTCTGAAACATTGTTCCACTGCCCCATCCAATCCATGTCCAACTTGTAATTAGATGACACCTGTTGGTATCCAGAGCCAGCTTGGCATAGCAACCCTGCATACCTTATTGGAGCCCACTCCTCACACTTACCTGAAAACTGCCTACTTACAGCCTAGATAAAAGGCGAACCTTTTCCCACCTTCAACCCTTTTTTCCCTTGTCATTTCTCTCTCCTCTTTGTCTCTGTTCTTCCTTAATAAAACCTCTACCACCGGTCCAGACAGGAGCCACCATTCCCAACACAACACCTAGAGCCTTCCATTGTACTGTGAGCGAGGCTTCAAGGTAGATGCATCTCATCAGGACTCATGGACAATCTACTCAGGACTGAAGACAGGCTGGCAGTGAGAAAGTGCATTAGCAGGGGCCTGGGTCAGATTCCAGGTTTGCCAGGCGTACTTCACTGGTGGAACTTGGCATCCTTTAACCTTGCTGGATCCTAGTTTCCTGATGAGGTGGCAGCTTCTGCTGCCTGATTTTTGGGATTGGATCTACAGATATGAGTGTGATTATTTGTATACAGATGAACATTTGCTTTTGAGGGAGCTGGGAGTGAGAAAGGAATGAAGGAATGTGAGACACTCATGGCCACATGCCCGGCGTTGTGCCTGAGCGGTTTACAGCTAATGTACCTTGTTCTTTTCCCAGCAGCTCCTAAGAAGCTGTTATCTCACTTTGCAGAAGAGGGAATGGAAGCCTGTTTTAATTGTGCATCATGTGCCAGGCACTGCACCTAGGGGATTAGATCACAAGATGAGTAAAAAAATGGGCCTAACCTTCAAAAAAAATCATAATTATGTCTGATAAGGTTACTAGGTCAATGTTTTTCAAATTATAATTTGTGTTTGCAGCACTCACCTGACATCTTCATAACATGCATAGACTCACTCACTAGTTCTAGGGGTTTTGCTGGAGAACTGATATTCCTATGGCTCTGCAGGCTGCTCACACTAAGAAACAGGGATGACTGATAAATAACACACACACACACACACACACACACACACACACACACACACACACACTTTAAACTCTGCCTTGCAGCCTTGGTGCAGTAAACCAGAGGGGAAGATATTTACAGCAGCTCTACCTTTGGAAAGGGGGAAGTATGAGGAGAACTTCATGCAGTTTGATAGGGGAATTCTAAGGCAAGGCTCTCTGCCCTAGTCTGAGCCTTCCCTTGTTCTGGCTGCACAGGATGTTGTTTTCCTGCCCCATCGATACATACCATTATGAGCTTTGATCAAAGCAAACCTTTCCCTTTGAGGCTTAGTGCACATGTTAATGGCTTTGTTATTCGCATGTATCTGCATATATTTGCAAAGTAATTCAGCTTATTCTGTGTGGGAGGAGGACTCAGGGGTTGATGGTGAAGCCAGAGGTTTTTTTTTTACATCTCTCTAAAGGTTACTTCTTGCCTTCTCACAGGCAACAGCTGAGGCATCATGGCGACAGAAGGAACTGGTATAGATGTCTCTGGCTAAGTGGTCACCTTTCGCTGACCTTTTTGCCATGGCAGCTTTGCTCCATGCTGGGCTCTGTCTCTCCCTTTCCATTTCTCTCCCTATCTATCAATGCCTAAGCATCTTCCCAAATATTTCTCCAAATTGTTCACTGTTATTCAAAGTATTTACATGGTTTTCCTGTTTCCAGAGTTTGTAGGGTCAGAACCTGGGCCTTGGCAACCCAAACAAGCTGGACCCAAAAACTTGTTCCCCATAGGTTAATTAAACAGGCATTATTACAAAAGGCAGAAAAAGGGAAAGGAAATTTATCCAGTGTGGCCACATTGGAAAGAAGATCAAATTAAGAGGCCCAGTGACCCCCACATCACTTAAGTCCATCTTCAGGGTCCTGACACAAGATTTAGGTTTAGACAGAGAGCAAGTTGTAAGCATAACTAGGCAGTCCTGGTCAAAATGTGGTCCTGCACATCACTGATCATCACGGGCTTTGCTTCTCTTTTTTTCCTGCAAGGTGGTCTGGTACGTTGTCTCACTTGGGTGAAATCCCTCCTCAGGAGATGTTTCCACTCTTGCTGGCATCAGACCCCAACCTTTTTCTAACCCCAACACCAGACTCCTAGAGAAATTACAAACCCTTGCTGTCTATTGTCTCAGTAGTCTGCTAGGTAAAGAGAGAGACAGTGTTTCTAATAAGAGTATCTTCTCTACTACCAAGATATTATTTATAGGAGAAAGTCGGGAGCAATGTATTCTTCAAAATCCTTCCAAGATAACCAGCTCCTAGTGGCTTACTTAGCCCTGAGTACATGACCCTCTCAAGGTCTCCACTCGTAGTGAAATCAAGATACTTCTTGTCTAAGCCTTACCGTCTTTCCTTGATTACCACTTCACTCTGCAATGCCCTCTCTCCGTTCTCAGTCACTCCCAAATTCTGTCCACTCTTCATGGCAGAAATCATGCTCTTTGACCCAAAGACCTCCTCCCAGCATCTACCCAGAGAAAGTCCTCCCTCTTCCCATTTCCTCTGGCATCTTTCCTAGCACATTCTTGTTGAGTTGACACCTTCAGACCTTCCCTGGTCAAGGCCTGGCTAGAGAGAAAGTGATCCCTAAATTTTTGGATGATTACGAAGATGATTGAAGGCAGACAACAGACTGTGAGTTCCAGACACCCGCTCTTACACTGTATGTTTATTGAGCCCCCTGCTTTGTCGAAGGCACAGTGTCTGGCAGTATAATCATGAATAGAGGGAGAATCCCAGGCCCTCCTGGGGGTTTTCTGGGGATGGGGCCATCTCATATTCTTTGTTTAATTAAGTTGGCTACACTCCAACTAGTTGCTTAATAATAAATGATTTGAAAAATCGAAAAACATCTGATATTTTTACAGATCAGTGACCTGTTAGATGAACAGGCTAAATCTTGTTTAATCTCTGCCTCTGTTCATCAAAGCACTCTTTTGGGCGTGGAGTGTGATAGCAAATTGGATTGTACTTTCCTTGTGTCATTTGTCTCCCCTTCTTAAGAATGATGATCATATGTGCTTATTGTAGAAGCCTTGCAAGTAAAAAAAAAAAAAATGAATAAATAGTTCGCAAAAATTTCCAAACAAGACATCAGTGGTTATTAGCATCTGGCACTGTGTCTTTGAGCGTATTCTTTGTTTCTTTTGTTTTCTTATGAACACACATGGGGTTTTATTTGTACCTTTTGTATTTTATTTATTAACTTTTACTAACGCTGTGCTTGGAATATTTTTATTTCATGCATTGTTAAAAATTCTTTAAAAATCATTTTAGTTACACTTTTCTACTGCATCATCATTTGAAACCAAATATTCATGTGTAAAAGCTGAAAATGAGAAAGATCTAAGCTGTAACTGTCTTTATGCATCGTCATTTCTCCCATGAGATCGTTTTGACGTTCTTAATGTGGAATCAACGAGTTAAACAACACAGGCAGGTTGACGTCGTTTTTTTTTTTTTTTTTCTCCTTGTTGTTATAATCCAAAAATGGTTAATTTTTCAGATTCGATGTTTCAGACTTACCTCAATTATTAAATACTTCTTTGTAATTAACATGGTGCCCCTGGGCCCCTCCCTCATTAAGGCACAGCAAGTAGCTTCACAATGATTTTTGAGACAATGCCTAGTTCATCAGTATCCACAGTGCCGGATGATGCTGGTGCTGTCTCTGTGGCCCTAGGAGGTAGAATTTTGTTAACTGCAACTTTAAGTGGACTTGACATCAGAAGTGTTTTTTTTTCTTTCACTTACCTTTTTTTTGTCTCTCTCTCAGTGTGTGTGTGTGTGTGTGTGTGTGTGTCTGTATGTGTCTCCAACCACATTTTGATCTTTTCACTGAACTATATTGTAAGTACTTCTCTTCCGAACAGAAGCTTCGCTGAGCCACCCCACAGAGGCTGCTTTGAATTAGCTCAGAATCCCCAGCTCCTCATTGCTTGCTGGGATAAGGACTACCTAGCTGTGGACCTCTTGAGGTCTGGTCCTTAACTTGATCTCTTTCTGCTGTGAGAGAATAAGAGTTCATTGTACTTGGCCTTGATGCTGTAGAGTGTGACCTCACTTAAAGTGAACCCACTTAGAACAATCCTTTATATTTGTATAATGCTCGGCAGCTTACAAAGCACTGACTAATTTGAGCCTCATCATCCTTCTGAGAGCTGGTGAATTCATACTACTCTTGTTTCATGGAGTAACTGGGGCACAGGCAGACTCAATGAAGGGGTATGTGATGGAGAAAGAACATGGGTCATTGGAGACAGAAAAGCCCAGTTTCAAATTGCTACTAACTACTAGCACAACAAAAATTCTTTGAGCCTCAGATCTGTGAAAAGAAAACCATAGTAGATCGTTACTGTTCACCAATTCATACTTGTGATTTCAATGACTCACTGAAAATGTATTGTAACCACAATCAAGACCCTGGTGCTGATGTGGTCATCCACAGACATGTACCGAATGTCGACAATAATTTTTTCAGTTGTCTGACTTCCATTTTGCCAGCTGTTGTTGAAAAAGCTGATGTTCTGTCCTCCTTTCCAGCTTTTTGCTATACAGCAAGCGTCTGTTTAGCTTTGTGCCTATTTTTTTTTTTTTTTTTTTTTGTAATTCACTGTAACCCATGAACATGGTACTGAGGTGTCCCTGAGGGCATGATGGCTGTGATGTGCTTTTGTGTGTGATGTGGATGTGATATGTGTGAAGAGTATACACTCATTATATAAATTTTGTTCAGGTCTGAGTTGTGGTACCATTGACCAGGAGTTCAATGTTAAGAATTCAACTATATATGCTCGATAAGGATGCTTTCAACAGAGATACACACAACATAAGGCTGTAGATTGATTAGCCATGTGACCATAGGCTTGCAAGAACCTAAGCCGGTGCTTTCTCTCAGATGTAACCTTATTGGACCTAACAATATAAGTAGACATTCTTGTATCTACTTTGTTGGGTTGCTGTGTGTAAATGCTGCATGTGCATGCCAGGGTGTTGGCTTCTGTTAAAAGGAAACCAAATCCATTCACCTTCAGGGTTTTTTATTTGTATTGGTATATGCTAATTATAAATGATAGTGGGTTTCATTATATTTTCATATATGAATATAATATATTTTCATCATAGTCTCATCTATAACCCTTTCTTGTACCTTCACCCCAACCCCCACTGATCCCTTTCCTCTTTCTAGAAAGTTTCACTAGTATCATGTCTCTTCTTTCTATTTCTTTTTTCTTCCTGATTATATTATTATTATTATTATTATTATTATTATTATTATTATTATTATATGCCTATGGAATTTCATTAGGGTTGCTTATAGGGGCATGGATGACGGTGAGGGTTATTTTCATGAGGACAGACACCATCAGTGTCTGTACCACTGAAAATGTCTCTCTTTCACCTGGTAAACATTAAAGTCATTAATACCCCCAAGAAGGGATGGATCCTTGCAACCCCCTCTCTTCTCATTGATAGGGCATTAACTGACCCAGTCTTGTACAGATTGTGTGCTGTTAAACACATTGACTGAAGACCATGCTTAGTTCTTACACTCTTTCAACCCTCTCTTTAGTGATGTTCTCTGAGACTTGGGAGGAGTCATAGAGATGTCCCATTTAGGGCCTGGCTTTCAAGAGGCAGTTATTCTCAGAACGTCAACCATTGTAAGTCTCTGCAGAAACTGACCCTGACTTCCAAAGTAAGTCTCTTGACCAACGAATGTTGACAGCAGCACTGATATAAGACATATACAACATTTTTCAGAAGACAGTTTGACAGGCACATCTTATCTAGTTAACAAAACCATTAACATCATTGAAAACATTGCCCAGTTCCTCTTACAATCAAGAATAGTGCTGCTTCATCATAGACTTGGTAGTCTCTGGTAGCCAGGGGTCTGTTTTAGTCTAGCACCTTTTCTTGATCTGAGTTTTTGTTACACACTCAGGTATATATGGTATATAAAGTAGACCGTATCAGAAGGTAACTAAGATCACATGGTCATTCTAAGGATTGTTTTAGAGCTTCAGACCTAGTTCCAAGTGTGGCCCATTTTTCCTTTTATCCCAGAGAAAGATGGGGGTTATTTTAAGCACAGAAGAAGTCAAGTCTGTAGACTTCATCCTTTTGGTCCTACTTCTGACTGGTGGACATACCTCACAAATTGATTTCCAGGAAAAGAATGAACACTTTGAGGTGGTAAATAAGGGGTTCTAACTATTGAAAAACAGAGCACACACATAAATCTCTGGAGTATCTCCACCCTTTGGGAATTTATCAAGGAGACGCAGGCTGTAGAAGGTGAGAAAAGGACATGATCTACAAAATAGATTAATCCTAGGACTTTTCCACTTTCTTGAAAACCAGTGAGTCAGGAATCTTCCATTGTCCAAGTCTCATCTCACTTGTGAAAGTAGTGGTAAGTGGTACAGGAGCTGAACTCAAGTTCAGCCTATAAGCAGGTTATGTAATGCATCCTGATGATGTGTTGAGTGATTAGCGTGTTTGATTCATGAGATCGATTCAAGAAGTGAGCACTATCATCTTCTCAATACACAGAAAGGATCTGGGTCATTGAAAGTTCAATCTCGGCCCAACTTTTACTAATAAAGAGCTCAAGTGGATGGAGCCTGTGTATGTCCCTTCAGAGCTCTTCAAAACAACAACCTGAGCTGGTGAGATGGTTCAGTGGATAAAGGCTAGCTAACTCTAAGCGTTACTGTAAGAGTAAATCTCACTGACTTACATTGTTCTAAAAAGTCCACTGAAAATACTTCTAGCAATAGAAAGCTCTTTGCTAAGAATTATCTTGTTAGATATCAAAAGGAGGTCTATGTTGCTAAAGACCATGTTAATAGGACTTCTCCAGAGAAACAGAACCAATAGGGAATGTGTATTGTGTGTGTATGTGTGTGGGGGGGCAGGGCATTGGAAAATTAAAATAAGGTTACAAGATTCAGTCTAAGAAGTTGACTCCTGCAATTTTGGAAACACAAATCTCCAGACCTGTGGTAAATGAGCCAGCACACACCAGTGCCACTGCTGTAGTTCTGGTTCTTTTCTGAAGAACTTGTGGTAAAATTCTGTTCTAAAAGCCACCAGTTTGAGAGCCAGAAAGAGCTGATGATTGTGTCTGAAAGCAGGAAAAACTGAAATCCCAGCTTATGTACAGAGACAGCACAAAATGCATCCTTTCTCTTTGTGTGTTGCTTTAGGCTTTCATCTGACTAGAGGAGGCCCACCTGCATCAGGAAGGACAGCATGCTTTACTAAGTCTCAAATGTTAATATCACCTCAAGCATCCTCATAGAGAGACCCAGAGTGACCGGATATTTAGATATCTCATGTCTCAGTCACGTTGACACATTACATCAACACAAGATGCTGAAGAAGTCATTACCACACTGGGATTCTAACCAAAACAATGATCACAAGAATCTCTGTTTAGTGGCTCTCCATACTACCATAAGAAGTGGCTATTCATTGTGTTTGCAGCTGACTCTACAGAGCTAGCATATCTACATAGATGTTTGGACCATGTTTGTAAGTGGTTTTTTTTTTTTTCTCATCTCCTATTTCACACATGGTAACTCAGCTGGGTATTTGACATACATTTTGCTTTTTCTGTCTATTTTTGATACGAGTCATTAAAAAGATGAAGATGTAAGGTCACTTGTCCAAAAAGAACCACAGCGACTGGAACCAAGCCACATCCAGAGCGTTCCTATCTAATCTTTCTACTGCATGACAGTTCATTGCTTATTTATTATTGGCAAAAAAGCGTCCACCACTTTCTGGCCCCCTCTCCTGTCCAGTAGCAATTTTCTGATCTTATGACTATCGTTATATCTAAATATAGAGAAGGCACAAATTAACAAGCAAATCTAAGAGATATATTTGTACTTAATTCTACTAACAGGCAACATAATTACAAGAGAGCTGAGAGCATTGCTTGACAAACAAATTAATAATAATAAAAAAAAAACCTCCTCTCCCATCCCACTCCTGAGCATAAATTATATCACAGAAGGCAAGAAGAGGCTGTGCTTGACAGTTGTGAGATAACAGCCTTGAAATATATCTGCATTATGTGAGGGGCTTTGGAGGTCTGTTTTGGGATGTAGTTAGAGACTATGCTAATCAACTACCTAATGGTCATATTTTTGCAGGATGCATCTTTATGTTTTCAAGGCCAAGCTTCAAGGCCACAGCTGAAAACTGCTTAGTTCTATGTGAGGGTCCTCATTAATTTACATGTTTGAAATAGTCAAATCTGTCCAGCAAGTTGGAAGTTGTTAGATTACTATATCAGTTTTTTTTTAAATCTCATAATATTTTAATAACGAGAACTGACTTTCATAAATTATCATTTACATTTCTCCTATGCTTCATGGTTCATTCCTTTGACAATTTGTTGAAGGCAGTCTTTAGTGAGAGCTGGAGTGACTGAAGCAAACTCTGATCCTGGTCTAATGGCTCACCCCTTTGGGTATTCTCAACTCTGCCTGTGTGTCAGATCATTGAAGAGCACTTCAAGACAGCAATGTCTGCACTCCAACTCAGAGAACTGACGGTATTCCTCTTGTCTTGTGGGGGAAGGGGTTGGTCAGGCACTGGTGTTTTCTAAAAGCCTCTCTGGTAATATTAACATGTAAAGCCCACCAGCTGGTAGCAGATATATATAACTGATAAGGTGATGCATTGTTTTAAGGACAGGAAGGAAAGGGGATGTTTCAGCTATGGGATGAGTATGATGCCTTCCAACCTTTCAGGAATTGTTATACTTGAGGACATTCGAAAAGGTTGTCTTTATCTTTCATTTTGGAATAAAGATTCATCTGTTGTTTGGTTTCTATTTTGAAGGGTGACAACTCAGCAGAGAATGAGAAAGAAAGGTACAGGTGGAAAAAAAACCACAGAAGTGCTTGGGGAAAAGACTCAGGTGCTGAGTGTGTGAATAGAGTGAATTCTTGCCAACAAGCCCATTGGCTATTTGGGGAACCAATCGTGAATGACATTGATGATGGTAGGTGTAGAAATAAGGACTGAGTCATTGACAGGATACTAAGATGAAATAGAAGAAAAATTCCAAAGTTGTGTTATGCAGATATTTAGAGGAAAAGACCTAAAGTTAAGAGATGAGGAGGTAAGATGTCCACACTGAGGATTCAGCTTGGAGAAGTCTTGAAAGTTTCCTGCTGAAGACAAGGGAGAAGAGGAGAGGCCTTTAGGCCCTTGTACCCTGTAGTCCAGAGACAGGTGAAGGATTGTTCTTACCCACAAGCCTAGATGTTAATGTCTTTTTTTATTCTTCCTGTGGTTGCGCAAAAACAGGAAAGTCTGATATAATCTCTCCTCTTGGAGAGTGTAGTAGTGTGAACACGCTTGACTTACCGGGAGTGATACTATTAGAAGGTGTGTCCTTGTTGGATTGGGTTTGGCTTTGTTGGAGGAAGTATGTCTCTGTAGGGGTAGTCTTCACCAATCTTCTTCTGTTTGACTTTGGAGCAATATGTAGAACTCTTAGCTACTACTCCAGCTCCATGACTGCCTGAATGCTGCCATGCTTCCTGCCTTGATGATAATGAACTAGACCTCTGAACCTATAAGCCAGCCCCAATTAACTGTTATCCTGTATAAGAGTGTTGCCTTGGTCATGGTGTCTCTTTAGAGAAATAGAAATTTAAGACAGAGAGGTAGGGAGCACAGGTGAGCAATGTTTTGGGGACAGTAATAACTAGACTCTGTAGAACAATAAGATCCCTGTCCTGTATTCATCCTGTTTGTCTGTTTTTCACTGTTTTAAAACGTGAGAGCTGGGCTGGTGAGATGATGGCTCAGCAGGTGCAAGTCCTTGCTGTCAAACCTGACAACCTGAGTTCCATCCTTGGGACTCATACTGTGGAAGGAGGGAAATCCTACAAGTAGTCTGTTGACTGCTCACACAGCGTAGTATGGGTGTGCCCCTTCCCAGCGCATGCCCATGCATACTCACACACAGAAGTAAATGTAGTAAATGTTTTAAATGTGCAATCCATGTTTAGCATTATGGGTTTCATTTGGAGGAGAAATGGTCCAACCCTTTAGGTAGAGAGTATCTTTTGGGATTCAGCCTATACTTCAGAGTCAAATAACTCTGTTGAGTCAGGGCTAGGTGATTGGACCTGCTCTGAGCCACATGGGTAAATTGGCAGTGATGCCCCATGTTTCTCTATGACAGGAGTGGCATAGGAAACTCAGAAGAAAGACAATCACAGAGCATGACTAGAATTTTAGGATAGAGAGCCACAAGCAGAGTGACTACAAACAGAGACACTTGTGAAAGGGATCATTAGTAACCCAGTGGCTTAATTAGAAACAAAGATGAGACAATGGGATCAAACTAGTCTTTACTGAGACAAATCAGGATGTCTGGTGGGGCCACTCCAAAGGGATCAAGGAAACTGTAATCTAGGAGCCTCCTTGGAAAAGACCCTCTAAAATTATACAGTTGTCTATGGTTTCTAGCCAGAAGTGCTGGCCATATATACGGTATGTATACATGGGAAAGCATCTGATAGATTATTGATATTCTTGTGGTAGTTACATGTTAAAATTATACTATTTTATAAACTGTGTTAGATGTTTTCTTTGGTATAAAAAATACCTGAAGGGACAATTCAAGGGAGGAATGATTATTTTTACTTGTGGTCGCAGAGGTCTCAGTCCATCATGGCTGCCCTCATTACCATGACTAGGAAGCAAAGAAACAGAAATTCTGTACTGTTGGGCTTCTTTTTTTTTCCCTCATAATTCTCACCCAGGCTATCAGCCTAGTAGGCAATTTAATTCTACTACCTTCAGAACAGGTCTGTTCTGCTTATTTAGTCTTATCTGGAATCCATGACCCAGAGGCATCATCTCCTAGGTATGTCTCAATCCAAACAAATTGATAATCAGGATTAGCAGTCTCAGACAAGTTAGGTCAAATAAAGTACATTATTTATGTAAGCCTTACCTGTTTCTTTTTACATTTTAAAACATTGAAATTAGAAAATAGAAATCTGCATATGTGTCTCACATTCAGGGTCTCTGTTTTTGTTTTTGTTTTATATTTTCCATCTTTGTTCTTAAGTTTCCATAGTTACCCTCCTGACCAAGAGATTCACTTAGAGATCTAAAAGACTCAGAAGCCCTAAAACCAGCTTGCTCTACTCTAAATAAGAGCAGGACCTCTCTTACCTCTCTTCCTTTCTGGTGTGCCACTCAGAAGGGCATGTGGAGGACAGAGAGGCAAAATGGGGTACAGCAATATTTAGGTCAGGACACAGGTGGATGACGGGAACAAACTGGAAGCCTTGGTGGACTCTGCCTTCTGCTTGGCCTACTATGGGTTTTGTTTTGTTATGTTTTTGCTTTTTGTTTTTGTTTTTCTCTAAAGTGGCCAGAACCCAGATATGGAAGATTTAGCAACACTAACGGTTACACTTCGATTTGTTTGGACTGGACATTCTCATTCCTGAGTTGAAATTGAATTTGTAACTTAAAAAGCAAAAGCTGGAGAACTGCCTGCTGTCTCAGAGGGAGAAAGACTTTGAGTCTCAGGGTAAGAAAAGACTGCTTCCCTGAAGATATTTATCTTCTGATGCAGCACTGATTCTTAACCTTTACTGTCAGAAATTTAAAGTATACAATAACGTAGAAAGGATCGTTAAAAGCAGCTGTTCTTTGCCCCTGGCTCCAGCTATGTTGCTGCTTCTGTAAACGATGGAATTCTCAGCTGTAGCCACGTCACCCTATATGTTATCAACTCATATACATGTATATCTTACAAATTTTATTTTTACCTAATTTGCTTCTTTGGGGAGTAAGGATAAGACTCAAGTATTTTAAAGGAAATCCCAGGCATCATATTACTGTGTACATAAATACCATGAGGATAGAGAATTTTCTTTTAATATAGTGCATCTTATTTTAAGGAGATGGCAAAATTTGGGCAAGTATATTTCAGATATATCGTGAGTTGTGCCTTTTAATATACTTTATCAATAGCAATATACAGTGGCAATGAGCTTGAGACCATTTGTCCTCTGCTAAAGGTCACTGGGGAGAAGGAATTGAATAAAGTCCCTGGAGATAAGTCTGGTACTTAAATCTAGATCTACCCTCTAAACATTTAGCTAGCTTGTTCATCTTATGTCCCATGGGACCCATTAGAAAAGCTTGAACTTGGCTTCTCAGGTCTCTTTGGTGCCTTCAAGAAATTGCCTTTTCATTTATATCCAGCATCCCAAGGAGGAGATTATTAAATATCAATTGTCCTTTCAGTAGCCACTAAGCTTGGATCTCTTCTTGGTGTGATTGTTTGGCACTTAATGTTTTAGAGAGGCTTTAAGGGACCCTTTGGGGACACATGAAGGGCAGGCAGATTCTCAAAGCATCCAGGACTTTGACTTAGATGTTTGGCTTCCAAAGGAAGCTTTAAAAGCTCTTTGTGTAGACTTTCTAACTTCTCAGAGAAGGCAGTGAGTAATCTGAATTCTCAGCCATGATGAGTTCCTTCAGCCCCTAGGAAGCCATCCTTCTCAGGTTTTGGAGCACGGATTCACTTTATGAGAGCAGAAATAAAGTTGAACCACCTGCTGCTCTTTGCTTCTGGTTCCAGCTATGTTGCTGCGTCTGTGAATGACAGAAGTCTCAGCTGTAGTCAGATCACCCCAAGTGAATTGGATGTTTCATTCTGTACTTTTCTGGTCCAGCTCATTTCCTGTTAACAGTTTAGACTTACCACTACACCTATTTGTCTCAGCCCGTTTTCCAACCTTTGCTTTTATCCACGCCTGTTTGCCTTTAGACTTTGTTTTCTTGGGCCACTGATACGGCCACTTGCTAGACTGTTGTTGATGTTGTTGGTGTTTTGTTGTGTATTTTGTCATTGATGCTTTTCCAGTTTCTCCATATCACCTTACTTTTCCACTGAAGCCTATGTTCTCATGGATTCTTACTCTGCTTTAGAAGTCTTCTTTCCAGGACTTCTATTGGGAACAACTATAGCTTCCTTCTGGTTCTGCTAATTGCTAAGCATGTAAATTGGGGTATGTTGGTCAATTTTTCTATTCTTCAGTCTCCTTATTTATCACAGCAATAAGGTAACTATATTAGAAGATTTTTATTAAGAATTAAATATACTCTATAAAACACATCAGTGACTGGCAATGATTGTTTAGGTCATTCATACATGCTTAGATTTGTGCCTGCATATGACAGTCATACAGGAAGACTGGGTCTGGAGGAGCTTCTGGTTTCCTCTACACACTGGGTTCAGACCAGTGTTTCTCATAATCCTCAAAGCCATAGAAATGGTTTCAGGGCAGTTGTTGAAATGCTTTGTTCTCACCTCCACAATTTTGGGTGCTACTATACCCTGTTTTTGTTTGTCTGCTTGATTGTTTTTTCTTCAGGAGGCTTCTTAATGCTAAATTCTTTTTTGTTTGTTTGTTTGTTCCTCAGTATGATCAGCCCTGCAAAAGCAGAAAGGGGAGGATCTGTGTACAGCGGCCACTTTATTCTTTCCCTAGAAAGAAACATTCACTGAAGCTGTGGTTCCAGTTGAAGTGCATTTGCTGGAGAAGTAGCTGAATTTGTCTTGATTAAATGTTGCTGCTGCTGCCACTGGCACTGCCACTGTCCTTAAGAAACATTCTATTGTATTCTTGTATCTCTGTCCTCAATTTATGGTCTAGTGAAGAAGCTCAACAGCGTTCAAGCTCCTTGTAGAAATTCCAGGGTTAATTGATGGCTGTTAGAAAAGCAGAAGAAACTTAGTTTAGGCATTAATGGCTGTGGTTTTCTGAGGAAGAGATAGTTAAGTACTTCCTTGAAACTAGAGGATGAAAAGCAAGGCTCCTTATGCAAATAGCTCAGATTTATGCTGCTTGGGGCTGTGGATGGACATGTCCTGTGTTACTAAATCATATTCCAGCAGCTTCAGAATACTCCCCTGTGTAGAATAAGGTTTCTAGCTCTAGTGGGGCATCAAGGAGGTATTGTGTAAGTTTGAGAAGGACTTACCAGATTTTAGAAAGTATTCACTATTCTTAGAAGAGAAATGAACTGAAAAACATTAAAAAGAAAAGGAGTGAGATTTGGTAGCTTCTTGAGGATGGTTATTGATATTTGAAATCAACGTGCAATGAATTTAAGTAGAATCATTGTCTTTCAGATTGGGATCAACTGTAGTAGTCACTTAGTACAATGATTCAGGCTGCTGCCACTGGCACTGCCACTGTCCTTAAGAAATATTCTATTGTATTCTTGTATCTCTGTCCTCAATTTATGTTCTAGTGAAGAAGCTCAACAGCATTCAAACTTCTACTAGGACAGTGGACCTTCATACAGCATCCGAGATTCTTACATGGTTAGTTCCACGAGTGGATACCAATCTACTTCACAAGAGTATTAAGAATATTTCAGAAGTGATACACTAGAGAAAAAATGCACTGAATAGTAGACAGGCCTGGGATCAAATTGACCTTACTAATTATGTACTGTTGGACAAGTCACATTCGCTGGGGTTTCAGGTTTCTCATTTACAAAATATAGACAGTATTCTCTACCCCATGCCCTCTTTCTGTGCATATATAATGGATATTAATACATTAATTAAAGCATATATTAATATATATTAAAGAAGCAACATAAGACATGTCTCTGGCTTGGTATAATCACTTAGTGAGTGGTAATTTATAGTTGGGAGACAGTGAATGTTAATTTATGTTCTTCTTCCTAGGCTAAATATTTTCCAACCTTCTGGGGTTGACAAATGTGCCACATTATTGATGAGGTAAAAGCCATTAATAAAGCTACAACACAAAAGCACCATTTTATTCCATTTCTATTTTTTAAACTCAATGTCTAATGTTATAACTGTAAAATTATGGGCATTTGTTCCAGTGGCGAATAAGGTCTTTGTAGCTGGCCAAAGGAACTCTTCGATAATTTAAAAATAAATAAAATATGAATTGCCATGGCAGTCTAAATCATCATTTTTTTTATTTGACTATTGGAATGACCTGAGTCATTTTAGCATCTCAGAATATTAGAGGTGGGATTCGGGAGTCATTTTAGGATTTTTCATACGCAGACCATTTGTTTTATAGATGAAGAAATTGAGGCACAGAGAGATGGTGTGAGTAGCTCTAGGTCACACCTATAGTGTATAGTACAGATGAGACTAAATGTTGGTCTCCTAACTGAAAATATTTTCATTGTGTCATGTTGCCTCTCCAGTGAATCACATGTGTCACAATAATGTCCCTGCTGCATGCCCAAGTCACTAGTGATACAGCTGGCATTTCTCCTTCATGCACCATCTCTGACCATGCCTCTTATCCATGTGGGCTCCACAGCACAGCAAAATTTTGGTTTCTTTAGGAAGAGTAAGAAGGGTTGAAAAGAAGAAGAAATGGCAGCATGGGTTAGAAAACCAGAAGAGTGATTATGGAAGCAGTTAATGCCATTTGATTCCCCACCCCACAAAAAGCAATAGATGAGAATTTAAATAGAGATTGAGGTCTAGCAAAAAGAATACTAATGTTTTTGTAAAGATACATCAGTTCAGATATTCTGGAATGTGTTTGCATCTCTTAATGCAACAGGCAGCTGTAGAGTGGAAGGACAGAGAACCCAGTGTTCATTGAACCCCAGGGCATCTCAGCCCATATAGTTCTGTATACAGTGAAGATATACTTCACATGGAAGATTACGAAGCTATTTCCTTATATGTGATCTAGACCCAGAGAGTGGGTGAACAGTGGTAATGGCCGTTTGCGATAAGGAAACTGTGCTGAATTCAGCCGTTCTTCACACATTCACCAACTACATGGCAGCTACAGGGTCCGTATCAGGAACCACATCCTGCTCATTCATTTAGCCACTCGACAATCATGCCATATGCTTGCAAGATGCTCAAGATTAGATCCCGTGTCCCTTAGTCATTTGTTATGCTTTTATCTACTCACTGCATAAATATTGCAGAATCTCCTCATGTCAGGTGTGCTGCTCCACAGTGCACACCAGCACTTCCAGCCTTTGTGGCTAAGACAAAAGGAAATAAGACTCTATCCCCTCAAGCCACGGTGGACTCCTTCCAACAACATTGCTGTCCCTAAATTCAGAAGAGGGTACTGTCAGGGCTGCACTCAACTAGATTGAAAACCAGCTTCCTCCTAAGCCGTGACAGTGTTCTAAACTGAAATTTGTGGCTGGCTTAGCTCACAGCACTGCCCGTTTATTCAGCATCCTGTCTCTATCATTCACTTACTCTGTCCCCAAGAAGACGGCAAAATCCATTAACATAGATACCTGGTACTACTCTTCTCTATGTCCCCTCCTCAGGACAGCCCTGGTATATTTTTCATGATTCTTATTTTGTTTTTCCTGCCTTCCTTCTTTCGTTCATTTTTCATCTTCTTCCTCTTTCTCTCCTCTCACTGACCTTTCTTGATCTTCCTGTTCCTTTTTTCTTTTATACTCCTCCTCCCTCATTTTTCGTTCTCAGACATATGCAGTGTGTTTGCTGTACTGTACTAGTGTCTGTGAATTCCACCATCCATGACTTACGAACTGTAAAGCTGAGAGATAGAAGAGACAACACAGATGTGTTTGCTGAGTGGTGGCAACTTCTACAAGACAGCTCAAAGACTGACTCAGAGCTGAGATGGAGTGAGGTAAAATGGAACATGATAAAGTGTTCAAAAGTGAGAGTTTGTGACCCTTCTCCCCAAATGAGGTATGCCAAAAGAGAGACAGGCCTATGCAGAGAGCATGGTTGCAGCCAAATTCATTGTCTTAGCTACTTGCCATTTTGCTGTGATAACATACCCTGGATAAAAACACGACAAGGAACAGAGATCTTATTTTAGCTTACCAATTAAGGATGCAGTACATCACGGGGAGACCCTGGTGTCAGGAGCTACAGGCAAATGATCACTTTGCACACACAGTTAGGAAGGAAAGGATGATAAATATTGGTATTCAGCTAGCTTCTCCACTGTGTAGAGTCCAGGATCCAAGGATTCTACTTTTAGGATGTGTTTTCCCACTTCAGTGAATTTAATCAAAATAATCCCCCTTCATCATGGCTATAGACTAACCTAACTTAGGTAATCACTCACTAGTCTATCCAGAGACTTGCTTTCTACTTGACTCTAGGTCCCATCAAGATGACAATACTGACTCTCACACCATCACATTCTTTGAGATGTGAACTGGGAAGGGAGATTATTCATGTACATTATAGTTAACATCTAGTAGCTATTTATTTCTAAACCACAGTCTTGGAAATTCCGTGGCAACTGCACAAGCCTTTCTTGACCGGCTGTATCTTTGAGGTCGCAGTGTCTAGGCAAATGCACATTTGGAGTCCCAGAGTTTACAAACCAGTGATTTTTATGCTGAATTCATCAGTAAAAGTGGATAAAAGAAAGGTGACCAAAGACTCCTCTTTGAGGTAGGCAGTGGAGGGCTATGGGAGTGTCTGGGATGATGGAGATTGTTACTAGGCAACCAGGCTCAAGGTTTAAAAATGCAGAGCTCTCTACGACCTGAGGTCTAGAGATGCTGGGAGCTGGAGTATAACTCAGCTACTGAAGAAGTGCTGGAAAGAAAAAGAAAAAATGGGCCGATATAAGGGCGAGAGCGAGGAAGCAAGGGATGAAAACAGAGAAGGATATATAGAGAGAGGTCTTCTAATAGAGGCAAAGAGAAGGGCCTGAGTGATACAAAGGCCCAGTGAATGGAGTCAGAAGCATGGACACTATGATCAGTCTCCTATGCATTTAACTGCAGTCATTCCTCCAAGCTTGGTTTTGATGTATGTTAATGACTTAATAATGCATTATAATGGGCCTTAAAGTGCCAGGCACAGTGGCAAACAGAACTTTAACCATTATTTCAAGACCTGGCTGAGACAATGGGGAGAAGACAGCTAGTAAGAACATGAGACTAGTTCATTCTCTGGGTGCTGCTGAACTAAGCAGGCACTGGTTAGGAACTTAGCCAGGGCACTGTCAAAACCTGTTTTCTGACAATTAGATGGGGTTTTGGAGCTGAGAACCACAGAGTGAGGCTTAACACTGAGGTTTGAGTTCTGTCTCTATGCTAGTTTTACTCTCTGAAAGCAGGAGATACTTGATACCTAAACTTGGCCCCCCCACCAACCTTACATATGGGGATGCCACAGCCCACAAGCCTCCAGTTGGAGCCTATCATTATGGTAGTCACAGCAAAAAATGCTATAAGTATCCACAGAGGATCAGCTCAGGCCTAGAAGTACACTGGCTTCTTCACACCCTTCTAATTTCCAGGTTAACCCTGGGCAGTGTTTGACACAATGCTGGTTTAGAGATGGGGTTACAGAGGCCAGTGGAAGCTTTATGATTTCACAATGGCAGCAAAGTTTGAACTCAAGTCTGTCCAGCTGTAGGGCTCCTTCTGCTATTGCGCTTGCAGTGTGAGAGGCAAATGGAATAGAGGCGGCCATGGTGTCAGCTCTGCATGGCACATACTTACCCAAGCACACACAGACTTGGGGGTGGGGCAAAGTTCTGAGGACTAACTGTCACCTCAGTACAGAGGCTCCCATCATTCTCTGAGATCTGGCCCTGCCTTGGCACAGGTGGCTACGCTGCTTGGCAAGAGCAGAGTGATGGGTTTCCAATATGGGCGTTTTAATAGTCTGTGCCTAATTGCACAGCCCTTTTGCTGATGAGACATTTGTCATGGGCTTCCTGCCAATATGAGATCCAGGTGTCATTCTGGGTATCCTTGATCAGAAGTGCTCAAAGTGACAGTGTGGTTCAGAAAGCTAACCACGTGCAAGTGTGCACAAGCAGGGGACTGGGAAAGGCATACTGAAGAAAGTAGCAGTTTGCCTCTCATTGGGCTGTGGCCAATACTGCCACTACAACCTTGGACAGGTGACTCCATCTTCCATTGCCTGACTCCATGATTGTGAATAAGAAGAAATTCTAATGTATGTGCTAAGGCATGTCTTAAAGATCCCAACTCTGCTGCAAAGTGCCCAGTACAGGGATGGGTATACAGAAGATCTGGATTAAGACAGTTCCTTAGTTCCTTTTATTGCTCATTAAGCATCCATTATCCCATCATATGCACTGGGCAGAGCCTGCATCTGCCTTGTTCATTGCTATGTTTTTATTTCTGTCACTGCATTCACACATAGTCAGTAGTTTTAGATGGTTGATGGAGAACTATTTTATAGTTGTTTTTGATGGACACCGTGGCTGGTTGGCAAATGACAGATGATACAGTAAATGTGAACAGTTCATGGAGAGGCTATCCTCTTCTAAATGAGGGTGACAGGCCAAGGGTAAGTAACGGAAGTATATGAGTATGAGGATGAGAGGGTTAAGGGGAAATGGGGCAAAGGTAAAACATTAGGATATAGAGAACAAAGGGGCCAGATGTGATGCTTGGCTGTTCTGAGGAGGACGCAGCTGCTTTGTAGGCTCAAGGGCAATGAAGAAGCATAGTGGCCAGGACACACATGTCCCCATCTGTTTTTAATGTGTTAAGTCAGTTTTTTTTAAGTTAATTTTAATGTTTCAAGAGGGATTTTAATAATAAATATAAAAATCATGCGTAGGACTTACCATGGAAAAGAGGTCTGACATGCCAATTCTCTCAGTATCATCCAAGTGGCCATGGACTGTAGGTGACAGTCGCACTGACCCAGGATAACTAAAACTATAGGTCACTAGTTTAAAACCACAAATCATTGCCTCCAGCTCATAAACATAACCATCTTCTCATCCTCTCTGTCTCTCTGTCTCTCTGTCTCTGTCTCTGTCTCTCTCTCTCTCTCTCTCTCTCTCTCTCTCTCTCCCTTTCTGTCTCTTTCTCTTTCTTCATTTGTTTGTTTGTTTCTCTTTCTTTCTTTTGGGGTTGTTATTGGTGGTGAGACAGAATCTTACTATGTTGCACTGATTGTCGTAGAACTAACTATGTAGGCCAGACTGTCGTTGAATTAACAGAGATCCACCTGCCTCTGCCTTCTGAATGCTGGAATTAAAGGCATGCTCCATCACACCTAACACAAACTTTTTCTTATAAATCACATTTTCCTGGAATTTAACTGTGTTGATTAATATATATATATATATATATATTATATAATATAATATATATATATATATTAATATATATATTAATATATTGTCTAAGCCATTTTCATGCTGTAAGTTCAGAGAGTTGTTTCAAAAGTCATATGATTAGTAAAGACTAAAGTCCAACTCTTTATTAAAGGAATCAGAAAGCTTATTCTGGCACCTGACTTAAACACCAATGAGCTCTCCTGTCTCACCAAGTAAGAGACAAACTTATCAGTTCCTTAGTTCAAGATGGTGTACCTCCTGGGCATTCAAGGATCTGTTCAGCTCACTCAGCTCCACCATCCCCAGCACACTGATCCCCTCCCATACTGCACTGTTTGTGTGCCTTCATTGCTGCAAGATGATAACAGCAAACAGATCTCTGTTATGTCTTAGAATAAAACATACTGATGCAGGGGAAAGGTCCACATCTTTTTCTGGTGTCTTCTTTGTAGAAATGTCACAGAATCCACTGTGTATCTCTTAATTTGAGCTCCAATCTCAGTCCCATGCCAATGCAAATGAGACAATATTAATGGAGTGTCTTTGAACCTATGAAGCTCAAGTCTGGTCATGCATTAGAATGCATTGCATCGAATCTAGTTATAAGACTTTTAAAAAGCATCCATGTGATTCTAATGTTCAGCCAAGAGGATATGGCCACTGAAACAGGTGAGTCATTTTAGGGATACATAGATGTTGCAAGCACACTTATCATGACTGGTACAATGTCCACAGAGAAAACAGTAGCTAGCAGCCATGCAGAATGGGTTTCTACTTAGGACATGATTGGCAGGGGGAGATCTTGGCAGCTGGATGGACTAAACAAGATATTTATACAGTGGAGGCCAAAATTAATATCATCAAAAATGATAAATTGTGGCCAAGAAGGAAAGGCACAATTAGTGCCAAGAAACAGAACTATGTGTATCTAGGGGTGCAGATAGAGAGAGGAGGTGAGAAATGAACCACATTTAAGGATGTGAGGTAAAGGGGGAGTGTGGCACAGGTGAGACATTAGGATATAAAGAACAAAGAGGCCAGACGTGATGCTTGGCTGTCCGAGGAGGACATGGTTGCTTTGTAGGCTCAAGGGCAATGCGGAACCATAGTGGCCAAGACCATGTCCCTATCTTGGACCTATAGACTGCATTTGGCATTGGTCAGATAGACAGAACTAAAGACAAATATATAAACAGGAAAGGTGCCTTCTGCTGTCTCTTGTTTGACTCTGACTTTCTTGATTGAGACATGAAAGGAGCCTGTAGATCTGTTAATTAAAAGCCTTAAAATATATTAGGTTCATGAGACCTGGCTTTGAACCAGCTTGGTCATTCATACAAAGGTATTTAAGTCACTGTCTAGTGACCACTGTTTCCACACAGTGTCCTCTGAGTGCTTGGCACTACTGTGTTCTACCCTGAAGACCCGAGGTAGTAGACTTTTAAATCCACTGCCAGCAAACCCACTGGGAAGATAGAGAGCTAGAGATTTGTAATCTATACCTATGGGGCAAGATGTAGTTGCAGTGTTACCTTTCTAGTTCTGAATCCAGATGGTGGTGTTGGGGAAGAACCAACAGGGCACAGCGGCCACATCTGAACCTGCCATCGCTGATGGGTCTAAAACTCTATGAAGGCAGCCTTCTGAGCTGTTAACACAGCCCAGCCATGACTGCTTAGTCACCTGTGGAGTCTCTGGAGGACAAACACCTGCAGCATTTGATGTTTTACTCGATTGCTTGACCCCATACAGAGAAAGGTCTCATGTAAGTATTTTGTTATTCTTTCCCTTGCTCTGTCCATGAAACTCACAGTGACCTTCAAGAATTTGAAATTGAAGGTGAACTCTCCTTTTACTACTTCTGACAGGGTAGAAATAAGACAAGCCTGGGTCAGACAGCTTATTTCAGAGTGGGGTTTTCCAAGTACCTTGGGTCGTGACCCTTAGTGCATTCCTTAGCTTCTCTGGGCTTTATTTTCTACACTGAAGCAGAAATAACACAACATTGTCTACTTGTGTGGATGTCATGGGACCAGAGGAATACTTGGTACTTGTTAGGTTTACAGGCCTGGCATATCATTCCCATGGCCATATTAAATATGATAGCTGTTATTATTGTGTTATTACCAGGGATGAATGAGTGAATACTTATACCACAGATAACTTTTTTAAAAGGAGTAAGGGCAATCAAAAATAAAAATACCATGTTCTGCAAGTGTGTCTGTTTCTGCAATGTGAGGATGCCCACTGTGAATGACTCTAAGCTAAGATGCCACCTAATGAGACGCTAAGGAGTAACGTGAATAGTTGACTCGTCTGCTATGGGTATGTTCCAGCACACCACTGATTAGTATTAATGTCACTCAAGTAAAGCAGATGACAATGGGACAGAAGCAGGGTAGCTCTGGCTTGGATACAAGCACCCAGATGTTGTAGGAAGGAGTCTGTGCCAGACAGTGCCTGGCACTACCATCTGCCAGACTCTTTGTTGGGGGTGATCACTAGTCAGTTAATGAGTTGATACCTTTGAGTAGGATAGTTACTGCAAAGGAAAGAAAGGAAGCCCAAGATGTCTTCAGTATATGTGGCTCAGAATGGCAGGAACCTGTGTCACCTATCTGGCCTCCTATTGTGGATTGGATTATTTGATAACTCCAAATGTGGAGTCCCCACTGCTTTTCTAAGGTGAAATGAATAACTGCAACTCTGCCACATGACTTCACTTGGGAGTTTTCCTTCTCATTTATTATTTGGCCCTCACAGCAGGCTGTTGTTACCTCCATGTTAGGGAAAAACAAATAGAATATCACACAAGGTAATTTAACAAAAGCTACTGTAACAAATAATCTTGAAGTCCCAGTGGCTTTCCATAGCACAGTTTCTCATAGCATAGTGTGAAGTGGTTTGGAGTTCTCTCCCCTTCAAGGCATCTTTGAGGAATTCTGTTGACCCCCTGCCTCTTAGGAAAGTTGACAAATGAAGTCTTTTCACATTTTAAGGAAGAAAACAGTGGAGTATCAGCTTGAGCCACATCCAGGTCAGGTGGGTAAATGTAGTCATTCCAGGACTGGTCTCTGAACTTCTATGGTTTCTCAAATGCTTTCTTCCTGCTTGTTAGTAGATGCCTTTATTCAGGCTTCTTGAGCAGATCACTATAGATAGGGTAATGTTCACAACAGACATTCATTTCCAGGGATCAAAAGGTTGAGGCACAGGTACTTCTAATGTCTGACTCACTTCCTGGTCTGGAGGTAGCTACTCTCTTCTTGCATCCTCATGTGAAAGATAACACAGAGCCAAAGCAAGTCCTCATGTCTCTTCTTACAAGGGTGCAAATCCCATTCATGAGGGCCACACCCTCATGGCTGGATCATCTCCTAAAACCTCCATCCTATAACACTGAATTGGGTGTTGGATATCAACACATGAATTTGGAGGAAAGGCTCAATCATCCAGTCCATATAACATCTCAGGTAATTGAACCTAAAAGAGACTTCTGCAGTGACAAAGGGATGATGAGATACAGGAGGGAAGTAGCCTGAGTCCCTGAGTCACTGAAATAAATGGCCTCCAGAAACTTTTCAGATTATGATGGAAAAGAAAAACTTTGTTGGGTTAGGGTTCTGAGATTCGAAGGTTGGTTTGTCTCAACTGCTATAGTCAATTGTCCTGGTTACATCAGAATGGTTCAAAGACGTGTATTCTTCTTCTATATGCTCTGGACCTGTGGAATTAGACTACACAACTGCCTCTGACTGGCCAGTACTTCTCAGACCAGACTGCAAACTCTCCAAGAAAAGACACTATCAGAACGTTATCTGGGTAGCCCGTGATCTTTGTTCAACCTTCTTAAATAAAAGAAAAAAAAAGAAAAGAAAAACAAGCAATCATTTATTAGGTAAAATGTGTATGCTTACTTGATAAGCATTTGTTTTTATGAAAATATTTTAAAAAGAAAAACATGGAGTTACCAATGCTTCCTGATGATTAAATATGAAGAGAATTATTAAAAGAAATTCATACTGAGGTTACAAGTAGTTTTTATTTTTCTGTTTTGAGTATTCATTGCTTGGAATTGGTTGCTTGGAAAGCTACGTTGAGAAATAGTTGAGATCTCCTTTTCCTAGGGAATGTGGAATGGAGGAAGAGTAATTGATAGATTAGTGATGTCTGCAATAGACATGGAGGTAGGGTAGCATATGCATTGTGTTTCTGTGGGCCCTGAAGGGCTAGTACAAGATGGAGCATCAGTAAATGTTAGTTGAGTCGAGTGGAGTTTAAACATAGTCATTGTGCCTCTCTCAATTTTTAAGCAAATAATTGAAGTGGAATATAAAGAAACTGAAATGGGATACAGGGAAATTAACATGGAAATCATATTGCCGGCACTTGACAAACTAATTAAACTGGGAAATGCAGCTAGATTTTCTTTGGTGCATAAACATTCTTCTTTTGCAACAAGGGGGTAAAGAGTGACAAGTGTTCAAATTACACTTTTATGTGTGTGCTCTTCCAAGCATGTGCGGCACTTTGAAGAAGGTTCTGTTGTGTTTGGAGCAGGAGAGTCTAATTGCTCTGAGAATTCTTGGAATTTTGTCAGATATGTGTACTTTTCACCCAAATGAAGGCAAAACAGAGTGGGATTTTTTTTCTTTTTTCTTTTTTCTTTTTTTTTTTTTTTTTTTTTGTAATAAAGGACTGCAGCTGCTTTCCCATCAAGTGTGTGTCCTGGAGCCTCAGTGTTTTCATCTCTAAGGTGGGACTAATTCCTCCCATCTTAGGGTTGCCATGAAGATCAGAGGAGAGAATGGACATGATAGTGCCATCTATGTAAAATTCTTCACATACTCTGAGTCACAGTCATTAACAGAGTGAGCATTGAGGATATATGCCTGGCTGCCTAAGCAGATTCCAGATTCACCCCTCTGTCAGCTGGATGAATTCACTTCACTTCTCTGGCTGTTCCCATCCTTTAAAAAATGGAGAAACTAATAAAAAAAAATTAACCTTGTGGCATTGTGCTAGAAGCTAAGACTTGGAAAAATACAAGTCAATCCAAGGTTGGCATAGTTATTGTGATAAATATTGTCACATGAAAGGTAGTTACTTAACTATGTGTTTAGTTTCTTGGACATAATGTGCACAGTGAGGGGTATTGCAGTGGGACCAAGGGCAAGTAGAACATACTTATTTAATGTTGTGGTAGTGGGAAATAGAGATGTGTACAAAAATTTTTTAAAGGAATTTAAAATTTTTTAAATTTTTAAAAAATTTTTAAAGGAATTTAGAAATTTTAAGTCCTTTCTTACAATACTTGATAATGAAGCAGAATATTAAAAAATTGAAATTGGATATAAGGAAATGAAAATATCTTTATATGTATTGCATCAATGTATCTTCCTCACAACCCAATATCTTATAAATACCACACACCCTACCAATATCTTGAACTTTTTTAAAAATAAGATGCATCCTATAGGCAAAAGAATCCTCCTGGTACAAGTTCTCAGAAAACTGTCCCTACCTGATGTGCTTGCTTTGGCTTTCTTCTAAATGCACATAGGCACAGAGCAAGTGAATTGTGGAAACTGTCCAGTGCGTGGTGACCACTTTTGAAGGACTCCATGGCCTATAGACTGTGCAATGCCAAGTTAAGTGGCTGATATGAAACAGTAGTAACAGAGTGGAAAGGGAATCCAAAACAGCAATGTTTCATCTCTAAGGGGTTGATTTGTGTATATTTTTGAAGACTATTTTTGGAATACATACAAATAAACACACATAGGTGTTCTTTGGTTGTTCACACTAATTGCTCAGCTATGTAATGGTCTGCCCATATGGTAAGGAGTCTTTCAGAATAGAAATCAGTGACTTGGCTTACGTATTAGGGAATAAGGTTGTCTGAGTTGTGTAGCAATAAGCAGAAGAATTGGGGGTGGACTTGAATTCAGGTCTCTTTACCTTACATACTGGGACTTGGGCATCACCTTACGTACTGGGTCTTGGCTATATTCAGTGAAGGCTTGCATTTCAACAATGCTGGTTTCTCAGAGTGGCAGAACATTTTACTATGCTGTGTAGATGAAAGATACAGTTAACGGTTTTTAACTTTTTAAAACAGTAAACACACCACGTGGTAAAAGATGTTTTACAGTTTGATCCCACATTCTCTTTTCGCCTCCTTCACTCTCCATCTTCACACCCCAAGCTCCTGAACCCTAACCTATGCTTTCCAGACTCCTTAGGCTTGTCTCTACTGCTCTGAGTTCTATAAATGTCCTTTCAGACATTGATCAGCATGTGTTCTGCTCCTCCAGACTCCACCTTGTCCTCCTGGGTCCTCTTTTCACATTTCTCTGAGCCTTTGTAACCAGATTTCACTTACTCCTTGTTCAATAATTATTTACATGATTGACATTTGTAATTTTGGAGATACTAGACCCAAGTTCAGTAATTCTAAAATTCCAGCTCTAAATTCCTCTCAATCCCCCAGCTCTATGCTCTTGAGTAAGTAATTGAAATAATCCCAACTTTACAGTTTTATCTGCAAATAGGATGGATCTGGCCTTCGGTGTGGAAGGGTGAGTGACAGCCCACCGTATGCTGTCTGACTGAGGATCGTTCTTCATACTGGAAGGGGTTCTTCCTGTTTCCCTTTCCTAAGAAAATGGAGCTTCTGTATGGCCCATGTCTATGTCCCATGCACAATACAGGACTCAGAAAAGGCGATATCATCATTTGTTCCCTTAAGAATTAGTAAGTAGACAGATGCATGAAAGATTACAGTATGGCCTACAAACTTTCCCTTCCCCTACTCTGCGTCTGTGGTTAAGCAGTAACCATATTCTGGATCCCTCCTTAAGCAGAGGGTGTGTGTGTGTGTGTGTGTGTGTGTGTGTGTGTGTGTGTGTATGTGTGTGTGTGTTCATGTATTTGTCAGGTGTACATATGAATGTTTGCATGAAGGGCTGATGGTAATCTTCAACCATTATTCCTCAGGTATGGTCCACCTTGCTAGTTGAGACAGTCTCTCACTGGGACCTGAGCTGGCTTGCTGAGAAATTTACACTGGTTAACTAGTGAGCCTCAGCATGCTTGTTTCTGCCTCCTTTGTGCTAGCATTAAAAGCAAGCACCACTACATTCAGCTTTTTACATGGATGCTGGAGATTGATCTCAGGTCCTCATGCTTGTGTGGCAGAACTTTCCTGACTAACCTCTTACCCACAATCCCAGAGGATATTATCAGTCAACCGTCTAAGTATATATTCAGCTGCCTCTGTTCATGTGTGTGGCTGTTTTCAGTACAATGGGTATGCTATGCTATCCATAGGTGATCTCCTATAAGAATGATACCACTCAAGTCTTGGGTGGGTGACATCTGCCTCTGATTTCCAGCCACATCACCGACCCTTGGGAAGCAACACCAAAGATACAGCCAACTTTCTGAACTCTAATGAGTTCTGTTGCTTGTACATCAAAGTTGCTCTGCATCTATGGCTGTTAAAGTGAGAAAAGACATGTTTAAGCTTGAAAGAATAATTAACAGGACAGTATATGTTTTAGCTCTAAAGCTATCTTCATTTCTTCACATTTAGCATAAACCTGAGGATGAAGGATTGGCTGGAACAAAATTATATTTTTTTCCCTTAGGCATGTTGAATGCTTTTTTTTTTTTTTTTAATATATCATCTTTAGAAATTATTTTTCCAAATTTCAAATAAACTTTTAATTAATCTTGTTGTGGGATCTGCCTTGTTTTTGGATGTGCCTATCAATCGGTTAGCTGCAGCCTATTCTTTGATTAAAAAAAAAAAAAAAAGCATTTGGATCGTGGGTTGCACTGGGATTAAAATCACTCATCTTCACAGGGAGAGTGCTGTCACTCAGTTCTTGTCAGGGCTGCAGTGGCGGCTGGTAACAGCCAGCCTCATGGACTGAGTGATTGGTGTACATAATAAACTAACATCTGTAAGGTGCATCTCTGCATGGGTGTCAGGGAAGCTGAAGACAAAGCGGAATGGCATCATTAGGGCCAGATTTAAGACTCCAATTTGTGTTGCATTTGCATAACAATGCGCAGGAGGAACCATTCACTGTTCCCTTTCAGAATTCCCTGTTTCACTTTCCCCAAGCATTCCCCAGGGAGGGGAGGAGGAGCAACCTGCAGAAGAGGCTCAGCTAGTCAGAATGCCCTTTTAGAAACAGATATAAAATAAAATAAAATAAACGAAGAGTCGGAGATGGGAGTGGGGTGCAGTGGTAGAGTATTTCCCTGGCCTTGGGCCCTATAACAAATCTATAACTGAAAGGAAAAGGAAGGAAAGAAAGAAGGAAGGGAGGGAATAAGGAAGGGAATACAGGAAATAAGGAAAGAAAAATAAAAAAGGAGAAAGAAATGAAAAAGAGGGAAGACAGGAAGACACAAGGAAAGGAAATGAAGGAAGGAAGAAACAAAGAAAAAAAGCTTTGATATCAAGAGCTAGAATTGACAGATGGCCTGGGTTCCTTTTATTAACTAAGACTCTGAGCTCCCTGGTTCACCTTGTGAGCCCTGTCTCCTCACCTCTGCTGTGAGAGGCCCATAGTAGGAGTTAGTCATTAGTGAGAGACTGAGTAACAGATACTAAATAAGCACCTTAATCCTCCCAACTGTCTTCTAAGCTTCAGGTTTCTGTTCTCATCTTTTCCCTTTTTAACACATTGAAGAAATAAGTGACAAACAAGTAGTTCTCCAGTTATTTACCCTGCAGAGTAAAGATAGAACCTTTCACTGCCTTTTATTTCAAGTGGTGGAGGCTCAATAGGGACAACACAGTATAAGATGATGTCACCTCTTAGGCCCTGGCACTGACACTGAGGCCTTACATGCTTGCAATGGCAGTTATCTGCTCTGTTCCCAGCCCTGGCCAAGTGCCCCAGTTTTAGACTCTGACCTATGCCTTCAGTTCTATCTGCCTTCCCATCACGCTTCCTTTGGCTTCAGTCCTATCATCTTTAGCTGACTAAAAGGGCAAAGGTACAAGGGACTAAGATTTTTGAAAATGACTTGTAGTGATGATTAATTAGAGAGCTAGGAAAATATGTTTTTTTAAAAAATTCACTGAATTTTAAAATTGAAATTGGTGAATGTAATATGCAAAACACAGAGGAATGAAATTAAAAACAAAATGAGGGGTAAGCAGTTGAGTATGCATATGCTCAGGCAGGTCATTTAAACAAATATGCAAAGAGCAAACAAATGAACTCAGTCTTCACATCAGGAAAAGAGGATCAGTTCCTTGTATCCAATGCTTACAAGTGGATGATATATATTCTGTGATTGTTGGAAACATTGCCATGTTAATAAAAATACTGGTGTCTGAGAAGTTGACTCAGTGTTTAAAATGCTTGCCACCATGTATGAGAACATAGGTTTGTTCAAATCCCTGGCACCACATAAAAAACCAAGCACAGCAGCATGCAGCTATCTCCAAAGCACTGAAGGAAAGAGGCAGGCAAATTCTAGGTGCTCACTGAACGGTCATCTTAGCAGAGAGTCAGGCTCAGAGACTCCATATCAAAAGAAAGAAAGAAAAAGAAAGAGAGAGAGAGAGAGAGAGAGAGAGAGAGAGAGAGAGAGAGAGGAAGGAAGGAAGGAAGGAAGGAAGGAAGGAAGGAAGGAAGGAAGGAAGGAAGGAAGGAGAAGTAATGGAAGTAACATCTCCACATTAGCCTATGTCCTCTGCAAGAAACATCAGTCTCGGACCTCCACATGTAAGCTCAGCCTTTGGCCTCTGCATACATCACCAGCTAATGACATCCACTTGTATCTGCTTTAGATATTCCTGACTTGCTCACCCAAGCGAACAGCTTTCGAATCCTACCTCCACACTAGCTGTGTGACCTTGGCTGACAAAATAGATTTAGTATTTACAACTGGAACATGTCCATGTGCTTATACATCATAGGTCTTAAGTTACAGTTTAAAATGTTTATAACTACTAACCTGGGGCAGTGTCTGTGAGTAACAAGTGCTTAAATGTGGGGAAAGTTTTCAGAAGAATGGAACTGAGGACCCCTTGCTCCAGCGTGTGTGCAGCTAGAGAGTGATGGGGGAATACATATTGCTGGCTTTGAGCCCCACCTCTCTTCTTTCAGCTGATAGAGGCTGAGGAGAGCGGGGAGCCTAAAACTGAGATGGATTCTGTCTAGGCTTTGAAGAGAGCAAGGCAAAACTGGAAAGCAGCTGTAAGATGCAACCTCAGTCTCTCCTTCCTGTTTGTAAACTTTAAGGCCAACAGGTTCTTAGAGCAGCCATCTGACAGTGATGGCCAGTGACATTTCCCATGTGGTCACGCGATGCAGGAAGCATCCACAGATGTCAGTCAAAAAGCAATGACCCGGTAGACTTTGAATCTCAACCCAAGATATTGACAGGGTGCCAAGGTGCAGGAGAGGCAGTCTGCATGCTGAAGAAGCTGGCACACAAAGGCTGTGGTGTCCAGGTCCGTGCAGGTAGAGTCTAGATAGGAAAAGGGGGCCTGACACCTGGGATAATGATAATGTTCTCATTGAAATTGGATTTTAGAGGAGAGTAGTTTGAAAGAAACCCTCGAGTCTTTGCTAAATGTAGAAGTGACTGATAAAATGAAGTTTCTTTCTTATACAAAATAAGTCTTAAATAACGTAAGTTGGATTTCCATAAAACCAAAAGCCATCTATTTAAAAAAAAAAAATACATGTCAGGAGAGAGAAGTCATCAGAATCAGGCTGCTGCTTTGAAGTTTCTTTTGTCACTGGGGCAGAGAGGAGTACAATGTCCTACTCGCCTGATGAAAGAATAAAAGATCTATTTATGAATCCCTACTACATACTATGGCCTCTGGGCGAGCCACTGTTAAGTTCTTACGATATTGTGGTGATGAAGGCACAGGGCACTTGAGGCTCTAAGAAACAGAGTAATACGCTATGAAGATACAATGAATAAAAGGAAGCCAACTTTGATTCTCTGTTAATAATATAGCCATGTTATATGTTACACAGTAGACAGGCCACAAACAGGTACCCACATGTTAGTAACTCCTACTACAGTAAACTTGTATGACTACTAGGGCTGTCCCCTGGTACATAAAAGGAAGGGAGACTTAGTAAAAAAAATAGTTCACAGGCCAGTCATGGTGATGCATACCTTCTATACTGATACTCAGGAGACATAGGCAAGTATGTCTCTGTGAGTTTGAGACCAGCCTAGTCTACATAATAAGTTCCAGTACAGTCAGGATTACATAGTAAGATCTTGTTTCAATAAAACAATTAGAAAGCTTGCCCACAATCTAGAGTTATGACTCACTTGTTAAGAGTATATGCTGTTCTTGCAGAGGACTAGAGTTCTGTTCCCAGCACCCATGTTGGGCAGCCTACAGCCATCTAGACCTTGAGCTGCTGGACATCTGATGCCTCTTTGGACCTCTGTGGATACCTGTACTCACGTATGCACATCTACTCATAGATACATATCCACATATACATAGTTAAAAATAAAACTAACTCAAATCTAGGAGACCAATAATAAATTGCTGGGCTAGGAATCAAAGCACGTCTGTTTGGTTTTTCTTCTTGTTCTTTTCTTATGTTTTTGCCTATTTGTAAAATACTAGCTCTCGAGTCTTCATGCATGCATACTGGTTTAATTGAGAGACGGTGGGTCCTCTATGTAGCTGCTTATGACTTACATTCCAGCCGGGATCTCTTTGCCTTGGGTGACTGAGGAGAAGCTGTTGTCGCTGCATAGAGCTTAATAAGAGAGGTGCAATAGTACTGCAGATGGGGAGCCTTGTGCTTCCCTGCAGGGCAGCCTGCAGGTTCTTTCCTTACACTAGTAGATCAGGGAAGAAAAGCAGTGTATGCAGTTAAGGCAGATGGGTATGTGGAAGGTGGTATGGCAAGCGAAGAGTCATGAATCTTCTCTATAACAAACAGAATAGTCACTCTGACCACAAGTAGAAGATTAGGTATCTATGGGCTTAGAAGAAGAAAACAGGTAGTAATGCTGGACCAGAGTCAAGGCTAGGGAGGGCGTCCTTAACTGTAGCAAGGAGCAAGACAGCTCAGAAATGTACCATTTTAGCATAGAAGCCAAGGTCAGTGTGCTAGCTTCCTGCAGCCGTTCTAACAATAGCCATGAACCATAAACAAAAGTTGTTGTTGTTGTGGTTGTTGTTTTCCTCATAGTTCTGAAAATCAAAAATAAAATGAGTGAGGCCGGACAGAAATCAAGTTTTGGGTGCGGTGGTACCGCGGCTTGCATATGTGGGAGAGAACCTCTTCCTTGACAAATCAGCTCCCAGCTGCCAGCATTCTTAGAGTTCAGCCTAATCTCTACCTCTTTTTCCCATTAACCTCTGTCTTTGCAAATGTGTTTGTAGCCCTTCTGTGATGACTGGGACCTGATAGACTATATGGTAACTTTGTAAAACTTAGAAAAATAGAACTCCCTCTGGGACGACACAGCTCAAAAGAATTAAGCTAAAGAGTGTTTGGATAAAGCAATAATGGGGCGTTTTCCTCTGGGAGGAGAAATTCCCATAGCATGGACTGCTACTTTGAGCATTCGGTCCCCTGGCTAGTGCTCTACAGCACAGGACCTGTACAGCAGAGTGACCCCAAGGTCTCATGGGAGGGTAGTGTACAATCTTGAGGACTCTGGGAACAGGCAAAGGTGGCTATCCTGATAAGTCATTTTGTGGGTTAGATGACACCTCTGGCCTGAGCCAGAAGTAGAGTGCAATTCTGAATTGTTCTACTACTGGCTGTTATTTAGGATGTCTCTGGATAATTCCACATATTTCTCCCTCTCACAGTCTTAAGGTTATTGTATCTTTAAAGATCTATTTTTCACATTAGACAACATTCACAGGTTCTAGATATCAGGGACACAGGTTCTTGTTCTGCCAGTTTCAGCCAAATCTGGGACCAGGATCTGTATTCCTGGGTAGCAGAACCATCCTCTCTTTGCGTTTTAAATTCTTTGCATTTGAGTATTATCCAGCCCTTGAAGGTGGCAATGCCTCCTCTAAGAGCACTGTCCTCACCCCTGCTGAGGTTACAAGAGAGGGATGGACTACAAAAAAGAGTTTTAATACCAGGCAGGTGACATACAGACATGCTGCTAAGGACTTCCTGAGTCAAAACAGGGTAGGGAAGAGGACATTAAGAGAGCAAGGGAAGGGCAAGGTGAAGGCTGGAAACCAAGTGCTGGGACAGAAAAGGGAAGAGAAGGTGGCAAAGAAGGAAGGAGGCTGGAGTGGGGCCGGGGATGTGCAAGGAAAGACAAAAAGTGCTTTAGAAAAAACATTAAGATAGTAAAAAAAGAAAAAAGTGTAATTGGAGAGAGGATGGGAAAGAGAACAAAGGAAAGATGGGAGAGGAGGAAAAATGGGGATAGAAAGGAGAGAGAGAGAGAGGGAGAGAGAGAGAGAGAGAGAGAGAGAGAGAGAGAGAGAGAGAGAGAGAGAGAAAGAGAGAGAGAAGGCAACAAGCTGGGGGAGAGGAGAGAGCTGAGGGAGGAAAGAAGAAAGAATAAAGGTGTGGGCTGAACAGGCAGAGAAGAGAAAAGCAGGCAGCTTGAGACCCTGCTGGGGGAGGGACTCACACAGGCTTTTGGTAAGGTGACAAATGTCTATATGTTAATATGCTGAAATAAATACAGCGGCTGCAACTTACAAACCACATTCATCGGCTGTTACAGTCTGGTAATTGTCCATACGCACATTTTTTTTTCTGGTTCCAGACCCTGGCTTATCAGAGGACAACATGCTTTTGAAATGCCACATTATTTTGTAAGTACATTTCACGTCCAAAAGTCCCACTAAGTGTGAAATACTGAAGACTTATTGCTTGTGCTTCCGTTCATTGTTGCTCCCGGGCTCCAGCGCAAGGATGTTAAAATGGCCATTTCCATCATCTGTCTGCCGGCTTCCTGCTCATCCTTTCCAAATCAGTCATTCATCTCCCTCCCCCTCTTCTCTTTTCCCTCCCATTTCTTCACCCCTTTGTTCAAGTGTATTTCTTCCTCCTGTTTCTCCTTCCTTCCCTCCCTCCCTTCCTCCTTCCTTCCTTCTTTCATTCTTTCCGTCTACAATTCCTCCCTCTTTGCCTTCCCCTCTCCCATTATTTTTCATTTTCCTCTCCTCCAGCCTTGTGTCTTTTCACAGGGCACCATAAAACTCTAAACCCCAGAATACTGACTTTGGAGTATTTACTGTGGACACTGCCAGAAGCATTGCTGAAGTTTAGCAGTGCCCTTGGCCTGTATTCACTATGCCAAGAGTAATTCCCCCTCCTCCCTGTAGTGACCACGAAACGTGTGACCAGGGCATCACCAAGTGTCTACTGAAGGTTGGAGCAGCTGTGTGATCACTGCTGGTTGAGATATTTGCTGTTGTGTAGTTAGAGATTAACTATGACCCCACCCCACCCCCCAACTCCTGGCTGTGATCACAGATAAATCCTACAAATATTCAGATGCGTCACGTCACTTGTGTAGCTAATTTAAACTCTGAGCTCTGGGTGCCAGCGCTGAAGCTCTGGAGGCAGCAGATTTTGGCGTGTCCTGACAAGATGTTTGTCCTGTAAGCTCTCCTGTATGCTGTAGCTTCCAATCAAGGCTATCCTCTCAGAACAACTATCTTGCCTGTTACTAGCTGATCTTTAGTGTCTTCACCAATATATAGGGCTTCCACCCAAGACATCCCTCTCCCTCTTATCCTGTAAATTAAGAGAAATAATGTACCTAAGATATGCAGCCTAGGACCCTGGTCCATGGTGGGCGATTCATAAATGCTAGTACATGAAGAAAGCCCTCCTAAAGGAGGCTGCTCTGTGACAGCAAGTGTGGGGATTAAAAATGTGTCTGGATATAGTCACCGCAGCACACAAATGCTCCCATTTTTAAAGAAGAGGTTCAGTGGCTTTTTAGCAACAAAGTATCTGTGCTTATTAATAAATCTCTCTCAGTGGGATCAGTCCCCTGCAGTAAGAGAAGATAAATGATGGAAGCCAGCACTCTACCTCAGATCCTGGAAATCTAAAATTGATAACCCGTACACACACTTGTTAATAAGACCAAGTGCAAAGTCTGTTACTAATGTCCAAGAAGAGAGAGTGGCTGTGGGTGTAGTTACCTAATTCATTTTCCCAACCTCTCTCCACCGAAGGGAATCAGTGCTCCCCATGTTACAGCTTGCTCAGAATCAGGCAAGGGGCTAGAGAATTCATGTTTGCACATTCCCCTGTAAAGTGCCCTAGAAAGAAGTTGTCACATTAAGAAACGAGAGCTCAGAGAAAGGTTAAATAATTGGCCCTCTGCCACCTAGTTGGTCAAGGCAGTACTGGGGTGGTGCCTTTGTTCCTTGTGACTCGCTGTTCTAATACAGATAAACACCTGGCTGTCTAGAGTTCCAGCAGCCCATCAAATGCACCTTGGGATTTTAGTTCCCTTTTCAGGGCAACGGGGCTCTTTGAAGTCTCCCAGCTTAATCTGGCATAATGACCTGTGGATGATTGGCACCCGCTGCCTGTAGGGTAAAACAATGAACATAGGATCCTTTCCATCAAGCATTCAAGAAGTGTTAGAGAAATACCCAGGTACTGGACAACAGCCTGCAAAGGATTCTGAGTTCCAGGGTCTAAGTTTACTACAGATAATTTCATAAAATTGATGAAGACGCCAGTTTCTCTCCCAGCTATGAACTGAATTGTGACCACCCCCCTCCCAATCCAATTCGTATGTTCCAGCATTACTACAAGTGTGACTATATTTAGAGACAGGGTCTTAAGGAGGTGACTGAGGTTAAATGAGGTCATGGTCAGAACCCTGATCCCATTTTTCAGAACTCGTTTTCTCAGATCAAATTGTCTGGTACCTTTCTTTGTCTGGGGTTTCTGTCCTTAACACCACTTTCTGTTACTTAGTCTAGTCTGTCTCTGATGTTTTGTTATGGGAACCCTGGAAAAACAGTTATCCTTTACCACACACACATACACACGTACATACACCTGCACATACACATGCACACACATACACACACATGCGCACACATGCATACACACACACATCACACACACATGCACACACATACACAGACATGCAGGCACATACATACACATAGATCACACACACACAGACACACACGCGCACGCACACGCGCACACACACACAAACCACTTTCCTTACCTGTAAAACATGAAGAATTTAAATTGAATATTTTCTTCTGGGAAATCCAAGGGCGCTGCCTGGTGTCCATGAGTCTGGTTGAATAAGAAGGGAACATTCTAAACATTCTACTCTTTCCCTAGAAATTCATGAACAGGTGAACAGTTACAAGAAACCCTGAAGTTTCCGCCCCCCCCCACCCCCGGAAAAAAAGCCCTCAAGAAAATTTCACCTCAACTGTGTTAATGTCAACCAACCTTCCTGGGTGGGCACCAATTGACAACTAAACCCTCCTCTTAGTTGTGTTTTTAATGTTTTAATGCATAAGAGGATTGTGCTCAGGGCAGATTCACAACCCTGAGATAGGCATGTAAGGAATGAGGGTAGAGGAAAGTTTAAACTCAGAACTGCCGTTTAACATTTGTGGTGCCCCTTGGCCTGTGGTTTAAAGCATCCTATGCACTGCTGTCCTGGGAAGTCAGAATCGACAGCATTGGGTCATGTGCTAGAGTGTTGGTAATGCTATTTCTGGCTGCTTCTCAGTTCTTTAGTATATTCCAGGTACTTCTGAAAGTGGGTGGGATCCATTAACTCATTTGAAATTTATAAATACCCAGTTAGAGAGGAAGGTACTCATGTTCTTCTGACTTTGACCCAGTACACAAGCTGAGAAATTTCAGAAGCTACTACTGAGCTTATCCTATTCTAGCCGTCTCCAGGGTTTGTGCTTATACATTCAAATGCTTTTAGTCACTGCCTCTGGTGGCATCTGCATTTCTAGGAGTGCAGCTAGAGAAGAGATGTTTCTAGAATAGAGACAGCTCAAAAGAAAGAAGAACTGACTTGAAAGTCATAGAGGATGTTCACTCTCTTCTGCCTTTTTATTGTTTACTTTAGCTCTGGCCTCTACCTTACAAAGTAGCTGAACTTCTGTTCTTCCTGCCTCTACCCACCAGGAATGAAGATATTATAGGCATCTAGAACCATGCCAAGTTTATGTGACAGTCCAACTCAGGGCCTGGAGTGAGCCAAGTAGGTAGTCTTCCAGCCCAGCTGTATCCCCGGCCCAAGATAAGGTTTTCTCTTGATACTGCTCTATTTCTCTTTAATGCAATTTCTTCCTTTGTCAGACTCGGGGGAGTAGAGGCAGGGGGGAATTCTCCCTATTCACCATCATGGCACCTGGTACCCAGCATACATTTGCAGTTTGGGGGTTGAATGTCACCTCTTGGAAGCACTGGGTGAAATCTGGAAGGACCACAAATCTAGAGCTGTTTTGTGCTTCATAAACAGATATTCACAGTTGGAAGAAAAAGCTCCTTTCCTTACTGCTGCCCCAAGGCTGGGTCTCCCCACATTCTCCCTGCAGCTGGGCAATGCCAGAAACGGTGAGCTACACTGCTTGACCCCTGGGTTGTCATCTTCATAATCACCCTCATCACCCACAGCTCTCTACCGTCAAAAACCTGCTAGGAAGCAAAGCTCTAAGAAAGGAAAAAAATGCAGGGAAAGGGAAGGCTTTGAGGGAGTCACAGGAATTGTCCTGTGACTTGTTCTGATGGGTGGTAAGATGGGGAACCGGGAGAAAGAGCTCTGCAGCAGTGTCTGCAGAGCATGGAGCAGTAGCCTGTGTTCTGCTCACACTTATACCTTTCTTCTCTTCTGTGGTACTTCTGTCACCACTGACTGTCAGGCAACTTGACATCTATGCAAACAGCTTAGGCAAAGCAGAGGGGATCAATGCAGAGACTCAAGAGATGGAATCCCATGAAGCCAAATTCAGTTCCCTGAATTCAGGGACCTCAGGAAATTGGGTATCCAGTTCCCTTTGCTACAATTAAGAGACACACCTTTTGTAATGGACTTGAGTTTGAATTGTCATTTGTTAAACATCAACTCTCTACAGGCCTTTGAAAAATATATAATCTATTTAATCCTTACCAGGGCTCTGGATGGGAGACAGGATTACTCTCATTTTTCAAATCAGAGAACTAGGGAGCAAGAAAACCCCATGAAATTGCAAGGGTGAGATCCTAGTCTGTCCTGGCTTCAGGTCTGTGATGTTTCTGATATCCCCCTCCCCCACTTTTTTTTTGGAGAAATTTGAGGTTGAGATTCCCTGCTACAGTTTAAGTTCCTGCTGGATTCATTTTCCAGGTTTTTAAACTTTAAAAGTTTTCAAGGTTATGTTATCATTTCTCAGCCTGCCCCTACAGCAACTCCATCTTGATACCTTCAAGTTATACGGTTTGTTTGAATAATCCATTAACATCGAGACAATTACCTTCTCATTATGAAGTATTTGTCACCTTAATACTAATTACTCTGTATTTATTGAGGATTAATGACTGAGCAATATTTTATTAATAACCAACTGGCATTTATTATTACATAAATAATAAATAGTGCCTCATTAAATATAAATGCATTTTTTTATTTGGGCACCTTCATCGAAAGTATTGCCAGAAATTTTATTTTGCATTGATTAAAAATCTCATTAAAATGGTTGGCTAGTCTTGCCTTGGTGCCCCACCCCCATCTTTCACCTTAAGAGTCCCTGACAAAAGAGTCCTATCCAATAGGGAGACTTTCGGATTATTCATCAGCCTGTCAGGAGAAGGCCCTTCAACAATGCTCAGCTGCTGTGGATTCTGGTTGCCATGAGAACCTTAACTTTGTGCTCTGCTCTCACACTTTGTTATGTTTACATTTGTAACCCTCACTAGTGTCAGAGAGTCACTGTATTTGAGAGCTACAGCTTCTCTACATAAGTAGCTCATCTGAGATCATGGACCCAAGGAAGCAGGGAAACACTGTTCTTGGCATTCATTTGCAGGGAGGGAATGAAGCCCAGGACCAACAGCCACCAGCAAGTAAGGCAGAAACAGAATGTAGCCTGGTGACCGATGAATATCAGTGCTTAGTCCCAGTGGTGCTGTACACACTCTTGCCTCATGCACTCGGTCCAGCCATCTGTCTTACTCATCACCATAGTCTGTCAAAAGGTCAACTATCACAGAGCTTCATCACCTGAGTTACCTCCTTATGTTTTCTAGCTCTAAGCCTCTCCCCACAAGCATTCTATCACTCCAAGTTTACCCTGTAGCTAAGATTTCCCAGGTATATGTTCACCTGCTCTCATAAAGCTAGTCTTTCTGATAACCATGTTACGTATATCCCATTCCTCTCTGCCTTTGCACTCTATGTTACTGGATATTCTCTGTCCAGACTCTCTTCTGCCAGCTAAATGGTGCCCATTCTGGGAAGACTCATGTCCTAGAAGATTTACTTGCTTGCCTTATCCCAAAGCTTTCAGTTTAGGAGATTCTGGGAAAGGCCAAGGATCTTGGAAGGAATGAAGCCTTGTTCTCTACCCGCTGGATGATTCCCATGTAGCTGGACTCCATAGTATCTTGTGCCCTATGTCTCATTGTCTCTCACAAATGCAACATCTTCAGTTATGATCTCACCTCTCTTTCTGTAAAGGTTTCACCTAGATCAGAAGGAAAGCACTGGAAGATGGGGACAAATGTCATTCTCTTTCTTTGACTGTCCTTGATTTCATTTTGAGGTCTCTGGCCTCAGATTTCCTCTTCATTCAAGTAAAGCTTAAAGGTGCCTGGGTGTCTTGTGGATTAAAGGAGAACCCCTCCATGGGGTGTCACACTATTGGTTCTGGTGTCTGAAAGTTCTACAGGTCACACATTCTTCTGTGGGGAAACTGTCCACGTTGTCTACTGTAGTCCCTTGTCCTGGATGTTTTTGTCCACTTTCACTAGGTGGAGGCTCTGGATCCTCAGATATTTTGTTCTAACCCTGAGCCTGGAATGCTTCTAGTGTTTAAACTTGAATTTGTTTCTCCATACCCTGATATTTTTTTCCAGAGACTTCTTTATGTGTATGTGTGTTGGGGAGAGGGGTAGGCACCTGAGAGGAGAGCAGATGCCAACAGAGGAGAAAGGTCATCAAGTGACCTGGGGCTGGACCTATAGGTGATAGTGAGCTACCTGATAAGTACTGGGAACTGAACTCGCCCAAAACACTCTTGACTGCCGAGGCATCTCTCTCGGCCATCATATTTTATTTACTTTACTTTCATTATCTGACTTCTGTGTCTCTAGCACTCAGTAGGCACCTTGTAGACCTTCCAGAGACACTTGATAAATCCACTTGAAAGAATGAGTCTATGCTTCCTTCCATTGGGGATGAAATTTCGAGAACTATTGTAGCCAGGCTTTCTTTGACCTATGGAATGGGCTAAGCCTGGGAATAAAGGTCTGGTCCAATTTCTAGCTTCAGCCAGCACAATGAGGTCTAAAACATGACATTTGCATCTATTTTACTAAGACTCTTGTACCCTGTCTGCCTCCACCCTCAATCCTGTAACAATAGAAGTCCTCATTTCACTAAAACTGTGTCATTTCTTTAGCGTTTTGAGGGTTAGAAATTAGGACAAGACTATCAGCCGAATGCAGCGGCACCAGTATACTGACTGGGTATCTTATCAGATATTCAAGAATGCAGCAAGAAATGTCACGGGGAGCTTCCGACAAAAATATTTAATTAATAGCAACAGCTACAGAAATGAATAACAGCATCCAGGCAATTACAGTGTTCAATAAACCAGCTCTCCCAGGATGGGCAGCAGCAGATTACCGACTGATGGACTGCATTTAAATATGTTATCTGCTCACTGGAAAGACCCAGTGAGTTCTTCCCTTCTAAGACATGGCCAGGAGTTGTGTTATTATTGTAGCCTTTTAAAAATGAAATAATAAATTAAATTATCTGTCTGAGTGGTCAGAGATTTTTAGTCCTCCCCAAAATACCCAACAATTATTTGTCCCTGGGATGAGTACTAGGGACCCTGGAGGGATTTTTATAGCTAGAGCATATGTTGGTGATCAATGGGAGATGGGAGAAATTTGGACTTTTAAATTTCTAGTTCTGGCTGTATGATCTTGGATAATTTCCTCCATTTCCTGGAAAGTACAGGTTAGCTCTTGTCCTTATTATGTATTGCGATTTTCCTAGCAGGGCAGTAGTTTAATGGTGATAGGCTATATAAAGCTCTCGTGAACTGCTGTAGTATGGTACCTGGTGATGCTTTTCTCCTTACTAAGGGTGTCAGTGTCAGTGAAGAGAACTTGATTCTTCTCACCACTAAGGAGCTCATTGTAGGAACAGGGAGCCAGCTTGACATAGTGAGAGATGAGTCAGTCAAGCAAAGAAAGCACAGTTGGAAATATGGCAAGATACCCCCAAGAGGATCCAAGCAGGGTCTAAAACTTTCATGAGAAATGCAGGATTGTACTATCATAAGATTGACACAATGCCCAGGCCCTGTGTTCTACAGAAAACAGGAACTATCCACCAGTCGTATCCTATCTAGATCTGTACTCCTTTGGATACCTCCTCCTAGGGTGCACCTTTAAAGGAATCTATACCTTGTACAAATTCCAAGATAGAACTATAGACAGGAGATTGATAAATTGATAAAGGGGTCCTGACTTTTATCTGATTCAAAGGCATAGTGTTAATACCTAGAACATAAGTGGATTTCTCGCAGTAGACATGCAGGCTGGAAAGTCCAGAAACAAAGCACAGAGCACAATCATTTGGGATCTGTAGTATCTGCTTAGCTTTCAGCTCCCTTCCAGTAGCTTAAAATCAACTGACGGGAAACCAACAATGTGCCAAGCAAAACACCGGTTTTCAGAGAGACAATGGTATGGAAGTATGATTAACCAGCACAACTCCATTAGCACTAACCAGAGCCCTAAAGGTAAAGTCAAGTCTGCCGGAGAGCATGTGCAGAGCCTTGATGTAGCTCAGTCACCTCTCCTGTAAAATAAGCCGCACTAATAATAAACAGAAATAGAACCTGTGAGTGTAGAGGACAGGACTACTTAGCACACATCACTTTTGCCTGCCCACACCCTGGGTTTTACTTGGCTCTCAGAAACTAGAAGAGGCCATGTTTATAATGAGAGTCCATTGGCTAGAAGCTGCTCTCGGGTTGATCTAAAAGCATATGGCAGTGGACCTGGTAGTGTCACTACTTAGTTTCGATTTGGTTTAGTATGAGACTCTGAAGCCATTCAAAATATCAATTCCTTGGTGACACTAGGACCTTCTAGTTGTCACCAAAGAGGCAGTGTGAAATTCATAATGGTGATGCACAAATGTGTCGTATGTGAGAAAATGATGTGACTCTCCCGTCAAGAGCGTCCCCTGGCTCTTCAGATTTGGACCTCCAGAGGCTCTCTGCCTACTTCCATAAGAGTGTCTCACAGAAACCTCATGCTAATTTGTTGAAATGTATTTTAGAGTTCCCACCTACAGAAAGAGAGAGAGAGAGAGAGAGAGAGAGAGAGAGAGAGAGAGAGAGAGAATCAGCTAGGTCTCCCTATTAAAATATGCTCAACAGCTTATGGACTTTTCTTCATCCTTCATTTTTTTAACCCACTCCATCAGGTAGAGTGCACTGCTGCCTGGAGCTGATTATTCTTTCTGTCTTCTTTGCTTCCACATTCATTCCTATTACCTTGACCTCTCCCCTGGACCAGTGCCTCAGGGGTCCAAGTGAACATCCTCCTCACCCTCGTCACCAGCACTGAAATGATCTTCAAGAACATACGTTTGCTTGTACTGTTTCTTTTCCAAGAAACTTCTAGTGATGTTCTTTATGCTGAAAAGAATCTTTAACCTCCTTCCTAAGACTCATAGAGTCCACAAGGGTGAGGTTCCTGCCTGTCTCTACCCAGTCTCCCCTCTCTGTCCACTATCATTGTCATCAGGTGTGTAGCCCTTTTCAACCATTCTTCCTGGAAATCACCCAAGTCCTTTTCAAGAGAGACATGGCTGTAGGGTGACTCACTGGAAGCAAGGTAGCAATGGTATACACAAAAGCATCCCTCAAACATCAGGCTACTAGAAACATAACTGACCGTCAACATAAAGAGTGATTGAAAGTGTTCCTGAGGTAATAGAAGGCTTTATTAATAACTTCAGCCTCTATGGTTTTCTTCCTAGACAACAGATCTGCATATGAATATATTGGTATCATATATTATCACTTTGATTGCATGTGCTAAGTGCTGTGTTAGGCAACAAAAGGAAGAGTGACGACCTTCTCTTCTTTGATGTACCACCATACAGAGCATACCGTAGATCACCTTGGCTACTTTGTATAAACTGGTTCTCTGCTCCTCCTTCTACCTAGAACAAACAATGCATGTGTGTTAATAGATTCAGAGTTAAACAGAGAATGTACCTAACAGATTAAGGGTGCTGTGCAGAAGTGAAATAAAGTAAAGTTTTGATGAAAAAGAACATGGGATTTGAAATGTGACATGTTGGGTACAAATTCTATTTCTGTCACTTATCAGCTGTATAATCTTCATTAAGCAACTGATCTTCTCTAAGTCTACCATGCTGAGTTGTGGCAAAGATAAACAAGATGGCAGGTGTATCTAGAAAGAGCATAGGTAGAGCTGTTGCAGCATCACTATGATTCTGAGTAAGTAGAATCCCAGTTTACTATGATTCTTAGCGAGCAACCTGGGGTGAGGGTCAGGGGTGAATGAGACACTTCCTCTGCTGAACATCTTACCATACTTAGCTCTACTCTGGATTTCTTGCCTTCTAAACTTCTTCCTTATGGCTTTCCAGAGTGTCTTAGCTGAATTATTACAGTCAGGGTTGCCAGTGACACATGCAGGTTTTGCCACATTATGGAGAAATGGTACATCATTTGTCACAGCCCCACCAATACTTTGGGTTTCAAGGGGGGAGGAAGCTGGGAAGGAGGTATAAAAGATAATGCAGAGTCTCCAAAATTAATGAGGTAATGGGTGAGCATATTTTCATCTAAATGAGCTAGGGTCATGTTCCCGGGAAGGAAGAGAAAAGAGGAATCGCCAATTGAAGAAGCTCAAAGTGGAAACCAAGCAAACAGGCTGAATAAATCAATGTCCAGTTGTGTCTTATTTGTGGCAATTACCTCTCTGAGCCTCCGGTCCCCAGTGCCCCACAATTGGGCTGCAGATGCTCATTTAACAGCTCCAAGGTTGACATCTTAATGTTTTCCTTCCCACAATAAAAATGAGTATCTGCTTCAAAATACATACTTGTCATTAGTGTTTTCCACAAAACCTTTTTGTTCCAGGAAATAAAGAGAATCTCAGAGATGAGTGCATCCTTGTGGTGCCGGGGGACAACCATCTAAGACAGAATATTTCCAGCTGTCCTAGTCAAATGAAAAGCCAGTTCAGCAATTTCTGTTTATTTGATCTCAGTTCCACTTGTGTTATGTTGTTTGTTAGGATGAGCTTCCCCTTGGCCTAAGGATAAATCATGACTGGATATCACCACCGTATCTTTGCTACCTCCAGAGTATTTTCAGGGTAGGGAGCTATGTATGTAAAACCCACCTGTTGACTCAATCCTACACACTGAACTCAAAATTCTTATGCCTGCTCTATGAGGTATCAGCACTCATGCTCAGAGAAATGGAAACTGAAATGATAAGTGATTCACAGAACTAACTAGTGAGTGCCTGGTATGACCATCTCCAATGTCTATTTTGTCCTCATGGAGGGGAGGCTTGCGGACTTTAGAAGAACTTTGAGAATGCATTCCCCAGCTCAAGACTGGACTTATGAGAAGTGTGGAGACAGAAAGGCTCATGAGATCATGGTCTGACTTAACTTTTAGGCATACTTCCTCTAGTACTCTCAGCAGAAACCAATATCAGGACTCATGGTTAGTCTGAATGCCTGGCACTGGCATTTCTTTAACTTTCTGAGAAGGCTCTGGATACTTTAGCTTTTAAGCTCATGGAAGTTTAAGAAAAACTGTGTGTCTCAAGTTCTCAGCTCAGTATCTCTACCTCCTTCCACCCCTGGCAACTCTACATACAAATTTCTGCCCAATGGATTTGTGCACTCCAAAAGTGCTCCACATTTTGGTGACAGTCACAGTGGGTAAAAGGCCAGGAGACTCCACATCTTAGAGAGCAGGAAAAACCTTTCGAGGAGAATGATCTAATTACCACAGCTTGTCTCCTAGCTCAATATGAATGGGACACTTCTGTGGATACAAGGACTTAAGTTTCTTAAACACTTACTTTGTAATGTTCAAGTCCCCAGGGACTTGTTAGGGTTTGGGTATGGTATAAAGTGTTCCTTAAAAGGCTTGTCCCTTGAAACTTGATCCCAAGCTGGTGGTGCTATTGTGAGGTGGTTGGGTCACGAAGGTATTTATTTCATTCAATGCATTAATTCATTCAGAGCTGAGTGGGATGTTGGGAACTGGTACCCGGATTAAAAAATTAGAGAAAGTAGATCATTGAGAACATAGTGTTGAAAGGTATGTCTTCTCCTCAGGCCCTTCCTCTGTGCTGCTTCCTGGCCACTGTGAGGAGGATAGCTCTGTTCCCATCATGCTATTCTTCCATGGTATTTGCCTCATCACAGTCTAGAAAAAAAATGGAGCCAAGTGACATTGATTAAAACCTCTGAAACCATGAGTGAAGATGAAACTAGACTCTTTTAAGTTGTTTTTCTCGCTGTCACCATGACCACACAAACAAGCAAATGAACAAACACACCTGAATAGTACATATGCCTTTTATTTCCCCAGCTTCACATAGGAGGAGTATAGGAAAAGAGGTGAGTAATTTGTTCAAAGAAACACAGCTGCAGAGTAAGATCTGTGTTTACAACGACCTGCCTTTTCCTGTTGAGCCATCCTGCCTCATGTTCTATAACCTCGAGGCTTGCCTTCTCTGTTGACTCCTTCTAGATAGAGCCAGCTTTGCTTTTATCATCAGAATGATTGCAATGGACCGTCCATAGCTTGTCATGGTCCCTTTCAGATGGCTCCAATTTTCTATAGGTCCTTCTTAACCAACCTGGGTTTGGAAGTGCTCATCTGGTCCCCACTCAGTTTGACAATTGGTTTGTTGGTTCTCTCACCAATGAGCTTCTTAATGGCACACTTATGAGGAATAGGACAGCAAACCCTCTCTACAGATACTGTGGGCACATATCACAGCCCAAATATGCTCATCTTCAATACAGTTTCTTTTTCTTCATCATTAGTAACTTAAGTGTATTTTTCTGAACAGAAACCACTCCTGCTTTGGAGCAAACACTTCACAGCACTCTCCATTCCTTCCCCTCCAACTCCTCCACTAGTAAATTAAAACCTCTCTCTGAGCACCAGCTGAGGCAGGTGTCTTATAGACATGGTAATTAGTGCTGCCTTCTGAAGACTGAATGGGAAAAAGCATTGGTTTTTCTCAGCTAAGCGCCTTTGGCTTTGATTTGAGCCTCATTTACTATGCTCACCACACTTTACTAGGTATGATCCATGACCAGAGTGGTTTCATACACAGTACAAAGAGCCCATGTCTAACCTTTAGACAATCCCTGGTTTTATCCCCAAGATCTCTAGGTTTTCTACTTATCTGAATTTTTGCCCTTGAATAATAGACATGACCCCTTTGAACTTCAGTTTCTTCATCTTTATAATATAGAAACCAACATCACCTCCAAAACAGTGTGCTGGGGCTGGTTATGAGCAGGCTAGGGAAACACATCCAGTGAAAAGACAAAAGAACAGCTCACATAGTTGTGAGTTAGCATCCCGAACAAACAGAGCACCCATCTATCTTTGTGGCTAGGCAGCCTTGGCTGCAAAAGCTAATCTGTGGAGGGACTGGCAGTTCCCTTTATGGGAAAGCAGCCTATATAAGATTGAATGAATCTGGATGGTTAAAAAAAAAAAGAATCATAATCAAGAAATGAATGATCCAGAAAGACAGGCCTTAGCTAGATAAATAAATTAAACTTAAAACAATCAGAGTCATCCAGATTGATCTAGATCAATTAATTAGAGCCAGGAAGCCTGTTATAGAATCTCAGCTCTATGATTTATAAGCTGAACAACCCTTCAGCCCTTCAATCCTTTGACCTCAGTATCACCATCTATGAAGTAAGGGTAGTGGCAGAAACTAATTCATTTTGGTTTTAGTGAGAATTAAATGTGCTAAAACATGTAAAACACAGAATCCACCATATACTGTATACTCAACCAATGGTGATTTATTTTAACTCAGAAAGTAATTATAGATGTAGGGTAGGAGAAGTTGAAAGTTTCTTGTGGGGAACTACAGGAGGTACATGGCTTTGGGGTCCACCTCCAAACAAGGTCATCTTCATTAATTTTCAATATGACTAAGGTAACTGATAAAAGAAAATATTTAATTTGGGGACTCATAGTTTCAGAGGGTTAGAGTCCATGGCCGTCTTGGGGGTCAGGGGGAGCATGGCAGTGGGGAGGCATGGTATGCAGGAGTATCTGAGACCTTCCATCTCATCCACAAGCATGACAAGCACACACAGACACACACACATGCACACATGCACACATAAGGGGAAGGGGACAGGGAGAGCTAACTTAGAGTGATGTGATTATTATTTTTTTTTGAAACATCAAAGCCTGCTCCTATTGGTGCACCTCCTCCAATAAGACCTCATCTCCTACAACAAGGCCACAAAACAGTTCTACTAACTAGCGACTAAACATTCAAACATATGAGCCTATGGTGGCCATTCTCATTGAAACCACCGTAACGACTTTGGAGGATAGCACTTTAACAAGGTCAAGAAAGGAAGCTCCCGTTCTGTTGCAAACAGGGATGTACATTGTGGTGTGTTTCGAAAATTCCTTTTCAGGCGACATAATCAACCCTAACCCTCTTCCTAGGGTCCCAAGGACAAACTGAGAAACAATTACATCTCAGTTCACTCTGCGATGAAACAGTGAGTATATTGGAGTTTCCTCATGGAAAATGGGTGAGCAGTTACTTATGGGAATGTTGATGCTGCCTCCCACAAAAGGCTACACCAAGAAATCTTTACCTAGTAGAGATAACACCTATAGCTACTTATATAAAGCCCATGGTCCCTAGTCTTTCCTATACCTCCAATCTCTCCCGAGGCCACAAAACATTCAGACAGAGATGCATAGGACAGGTCGTACAAGATGGCTAGATACTCAGGTAACCTTCCTTCCGTGAGAAGACGTCAAGAGTCAATAAGCTCAGCTGAATGTTTTGTAAGCAGGGTGTAGTCGAAGGTCCCAACATGGTGATTGTTTGACTTGGAGGATAATACTGTACAACACGTTGTCTCCTATCCCTGAGCTCGATTTTCTAGCAGGAGAGTGGATGAAGCAGCCAAGGACCCTTTAACAGACAGATCAGGGACAGTGAGATGTCTCCAAATGACTGGCAGTAGACAGGGACAGTGGTGCTTTGGTTTAAACAATTCAGTCTAATTTTTCAAGCTTCAGTTTCTCTATCCAGGAAAAAAAAGAGTAGAACTCATCTAACCTCACAAAATGGTTAGGATGAAACATGCCGAGAGGTGACGAAGCCCAACAGACCTCTGAGCACCTGGTTTTCTCATTTGGACTGTTAACATCCTCTTTCAGTATGTCGAGTCCCTAGGCTCTGGGCATGTTAGGTTCTTCACACTTCTGAAGTGTATGAAGAACACTACGTGTCTTTTCACCTCCTCCTCGTTTGCTCGGGGGTCAGCTCTTTCTGTGTTTCCAATGTCAAATGCAGACCATAAGGTAGCTAATACAGACATTAACTTTCTTCTCTGAGAGTCTACAATGTGTTAAGAAGTGCCACAGAGGCCATATTTGTTTCTCATTGAGTCCTTGTCAACAGTTCATCCACCTACGCCTGGAGTCCTATTTAATGTACCAAGACTATAGAGATCGAGTGCAGTGGATTCTAGGATAAAAAAAATAATACCTTATATTTCCCACCCTTAAATACCACATTACAAAGCAAGCACATTTATAATAAGAATGCCACTAGTTCCAGATTCTATATGCATAAATGAAGAATTGGATATTATTATGATACCAAAGCAGGTTTTCATTCCAGTTTCCACTGTGTCTCCCTTGACCCTGCCCTGAATGAAGTAGTTTTCTAAGTCCCTTGATTGGATTAAGGGTTTCCATGTTGAACAATCAAATTTTGGGAGGAGAAAAGAAAATAAGGAGAATGGAGAAGTAGACAGGAAGCAGAGAAATGTGATTTAGGTGACTTGCAAAGCCTTTTAAGCAACTGACCTCCATGCTCCTGCAGAACCTGTTGAGCTAACAGCATGTTGAGGTGCTCCAGTCATTAACATGGAGTGGGGAACTGTGCTTCTCAAATGCAAAGTAAAAGTACCATGCCTCCAAACTCTAGACCTCATTAAGTGTGCTAATTCGCCTACTGTTAATTTGATGGAGGCCCTATGAGTAATTAGGATGCTGGCATCTTCCAAAATTATATTCTTAATTGTGGCATTCCTCTGCATCACAATGAAGCTGCTCACCCTTCCTTCTAGAGTGTCTTCCTCTTCTCCCACCAGAGCTGTGTGGTGAGCATTGAGTTTTGACTTAGCATACTTAGCATCATGATAACAATTAAGAAGAAATATTAATTAGAAATCGAAGGCCACCCTGGAGATCCAGCAGAATGTTTGAAGCACTGGATTAGAACCATTGCTCTCCCCCCCCCCCTTTTTGAAAAAGCAATCTGGGGCAATGACCATGGTGAGCTTCCATTTCTTAATGCTGTTTGCAACAATTTATACTGGTTTATTGAAGCATGAGGCTTTACTTTGCCTTGTAACCACAACACAGTATTTCACTCTTGAAATCCTGCATCCATTTGTCATAGTAAGGTGTGTGTGTGAGAGAGTGTGTGTGAGTGTGTGTGAGTGTGTGTGTGTGTGAGAGTGTATGAGTGTGTGAGTGTGTGTGAGTGTGTGTGTGTGTGTGTGTGAGTGTGTTACACAGAGAAGAGCAACATTGTTCTTTGTACAAATAACGTTTTTCTGGAGGGAATGTCTTCCAGGTCCCTGTAAACAGATTTGGGTGTCCTGAAGATAGACTCACTGCTTTGAATTTGACTAAGAATTCCATTGAGGATGATGAAATTAAAGAGGCTTGTGCAAGGAGAGTTCATGACGACATTGTGTGCAAGACACGCTTTCCAGTGGCTGCTTGGCTAATGGCTAGTTGCGGACCTGGGGCACTGGCAGATACCTGGAGAGGAATAGTGGGTGCAAGTACAGCGGTGGGGTGTTCCTCAGTCAGCAACTCTTACTTTGTATGGCACAATGAGCTACGTCCTCCTGGCTTTGGTCTTTCATTTTCTGGGAACGTCAGTGTGCTCTGCTTCCCTGGATGGAGAAAAGTTGTTTATCATTCATGTCTATACTTTGACACGCAGTTCAGTGACCCATCTTTGCTCCTCACTTCTCTGCCCAGTGTGCTCATTGGCTTCCCTGGGTTCCCAGTATTCTCATTACTCAATGCCCAGCATTCTCTGGCTAGCTTCCATCTCCTGAATCTTTGAATGTAGCACTAAGTAAGGACCTTGCGCCAATGTTTGGGAAGAGATTTTTTTTTTCTGGTTCTTACACTACTACAAGCTTTTTGCGTGGGTGAAACAAGTTGTTAAACATTGGGTGTCTGTTTTACTTAACATGTGAAAGGCCAGGGCTCTTTTAGGTTCCAAATTCTGGTGACTTTATCTTCATTATAAGAAACCACAAAGACTAAATAATGAACAGACTGAGCATTTTGCAGACTGATTTTTCCACTTACCCCCTTCTATTTTCCCTTCCTAAGGAAGAAAGACCGTTGACATAATTAAGTAATGGGAATGGCCAAACAGCACCAGGTTGTAACACGTTGTGAATTCAGACACGTGTAGTTGTAAGCTAGCTCTACCACAACACAGGTCTGTGACCTCAGGCCTCTCTCCCTACTCTGGGGGTCCTGTTTCCTCTGGAAAAATACAATCATACTATGCCACAGCCAGAGTGTGAGGACTCAATGAGAGAGAGGTGGGGAGTTTGTGCAACAACCAGGAGATCAGAGGAGAGTTTCACTCCATCCTAACTCCTCATCTACTTTGTTGGGGTGAAGCACCATAGCTTAAGTCATAAAGCAGGACTCACATTAATAACTAGTAGCTGAAGACCATGGGAATAAAGAGACAATGAGAAACCATTGGCCTTCACTGTGATGGGGAGCTTTGCTCTTTTGAAGTCAGTAAGGGCAAAGACAGTCTATACACTCTCTTTTATGTAAAGGGGAGTTCTGAAAGACACTGAGCCTCATGGAAGTGTCCTGGCACTAGCCACTGTTTACATGGGCTGCCATCAGACTTAGAAGTGATGTATATAAACCAACTGGAGACCTAACACTAGCCTAATGAATAACAAAACACCCGCAAACTATAACATACACTTCGAAGCTGAATACCTAAAGTGGAGCAGAGTTGGGATTGGAATTGTTTGATCTGAAGCTACATGTTCTGCCTCTGCCATGTATGCACTGGACAAGCAACACAGCCACTGAAGTAAGTCACACCATTGACTGCTTCCCCTTTACCTAACATGGATTCTGGTAGAAATGGCAATTTCTTTTTGAATACCACAGGTTTGGTGAATGGCAGGTATGTTCTCACTGATAATGGATAAGTCAGTAGAAACACTAAGTTTAACATAAATAGGCTGCCTGCATAAGAGTGTGTCTCACTCATGGAAAGAACCAAATTTGTGTTCTTCCTTAGGACTTGAAATTTCTCTTAGGAGGGACATCACAATCGCCATTCTCTGCAGCTCAGGGACACGAAGTGAAGGCTGACTTCCTGTCATAGAAAGAGAGACTGTTCTATATGCGACAGTCAATTTCAGAACTAGGTTTTGACTTGAATGTGAGCTAGTCCTCTCAGAGGCATAATGAACAATTAACTGTGAAAAGCCAGTGGCTGAAGCTGAACTTACTGACTTTTGTACTCAGAGCAGACAAATCCATGGCTACCAACATGAAGTCAGGCACAAGTTTCTGTAAGGCACTGTGGGCTCGCAGTTGTTTTCTTACCAAATGGCTTTGACATGCAAGTAAGGTAAGGGAAATAATTTTTAGTGGTATTTTACTCTAGGTCTCTCTGGTTACATAACCTCTATTTTCCTTACCTAAAGCCTACAACATTTCTTGTCTCCATTTCTATCAGCAAGGCTTCTTCTTTAGAGCTCACCTCATGTCAGGGAGAAACAGATATGAAGGAAAATTTGGAAATGATTTTGTCATGTCATGCTAACATGTCACCAATACTGATTAAGTAAGGATAAATGCATCCCAGCAAAAAAGAGAGGGAACTGAAGGGTTAAACTCCCTACAATAAGTGCTTAGTCTTGTCATGCAGGTCTACCTATGACTGCATCTTCTTCCAATGTGTTTTTGTTTTTTATTTCATTGTATTATTGCTGTGTACACAGTTTAAACCCTGATTTTTTTGTTGATCATTAATTCATTTTCTATATTATTAATTCAGACTCTGTAAACATAATACTTAATAACTGCATAGTGTTCTAGCCAGTGGCTGTCTTTTCTAATTATTCTCTCTTGCGCCTCTTCTTTATCTCCTTTCCTTTTTCCCCCTTATTTTCTTTCCCCCTCCCTACTTCCCCTTTATCCTCATTCCTTCCCCTCTTCATCTTCTTTGCCAGCTCACATCTGATTCTACTTTGTCACCTTCTAAGATAGAATAGGAACAACGTCCTCCTTCTCCTCTTCTTCCTCGTCCTCCTTTTTCCTCCTCCTCTTCTTCCTCCTTCCTTTCTTTCTCCTGCTCATCTTCTTCCTTCTCCTCATCCTTTGCCCACTTCTCTCTTTATGTGACTTACATTTATTAAGAGTATCTTAATGTGTCAACTTCAAGTTAAATTACTTCCTTGAAGCATTTCATCTACTCTGCATGGTAACACTTAGGAAGGGGTTTTGTTATTTCTCTATAGAGATGAGTATGTAGCCAGCACAACCAGCACACATGAGAAATGTACCTGAGGGAGAGTATGACTGCTAAGAAATGGAAGTGATGTTTGTTTTCTCAGTCTTTGGAACTGAAGGATTTTCACCTCTCCCATTTCCCTCTTGTTAGTCATTTAGGTTGTTTCCAGTTCTTTCCTGTAAAATTATACATGCATATGTAACTCTATTTATATATTATACACAAATACAAATATATATGCATGTCTATGTACTTTTTTGTACTTAATTTATAAAACTTGTTTATGGAAAACAATGACCAAACCAAAAGCTTGACCATTTTCTAGAGTCAACCCTTAACTATTGTCAGGCCTGACATGAGGTCTAATCTCCATTCCACCTTTACCCTTCAGTCAAGTACACAGGTGGGCGTGATAAACAGGCCCCAGGCCCTAGAGAGATTTACATACTAATGAGGTACCTGAAGGCCAGAGGGTGAGGCTGATTAAGCATTCCTCCCCAGCCCCTCTCCCCTCTTCCCCTCCCTATTTAACTCAGGTCCACGCTGGGTATTAGGGGGCGCATATCCAGATCCATCCACCACCCACCATGCCCATAAACCAGTTTTGGAAACCCAAGGACTTCTTTGTATGTTGGGGCTGTGAAGTGAGGAATCGTGGAGAGGCCTTTAGTGAACAGCCGGGCCTAACTTCCAGCTGGAGGAACCCAGGGCGTTCTCAGCCAACTACACATAGCATGGTGTGAGAGAGCCTGCAGTTCCTCAGCCATTATTTTTTTTCCTACAAACTACCAGATTGCTTTCTAAAACTCACATCTACTTGTTTCTGCCTGTGCTGTTTGAAAGGGTTTCCCTTGTCATTCATTGGACAGAAGCAAAGAGAGAGAGAGGAGGGAAGAAGCAGGTTGTAGGAATTCTGGAGCTCTTGGTTATGATGGTATAGGAGGGGCCTTGGGAGTGTGGGAAAGCATCTTGGGATGAAGGAAAGAAAGGGTGAGTAGAAACATTTATACTCAGAAGATACAGAGTGGAGAGCCCTCTCTATCACTTATTTATTGTTAATTCAGAGTCATCAACCTCCTTGTTTGCTAATGTATTCATTTGTCCACTTGTCTGACGTGTGGAGAATGAGTACAGACTCAGGAAAAGTGGTGTGTATGAAAGAAAGAGGAGCTGGGCAGTTGTGGCGCACGCCTTTAGTCCCAGCACTTGGGAGGCAGAGGCAGGTGGATTTCTGAGTTCAAGGCCAGCCTGGTCTACAGAGTGAGTTTCAGGAAAACCAAAACCAAAACCAAAAAAAAAAAACATAAAGAAAGAAAGAAAAAGAAAAGAAAAGAAAGAAAGAGAGAGGAAAGAAAGGGAAGATAGAGAGAGGAAGAGAGGGAGGGAGGGAGGAGGAGAGAGAAAGACAGAGAGAGAGAGGGAGAGGGAGAGAGAGAGAGAGAGAGAGAGAGAGAGAGAGAGAGAGTGAGTGAATGGCCTTAGATATTGGGGTAGGAGTCCAGTTAGTGAGATAATAGATGATAATTCCATATGAAAAGACTCTTGTGATAAAGACTGGAAGTCATGACCTCTGTGCACAATGTACAGTGGGATCAGCAAAGGCTGACAGCATCTTCAGGTGGCTGTTTCTTAACTTGAGGCTGGTATGGCAAGGTCAGAAAGGACTTTGGGAACCACACATGTCATTTTATTCTAGGGAATTAGAGCTTGGTTTATAGACGCAGGGATTTAATCAATTGTTGCTTCCACTACTGCTCTAAGAAAAAGCACTGGCTATGATTTGCATATTTGAGGTAACTCTTAGGACAGATAGAGGACTAGTTGGTACAGTCAACACTGTCTTGTCTTTGTTTTGTCTTACTTGTGTGCCTAAGGATATGTGATTTGACCAACATTAGTTCTGACTTCAAGTTCTGGTTCAAGTTCCTAAAAGGTGGAACAAGCCCAGAAGAGGAATTGAATGGTTTCTACCTGCATTCAAGCTCAAAGAGAGAAACTAAGAGAAATAAAATACATTAAGTATAACATAGACACTCTGCAAGAGGGACAATTCTATCCCCATTTCATACATACATGAGACAAGCAAGACATGTTTGGGTTAATAAACGTTCAACACTGCATAGAAAACACTGCAACAATTTGAAGCCAAGTGTGTCACCGGGTGCCAAGACTCACTCCTCTGGTATCCAGTAGGACATGCTGGAGTGAGACCTTTCAGATGAGCCTCAAAGAAGAATGCCAACTTCCTCCAGCTAGACTATTACAGATAAAGACAATTCTAGGAGGGAAATGGCCTGAGTCAAGCACTGTAGTGAGATTTTATACTTTCAAGAATGCACAGACGATATACATCTATATATAGATATATCTAAAGGCAATATATATATATATATGTATATATACATACATATATATGTATATATAATTTCTCTGTTGATAATTGATTGCTTACTATGTGCCAAACTCTATTCTTAGTACTCTGTGAATACTGAATCTTTCAATCTTGCCTACAGCTTTTATTAGGTACTGTTATTTTCTTCACTGTACATGAGCCAGCAGACAACAACACATACAGCACGTAAGCCACAGAGCCAACATTTCAGTAGAGGTTGTGCTAGCTCCAGACTGTCAACCACTTTGCTAAGTGGCCTCTTACCTACAGTACTAATGCTACAGCCCATACTTCCCTGACCCTGAAGGGAAGGAATGGATAAAGCCAGTCTATGATTTCTTTTCTTTAAAGACAAAACATGGACATGGATATCTTTGATGAAGACCCTTACCAACCAAGGTAATCTGGTCATCACTTTTTTTAAAATGAGCATAGCAATAGTGACAGAGAAAGCTACTTTTTTTCATGGGCCTGAACTGCTGTAGTGGCCATGAGAATGGAGGGAATACAGGCAACAGAATCAGCATGGGAATAAATATGAATCCAGTTGCAGGTAATGTCAAATTGCATATGTAGAGGGAGGCAGAGAGACATGGGGAATGGCACCATTTCTGTCTCCACAGAGTACTCATTTCCTTGCTTGGCTGTGAAGCTTTATGTCTACAGAAAAAGTATATGGATGCTGGGGCCAGAAGCAATTTACTTGTTTACTTTTCTGTGCAGAGAAAGCTGAAAGTGTCACATAGCGATATGCCCTAGCGATGAATCCAGATCCCTCCTCCCCTCCCACTTAAGAAAAAAATTATTTTGCTCATAACTTTGATGAGCTTGGTGAGTGTTCGGATATCACCCCAAGCTCACAAACCACCCAGGCGCTGGGGAAATCAGTAATATTTTACTGGTGGACTTGGTTGAGCAAACACAATAAAAACAGGTCCAGTGTCATTGCACACTGGAAAAGCAGATGGCGGTCGAGCAGAGCTGGATCCGGCAGTTTGAAATTTCAAATTAAATCAATTTGGAGCTTTGCTTGTGCCTCAGGCAAGATTGTCCCTCAAATGAAGGAGACAGGAGAGGTGAGCCCTTTATTCCTGGGCTGGCTTTGCAGCAGTTGGTGAATGACATGTGGCTTTCTCCTACACGAGGTGTCCTGACAGAGACAGGGGAATTGGCTTGCTCTGATTCAAGTTTCCAGAGTGCAATCCTGGGGAATGAACAAGAGAGCAGCTTCATCCTTCCTAGGACCCCGTCCATACCACACACATGGTTTGAAGCTGCTGGCTCAAACTTGTCAGGATCTCATGTAGAAGGTTCAATGCCCCTAGATTTGGTCTCTCTAGAAAGTATCTTGCTCCAACTTGCACAAGTCAGAGACTCAGTAGACAGCAACCCAAGTGACACACGGGAGTCTGATGGTGAGGCTGTTAGAGGTTCCAGGATTCTTACAGGCTGCTATCAGAAGGTAGGAATGAAGTAGCAATTGCCTTGGGAATCCTCAGGCTTGTCTAAAGTGCTTTGCAGTCACTCCAGGAGACAGTTAGCTTATTCTTTATCCCTTCTGTCCTGTTTCTTCTTTTCTCTGTAAGCTGGTTCTGAGATATCCTTTCCACTAATGGTCCTCACCACTGGCTATGCATAGTGCTTGTATAGGTCGTTTTGTCAAATATGTGTTTTCAGCCTTCAACTGGAGATTTCAGGGTCATGGATCTGGGTTCCTGGTCTTGGCTACATTTAGCACAGGTACTAACACGAGACATGATAAGCAAGGCAGACTTCTGTTGAGTAAAAAAAAAAGAAAAAAAGAAAAGAAAAGAAATAAGCTGAATAACTTTTATATATACCTACACAAAGACACTAATTTCTATATTTTGAAAATTTGTGTTCCCTTGGCATCAAGTGATCCCCTTTCCATTCTCTTCTTCTAATGTAAATAACTTCTGACCTTTAGGACAAGTAGTCACATGTTTTCTGTTTCATTCTAAATATTCCCAGTCAGTTTGGCATCTGACAGTTTCCTGCCTTCTCATCTCTATGCTCTCTGTATTGGCCTTTTAATCTCTTTAGAATCTTGAACTGCTTTGGGGACTGTCTTAGGCAGTTTGGCTATCTATAGTGAATTGGCATGCATGGGATGCTTAAACAATATTTATGTATCAGAGATGTCAGAAGACTTGATGCTAAGTGAGGGGCCACGTCCTACTTTTGATAATGGCCATCTTATCATTGCATTTTCAGGCTGGCAGGGAAGGCTCACAGGCCCTCTTATAAGGTCACCAATCATATCTATTAGGAATCCAATCCAGTGACTTGATTAATTATGTAAGTATTCTACTCCTAAAAACATGAAGTTGATAGCTGAGATTTAAACTTATGAATTCAGTGGGACACAAGCATACAGTCTAGTATTAGTGAATAAGCTATGAGGTTTCTTAGAGCTAGGTACTCAGTCTACATACCAGTATCACCTATCACAAAGAAAGAAAGAACACGAGAGATGATAGTTTCGTTTTAGTCATTGCTAGTTATTTATATTAGTATAAACAGCAATGTAAGAAGTATTAGTGTATGTGGTACCTAATATGTGTAAAGAGGTGGACATGAAAAGTCTATGCTTGGGGCTGTAGATGTAAATAGAAGGGTTTGTGTTCTGCCCCAGTATTTAGTTCATTGATCCTTTATTCTGTATACTTACTGAAGCACTTGAGTATCTTATACTAGTATAAAAATTGTAGAACCCCCTTTCTCACTGCCTTGAAATATCTGCTCTGTGATGAGGAGTTGGTATTTTTAAAGATTCCCCACACATAACTCAGATTTTCAGCCCAGTTGAGAGTCATTCATTAACTTGGTAAGGATCTGTCGAGTGCCTACCATATGCTGGCACTGTCTTGGACTCCAGGGACACACCAGCGAACATGACACCAGCGAACAAGACACAGAAGCACTTTTATTTGAATGGGAGGGAAGTAGATTAAAAACAAATCAATACATGCTCAAGAGAGTTTAAAATTATACTAAGTGTTAGTAAACAGAATAATGAAGAAGGGTGTGTATGACGAAACAGAGCGTCATTGGTATGATCTTGGCTTGGCCAGGGAAGCTCTGTCTCATGAAACAGCCTCTGGGCTGAAATCTAAAGAGTGAGGAGACAGTTGTATGACTGAAAACCTGGAATGAGACAGGGAGAATGGCAAATACCAGAACTCTGAGCACTATGGAGCTACTTCACCCTAAGCACAAAGGAGAAGGCGCAGGAGCGTGGGCCCTGGGTGAGAAATCTGAAATTGGTGTCGATGGCCTTAATCCAAAATGTTGTCTGGGACATTCCCTCTCTGGAGACACTAGACAGGAGTCCATCCCTTGCCTGTCGGCTTCTGGTAGTTGCTTGCCTTTCTTAGCTTGTGGCATGCTGCTCTAATTATTGAGAGCATCTTCTGTCAATCTCTTAATGCTTTGTCTTCACACTACCTTCCTGGATTTGTGTCAAGCTCAGTGCACCATCTCTCTCTTCTTGTTCTTCCTTCCTATTAGGGCATCTGGATTGCATGGGAATCACACATGGATAATCCAAGAGATGTTTCTGATCTTAAGATCCTTAAGTCACATCTGCCTCCCTTTTCCAAGTGAGGCATCATTGCAAGTTATAGGGACTTAGATCTGTGAACAGTGGGGCTTGTGTCATTTAGAGAAGTATGAGGAGTATAACTCTGTCTGTCTGTCTCTCCCTCTCCCTCTCCCTCTCCCTCTCCCCCCCCCCCCCCCCCTCCCCCCCCCCCCCCCCCCCCCCCCCCCCCCCCCCCTCTCTCTCTCTGTGTGTGTGTGTGTGTGTGTGTGTGTGTGTGTGTGTGTGTGTTTCTACTCAGGAGCATATGTATATGTGGCTATCTTGGGAACCTGTCAATCCAAGGCTCTCTTTGACTGACTCTCACAAAGTACACCTGTTCTCTTTCTTGTTCTTGCCCACAAGTCATTCATGTATTTAGTGCTCAGCAATCTGGTACACACAACACAGGTTGTTCTTGCTTTTCTGCCACATCCAGATTGTATCTGGAAAGCATTACAAGAGGACTCCTCTGCTGATATGACTTGTATTTCCTTATAGCCTTTAGGCAGTCTATTTTAAGTTTGACAGGACTTAGGGTTGTTTCCTAACATCTAAGCTTATGGAATCTCCTTTAAAGTTAAAAGTGATGCTTCCTCCCCTGGTTGCTGTGTGGTTAAGTTCAATATGATTCATGTGCATTGATAGAGAATGACACACTAAAAAGGATTAAATTTGTTTATGAATACAGGTACATGATAGTTGTCTCAGTAGCATCCACTTATGCCTAAAGACTCTGCTGTAGGCATATTCTTGATATGGCTTTCAAGGGATAGATAATGTTGGTTGTATGTACAGATTCATGATCCTTCCGAGTTCAGGAAGTATTGTGGTGGAAATGGGACCCACAAGATGGTATTCCTCACAGAGTTTGACTATGAGGTATGTTTTGGCCAACTGGTTATCTTTTACCAAATAGCTAAAATATATAGCCTTTATAGTTTCCTGTGGATTGTAGCCCTTCCACTCACAATTTTATTAAAAAGGTCTGCTTTCTAACCTACTTGGCCCTTGAGGATATTTGATTTGTGTCCCCTCATATAAAAATAATTATAAACCTTTGTAAAAATGCACTGTCTCCAGTTTGTAAAGTGCTTTGATATTTCTGGCCCATTTTTGTTTTATAATTCCTCCCATGTGCTTGGGAGAGAGATGGAGCAATGTTTTTTCCTGTTTGAAAGACAAGTTGATTGAGACCCTAATAGTTAACCACTTTTCTGATGACATCAAACTCATAAGTGGAATTCCTGGGCCAGGAATCTGGGCCTCTTGACTCTCAGAAGGCGTGAAGATGCTACTGATTCTGTATAATTGGCTGCTGCACTCTAGATCTGGTGTTTGTTATTGTCAGCAGAGAGCCATTGGAGTCAGAACTAGTGAGACAGGAAGAAACATCTGGGTTTCGACAAAGGCCAGGACAAATTCTACCCACTGCAGACTGTAGACCCTGACAAGGAAGGGCAAGAAAAATAGGAAATGGTAAAGGAGATGGCAGAAAGTGCTTGTCCATGCTAGGAGAAACCAAAGGCAGATAGCAAAGATAAAAAACCAGCACAACTGAAGAAGGCAGAGCTCTCTGCTTTTCCCTGGGCCTTTTTACCTCATCTCTGAATGCCTGCTTTTCTTTGTTTCTCATCTGTAATATGGATGGAACCCTTGTACTCACTTCCCTGGTCTTCTACCATGAGAGTGATGTTGGATTGTTGAGTCATTCTATCCTGAAATCATCCTGCTAAATGGAAGCCCCATCCTACGGGACAAAGCACAAAAGACTTTTGGGTAATATTCTAAGAGAAGAATTAATTTTCTATCTGTGATATATATATATATATATATATATATATATATATATGATATATACATATATATCAGACAATTGTGTTTTCCCAAAGGTACCTGGATGTCCATGACAGGCCTCCAGGACAGGTAATTTGAAAGTTGCCTAATGTATTTCCATAAATGCTGTAGGAACAGGCATCTAATCAATCCCCCTTTTTGATAGAGAAAGTTGCAAATGCTTACTCTAGGCATTTGAGTGGCTGGTGGATGAGGTTGAAGCTGGGTGACTATGGCTTTTCACTTTCTCATGAGTCTATTTCTAGCTCATAAAGATCGTAAATAAGCTACTTATTTTAGCTAACACCGTCTCCAGAGGTTGCAGGTCTTCAGCAACAACCATGATCTGCAAGGCTGTAGTGTTCCCTTTTCCCATGCTCTAGTTCCCAGATTGGACTGTAACTTTAGAATGTCTCAGCATGGAGCCCTGGCAAAGTCCATGAAAGACTTGGTGGGTTGTTCTTTTTTACAGTCTACTTTCCTGCAGGACTTTATGGGAAACCCTGCTGGCTGGTTAGCCTTCCTTAGAGAGGATGAGGGGCAGCTGCATATACTTGTTTTGGTTAGTTCTGAAGCAAAATTCTCTCACCTCTAATTCTGATCTAATTTTCTTGGTGCTTTTATTATTTTTTACTAGAACTTCAACTGCAGCTCATCCAGGCTACCCCTCCCAATCCCCACCCCCCCCAAAAAAACCCTGTAAGCCATATGGGGTTATTATGTTATTTTTTTTTTTTTGACAAATCTTGAGGTTGAATAGGCAAAGTCAAGTGCATCATCCACAGCCCAGCTGTAGTGGGACAGTAGAGTTGGTTAGTAAGAGACCAATAAAATGGCCAATGTCCTCTGTGAAACAAGATGTGCTAGGAGTTAGAAACAAGGAAGTCCCTAACGTGGAGGGCAGGAACTGATCATCAGTGAAAGTTTAGTGATATCAAGCTGAGCAGCTGACACTTCCCTGTCAAACCACTGCTCTAGAAAGACAGGAAACCCCAGGCTGAGCTGACAGCACCTCTCACAGTGTTGCTCCAGTGAAAGTCCCAGCAGTTCAACGGTTGATGCTGCTTGACCATCAAAGATGTCATGGGGATGCATCTGCAGCACTGCTGAAGCTCAGTGGAGGTGGCATGTTGTATGAGCAGTGCTTCTGTCTATCTCTCACTGCCTGGCTAGTAAACCAATCCTCTACAGAGCTCTGTGAAAGTCCAGTGCTCCTTTACAGCACCAAACTTTCTACGATAGTGATTCTCAACCTTTGTAATGCTGAAACCCTTTAATACAGTCCCTTGTGTGGTGCTGACCCCCACCCAAAATTTATTTGATTGCTATCTCATAACTGTAATTTTGCTACTATTTTGAATCATAATATAAATATTTGATATGCAACCTCATAGGGGTCGTGACCCACAGGTTGAAAGCCAATGTTCTTTTTTTTTTTTGTATTTTTTATTGGATATTTTATTTACATTTCAGATGTTATCCCCTCCCCCATCCCCCCCAGGAACCCCCTATCCCATCTCCCTTCCTCCTGCTTCTGTGAGGGTGTGCCCCTGCCCACCCACCCACTCTACCTCCCTGCCCTCGAATTCCCCAACACTGGGGCATCCATCCTTCATGGGACCAAGGACCTCCTCTCCCACCTATGCCCAAAAAGGCCATCCTCTCCTACATATACAGTTGGAACCATGGGTCCCTCCCTACATGCTCCCAGGCTGTTGGGTTAGACCCTGGGAGCTCTGGTTGGTTGGTTGGTATTTTTGCTCTCCCCATGGGGTCTGCAAACCCTTTCAGCTCCTTCAGTCTTCTCTCTAACTACTCCTCCATTAGGAACCCCATGATCAGATCAATGGTTAGCTGTGAGCATCCACCTCTGTATATGTCTGGCAGACCTCTAACAAGACAGCTATATCAGGTTCCTGTCAGTATGCACTTCCTGACATCCACATCAGTGTCTACCTTTGGGGACTGCACATGGGATGATATCCAGGTGGAGATAGAAAGAGCAATTTGCAAATTCATTTGGAATAACAAAAAACCCAGTACAGCGAGAACTATTTTCAACAACAAAAGAACTTCTGGGGGAATTACCATCCCTGACCTCAAACTGTTCTACAGAGAAATAGTGATAAAAACTGCATGGTCTTGGTACAGAGACAGGCAGGAAGATCAATGGAATAGAATTGAAAACTCAGAAATGAACCCACACACCTATGGTCTGATAAACTTGATCTTTGACAAAGGAGCTAAAACTGTCCAGTGGAAAAAGGACAGCATTTTCAACAAATGGTGCTGGTTCAACTGGAGGTCAACATGTAGAAGAATGCAAATTGATCCATTCTTATCTCCTTGTACAAAGCTCAAGTCTAAGTGGATAAAAGACCTTCGCATAAAACCAGATACACTGAAACTAATAGAAGAGAAGGTGGGGAAGAACCTCGAATACCTGGGCATAGGGGAAAAGTTCCTGAATAGAACACCAATGGCGTATGCTCTAAGATCAAGAATTGACAAATGGGACCTCATAAAATTGCAAAGCTTCTGTAAAGCAGAGAACCACTGTTTTATGGGGTGGAAGTCACTTTGTATGTTAGACTACACCACCACAGTATCATTAGTTTAATTTGCTTTGTGCATGTATGATCAGCATTCCGAAGAACAGCCAGCTTAACATGTAGACAGGAAGCATGTTTTCTCTAGCTACTTAGTTTGTCTCAACTCCTGTTATATAGAGGGATTTGTTGGTCCTCTAAATATCCATTATCTGAATGCTCCAGGCTCAATTCAGTTTCATTGTGTCTGCTGATTTACACAACTCTTGCAGATGGAAGTGGATATTTCAGAAATATGATATTTGAGTTGGACAATCTTGCTTTTCTCAGGGATCATGTACAAATCAAAGTACCAGAGACTGATACCTGGTGAAGGTCTGCTTCTGCCTTTTCACTGTAGACTTGTAGTGGAATGCCAAAGGAGGTTTCAAGAATCTACTTATGCTACATCACTCTTAATCTACTCATGAAGTTCTCATAACATTCTAACCCAAACTGCCAAGGCTACAGCTCAGAAGAATACATTATAGTGTGGGTTAGGTTTCTCGCATGTCAGTGGTGGGCACACAATATCCCACCTGTAGCAAGCTCTGACACACAACCCTACTACAGACCATCAATCTGGTTCAGTCAGAGCCTAACTGGGCAGAAAAGGGGAACCTTACTCTCAGAAGTGCTACATTCTGACTGCTGATTTGCTTACAAGAATCCAGTGAGACATAATATATTTGAGTATTTTGTAATGGTGTATGTAAGAAGCCATTCCAACATTCCAACTTGCTGTGTATTTAGTATTCTGATTGGAAAACGGACATAAAATACCAATGTCATTGCATTCTTGTAAGCTCTGCATATAGATTTTGGAAAATAGTAGCTGAGTTTTAGCTATTTCTAGTTTTCACAGAGAAAAAAAAAATAAAGCCCAAAGGTGAGAAAGGTGGAGCTATAAAGGGCCCAGAAATCCCAGAAGTCTTGTGACCAACAAGTCTCCTGACTTGTGTATCAATGCTCCACTGCATTTCCAAAACTCCTACTTTCAGGTTCCTAGCCTCAAAGCAGTCATGCTAATTTTCTAGGCTGGAATTGGCCATGGGCCGGCAGACAGTGGTTTGTTTTGTGAAAAGATGAAAAGGATGGCTGGCGGCATCTTTTATTCAGTTCTCAGAATGGTGTTTAACAAGTACTTCTTATTCTGAGACCTCAAATGGTGGGTTTCAGCTCCCTTCGCCTCCCTAGATCCTGTTGCTACTTGGAAAGCCCTGTGGTTCACAGCTAATTAAAGAGAGATGGAAGAAAATTATACCTCTGTTGATGCTATTGTTTTAATCTATCTCAAAAGCTCCTTAATAGCAAGTCAACAAGCAGTGGCCCTAGAGGAGTCCTCGGTGACAAAGAAGGCACAGGAGGCCCTGGAACATCTTCTGTGATTCAACCATCATTAAGTGACACTTATGCATTTCATCATGAAAGATACACAAACGTTCATGGACATGTGTGTGCACCCCCACCATGGGCCTGCATGCATTTTTAGATGATATCCTAGCATCTGTCAGGTTATAGGAAAGTAGGGAGCTCCAGGAGAAAATAAAATACACCAGTGTTATTTATTTATTTATTACATGTCTGACATCACATTTTCCTGTTAAATTTCCTCTTTTAATTACCAGAAGCATATGTCTACACTTTATATAGGAAAGCCCTGAAATGTGGAAGAGTTAAAATTGCAGAGCTGGTGTCAGACCTGAGATTCAAAACCACATCTGTGTCAGCAGGATTATAATTATCACTTTCACTGAAATGCCTTAGATTTACTGAGCACTCACTATGAGCTGAGTCAATCCTTGGCATTTTATATATATTAACTTATTTAAATGCAATTCAGTATTCATTAAAACCTGTGTCATAAGCATTAGTATCTCAGAAATACAGAATGATGGCTACCTCCTCAAGGTGCTATATCTGGTAGTCTAGTTTAATTCTAGAAAATTGGGCCTTGACCACACTGCTAGATCTCAGTCCAACCTAGCTATCTCCCAGCTTTACATCTTGCTTCAGTGAGGCAGTCAGGGTTTGTAGACTTTTGGGAGTCTCAACACATTTTTTGAGCCATAATTATAATATGATTCCAGTTCAGATATTCTTGTGTTACAGTTTTCCCAGATATTCAGACAGTATCCATCATAGACACTACAGCAAGTGATATGCGTTCCAATAGATGAGATTAAGGGTCCACTGAGTTCTTTTGTTGTTTAACAGAGCACAACACATTTTTGACACGAAGTACCAGTATGATCAAGTGACTACTTATAAGAAAAAGTTTCAGATCTTTTGGCACCTAGACGCATAGCCACTTAACAGTTGCCAGCACAGTGTGATCAGCACCCAGGACAGCTCCAGTATCCCTCTTATAAGATGCTGTCCTGCAATTTGCCCTTCTGGACTTGTGCAAAGAGTTTCTACTGTCGTCTTCAGACCTGGGGCTGGAAGCATGTGTAGCCACATCCAGCCTTTTCATGGTGCAGTGTAGTAATTGCTAATGTCACTCCTTAAAGCTCAGCATGTCTGCTGTCAGCTCTCTATCTGGCATGAGTGGGCATTTGTTCATGTCTACTTATGAATAGTGTCACAGACCACATGACATGTGTGGGCCTGATCTCAGATCCTTATACCTGGACAGCAAACACTCTTAACAGTGAGACACTTCCCTGCCCACTCCTGACATTTTAAGACTTGCTTTAGTCCTAAAGCCAGTTCTTAGATTTCTTGAGTACTCATTTAAAAACTGGATGAAAACATACAAGATTTCCAGAAAAACTAACAATGTATATCCACATGAAAAAAAATCTGTACCTAAGTGTTTCATAACTAAAGGATCTCTTTAGCATATCACTCAAAGCTAAAATCATGATGTGATAACATAACCCCTCACACACACACCACACACAGGGAGAGAGAGAGAGAGAGACAGAGACAGAGACAGAGAGACAGAGAGAGACAGAGAGACAGAGACAGAGAGACAGAGAGACAGAGACAGAAACAAAGAGAGAGAGAAATACATTGTTATCTCAAACAACAATCTATTATTAGCTTGGCAGGGCAGTTTTGCTGCTGTGTCTCCCTGGTCTCATTAATGTAGCTCTAAGAAACCGGAGAGGTTGAGCTGACCCTCAGGATATCTTTACTTTCATGTCTAGAAGATGGTGCTGCACATTCGTTCAGGGCCTCTATTCTCTCTGTGTCATCACCTTTCCTGTAGAAGTCATTGTCTCCTTTACATGTTGTGGTAGGGTGACATCCCACCTCCTGGGGTCAAGTTTCCAGAAGCTCACAAGATACCAATTACTATATTCTCATGGTCAAAACAAGTAAGAAGCTTACCTCAGATCCAAGAAAGAAGTTGTGAAGGTTAGCCGTGTTTAATTTGTCACAATCTCTTGAAGATAACTGATCAAAATAAGCTTTAATGAGCAGTGCATCTCCTCCCTTGCTCATTACTTTATCTAACACTATGGTGTGTTGTGTGTTACTCTATTATAATATTAATAGATTTGTGCATTGAATAAGCAATTACTGAAGAGTACTTGTGAGCAAGGCAAGGTGCCAATTCTTTTTTTATTTACATTAGCTCATCAAGTTATTATAAGAATTTATCAGATTTTATCTTCTCCTCCTCCCATTTCAATATAAAAGCATGTAATATCAGAAAAACAAAGAAATTTGCCTCAACATATATGATGAATCCCAGCCATCTTCTATACAGTAGTTCATTTAGCATTTGCACTTGGTCTGCTTATTTGCAGCTAGCCCTTAAACCAGTCTTGCTCTCCTGAAGTTTGTAAACTCAGAACAAGACTGGGATTTTCCCCTTGTTTATCCTCAATCTACAGGGCACAGCCGGAAAGGGCTTGCAGATTCTGAGCATGTGTTGGTGGATGAAAAGATTCAAGGACTGTGGGTATTACATTCTTTCTTCTTCAACAACATCCTCCATTAATGTCATCTGAGTCCTTGTGGCAGAGAATAATAAAACTCAAAATAATGACCTTTATGAAAAGTTTACTGTATCCCAGAGACAATTGTCTTACATATCTACTTCGTATAGTTTCACCAGTTCTGAAATATTTGCTATTGTCTCTATCATTCACTATTATCTTGTGATACTAGGGGTTGAACTCAGCGTTTCATACACTAGGCAAACACTACCATTTGACTTCTATCCCCAGTCCAGAACTATCATCTTGATTTTGCAGATGAGGAACTAAGGAGAACAGAGTTAAACTGCCTCAAGTGTTTGACGTGTGAGAAGACAGAGCAGAACTTTCAGCTGAGGAGGAAGTCAGAGAGGGACTAGGAAGATCATGGTTTCAAATCTAAGTTATAGCATCAAAACTAGAAGGCTGGGCGGTGCCTGGCTCCACCGACATGGTAAATATTCACCTGTTCACTTCATATGACAGGATGAGCATAGGTTCAAATCTGGATCATTTTCTTAGTAACTGTAAGCAAGTCATTTTAGGTGTCACATGCACAGTTATTAAAGCTGTGAAACAGAATCAATAGCGCCAGTCTCAAAGGGTTTCTGCAAAAATGAAATGTGTAGCGGATGCCTATCGTGCAATCTCACTGCATTTTAACATTCTAAGGGCTCATCTCAGTCAATTCCGGGAAGAACATGCAGTGGGTAGAAGCATGTTGTTAGACAAATGAATAAAGAAATGGACAATTTAATAAGCAAACAAATGAAACCAGCAGGCTCAAAGTGGAGTGAAATTGGAGGAGCACAGCCACACCAGAAGACCCTACAGGGCAAGGGGTTGTCAGTTTTATGAGGCACCAGAGTCCCAGAATTTGTCTCTTCTATCCCCTGTCCCCTGTCCCCTCCACAAAGGCCATGCCACTGCTCTCCCTTTCCCAGAAGATCCAGACAGCCTGTTGTCTCCTTTGCTTGAAGGAGATGTGTGATTTTACTGTCAGCATGATATTTCTAATGAAAAGCAAATGGTGTCCAATGTGACTTGGAAAAAAAATGCACAAACAACAACAAAATTACATGTTCTTTTTTTCCTGTAGTGTTCACAGGGAGAGTATGCGACTTGTTTGCTGTCAATACGGCTTATAATGACATGGTGCATAGAAGCACTGCCAAAAGTGTGTGGCATTCATTACACACATGTATTAAACGTAATGCGATAGGAGTTTGGAGGCTGAGCAACTGAGCTGAGTGCTGCCCTGAGGCTAATTCGGAATTGCAGTGCTTCTTCCCATGGGACCATAAAAGGGGCGGGAGGAAGGGGAGCGTGGGCAGCGATGTGGGTGGCAGCCTGGGCTGTAGAATACTCAGAATTGTTGCTGGATGAAGTAGACAGAATATCTTACAGCTTGAAGGATCCTGACAAATGTCTTTTTTGAGTGGTGGTAAATATCATTTAATAACCAATGGTTGAGTGCCTACTAAGTGCTAAGTGTGGAACAGAACCTGGGAATAAGATTTCAGCCTTCAAGATATTCACACTCCAACCTATATTTATCACAAAAAAGGGCATCCAGGTGGCTTCTTGACATCTCTTCAGAGAGGCCCACTGGGCCTTTCCTGCATGACTTACCTGGAGTGTATGTTCATGTCGCCTGAATCTTTTCCTTCATGACCCATGTCTAGCTGGCTGTGTGTGATAATCACATCAGTATCTATGTGGTTCCCAGACTTTCAGATCTCTGAAGGTCACTCTATTCAGCACCCAGCCACTATGTAATGATCCGACAATGTTTGTGCCTGCCCTTGAAGAATCAGAATAATCATCGCCATAATGACTAACATTTACTAGGAATCATCAGAGTCCAGGCAGGTGCGTGATAATCCCATCTCGAGATACACATTCAGTGCTCTCAACAGAACTGTAGGCCGGTACTGTAAAGATCCCACTCGAGAATGGTAAGTGGCTTGTGATTATCTAGATAATTTTCAAGCCACTTTCTGAGAGGACACAGCAGATTGCGACTGTCAGTATGTAGATTTAAATTCAAGTCCTATGGACTCTCGTGTCTTGTGCACCCAGCTTTAACAGCAAACATATCTTTCATGCCTGAGTACTGTTCGCTATGGAACTTTGACATGCTCGTTCTCATATAAACTCCATTGAATCTGTGGGGCCTGTGGAGGTTTGCAGAAGTGACTCTTGCAGACACTTGGGTTTCCAGTGTCTCAGTGTGGTAGGAGAGGAAGGAATCCTTTGGTTGGAGAAGATGCTGGAATGGGTGAGTCATAACTACAGGAAGCCTATGGGTCCAAAGTCACAGTGAAGAGTCTGTAAAATATATATTCATGGGGTGAAGATTTTCCATAGCACTTTGCAAAAGCTATTATGTGCATGAGAGGGTTTTTGATGGTGAATTTTCCTTTTTGTGATTTTTCTTCTTTTTCTTCCTGTGGGCCCATCTTCAGCAAAGAAAGATAGAAGAAAATTTTGATATACTGACTTGTGTAGAAAATTCCCCGTTTGTGTCTGTAGAAGACTGGTTCTAGAGGCCCTTCAAATACTAAAATTTTGGATGCTTTAAGTCTCTTATATTAGGGGCATACAAAGAACCTATGTACATCCTCTATATACCTTTGATTATATCTAATTATTTATAGAAATTAATGCAACCTTCATTCCAACAAATATTCATTATATAATATGAATTTAGGGAAAGTAGCAAAAAAAGAAAAGTCTGTATAAAATAATGGATGGTCAAACATGTGAACACAGAACCTGCAGATGTGGTGGGCTGTCTATATAAACATCAAAGTATACATACATGAACATTATACATGTGCACACACACACACACACACACACACACACACACTTTTACCTTGAGTGTTGCCAGTTTACCTATGTTGAACTGCTTATCCATAAGCACAATGACATCTGTTTGCACATCTGAGTCTCTGGATCCCCTGGAGCTCCTGAAGGTCCAGCCTGGACTCTGTTTATTTAGCCTGAGGTCACAGACAGCTCTTGAGAATGATTTACAGTAAGTGAAGGAATTGCCCGTATATCACAAGGCACAGGTCATCTAGCACTAGGCTTCCTAACCAGTCCTCAAGGGTCTCCCTATCTAAAATCTACCACAAAAATCTCTCTCCTCTCTCTAAGCCAATGGGTACTGTACCATGTGAATTTCGTTTAAAATTTTAACTTGTACATATTTATGGGAAATAATGTGATGTGTCTATACGCCCACATGTTGTATAATGATTAAGTCAGAGCAGTTACCATAGCTATTGTCTCTAATGTTTACCACATAGACAGAGACTAAAAAGATGATTACCAGAAAGTAGAGTGGAGACAGGAAAGAGACAAGGTCAAGGCTGGTCAACACACTATCAAAATTATGAGACAGGAAGGACAAAGTCGAGTGTTCTATTGTGAAACAGGGTGCCTATCCTTATCAGTAATGCATCATATATTTCCAAAAGCTGAAAGCAGAGTTTGAATGTTCTGTCTTTTATACTTCTGTATTTCTTCATATTTTACACTGTTGAATTTCTCTGTTTGTGACTTTGTTTTTCCCTCTTTCTGGACTATGGGTTCATATAAGAAAGTGGGAAGCTTGGTGTGCCAATTTGTGGACTGTGCTACGCACCCAGTCAGGGCCAGCACACACATGAGCTCATTTGAGCTCTCTCTCTCTCTCTCCATTAGAGTTCTTGTCTGTCTCTTATATGACAGAAAATTCAAGCTCAGAAAGTGAAATATGTTGAGCAAAGGCACACAGCTAGAATGAGACAGAACTTCCAGTAAGGCATCAATGACCCTGAAGCTGTGATGTACCCATTACCTTTCTGGTCTCAGCCCAGACTTCCCCTGCCAGACAACCCCCTCCCCTTGCACATGCATTCCCTGTGGCAGGACCTTGTGGCAGTAAGCCCGGGCAGTGTGGAGTGCCGCAGCAAACATGCGCTCTGGCAGCTTTGAATGCTGTACAAGGTATGCCAGGAAGAGGAGGAACAGTTGGTGAACAGTTGGCGAATGGGTATTTTTATGCAAGGGTTGCCTAGAGAGAGGGAGGAAAAGAGTCAGGGAAAAAAAAAACTGTTTATAAAGAAGCCACAATTAATAAGGTCTTTGTTAGCTTTTTGGATTTAAATTTTTCAAATCCATTGCTTTGGGTTTGAAAAGAAACAGAAAGGCCCCCACAGAGCCAAGCTCCTCAGCTTCCAGAGCGTGAAGGCGGTTAGGAAACGGATTCAAGCCTAGGTGTGCAATGATGGTTTAAATTATTCAGCAAAGAGTGCAAAGATGGTCTAAATTCCTTTGGACAGCTTCTCATTGGGGTTGTTTATTTTGTAGCATGTGGACTGAAAAACCTCAGAATGACAAAAGAAGGAAGGTAGGGAAGAAAGAGAGGGAAATCCCAGCCTTTCAAGGACTCCTGAGAGATGCTAAGGGTCTATGGCTCCACAGCCCCCTCAAAAGCTTTGCTGTCCTCACCTATAAAATAGTAGCCATCAAAGTGGGTCATTTCATGGGTGTGAAAATATCTTATGAACCCTAAAACATATTGTTGGCCTTTCTAGTACATTCTGGCTCCCTTAGCATTTTTTGTACATAAATTTATTCTGCAAGCGTTTAATATCCATTTTATAATATGGATGGATTTTAGTGTCATACATTAGTATTGAGAATATGCTAGAACTATAGTTTGCTATAATTGGCTCTTTTTGACAGTATAAAGTAGATATTTTCCCCCTTCCATTTCCCTGTCTGTTTGAGAGCTCACAGAAGTGAAGGGGTCTAAACTCAAATCAACAAGAGGCAGATTCAGGATTGAGAGATAACCACTAGGCTTCAGCATCACTTCCTGCCTGCCAGAGTCAGAATCTCCATAGCCAACTCAACAGTTAGCACAAGGATAGGTATTTGGTTATGCTAAAATTTGTACCCACAAGTTAATAATGGTGTCTTAACCCTGAGGATCTCAGAATGTGACCTTATTCAGAGACAGTCCTCATAGACTTCATGCCTTGGTATAAATTTAATCAAATTAAAGTGAAGTCCTTGCTGTGAGTTGTAGTCCAACATGATCATTGTCCTTATGTTAAGGTGCACACTGAACACAGTGACAGGTATTCATAGATAAAAGATGGAAGATGATAATAATCTATAGCCCAAAGCCTGAGGCAGATCCTTCTCTACTGAGTCTTAGAAAACTACCAACCCTACAAGCTTCTTGATGTCATACTTCAGGCCTCTAGAACCATGAGAGAATGCAGTTGTATTGTTTCAGCAACCCAGTGGTAGTGTTTTCTGACAACATCTTTAGGAAATAAATACGTATTCCAGTCTTCTTTTTATCCATAGACAATAGAAGAAACAGAGATCAATGTGACTTGATCATGTTGAAAAGTAGCCAAAGGACATGCTGAGATCACCACCTCATTGCCTGTGGTGGCTGGAAAGCTTTAGGGACAAGACCATCTTTCAGCATTTGCATCAAAGTAGCACTTGCTCAATGAAAGAATACATTAACATTCTTTTTACTAACTTACCCAAGGTATCACAATTATGGTTAAAATCATTAAAAGAAAAGAGACCATAATGGAAATTATATCACTTTGGAGTAAGAGTCCCAACAGTCGCACAGCTTACAGAGGTTGTCACAGCAAAGAGCATTAGACTCTATCCATAAACCTTCCTAGGAATAGACAACTAACTATGAACAAGTCTCCAACTAAATGTGGGAATTTTGTTTCATGGATTCCAGGGTACAGAATGTCAAGATCCTAATTCTTTTCTGCCTGGAACCTGTTGACTTCTCTTTCTTCTCTGGTTTCTATGTTGCAATATCATCAGGTGGTTCTTTCTACCCAGAGTCCTGTCCCTTCACTCACCTCTCTCTCTCTCTCTCCCTCATTTTTTTTTTGTAAAGCTGGTTATTTCTCATTTTCTGAAACGGAACCCTAGAGTGTTCCTGGACTCTGTATTTTTGTGTATGCTCACTCTTTTGGGAGGCTGTCTGTCTTTAAATACTATCTATGTGTTGACAATACTCAAATTGGTATCTTCTGCCTAGATTTCTGTGCCGAATTAGACATTTCTATATCCAACAATCTACTTAACATATCCACTCAACTATCTAGTATATATGTCAAAGTCAATATGTTCAAAACTGAACTCTTAGTTTCTCTTCTCACCCCCAACAAAATATAGCTCCATCTGAATTCTCCACATTATGAAGAGAGCTTTATTCTTGCTTTTGCCATAGAATCTGGCTTGACTCCTCTTCTTCTTTCACACCTAACATCCAGGCTGTCAGCTAATCTTGCATTGTGAACCCCTTTTGCCTGAATAATGGCACTAAGCTTCTTCACTGGCCTTTCTGGACTTGCTCCTGGATAAGGATGCACTGATGCAAAGGCTGGTGACTTAGCAGAGAGCAGAACCGAAAGCCATACCTATGCAAAGGAGTACAGGGGACGGAGTGGTGATCTCAGGATGACATTTGCCAACACTGGTGAGTCACTTTGACCTCTTTCTATTTTGATGTCTATGGATGAAAGAGGGGTCTGGAATATTTATTTATTTCCTAAGGATGTTATTACAAAGCATTACCACCTGGGTGGCTGAAACAATACAAATGCATTCCCGTGTGATTCTAGAATCCAGAAGCGTGACATCGAGAAGATAGCAGTGTTGGTTTCTTCCAAGACCCAGAAGAGGAGGAACTACCCCAGGTTTGGGCCTGTGGGTTGACAACTATCTTTCATCTTCTATCTATATCTGCCTCTGTGTCCTTCACCCTGCAACAGTCCCTTCTGATTGCATGTTTTTTTTTCTGGGTAACCCTGTTCAGGAATATAAGTCTAATCACAAAGTTTCCCAAACAGCCTTTCACACATGAACTGTTTGTTGTCTGCCCTCTGTCTTCATACCTGTTGTTTCCCTATTCATTGGATTGACTTATTTTTTTTAATATCTATGATTATATCCATTAAAAAGTATTCAGCAAACACAAGGTTTTTCTGATTATAGGGTGCCAGTTGGATTCTTTGTCTAACCAAATTCTATTCTATGTCTACTCTATAATCTTCCCAAGAAATGAATAACTATACCACACATTGTCTAGCAGGCCATTGATACATTGCCTTCATTTCCATAGACTTTCTCTTAGCCAGAGACTAATCTCCCTGGTGTGTTGGAGGTGTTTTTGTGCCTCTTGTATCTTTTGGTCAAACTTTGCCAGCAAGAACGTAACCTCATGCATATAGTCACAGGGAGGTAAAGATGCTTTGGTCCCCTCTGCACTTTATCATCTGTCTCTACACCTTGAATTGCTTCATGGCTTCATTAAACTAGGTTCACTGTCAACTTTACATCACCTGGCTCTCCCCAGTTGTCTGGCTTGTATGAAGCACCTTATTGGCTTCTTGTGTTTGAAGGCTTTCTGGATGAAGCTCCAAACAGGAGAGAATTATTTGCCTGTCTCAATCCTGTGATGCCACCCTAGGCTGGCTTTGGCCCAGATGCCACTAGAACTTGTTCTCATCCAGGTTCTTTCCGATCTCTTCACTTCCTGCGTAGAGGGTGCCAGGATGCCTATGATCAGCTATGGATTACTGCTTTAACTCTTAGGACTCTGTTCCTTGGCCTATGCCTTTGTAACCAGTAATCCCTAGAATGTGAATGTGCAAACAGTTTGTTGGGTCCCAGATGGACATATCTATCAGTTGAACTGTAAGTGTTCTCTCGAATAGTATATTTAGTAATCAGGATGGTTTTATTCCCTTCCTTTATAACAAATGACCCTTTCCCTCTTCAGTACTGCTCAACTCAACAAGACAAAGTCTGTCTTGAAGATAAGCTTCTAGGCCAACATGGCTCCCTTACTTTCTACCATATCTTATGCGTTTTTAGGTATTGATGTGTTGACCTCTGTCTCCTTAGAAGCGAGGACTTCAGGTATTTACTCTGTGCCTGGACCTTGGGTATTTCAAGATGAGACTCATATGACGATTGATAGAAAATATTAGTTCTTATTCTTTCTCCTTTATCTTACTGCATGTCTTCTTTGTGCCTCTAGCCCCTTTTGTCTCATTTTGGTTAACCCGATGTCTTCAATTTCAGTGAAGCTCATGGCGTACCACAGCATGTAATTTGCTGTTGGATAATTTTCTCATCAGATAGAGTTGCTCAGGAGCTAATTTGGGCTGTATCCTCTATTTCAGCCTTTTGTCTCAGTTGTAAGAAGCATATCATATTGTTTTAACTTCTGTACTTTTCCCTATGAGATTTTTCCTCCTCACTGAAAGTGAGACTTTATAAAATACCACCTCACACTCATAGCCATCAGCTAAAAGACATGGGTACAAAACAATTCTACAAGTAGAAAATACTCACCATTTTCCACATGGACGGGCCTTTTCCTGATCTTGGTTTTTGGCTTCACTGACAGTTACTGTAAAAAGCATTTGATGAAATCAGTGCAAATTGGTTTTCTTCAGCTTTCCAACCTTCTGAGCCTGCAGTCAAGGTCACACCAAGACGGGTGAATGGGGCTACAAACAGGAGTAGTTGTCAAAGTGGCTGAGTAGACAAGGAAGTTAAGCCAGGAGGGAGGAAAGCAACTGTGACCTTTAAGGCACCTGGTCCATGGAGATGGAAAACTGGCATGCTGTGTGTCAGAGTATAACCTGGAGGTGGGAATAGAACAGACTTTGTGTCTCAAGGTAGAAAGCGTGAAGAATATTTTCAAACAGAGAAAACAGTGGGAAATGAGTTGTGAATAGAATCCAAGATCAATCCAGAAACAAGTTTATGAACACAGATACCATGTTTCTCTCTGCAAGAAAAGCCTTGGCATGATCCCAACAAGGCAAGACCAAAGTGGAAAGTAGCTTTGAGGTTATAGCCTGCCTGAGCCCCAGGGTAATGTTAACTAGGGACAACACTCCCTGTTCTATTTATCATCTAAAACTCTTGTTATGATAAGATTGAGATACAAATGTGAAAACACAAGCAAGCATGGAGCAAGTACTTCACCATAGAACTAAGGTCATGTGCCCAGGCAATGAGAGTCAGATTAACCATGAATTCTATCTCCACTAAGGATGCATTACACTGGAGAAAACTATACACAATGAAATATAAGAAAAAAGTCAACAAACTACAGACTTAGAGAAGCCGTTATATATCTGAGTTTTAAGTATGAGAAGAACCATATCCTCAAACAAAGATGCTCGACACCAACAATCTCTTCTTCTGTAATTCCATTTAACCAGATGCCTATCATAACTCAGCTTTTTACTTGGGGCTGAAACATAGCGACTGTGGCTCCTAGGCTACCCATAGCTAGAGCCACAAACAAGGAATCGACCTTCTTTATCTAGTTCTGTTTCAAAAATTCTTGAGAGAAATTGTATTGGCATGGATTCTATGTCTATTCTACGACCAGGGAATGGCACCTTTTCATTAACACTTCCTCACGTTGTATAAGGGAAGAGGCTATTCTTTATTTATAGAGTAAAAATTATTGAAAGGAACAAAAATAGATAATCACTACAGGGATCTAATTAACACTGCATCATACACACACACACACACACACACACACACACACACACACGTATAAAACTTGCTTGCATACATGCATATATTCTCCTGTTTTAAAGAATATTACTGCTACATGTGTGCATGATGACTTGGTTGGTAAATGCACAAGTACAGCTCAGAGGACAGCTTTGTAGAGTTGGTTGTATCCTTCTCCATTTATGTGTATTCCAAAGATTAGACTCAGGCCTCTAGGTTTGTTTGCAAGTGCTTCACCCACTGTGCCATCTAATCATCCACTCTCTTCTCTTCTTCTATGAGAGTGTCTCACTGTGCAGCCTATGCTGGTCTCAAACTCCTGATTGTCTTTCAGATGATAGATGCTGAGATTATAGATATGTCCCATGCCATACCCAGTCTTAAGCTATGTTTCTGAGACTGAGGCATCTGGACCTTTTAGTATGGACTTTCTCACCCCTCTTTGGAAGAATACCAAGGACAGGACTGGTAGTGAATTAATTAGGGTCCTGGGAGGGAACAGATGGTATACTCAGAAGGATGCTTTAGAAAAAGAACTATTTAAAGACATGTGGGAAGGGTTAAGAACAGACATAAAAGGTTGTCAGATATCTACAGATTGCTGTCAGTGGGCAGTCATTTCTTTGCCCTAAAAGAACAGAGTAGGTATCTGAACCCACTGCGTCATGTAACCATGGAAGAAGGCCAGCAGAAGAGCCAGGGCCTTAAGTCTAGGAACCCAGTCCCTCTCAATAGGGCATAAGGAGATGGGAGAACAATAGCCTTTATTGTCTCCATTTCTTGCTATGCCTCTCTTTGGACAATTCAAGCCAGAAGTCAGCATTTTCAAACTTATTTTGTTGCATTTCTAAACAGCTGTATAACTATGGTACAAAGCAATGGGATAAAGGGTGTGACTGGAGTTGAAGGAGGGTTTGCATGGAGCTGTGTCCATGGCAGCCAAGCACAAGCTTATTTAGAGTCAGTCCTGGAAAATGGGACAGCTTATGAGAGTCATAGAACTGCGGACTAGAAGACCCTTAGGATCACAGACCTGAATTCACAAACTTCTCCCCATCTAGCCACTGGGCTTATCTGGTGGCTAGCATGGTGGTAATGAAGAAAACCAGTACAAGTAAACAATAAACAGAAAAGAGTCATAAGTGTATCCTAGTATTATCTCTGTTATCTTATCTCTACCATGGAATGAATTTATTCATGCCTCTTCAAATTATTTGATTTGAAGACTTACCCGAAAAGCCTAGAATCCTCATTTTTCAGATGAAGAAATTGGACTTGGAAAAGGAAGTCATGGTTGGAATTCTATCTAAACAGATAAAAATAGATGTTTATAGACCAAAGAACCATTTACTAACATAAGTAGGGCTGCCACACACACACTGGAGTGAGTCATTTGGATGAAGGCTATGAGTGGATTCCATGTTTTCTTTGTGGGCCCAGGAGATGAAACAAGTACAACACAAGACTGATCAGATTAAGGTAAGTGTAAGTCCATATTTGCTGAGTCACTTCCCAAAGGGTTGAACTGCCTCTGTCCATTCAGATTTGTTTTCCCTTCTATACAGACAGACAGTCTCGATTTACCGAACGGAACCATCTCATAGTGAAGATAGTGTTGTGTTCAACATTCCCAGTCCTCCTGCTGCTGCTGTGACTTGAACAGATCCTGGGTTGAATTAGGAGGATGGTGTGTGTCTTATTTGGCTTTTTAAAAATGGATTATCTTTAACTTGATTTGATTTGATTTCTATAGCACAGAGGCAGAGGGGGCTTTATTTTAACCCCATGTAAGAGTCACGAGCCCTCTGTCATGAAGAAGCTATTATGCTTGCCTAGCTCCTCTTTGCCTTTTCCATCACAGGCCCTCTCCATCTGCTCCATTAGGACTTGCTCTTCCCTGCCTCCTATCAGACTCAATGACACCTCCACATAGGTTCTCGGCATGGTTAATGAGACTAAATTTTCTGCTGTTAGAGAGATGAGCAGCAGAGATCTGGGGCTGTGGAGTCTTCTGGATCCAGAGTATCTGTGTACAGTAAGAACCCAGCTTATATGCTCTACTGCTCCAGATCCCCATCCCTTTCTCCTCTCTCTCTCTCTCTCCCTCTCTCTCCCCAATGCCAGTCTTCAGAAGGAAGAAAAAGATGTGCAGAGCAAATGACTTGGATTTGAGACATGATCTGTTATCATTTTCCAGACACTCTGCCTGGAGCAAAGAGGGCTGGGCAGTGTAGCTTCTAGCTGGTTGGCCAACTACTCTGTTAAAGTGCATAGAGTCTGGAAGAGCAGATGAATGAACCAAAAGGAGGGGGAATGAATGAATAGAGAAAACCAGTGAGCATACTTGGTGTGAATTTTCCAACTACATATGCCTCTTCTGCCCTCCGTAAAGCCACATCTTTCACATACCAGTTTAAAGTCACCTGTATTCTTTAACATGGTCTTTGACATCGTAAGAAGACACAGTTCATGATGTCACAGGTAAATTCAAGAACTACCTACCTGAAGAGTTGTTTGGGGTGCTCCCACCACTACCTTGCCTTTGCTATTTCCCCTCATTCAGCAAAGGGAGGGCATGAAACTATAAGCTTAGGTTTACTGAGCACCTACTAAGTACTGGGTACTGTGCTGCTTGGGTTATGGGCATTACTTCATTTGTTCACTGCAGTTGGCCCGCAAATTAGGTGCTGTTGTCTATTTTCCATATAAAAAAGTGAAAATCCAGTGATGTCACTTTTCAGAGCTCTGCAGTTAAGAAGTGCCACATCTAGAATGCAATCATAAAACTGTCTGGCCCCGAGGTTTTATTGCTCCTTTCAGCACAGAGCAACTTCTCTGCAAAGAGCTTTGTAATAGGAAGTTTCACAGAACTGAAACAACTGGGTAATTCGGTGTTGATACATTGGTCAGACTGGTAATTTGAATAAGATAGACGAGGCACCAAATTATAGTCATCTCGTCCATTGTGCTAATTTAATTTTCCAGGTGAATGTATGCTTCTTTGTGAATTAGGTGCCTCCTCCTCCTGGGTCTATTTTAAGAAAGTACTAGAGAAAACATATCCTTCCCTATGTCACCCCACGTCCCCCCTGCCACCAACCCTCATTTTCTTCCTACCATGATTCCTTCCATGATTTTCTCTTGAGGAAAAGAAGCAGATTGAAAACTGTGGTTATATATGTACCCATTAAAATAGATGTTCTGCCTATAAAAATGAACTTGTGCCAGGGTCTAATAAATTACGTTGTAATGTGCCTGTTCTCTAGTCTGCAGGGGAATCGCTGTGACTCTCCTGATCACAGCAGCATGATTCTGAGCTGCTCTGTCATTAGCTCCTTACCTGGCCCAGCTGAGGATTTAATCTACATTCACACCAGAAAGCAAGATGCTGAATATGAACATGTCTTGCCCTCAGGAAGATGAGTCTATAGAACAAATCAGGGAGTCTAACAACTGCTGTGCCCAATTTATCTGATAGCTTATGTGTATTGAAGGTGCGACTTGTTCAAAAGAGATTTGACTCTGAAATGAGGAGGGAAAGGAATGGCTGTGCTGAGTTTTGAAATAAGAGATAATCGGATGAGGTGGGTAGCATTGTAGGCAGAGACAACATAAAATACAAAAACACAGAGATGAAACAAATCCTGTGTTCTAAGAACTATATGCAGATGAAACACTTTGCAATGTGAACTGATGCCTTTAACTTACAGACCTTGTTTGATGTATGACAGAGTCGGGGCTTCCATGAGCTTAGTGAAGGTGTAGAGGGGCCTCTAGCAGGGATAGATTGAGGCGAGATCCCTTGATAGCAGGAATTGGTTGTAGACATGACAATCTCCATGTTTCTTCAGCTCAAAGTATAAAACTCAGAACAAAGGAAGTTGTTGCTGGAGAGGTAGCTGTGGAGGGTTTTGGATAGGGAGTTTAGAGGGCAGGGGAATAGTTAACTAGTTTGGAATATGTCCTGTCTCACTGCTGATGATAAAATCAATCATCTGAACTACTTTTAGGCTTCCATGTGCCAACCAGTCTTAGACATTAAACCTTCCTAATGCTGCAACCCTTTAAGACAGTTCTTATGTTATAGTGACCATCAATCATAACTTATTTTTATTACTACTTCATAACTATAATTTGGCTACTGTTATGAATTGTAATGTAAATATATGATATGCAGGATATCTGATAGGCAACCTCAAAGGGGTTACAATCCACAGCTTGAGAATCGGGAAAAAAACAAAAACAAACAAACAAACAAACAAACAAAAAAAACCCCATTATTTTCCAACCAGGAATTTCCTTACATGGAACATTTGGCAATATCTGGAAATATTTTGGTTGTCATGGCTGGAGTAATGGGTATATAAAAGTATATTCAAGAATGCGTCTACACACCTTAGAGTGCACAGGTAGCTACTCAAGAAAGAAATATTTTTCCAGGATGTGAATGGTTCAAAAGCAATGAAACGTCCTGACTGTCGGAGGAATTAGGTGGGCTGTTGGGAGTGGTTAATTCTGGTCATGGGTCTATGAGAATTTCCTGAAATTTGAGTAAGTCTGAATCTCAGGGCTGCCATCGCTCTACAGATTGGTCTGATGGTCACATGCTTTCTAGGCCTGCAGTGATGAGGTCAAATTTCTACTCAGCCTCTACCAGTTCTGGGAAAATTCTTTTCTATGCTTTTAATTTCTTCTTTTGTATAACAGATAATATCTACTTCAGAAAAGTAGGAGTTCTTAGGAATACCCATGCAAACCAAGAAACATAGCAAATGATGCACAGAGGTTATTTAATATCTAGCAATGCCGGGACACCATGACCATGACTAGAGAATCAAGTCTTGAAGATAGTCTCTAAGATACTTTTCAACTCCTTCATTTGCTTTCTCTGTGTACAAATGCAAACTTCTTCAGCTTTATGAGAGAAGTTACCATGCATGTGTGTCATACAGGGTCCTTGGAGGAAGCCCTTAGTGTGCTTAGACTGGAAAACTTGGTGAAATTTTATCTAACGCAGTTCTGAAGGTATAAACGGAGTTGGGCAAACCAAGAGGAAGGAGGGCTCCTGGAATGTTTGCCTATGCCTGGCAAGGTAAGGAGAGGGGTCAATATCAAAGTTTAGCAATAGCCAACTCTGTATAGTTGGCTGAGTAGTCATGAGCCTTGTGAATAGCTAGGGAATGCCCATTTGGTTTTACTCTCTCTTGTACCATTTCTTTTACTGATACTCATACTCTGGTTCTCTGAACCCAAGCAGAAGCCAGAGGGAAAAGCTCTAAGTCAACCTTTCTGATAGACCAGGAGGGGAAGTAGATCTGAGGAAACAGAAAGTATCGATTACAATACAATTTGAGTTTATTAAGTAGCTACCTGAGGGATTGAGAACCACAACTTTCCATCAAAGTCAACATATTAATATTTTATCTCTTTTCAGAGGCCAGTAAGCTCCACACACATATCTTTTTATATCCTCTTCAGATCATCTGCACAGTCACACCTAGACTCTAGATGAAACATGTCTTCATTCTGATAAAGATGCATGACTACGAAGAGAAGTACGTTCTGTCCATGTTGCCAGACAGAAATGGCCCAGCCTTGGTAGGGAATCTGAATGATTGGATGGAACAGTGGTAATGGGAGCCTGAGGTATGGCTTTGTTACTTGCTAGTTCTGTGATCTCAGGGACTCTTTCTTCACATTAGGTATACTAGGTATACAATATACCAATACAGTAGCACTCTCTAGTTTACAGACCTGTTAATGGGTTATACGCAATTAGAAGAAATCTGGTACTCACTAACACTGCTGTCAATTTATTATTGATTTGATGAGCTGTTCCTGGGTGCCGACTATGTGCTGGACCTTGAAGTAAAATCAATGCAACTAAGGCAAGATCCATAACTCTAAGAAAATTCCAATAAAGAATAGGGTTACTTGCAGGGGTTGATGGGATGGATCTAAAGGTTATAGTAACCTCTTGGAAGGGAAGGCAGAGTTTGTACATGTATAGGTTTGGGTTTGCATTTTTTAAAAAGTATTCATTAGAATCTCCAGGATATTTCTGGGAACTTTTAAAGGAGAATCCTTGAGATGGGAAAATTAAAAATGGACCCAGTAAAACAAGTCTTCCAACCATAAGACAGCATGAAGTATTCAGCTTGGAGAAAACACAATTGGAAGGAAGGCTTGTACTCAGCAACCCTTCATGGACATGTTTGGGTTAGGGAGAGAAGTTTCATGAGGAGATATTGGTTCCATAAAAACACTTAACTTTCCAATCTTTAGGTACTCGATCTGAAGGTGTCATCAATCAAGGAGCCAATTGAAAACCCACCAGTGGTTTGCCAGAATGGGAAGCCCAGGAGGTCACATTCTGTCTTTAGGTTTTATTCTCTTATGGATTTCTCTTATAGATAAGAAGGTGCTCACAATGAAGGGATAATGAAGATTTCTCTCTTCTTCCCTCCCTCCCTCCCTCCCTCTCTCCCTCCCTCTCTCCCTTCCTCCCTCTCTCCCTCCCTCCCTCCCTCTCTCCCTCCCTCTCCCTCCCTTTCTCTCTCCCTCCCTCTCCCTCCCTTTCTCTCTCCCTCTTTCCCTCCCTCCTCTCTCTTTCTGTCTTTGTCTGTCTCTCTTTGTCTATCTCTCTGTCTCTGTCTCTGTCTCTGTCTCTCTCTCTGTCTCTCTCTCTCTCTCTCTCTCTCTCTCTCTCTCTGTGTGTGTGTGTGTGTGTGTGTGTGTGTGTGGTGTGTGTTTGCCCTTCCTGTGTGTGAGGTGCAACGATTTCATGATCAGGATGCTGTTTTAAGCTGTGGGTGGATGTCTGGATGACTGGTTGGAGGTGTGCCTCTCTTCAAAGGCTGTTTTAGCTAACACAAATGGGTATCATTAAACACTTCCACATCATTCCGATAGCCGTAACTTTTCACTGACACTGAGAACCAAGGAAGATTCTCTTTGTAGTTCTTGAAGCTTCCAGTAAGGGCCAATGATAAATACTAGTTTTAACATTTCTTTACCTAAGAAATCCCATGGAGAAGGTGACACTAATTTTCCATTCATTCAGCACATATGTAGAAGAAACTGAACACACATCATAGATACACTGATGGATAAAGGGAAGGAGGAATTTAACACTTATTGAATTGAAGGCATCTAATATGCCTTAAACAGTCTATCAGTTTCACAGGAGGATATCATATTCATTTTACATTTACAGAATCAGGTTAAACAATTTCTCTAAGATTTAAAGTTGTGATCTCTGGAATGTCAGATTTGGATTGAGGTGGAGTTGGTTTTTGAATCTCTGTCCTCTGGCTTTGTGTGGGACACACCCATGAGAAGACACATCCTCTAATCTGAGCCCAGTATAGCACAATGGAGGGAAGTATGAATGCTGAAGAGCCAGTCAGTGCTCAGGTTTTGCTGGAGAAACTGATATTTTAGCCAAATCCTGGACAGTGTGTAACATACATGGACTGGAAGACAGGAAGGTGGGATAGGGGAAGCCTGTTAACAACTGTGCCAGTCTTGGTGTGGGGAAGGTTGGGGTAGTCTACCAAGTGCTGTGATGGCTGTAGGATCTAAGCCCAGGAGAGGAGATGGGAAGGAATTATGAAGGCTGTTACATGTGTTATCTTCCAGAGAAACATTAATGACATTAGGAAGCCCTCATCTCTTTTCATCAGTTTCAATCTTACCACAAAACACTCATTGACTTTTCTTCAATGCAGCAAATTTCTCCATAAATCAGGAGAAAATTCCAGGTTCCAAGTTGGCTCTCTTGTTACCACAAATCTATATGTGAGTGTAGTGGATGGTGGATTTCAGAGATTATATAATAAAAATTTCCTGCCTTTCTCATTTACAAAACAATTGTTATTCATGTATCCTGTTCTCCTCTTTGATCCTTCTGGCTGAGGTGAGAGGTTCTCAGTCACTGCTGCTAAATTACCAGCTTTCTCACTAGTGAACTTCTCTTATGTTCCATGACTGTCCTTTCTGTTGCTACCAACTTTATTTATTATACCCATGTAATAAGCAGAGGCATATGGAAAGATGAGGGCCAGTGTGTCAGGACTTGTCATTTAGCTGGCAGAGCCAATGGGAGGTTAGGTTTCAGCTCCATTGACCTGGTTGGCTCTTTCAGCAGGATAGAAACTTTCCTGATGGTGCCTCTGCACCTTTCCATGAAGCACAACCCAGTCTACTTCACAGGAGGTCAGTAGTAACTGCTTAAATAGTAACTTCTGGTATTCATGCTATCACAAAATTGAATGTACCTATGGCTTTGGTTTTGCATTATATTCTCACTGTTGCTTGATTTTTAGCCATGGATAATTTTTTTCTTAAGATAAAGTCGTGTAATTCAAGACCTCCAACACTTGCTTAGTATGTTGTAGATGAGTAGAAACCAAACAAGGTCGTAGACAGGTACTTGCTTTTCACAATGGTTTTGGATTTATTATTATTATTATTATTATTATTATTATTATTATTATTATTACTATTACTATTTAGCTGTGTGGCCTCTTGCAAGTCACAGTATACTTTTGTTCATTATCCCCTTATCTCTATAATGGAGAAGGCGCCAGACACAATGACCCAGCAAGATGAAAATGTCCTATTACCAACCACAGAGGGAAGACAGTACAGACAGGTAGCCTCGTAACTCCTAGCTCTTGTTCCTTCTAGTTGTTGCTCAGGTATTCTCCATCGTGATGTTGTTTTCTGAGTGGTCAAAGTTGTCTTGCTGTGGTCGCATTCACTCTGTAGTATTGAGTAAGGAGAGAAATGCAGAGGGCATTTGCTTTTGTGGAAGAATGATGCTTGGTAGACATCTTTCCCACCGGAGTGGAATTTGGTCTCATAACTACACCGAGCAGCACTTTATCACTGCTAGGTGCTGTCACTTTCACTTTTAGGTACTGCTCCAATTATATCTGCCCTACCTCTTCTCTATAGCAAAGCTTCCCAAGCATCGGGATCTTACTCATTTCCTTTTGAGTTTTATTTTGAGCTCAGCACTGGACCTGGCTCATCACAACTGCTCAGTGTTTTTTAAGTGACTGGATAACTGAAGATCACGTTCCCTAGAATGGATACTAAGTCAGCCTACAGCACAGCTTGTGAGGAATCCTACAACAGAGTGTGTCAAGAGAAACATGGGTCCTCCCGTGATGCGTCACGAAGCTGCCCAGAGGGTCATAGCAGTCAAGTAGCTCTCCCATTACTATCTGCATGTTGTACTTTTGAATAACATCTATTCACTCTATTGCCCAAGCAGCTCAAAGAGAGGTGTGTGTGCAGGGAGTGGAGGGTGCTCTCTAAATAGATAATATTTTACAGGCAAGAAAGCTAAGGCTCCAGATGGCTTAGGCACTTGCCCAAAGTTGCTTGCCCTGTTACTGCATCATAGAGATCACTACAAACTCATTGTGGCCTTCTCATGCCTCCTCAGTGCCTATATATAGGCCTGTGTAGGCACACTCAAATGTACAAGCATCCTCAGCATCTTTCGCACTGTACCCAGTGCACCAGGGAGGGTGGACCATGATAAAAATAATAGCAGATTAGAGTGATTCTCTCTTTATAATTTCTCTCTGGTCTCACATCCATGAACTCATTTAGTCTTGGAATAGCTGTTGGAGGCACTGTTGTGACTAATATCCTCTTTAACAGATAAGGAAACAGGCTCAAGGAAGGATAAAGTATGATGCTCTGCCAATCCCTGAGGGTGGTGCAACCTGAGCTCAGTTATTAGCCCTGCAGGACCCACCCCTGAATAGACAGAATGATACAGTCCAAACACTCCCTCCTACCCTATGAACTGCATCCATCTCTAGAGCCAGCCTTTCTTATTAATGAGCTGTTGCTGGAAGCTTGGACTTGCACTTGAGTCTCAAGCTTCGGAAAGCTGTAGTATATTTTAATTATAGCCACTTGATAATCCTGGTGTGATGGGAGGGAGACAGTCCTATATCAAGTCTAAGAGTCTTGAAGGAAGGGATTGTTGGACATTCATGAATATTCATTGTTATGCTAAACCACAGGCTGCATTTCCCTTCATTCACTATAATGAGATGCTCTCTGCATCCTCTCTAGCTTTATAGCTGCTCAGTGGAAGCATGGAAGCATCGATTACCCTTTGCTAGGTTTCCTCCTGCTATCATGTGGGGATTCTGAAAGTCCAGGTGAATCTCTAAAGAGATGAAAACCTGACAGAAAACTGGCCAGTAGTCCTCTCTTCCTCAGCTAGTGGCTTCTCCAACTGACATTGTGGGACCGTGCACCTCATTCTTTCTTTGCCTTAGTTTCCACAGTGGAGGTGAGTGAAGGAGAAAGTTACTGGAATGGGATTCTGATATTCAAATGAAATCTCTGGAGCAGAGGCTGGTATTCCTTAGGGCACATTAGCAAGGCAGAACCTCAAAATTTACATTGCTCCCAGAAAATCAGAACCTTCCCAGTGACAAGGTACCTAGGATATATGTTTGTAGGCTAAGTACCAGGAGCATCAGGCTAGGAGACAGGGTTTTAGCTGTAATCTGCTCTTCTCTGTCCCTATGATTGTGGACAAAGCTCATAACCTTTGGACCACTCTGGTCTTTTCTAGGGGGTGAGAAGATAACATGTGGATATTATAGAATCTATTTCAGGGAGGTGAGATCTTCACAAATGCAGAGTAATAAACAACAAAATGCACATCTTCCTTGAATTTTAAACAATGTCTTCTTGTGTCAGTGACTTGTACAACAAATGAGGCACATGTCTATGCACACCACAGTCCTCAATGGTCAGAGACACAGAACCCTGGAAACAGGACCTTTCGCTCCCTCTGCAACAAAACTCACAGTCTCTAGTGTTTAAGAAGGCTTAATTACAACCACTCAATAATTCTAGAATAGTTAAGGAAAGGGTTGCCTATATTACACATTAGAATTTGAGGGAAGGGGCTGATAGATAGACATGAATATTAATTGCTGTGCTAAATTATGAGTTATATGTCCTTTGAATTCTTTGAGTGCTAAGTTAAATATATATTTAGCCTCTTATAGAGTTCTATTTGGTTCTGTGTAAATCCAACCTTTCTTGTCTTCATTGCTGTCATGAGACTGGACATCAGTAAATAATGTTCATTTCTTAAATGGTTGTGATGCCACATTATATACACATAAAATTGACAGAGTTACTCATGGTCTGCTGTGAAGCTGCTAGTTGTTCGTTTCTTTGGCCCATGTACCTTTCTGATGCAGTGCCAGGAGTGGGGCCAAGCAGTGAAATTGCACAATTTAGTCAAAGGCCAAACCTCAGTGGGAAAGCTGGCCCCACCCTTCGCTACCCACAGGTGTTTTCTTGGATTCCCAGGTCTGTCTTTCCCACAACTGAGCCAAACGATCCTGATGTGCACGGGGCCTGTGGAGAAGAACACACATGTGCATTATGTCCTCACTGGAGAGATTGGACTTGAGGCAACACCGTGGCTCTGCCTTTATAAACCATGCTGCTGGTTTATCCTGGAAGAAATTAGAGCTCTAGGCTGAGACCTTGAAGACAAGGATGAGGCTGATAGATAAAGGCAGAGGTAGAGAGTGACTAGAGTAGAAAAGAGACCCTCTAGAAGAGTAAGCAGCCCCAAATATTAATTACCTTCTGTGGAGACATCAGTCAGTACCGGCTGAAGCTGGCTGAAGGGGCGGATCTCTCAGGCTTAAAGTTTAACTTCCTGAGAGCAAGCAAGATAAGCTATCTCAGAAGTTTCTATATGAATGAGAAAGAAGATACTCTTTCAAGTGGAACAAACCTCAGTCTACATATCTGTGAAGGTAGTCTTTGAATGCCTTTCCGTAATGGTATTGGAAGCAGAATGTCTTGTAGGGAAATGGGCATGAGGGAGGAGTTTTCCCATGAAGGAGGAATCCTTCTGATTGGGATGCAGAGAACACTAGGATGAAGAGACCAGACCTGTGACCCTACTTTGTGAAGATAGAGGAAAAGACCTGTCGACAAAATGAGGGTCTTTGCTAGAAACCACCATTCCAGGACCCTGATCTCAGAACATGTGAAGAATTTTTGTTTGCTTGCTTGCTTTGTTTTTTAAGCCATCCAGTCTGTAGTCATTTGTTAGAGTATCTCAAAGTGACTGAGATGTCCATCTATGAGAAATTTGTTTGAATAGCATTATAAAGTGATCGTAACTGGGACATTGATCACATTTGGCTCAGCATTCAGCAAGCAATGGCAAGGTAGAGGACATAAGGGACTAGAGACTCCACATTAGTCCACCTAAAGGCTGGTAAAAAGAAGTCACTGAGAAGCAGGGGATTAAGACCCAATTTGTTAGCCAAGGGCCTTGCTGGATATGTTTGCATGCCAGCAATAACTTTTAAAATGTGTGGCTTTCGGTGTTGAATAATGTTGGGTTCATGGTTTTGAAGTGACCAAGGGACTTTCAGAAACACAGAAGTGTCCCAGGGGCAAATGTCCTAGAATCTCTCCAGACCTCTTCCAGTTTCTGTCACCCAGTTCCTTTGGGTCCCTGTCTCCTGTCTATATCCCTGCTCTCTCCTACTGCTGAATCTCCAGTGCTCACTGCAGTCTGATGTGTTTCCCATGACCCACAGACCTACAGATCTAGCTCAGCTCTACCCTTTCTGTTGAGCACAGTTTTGATGCCCATCTTCTGCCCTAACAAAAGAGACATCAGCTAAGAGATTCTAGCATGTCCTAATGGGTGTGACTAATCATCATTTTCAGGTGACTTTTACCACTCCTCACCCTATCCTAGCATCCAGACAGATGCAGAAACAATTACAATGGGCTCCTTCCCTCCATGGCTACACTTCACAGACACCACCACACAGACTGAATATCTGCCAGCAATGCTTATGTATGGGTCCTGCACATATTGACAGACAACAAACTATATGCCCAACTCAATTTAACCACAGAAATCTCATCTAAATAAGACAAGGCTTCTATTTTCCTGGAGCTTCTGCTATGACTGAGCAGCTCACAATCAGATTGTTAAAATGATAACAATATCAACTAGGGACCATGAACACTAACAGTATGGTGGGCTAAGGGTTATAGGAAGAGGCTATTAGTGTTTGAAATTGCCTGGGTCTATGTTTAAGCAAGAAGTAGGAGACATGTAAACATATGCCCATTAGATCAAGGAAGGAGGTGGTACCAGGTCCTGGTGGGAGCACATCCATCATGTCACATAAGAGCAAGGAGATCAATATGGCTGGAGCCTAAAGACCTGGTTTAGAGAACATGCAATCAGGTAGGGTTGGGAGCTGTAAGACCCTTGCCATGAAGAGGTTTTAGCTTCTTAAAGAGAATTTGGGTTTAACCATAATGAAGGTAGGAAACAGGATGTACTCTGTACCTTTAAAAGAATGGATCATAGTGAGGAGAAGAAGCAGAAGAGAAACAGGAATTGGGGCCTAAGTCAAAATCATGGGGAAGAACTGACCATTTCTTGGACCAAAAGTAGGTCAATCAGAACATGAGCTGAGTGAAACGTCACTGAGTCCCAGCCTCCAGCCCATGAAGATGCAGGAGTAAAGCCCTTGGCGGATGTGTGCACTGGCTGTGTGAGACTCCCCACTTCTCAAGGTGGGATATTTGCTTATCAATCTGCTCTGGGACAGTTTACCTGCAGGGTTTTACATTCCACAGCCAGATTCTTTGGTGACTCAGGCAACATGCTCACTTTCTAGATGAGAACTCAAGGGGTTAGGATGATTGATTGACAGTCTGATCATACTTCAAGACAGATTTAAAAAATGGAGATCCAAATGACTCTTCTGATGATTGAGCCCATGTTTTTATGTTCCTTTGTAAGGTATGTTCCTTCATCTGTAAAAACCATGGACTTCTTTAAGCATGCCCCTCTAAGTCAGGACAATTTGTTGAACATTGTTCCCAGCATGGAGCCCAAGATGGCAGGGGGTTGTCCAAGAAGAAATGACATGCTTAGGGCTGCTTTTTTGTGTGTGTGTACCCAGATCATTTTTCTAATGGATACCCTTGATTCTGACCACTTAACTTCTTTTGTCTAATTACGGATTCACTCTGTGACTTGTTTTTCTCTTCTGTCAAATGGGGCCTTTAACCTTCCTGTCAGAATCACTATAAATCCAAGAGCAGTGAATTCAGTGTTTAATTAGTTCTGAGTGAATGACAGTTTACTACTCTGTCCCTTTCCTCTCATTGACCAGTACCACTCATTTCTGTGTAATAACCACAGATGGTGACAGACCTTATTAAAGATTCCTCATAATTGTCCTCACTTCTATGTAGTAATCTCAGATTGTTATTAAACAATTCCCATAATCATACTTAATATCTATTAGCCACTAGGCAAAGAACTGTGATCCAGTTTACATTCATTACCTGAGTTAATCTTCACAGGAACTCTGACAGGTATTTGTTGAGATTGGTGTCCCCGTTTTGCAGATAATGCAAGGGAGAATCACACTGTTTTCAGAGATTACATGGTTGGGGAGTAGGGCCAGGCACCACATTCTGTCCCTCTTTCTGCAGATCAGAAGGGTGGTGCTGCAAACCATTGATATTCCCTGCCCCTTGTGGCAAGGAGAACTGTGCTGTTCAGTCAGGCTGCTTTGGTAATTATCCTCCGCAGTTGATATCAGTCAGCATCCGGCCTGAAGCTGCTGGCTGGGGAGTGTCTCTCAATTAGGCTGGGAGTTTAACTTCTAGAGGAGAAACAAGAAACAGAATCTAAGAAGTTGCTAAGTGAATGAAATTGAAATTGCCAGAGATGACTCGCCTTAGGGGAGACAGACTTCTCACTTCCCAGGTCACAGAAATTTTGTTTTCTCTCTCTGGCAGAGTGCTGACCCAGCAGAAGCCATGCAGCCTTACAGCTGGCTCAGATGGAAACTTTAAAGGGTCTGAGAAATTTGAAGCAAATACCAACAGAAGGAATCCCGGTATGGTGTCCTCTGTTGCAGGGTAACATTGTAGCATGGTGTCTTCCATCACAAGAGGGCTCTGGATAGTCCTGTGAGCAGGCATCTAAGAGTTAGGCTGACATGGGTTCAGATCTTTCCTTTATCTGCATGAACTTGATCAGGTGTTTCATCTGTGAAAAAAAAAATAGCATTCAAACTGATGGAAAGTGTGGCTGAGAATGCTATACCAGACCATATTAGCACACTGGGGCTGGGCTCCTGCTCCTTGCTGGAGGGGGTGCACACAAAGAGATTGAACTATAAGCAGTTTATTTTATTTATGCCAGTTATTATGTTAATGCTATCAACATTATCAGAGCACAACTTTGCTTTCTCCTAACCTCTACATCCCAGAATATTTTACAAAAACAAATCCTCAAAATTCTGCCCCTAGGTGTTTTGTTTACATTATTTTCAGGTATCAGGCTAAGGAGATATCAGTTGTTCGTGTGCCTGCGGGATAAGCACAAAGATCTGAATTCAAGTCCCCTCCCCAGTACACACACACAAGTGAAACACTGAAGTGGCAACATGTACCACCCAAAGGCTCTGGGGTGGGGTGGGGAAGACAAGTGGGTCTTTGAAGCTCATTGGCCAGTCAATCTAGCTGAATCAATAAGTCCATGTCTTAAAAATTAAAGGTGGAAAATGATCCAAGAAAAACACCCAAAGTTGGCTTTGAACCTTCACATAAACATGAACCCATGTGTGTACATTCACACTATCAAGAATACTAACAAGCACAAACACAGTACATACCACATCATGCAAAAAATATTCTCAGGTATCTTAGACATCCAAATAATCTATGTTCACAACGAGATTCTAAGATCTGCTTACTAAAATGATGAGAAGAAGACAGGCATCTCATATGATGGCAACCATGCAGACCGTGAAGTCTAAAAAACTAGACTAATACCTATTCTGTAGCTGTGGCATTGCCATTTCCAAAGAGAAGGTATACATGTATCTAGGAAAAATTTTAACCAAACTATTCATAGCAGATGATTTCATTCTGGCCACAGGCTGAAAGCAACTCAGGTGTCCATTAATATAAGAATGGGAGAGAAATATACATATGAATACATCTCAAGAAAAGAACAAATTATTGATAAATATAACATCATGGGTGAATCTCAAAATGTACTGAATAAAAGAAGACTTATAAATGGCACACATACAGTGTGATCCTGTCTATGTGAACTTCTAGAATAGGCAAGGCTATTGTGGAAACAAATGCAGACATCCAGCTCTGTCCCAGCCACTGAATAGCCTGAAAGAGAAGTGAGGTCACAGGCTGTCTCCAAACAAGAGACACAGGCTAGCACAGGCTAGTGAGAACATATAACCACAACTTACCAGAGTACCCATGCCCAGCCTCAACTGTGATTCTCTCTCTCTCTCTCTCTCTCTCTCTCTCTCTCTCTCTCTCTCTCCTGCTTCCAGTCTTAGGGACAGTCATCATCTATAGGTTTAGTGTAGACAGCTCTTATTTAAGGGAAAAAAAAACAGCTGGAGACTGAGTCATAGGGAGGCACCTACACTTTTATAAATGTTGTCTCTAAAAACTTGACCTGGTTATCACTTTCAATATTAGAGAAAATTCCATAAAGCTTTTATCATGGGGTGAGATTAGATGGGTTTTGTTTGTTTTTTGAACCATACAAGAACATTCTATTCTATTTAACAAAGCCTCACTCCAGAAAAGACTAAGAAGGATCTAATTTGCTTAGCTTTTATTAGAGCAATCTGGAGGATGTAAACTACCTTACTCTACCTAGATCTAGCTGTCTATACAAAGAAAAAAGAAAATGCTAAAATCTAGTCCCAGGAAGATGTTCTCTCTCACACTAAGACAGAAGAGAAAGAGGAGGAAGAGGAAGAGGAGGAGGAGGAAGAGGGACTGTAAAACATGTGTGACAAGTCTAGGGAGCAAAGGCTCACAAAAGACCAAGGACTAACTACAGAATTGCCCAGAGCTGCTCCATGCACCTTAGCACCACAGAACTAAAGGCCTAATGATAGTGCTTCCTTTTACTTGGTGCACATGTTTGACTATAAGGAAAAACACACATGATGTGCTATACAGATGAACAAATGGATGGAGAAATGGGAGTGGAATGTAAGTAGAGAGATAGAAATTCTATGAAGAAAACTAAAAAATGCCCAAGATCAAAGCAGAAAGTAAGAATTCCTCTAATGGACTTAGCAGTGATTCAGGATGCTGAAGAAACAATCTCCAAATAAAGGATATATCAGCAGAAACCATTACCAGTGAAGAGCGAAGGATGAGAAGATGAGACCTACTGTCCAGGGACTATACCATGCTATACAAGGTGTACACTCTACATAATAGGAAAGGATGAAGTAGGTCAGGTTTATTTTCTGATATAAGGCACTTGTCCCCCTAATGAAATGGCATGGTGCCATTTAAAGGTGGACATTCATTAGTAGTAAATGTCTGCTGCTTACAGACAGGTATCCAGTAAACTAAGCTTTGTAAGAAAGGAAAGAAAGTAGAATCCTAGAATTTCTCAGTTGAAAAAATTAGTCACAATAAAAGAGATGTCAGAACTAGAAACAATGGAAAATAAAAATAACAAATAGATAAAGCAGTGGCAGTTAAGGTAGATGATATCTCAACTATCTCAGGACTCATTGTGGATGGCAATATTATACATATTGTAAATTTAGAAGATTCATTAAAAGAGTGGATAAAAACATGTGACCCAACTATATGTTGTTTACAAGAAACTCATTTCAAATATGGACCGAAGTTGTTGTACCATGCTGACAGTGACTCAAAGGGAGTGGGTATCACCATACTAATTTCATATAGAACAGATACAGAGGAAGAAAATTTGCCAGAGTTGAAATTCTATAAAGCTACTTGGACCACTTGTTCCAGAAGACTTCACATCTGTAACATGCGTACACCTAGCAGCAGAGTAGCAAACTAGACAGGAAAAACCTAATGGAGTTAAGAGAAGCATGTGAAAGCACAGTTGTTGGAGACCTTGGTGCTCCTCCATAGAGACAGAGCCATCACACAGGAAGAACATATTGGACTCAGCAGTACCTATAATCAGCAGGATGTAATTGGCATCTACTAACTAATTTATCCGAAAACAGCAAAATACAATTTTACCGGCTCCCATGGGGTGCTCATGAACATAGATGCCATCCCAGGCCTTAAACATGTCTTCATAAGCTTTAAATAATAGAAATTTACAAGGTTTGTTTTAGACCACCATGAAAATCATCAGAAATCAAGAACAGGAAGTTAACTGCAAGTTCCCTAAACACTCAGAGATTAAACAGCATGCTTCTAAATAACATATGGATTGGGGGAAATGAAACTCAAGTGAAATAAAGTAGTATGAAAATACAACTTATTATAATTGCTGGCTGAAGCAAAGGTGGGGCTTAGAGAGGTGCTCATGGCACTGAATATGTGTCCTGGAAAAGAGGAAAGATCTAAAATCAGAAAGTTTAAGTTTCCCCCTTAGGAAACTAGAAAAGGAAAAACAAGAAGTCTAGGTTAGGCACGGGAAGAGCGATAAAAACTAAAGCAGACATCAGCAGAATTCAAAACAGGAAGGCAATAGGGCAAATTGTGTTTACACAGGTAGTGGTTGCTATGAAGCCTTTATAGGGTTTCACATCACTCAGCCCTTGTTAATTTACTCTCCAGCACAATGAAGACACAGTGCCATTCTTTTTTGATATCTGTCCCTTAAACTATGCAACACACACCAACAGGGTAGAAGTGGGAACAACTCTCCCCAGACACCAACCCTGTTGCTATGATTTTAGACTCTCCAGGCTACTAGGCTGTAAGAGTCCAATTAATTTCTCTTTGTTATAAATGACCTACAGTGTGACACTTCATTATAGTAGAATAAACTGACTGAGACAAATGAAAGATCAAATACCAGTCACTATGGAGAATCATGAGAAAGCTCATTCATTGCCATTGTGGAAAATAGTTGGCAAGGGTTTGTTGTTGTTTTGTTTTGTTTTAGAAGTCCTCATACCAGATAATACAGTACTTGTTTGTCTTTGCATTTGTACAAAGATGCTGAAGACAATGCTGTGCAAAAATCTTTGCAAGGTTGTTTGTAAGAGGTTTATTGTAATTTCTAAACTTGTAGCAAACTAGATGTCCTCAAATAGATATCTAACTCACGTTATATCCAGAAACTGTAATGTTACTTGGCATTCCAAAAATAAGCTATCAAGCCATTAAATAATGTGGAAGAAATATAAAATTTACAAAAAGAAAGAAAGGAAGAAAAAAGAAAGAAAGAAAGAAAAAAGAAAGAAAGAAAGAAAGAAAGAAAGAAAGAAAGAAAGAAAGAAAGAAAGGAAGGAAGAAAGAAAGGAAGAAAGGAAGAAAGGAAGAAAGGAAGAAAGGAAGAAAGGAAGAAAGGAAGAAAGGAAGAAAGGAAGAAAGGAAGGAAGAAAGAAGCTTGAAAAGGCTACATATGATGTCATTTCAGATTTTATGACATTCTAGAAAAGGAAAGTCTACAAAGCCAATAGAAAGGTCAGTGTTTGTCAGAGGTTAAGAAAGAGACAAAATGTAGAGATAGAGCTCAAACTAGCTGTGCCGGTTTCCACCTTTGTGGCCGTTTATTATTTAAACCTGCCAGTATGGAGGAGACACTTCTGGAATGCAGAAGACTTTTAGTGCAGTAAATCAATTGTATATGAAACTATAAAGGATGATGATATTATAATGCACAGAATAAACAAATACATTCTGTTGGAAGCTATGGTATTCATGTAATTACTGCATCCCAGTGTACATTCACTGATGGTTTCCAGTGTAGTACTGTAAAGGAAACACCAGTAACGGATGCTGGACAGGATGGGACAAGAGGGTATTGGGATGTCTCTGTGTCTTCATCACAATATTGTCGTGAACCTAAAATTACTGTAAAAATATAAAATGAAATTTTTTAAAGATGGGAAATCATTTTCACCTCTGATTTGGTTAGAGGTATAAAGAAGAATGCATTTGAGAGAGATTTCTGGTATATGAAACATTAGACACTTAAGAAACTGGGTTATTCAACCATTGAATTTGTCAGCAGCTTTTAACTTTAAGTAGGAAAAAGCTTGGAAACAAATGTCAAACTCTAGTTAACAATACATGTTCTGAGATTTAGAAGGCATGTAAAGATGTCTGCCTGCCCCTTCAAAATGGGCTGATGGGTGGCCATAGAGATGGACAGATAAATATACACACAAAATGCAGAAGTAAAATTGTGGATGTTCAGTTAAAAATTCTGCTGTGGATTTCAACACTTTTATTGAGGGGAAAGAAAAACCAGCTCCCTGGACAGTTTGCCTCCGTCCACCTGAAAAAGAAATTCTAAAGGTCACACTGGGAGCCTGAGAAAGGCAGAGTGTTTCAAAAACAAACTTTCAGATTTCTTGTGTCTCGAGCTTTCAAGCCCTCCATCAGAAGGCACAGAAATTTAGTGAAGGAATGAAATTGGAAGTTCACAGTTTTTCATGCCAGCACCTCTAGAGAGTAGTTGCCAGAATTTGGTACTTTGCAGTTACACTGACAGGCAGGTAAGCCCAGTGGTTTGAGTTCATTCCTCATTCATTCTGTGAACAAGGGTCAGTGAGGGTGTTCCTCTCACCCACAGGGCATCTGACTTCCATTCTAGGACTTCACAGTCTCATGGCTCAAAAGACAGCTGTTCAGCTGGTGCCTGGCTTTTGCATCTGAAGAGAGAGAGTAAGTTCTTCAGGTTCAAGAAGGAAATTTATGCTATAGTACTTGCATTGTAAGATATTTTGGAGAGGTGCAAGGTGTCATCACTAACATGATAGCACAGATGAGGAGAGATACCTTGAGTCAGGTAACTTGAGAGTGGCAAAGGCAAGAGTGGAACCCAGGCTGTCTGCTCCTATGTTTGTACACAGCTTCCACAGCTGGGTAGAAATTGTTTATGGTGGGAACTATATATCTTTTGATCTGAATTCTAAATGTCCCCTAAAGAGCATATATGAAAAACTTGGTTCACAGCCTGTGACATGATTGGGAGGTTGTAGAACCTTAAAAGCCTGGGGCTTGTGGAAGGAAGTGCGACTGTGGCCTAGTAGGTCAAAGTTTGGCACTGATAGGAGAAAGTTGGGTTTAGGGGGGACATACTATTTAGGTAGCTACTGAGATCCTTTGGAGACCTTGTTCCTTCCCCCTTCTACCTCCATGAAGTAAGCTGCTTCATTCCCCCACATGTTTCCTCCATGATGTGCTGTGCTACTACAGTGTGCTGTGTTACTACAGGCTCAAAGAGACAAGATTAATCACCACGCATTACAACTCCACACCATAAGCCAAATAGAAACGATTTCCTCCTTTTCAAGTTGCTGTTTTCAGTCATTTTGTCTCTACAACAGACAGATGACTAATACCTCTATCTACCCCCTCCTTTTTCAAATTTGAAGCTAAGTGGAATTTTAGGGTCTTCTAAGACTCTACCCAACAAATGACATAATTTTGAGAAAGACTTATATTTCTTAAACTATAAACTTAAAAAAAAATAATAAAGCAGGCTTTCTGTAATCAATTTGTGCTTATAGTCACTTCGGATGCTAGCGTGTGGCTTTGCCATTTGCAGAGTGTCCTCAGGTACAGCCGTTGGCTAAAAGTTTTCAAAACCTACTTTAACAAGGGTTCTTAAACACCCTGACCTCCCTTCTTGTCCACCACCCCCTTGAAGTGGTGGAAACGAAAAGTTATTAGAACATGGGAATGTAGAAAGAGTTTGGGGATGATTTCAATCTTCATTGTCAGGACATCAGCATTTCAGTTTACAAGCAAATCGCCACACATGAATCAGCAGCTGCATTCAAGTCCACTCGGCAGACTCTACACAAGAATCAGCAACAGACTAGCATAAGACGTTCTTTGGCCAGTTACTCTCTACGAAGTCATGACAGGCAAAGGTCAGCAACTCAGGGCAAGACCAATCAGTGGCAAGATGTCATCTGCAGAGAGTAGCGAAGCAGCACGAGGCGAACCAAAGCCCAAGCCTTGTCGCATTACTGTCTGTAGTCATATCTGTATCCTTTCTAAAAGTCACACATCATTTCATGCGTCTGCTTTAGCAAAACACCCTCTCACCTGTGGCTTCTTCAGCAAAATATTCTTTCATGTGTCTGCTTTATCTAAACATCCTTTCCCATATCTGCCCCAGCAAAACATCGTTTGACATATCTGAACTTCCAAAGAAATCAAAAATTTCCACTTCATGCAGCCGTATATGGGCCTCTCAAGTACTCTGTAAGACAGGTTAGGACTCTTATTTCCAACAAGCCTAGGAGAGGCCCAATGGTTTGACCAAGGTTACACATCTGGGCTAGAGACAAAGGGAGGAATCCCATCCTTCCAGAAACCCTGTTCACATGGCTCCCACATGACCTGTTTTTCATCTCAGTCTGACTCTAAGCCTCTGAGCCTATCTAATTTACATATGAGATCATGCAAGTTCTTGGGAAGTGACCAATATATAATGTGTAGCTAATATGATAAAGAACAATTCCACTTTTGTTACAAAGGAAAGGAACTCTCCAGAGGATCATAACAGTCAGGCCCCCCTCTGTGGAACTCAGAGAGTTTTATGGGCATTGGGAAACAATCCATCCTCACAATGGACCATTGGGCCTGGCAACTCCCGTTGTTCTCACCATTCTGTGGAGGGGGAAAGGATATTAAGAGATTTGGCCCAGGGTCACCAGCATCCAGGCTGTAAATCACACAGTTTCAGTGGCAGCATGAGGAATGGAAGCAGGACTTTGGAATAACCATCCTGAGAGTTGAGGTTGTACTCTGGCTCTTATGTATGTAATGTGTTTTTAAGTACCCTCAAGAGCTCGTGTCTAGGAGCAGAAATTGATGTCACACACGTCAGCCTTGACACTCATTATCGAGTCCCTTGTTCAAGGTCGAAAGGAAATCAGAGAAGGATCATGAGGACTCTGTCTTCTTTCTTAGGGCTCTGCCCATCATTTGAGGGATGGCTATATTCTTGTAGTTAGATAGTCTGGTCAAGTGTGTTCCCCTCCTACAGTCAGACCTCTGGTTAAGGATGCAGAGTAAGGAAGAATATTAGCTTTGATAAGGATTGCAGCCTGCCTTTAACTTTATGATCTTGGATGAGTCACTTTCTACCTTTGAATTTTCGTTACTACTCCAGGAATGACAGTCAGAACAGATGACATTCTAGAACAATGAAGAAAGGCAAATTCCCATACAGAGGCCTTGTGAGCATTTTTCTAGTCTGTGATTGGGAGCACAAGGACTATGCTGTGTGCTCAGTGTGCTGTATCTGGCCCAAATCTTGACAGGAGAAAGGCACTTGATGGATGTGAAATGAGTGAATAAAAATGGCGCAGCCCTGTGGCTTAGGATGAGCAATGTCGCTCTGAGTTCTGTCGGTAGCTTGCATGAATTTCAAGTGTGACCCATTTCAGGCTGGAACCTCTGGCTGTTAGTCATCCCCGAGACCTGTCAGCATATAATCACCTGTGTCAAAGGTTCCCATGACATAGAAGGCCAAGACTTTTTCTCTGTATCCAGAGGTTGGAATGATTGATGTGCAAAGTTAGTGTAATAGCAAGGGTCTACTCAGCTCCTGCCTTCCTAATGGTACTTCAGAGGTTAAATTTTGAAGTGAAGAGTGGTAATTTTAATGGGAGTCAGGGTGACCATTAGCTTGGGAAGGAAAAGCTGGGGTTGATGTCTCTTTGTCTGCTTCCAAGACCATGAGTAATTCCATTTATCAACCTGCTTTAAAAAAAAAAAAGAAGAAGAAAGAAAGAAGTAGCAAGTGTACGGATACTCACAGTGTGGCTACGAATGGCTAAGGACCTCATTTAAATCCTATGTATCTCATAACTTTGAATAACTCTTACATGAGTGCTATTTCAAATGGCATTAGTAAAATGTGTCGATCATAACAACTAGCTTTGAGGGATTACAAATGTCAAAAGCTTTGGGAAGCACTTATTACCACCCACCCATGGGGAAACAGAGACACAGCATGTTCGTAATTCACTCCAGGTTCTGGAAAGAAACGAGAGCAGACCTGGATTCTGCCTCACTGTCTACTTGGCTGCAGAGCTAAAGTTCATGATCAGTAAAGTCTTGTTCAATTCTTCCATCTGCTCCTCACAGGATAATGTCATAGATCAAAGGAAGAAGTTCCTAACTATATCCTTCATCTAAAGATTGGCTCCTCAAGGTGCACAATTCAGCTGGGTATCCTCCCAAGGATCTGATTAACAAAGAGTGCTCACTAACAGTTTAATGTGAATTACTAGGGAGTGTAATAAGAACTCTTTACAGAGTCAGAGTGCTTTCCAAAGGGTATTTATTTATTTATTTATTTATTTATTTAATATTTTCAACTTGTATTCAGCGGTGTGTAACAACTTTGTACTTGCAAGGTAGATACTGAAAGAAAGCTTCTTGTTAGCTGAGCCATTTTAGTTCCCAAATAGTGGTTTGTTGTGGGTGTTGCTTTCTAATCCCTGTCACCGTTACTTAAATTGTGTTGGGTCTACATCGGCATGAAATCTGGGTGAAAATTATAGCCTATGCTTCTGTGTTCTCCATTTCTGATAAAACTGCATTCCATCTAGAGGTCTTTTATTAGTAATCTTACTAGTGGTGGATAGAGAAAGTAAAGTTGTAGCCTGCAGAATTCTCACAGCAGCCGTGCAAGACTCATGTTCCTGTTTTTAACTTTGTTATAATGATACCAAGATAGGTTCACCCATCAAACCTCAGGACTCTGTTAGAAGCTGGTATATGATATTGTTTCAGACTTAGTCCTGTCGCTGAAGAAGCTTTGTGGAGGGCAGTTGAGGGGCAGTTGCCTGGCACTCTCCAACAACTCCACGTGCCTACCACCATTCTTACTGCAGATGATGATATTGAAGGCTTTAATGGAGAGAGAAACACTTTGTATAAAAATGAACAAATCATGTCAAGAGGGAATATTTCCTCATAGATGGATGAAGTGAAATGAGGAATGAAGATTATTGAGTGGGAAGGAAAAATAGAGGGATGTTGAATGTAGTAAAAACTAGTCATTACTTGTACAACAAGGAGTACCAAGGAGACGGAATGACTAGAGTAGGATGGTCAAAATGAAAACAGTCAGGAGATGGGTCAATGGTGGCTTGAATGCTCAGAAGCCATGGTAGAAGCCAGTTTTACCTATGTTACTGGATGAGATGGAAGGCTACTGGGTGAGGTACTGGATGGCAGCTGAGCAGAAAATGGCCTGATCTGACATAGCTTTAAAGCAGTCACTTTAATTGTCTTTCTTGGCAGGAAAGAGATTGTGGGACGTGAGAAGGGAATGGAGAAGTGTTGGAGGAGTGATAGAGAGGCCCAAGGAGGGATTCTATTGAACAACATAGGCGGGTGTCCATAGTGTCAAGAGAGGATCTGATTCTGGCTCTCTGTCCATAGCCACAGCCATGATAGGAATTAAGGATTGTAGACACAAGAAAGAAATGCCAGGTACCCCAGGGACTGCCTATGGTGTCATCACTCACTGACTGACTTCTGGAGATGGTGCGGATCTGCTCCTTTGGAGTTTAATGTCTAGTTAGGGAGTCAGTATTTTTATGATACTTTTACTTCTGTTGCTATAAATGAAACGCACAGCCTCCTGGTAGAACAGTCCTAAAATACATGCAGTAGACAGCCCTGTTTCCTGACTTCTTTCCCAAGAGGAAAACACTGTTCCAATCTGTAATGTAGTTTTCTAGATATGATCAAAAAGTATACAAGAATGTGCACGTGTTGTACTTTCTTTCCTTTATTAAGACATTCTAAATTATTTTCTTTTGCAGTACCAGGGTCCAGACTACATAAGCTATTCTACAGCCTACTTTCCCAGTAAATAATACATCTCAGAGATTAATTCATACTGCTCATATAGAAATCCTTCAGTCTTTTTCCACTGTATTTCCTTATTGTTATGTATTTAATTAATTCCCTACTGAAGAACACTACTACTATTTCTAATCTTGTTAAATTACTAATGATGCTATGATAAATAATGTCTATGAACATATATATTGTATGCATGTGAAATTAGGTTTATAGAATATACTCCTAGGAGTAGATTTTATCTGTGTACCTACTATTTATTATCTATCTTTCTTCTTTCTTTCATTCTATTTTCTATCTATCTATCTATCTATCATCATCATCATCATCTCTCTCTTCGTATATATATCTACCTATCAAGAGTGCCACAATGTCCCCAAAAGTATTGTAAGTTACAGTCCATCCTCAATGTGCCTGTCAAGAACAAACTGCTCATGATGACAACACAGATGGCAAACTGTGTATATATAATATTCTATATTTGGATAACTGCCATCATAACTGTTCTTAGTGTGTATTTTCTGATCTCCCAAATCAAATCTAGGGAGCAGCTATAGTCTACACTTACTTTTTAAAAATGAGGCAGACATTAAGTGTGATAGTAGACTTCCTACTTAGCAATAAGAGAAACAATTAATATACCTGCTTTTTCAGATAAGGACAGTCACCAAAGTTCCTAGATGTGGTTTCTCTGTTAAGGTCATAAAGACAGAACTGTGAGCAGATCTGGGTTGTTATGGAATGCTTTAGGACAAGTTAAACTCATGGAACATTTACAGAAGGGAGGACAGCAGGCATATGGAGCAAAGGATGCAGATTGGCAAAGGGCATTCATATACATACCTGGGAGGCCACAGATTAAATGGTTAGAAGAGTCATTATGAGGGTTGTGGAGAGCCCTGCCTGGAGTCCCATTCTGGTCATTCCACTAGCTATCTTCAGAGCCTAGAATGAATTGTTTAACCCCTGCCTCAGTTTCTTCATCTGAAAATGGGACTTTACTTCTATAGCACTATTTTCAGAGCTAAGCAAACACATAAAATTCTATCAATATCACGTATGTACTAAATACTCAGAGAAAGCTGGCTTCTCTTATTACACAAGGATATGGCCTGGAGCTGGAGTAAGAAGGAGGTAAATGTCAGGCTGTGAGATTCACCCTCTGTCATTCTTGGTTTTGACCTGAAGGAATCTGGGTTTGGAGAAAGTTTCCTTATGTTATAAAACATTAAGGTAGAGTAGAATTGGAGTTCAGGGTCCAATGGAGAGTGGCTGCCAAGTTCTTTATGGTAATTTCATTGTCTGGAAGAGAGGAGGGCCAAGCTGTGACTGCACTTGGGCCTTGTCAATGCCCTTCAAATTGTCTGCCTGAACCAGCACATTGGCTGTTACAGGCCAGGTTTCACTGCCAGGGAGTAATTATTGATTGTTAATTTATAGAAAGTAGGATTTGTTTCTTTTATCTGCCTAGAAGAAGGTCTACTCTATGGAAGCAAATCTGAGAACTGCACACGGGTTGGAAGCTGGCAGAGAGCTGGATGCATTCACCCCTGCAAGGAGCCCAGCCAAGCAGGCTTAGGCTGTAATGATAAAGGATCTTCTTCTGTGGAGACACCTAACAGTATGCCAGTCTTTGTCTGGTAAGGCCAGCCTCTGGCTTGGCTGCAAGAACAATCCCTCCTACAATGAACTCCTACCTCATGTGTGACTGTACTTTACTCCCAGGACAGCAATTGTACAAACCATTGAGAACTGGATTCAGAGAGCTCAGAACTGATGGGCTGTAACCATTCTTTCACCACTCCTACCTTGCCCATATCAAAATCTTTAATAAACGGTGTATGTGTGTGTTCTCCAGCCTTGCATCTCTGTCCGGTGCAAGGCTTCGGAGAAATATGGTGCCCAATAACTTCAAGGGATCAAGTGCTTTCAAGAAAATTTTCTGTTAAGAAGTTGAGCTAGGGGGAATTGAAGGCAAGGCTGCCAGCTTTGATGTCTTAAGTATGAAATTTCAATGGCTTACTAGCCGCCAAGCTCTGGTTCTTGTGCGGCTGGGGCAAGATTTAGGAAAATGATTGTATCACACATCCCATGGGTGACAGGCAATGGAGGGTTAGGAGCTTGAGGAACCCAGAAAGATTTTGGAGGTGGTTGGAAGTGGGGGCTGGCTGAGAGGATTTATCAGTACCTCACTCTGTTGCTCTTTCTTTCTTTCTTTCTTTCTTTCTTTCTTTCTTTCTTTCTTTTTTTCTTTCTTTCTTTCTCCCTTTCTTTCTTTCTTTTCTTTAAAGATAATTTGTTTTGGAAATTTTCTATACAAAGATATTCTCATTATCAAGAAGTAAATCATGAAAAATCAGAAAGAAGACCAAGTAATTTTGCTATTCACAAAAGGCAAATATTTTGTTGTATTATTTCTGTTATAAAATGTTGCTAAACAGATATAATATCAAATTTTCATCTACATACTTCTCTTTGTATCCATAGATTAGTACAGCCCCCATCCCTCAACAGAGAAGCCTCATTTTGCATGTGATAGCAAATAATAAAGAGACAGCTGCTGAGAGCACAGAGGATATGTGATAGGTGAAGTGTTCAACCCTAAATAAAATATATATCACACCTTGCTCATACACACACACACATACACACATACACACACACACGCACACGCACACACACACACACACACACACACACACACTTCAAGAAACATTTCAGAAGAGGGTGTGGAACCATCTTAAGAGCTGGAGGTCAGTGTCTTCTGGACATATCAGGGCCATTGCACACAGGAACACACAGTGGTGGTAGTCATTGGCACAAGCCCTGCACAAGAGAGGGCTAGTCAAAATCCCAGCACAGATAGGTGAAGAGCTCTGTAGCCAAGGAGCTATGTCAGCTGGACACTGGTGGGGCAGGGTATCAATTTTCTTCAGAGAAGTGGCCTCTGCTACAATGTCCATGCTCCATGGAGTGGCCCTACACCCATGCACATAAGAACAACACTGATTGGACTCAGCTGACTATGGGAAGAGGACAAGATGCTGGGTAACTGGTGTGAAAGGAGGGGCCATCTAAGAGTAATTGGAAAGGGAATATGTTATTATGGTATTGATATTATCAAAATATTATATATGTGTATAAAATTATTGAAGAATTCATTTTTGAAGTTATATATATCCTTTTTTCACCTACCTACATACCTTAAGGTTTTGCTCATTTGTTTGTTTGTTTTTGATGTCCTTGGTTGACTAGTTTTGTGTTGCCCAAATAATATGACAAAATGTTTCTAAAATGTGTTTTTCAAGTTATTGCAAAACTCTCTACAATTTACATGTGAGATAACAAATTCCATAGAGTTAGAACACATCTATACCATTGGAAGAGTTTGTGAAAATTCTAGGCAGTGCCTGGGAATCTGCATTTTAAGACATATGGCAATTTTGGCGACTTGAAGGCTTATATCTCATAGCTCACACTTTTGGAAACATTTAGGTCAAGTTAAATGTCTTGTTCCCTATTGATGGACCAAGTGGCCTTTGTGTGCAGATTTGCCTATTTCTATCACATTGGCTATATGAATCCTTCATGGACTTTCACTGTAGCCATAGTGAATATCAGTGGCTATCCACTTACTCATTCATTCCATAGAGTACTCATTGATCTCTTGCATAGAATAAGCCATTTTCTAGTGGTCAGGTACGATGTAGCTCCAGTTCTTTGCGTTAACCATTTCTTACTGATGGACATAAACACAAAAAGAATCATTTCATCAACATGTGATAGATTGGGAGAGGGTGTGAAGGAAAGTCCCAACTGCTGTGGGGAGATGATAGAAATGCAGATGTCCCAAAGGCCTCGGCAAAGAGATGGCATGTCAGAGAACCTTTAAGGGATAGCAAGAATTAGTAGATGTCATTTCAAAGATCTATAGAAAGTAAATGATTGAATCGAAAGGGTATTAACTTTGCAAGAGCAGTTGTCTGTATCACTCCCATCCTTGACTTCTGATATTTATGTTCAGATGTGTGGGGAGTATACCACTGAGTGTCCAATTTAAAAAAGAAGAAGAAGAAAACAAATTTAATAGTTTACAAAAGAAACTGGATATAAAAATAGTTCAAAGAGTTTGCAAAGCAAATGGAGAATGTAAGATAAGCAAAATTAGTTAAGTATAGGATGCAGCTGCCAAACTTAGCGGCTAATGAACCAGTAAAGGTGTACGGCTTCCAGTACTCACCATTCCCTCTCACTAAGCCATGCTGCTGAAAGTCAGGAAAGGAGCTGGCAGCTGCCAAGAAAGTGCTAGAATCCAGGAGAGGTGGGACCATGACTGAAGCTGGATCACAGGAAGCCCTGCATGGCTGTGTCCCACTCCCAGAGTGCAGTGCAGGCACTGCTGAGAGCATTCCAGGTGGCAATGAGAGAACTCAGTGAGAGAGCACCATGTGGCTGACATTCAGATTGAGAAGGTGAGGCTTCCTCTAGCCCTGGGATCAAGAATGGAGACTTACATCCTAGGAAGGGAACTGCCTGTTAATGATGGAGATTTAGCTGCCCAATATGGCTGAGAGGATGGCAGCAGAAACCTGAAGTAGGAAACAGCCCTTTTTTCTTTCCAATTGCCTTCCACTGTCTTCCCAGAAGTTACTATGGGTGAAAGCAGAGCAGATGCCACCAGGGAAGTCAGAAATGGGTGCAAGATTAAAGAGGAATGTGGTCAGCCCAGGGAGAAGGAAGCACCGGTCACCATCCTACCCTACTTTTCCAAACTGTCCTGGGGGCACTTGGCAGTCCAGTGGTTATTCATTCCATGATTCCTCTTATCCTTAGAAGATTCCTCTTCAAAAAAGTCTTTGTGCTGGACCTAGTGACACAGGTCATAACCCCAGTGCCTGTAGAACTAAAGTGTGAAGATTAAAAGTTCAAGTCAAAGCAAGCCAGAGCAACTTAGTGAGACTCTATTTCAGAAGGAAGGCAAATGATGAAATGATGGGTCAGGGAGATGACTCAGTTCATAAAATGTTTGCTACATAAATGTGAGGATCTGAGTTCAGATCCTCAACACACATCTAAAAAGTGGACAGGCCAGGGTATGCCAGAGTATGTCATGGTAATGCCGCCACCGGAGAGGGAGAGTATAATGATCATTGAGGCTTGCTGGCCAGACAGTCTAGTTTACTTCTCACACTCCATATTCAGTGAGAGATCCTGTCTCAAAAACAGTTGAGAAGTGACTAAAGAAGACACCTCTGGTGTTCACACACATGTGCACCCAATACACACACACACACACACACACATACACACACACACATGCATACCCCCAATGCATGAACACACACATACACACATAAAAATAAGGTTGGGTATGTAGTTCACTAGACACACACACACACACACACACACACACACACACACACACACACACAAAGATAAAAATAAGGCTGGATATATAGTTCATTCAGTGGTAGAGTTGTTATTTAGCATGCATTAGGTCCTACCTTTAATCCACAGTAGCATATACAAGCACATATGGATGCAAATACAAGCATAGGTACATGTGAAAGTAGATGTATACACACACACACACACACACACACTTTGTGCATGCATATTACTTTGACTTTAAGTGACAACTCGTATTTAAATCTTGGCTGGGTGGATGTATGTGTGAATGAATTGAGCCTTCACCGACATGTTGCTGGTCCTGCACTCTGCTGGACTTCCTTCACTACAGCTTTAGATGTGCTCCTATTAAAGTAAGCACCACCACTGCAATCAGTCGGTGACACTGAAGCTCCAAGATGTGCCTTCTCATACCACATACCTTCTTAGAAATGATGAGACCCAAGTTTATTAGCCCTCACAGGGCCCAGCTCCTTTAGCAATGTCCACATTTGGCAGATCCAAACTGAAGGACCATTTTCCCATAATCCACAGAGACAGGTGGAAAGTGGCTTGCAGCTTACCCGAAGTTCTTTTATGGTATATGGGTAGTAACCTGGGAGCTAACTGACCATGAAACCCCAGTGGAAGTGACAACCTTGCCATTCAAAACTGTGCCGTGGCTCCAGGCTCCTGTCGGAAAACTCTCCCCTGACCTTTTCTTAACGCATGGCATTTTAGTGTTCTGTTGATTACAGATCACTTACACACAGCACACAGTTGACTGTTAAATTGGAAAGTGAGAAAAAACCAGAAAGTGCATGCTTGCCAGAGCAGTGGATCTGAGCAGTTATTCCCAAGGTATTCATCTCGGTGCGTCTAAACACCTATAATTAAACTAGCTTTGGAGCCATGCCTCTTGGAGAGAACAGAAGAATCAATTCTGCAGTTTGCATATCTTGTGCTGTGAACACGCAGCTCAGCAGTGAAGATGTTCAGAGCAGACCAGATGCTGTGGCTCAAGAATGCAATTACCCACCTATCAGGGTGGATGGATGATCCCCTGATCTTGGGGACATCTGAGCTCAGGGTAGCAGAGGGAAAGAGACAAGTGATGAATATGGTAACCTCCAGTTCTCTGTGTCTTTACCCCAGCCTCATTTCCTTGTTGGAGATTTTATTTTTGTAGCATGGATGCAATGATCACCCAGTAGCTTTGTGTTAAACAGCTAATTAATGGGAACTCAAGTCAGAGCTGTCTTATTTATGAGACTCTGGAGCAGCCAGAGACACGACGCTCATCTAGAAAAATAAGTTGGGATCAAGCTGCATCTTCTGTATAAATATGTGAGGCTCTGCTGTCAGACATCAGTAGCAGCCAACACTGTCAGGCTGCCCATGAATCACTAAAATGACCTGGACCTTCCATTTGAGTTGATTGTAGCTAATGTGTGCTATATAATCTCATATGCTCAGAATGTCTTGTGAACCAAGCATGCTATCAAGATACAGTTTTAATTAACATTTGCTTTTTACATAATATACGCAATTTATTTTGGCAAGAGTTCATTGAATGTAAAATCTACATAATTAAGATACTAAACCTGCAATATTTTTCTTTGTAGTAATTTTTTTCCCAAACGACACAGACTCAGCAACATTTATTACCCTGCAGATAGCTGCAACGGGCAATCACAAATTCATAGCTGCTTTTTCTCAATCTCCTTTTTAAAAAATTGTTTCTCTAACCTCAAGATACAAAACTATATATCTGTTTGTTCACTTTTTAGATTCAGGAGTATGAAGCTTTTGTGTAGTTGAAGTTTACGTTATGAATGACGTAGGTGCTGAGCATAGTTATACATAGCACTCTGGAGGCTGGAGCAAGAGGACTGTGACTCCAAAAGATACATAGCAAGTTTCAGCATTGACTGAACTATGTATCAAGACCCTAAGAACAAAGAAAGTAAATTCCTGATACTTTGGTATAAAAACCTGCTATAAATGTATAGCTTATTTTAGAATTCTGCAACACCTTCTGAGTTTGCTTTAAACTAAATGTTTTAAAGATGATTTTATCGATTTACGGTCAAGTTGAAAGTGGGCACACCAGAAGAGACACTTCATTCTTAGGGTGCCTTCTGACCCTGAGTAGGAATATGACCCACCCAGGTCATATCCTCGAAGAAGTCAGAGCTAAGGATAGAGCCTGTAGCCCTCCAGTAGCTAGGTTTGCTTTGTAGAAAAATCTGCACTCTATCCCCAGGGAGCCTCAACATGAGGTCTTCTAAACTTGAAAACATCTCTGAATCCTGGAAATCAGACTTGTTTGAAGGGGGAACGGAAACAGGCTGAGAGCCAGACACTTTCCCAGATGAAGGGCAATGCAGTAGCTGGATCCCAATTGCTTTGTTCTCCCAGATAATTCCTGTAATTGTGTCAAAAGGCTAATGACTTGGCTTCAGGAATCAGAGCCATATGCTGCCACAATGCAGCCAGCCATGACTCCTCAACACCAGAGAGTTGTCAATGGTGAAAGCCCATGACCTCAACTGAAGCCTATCAGCCAGACCACTGCCCAAGAAGGGAGGAAGAACCCACCCTGCAGCTTGTGCCATTTCAAGGTCTTCCCTCCACTCTTTCCAATCTGCTTCATGACTGGACTGCCAAGTTCTTTCCAGACAGAGCCTGGACAAGGACCTTTCCCAGGACCCCACTGTGCTCTCTTGGAATGCTCAGTGTATAAGTCAGAGATGGTGCCTGTGTCAGTCTCCTGCCCAGATTTGCTGCTAATTAGTGTCAGTAATTGCTGGAGACAGAGGAGAGCTGGCTGCTTGTTGGCTGGGGGTGGAGAGTGGCCAGCTCTCTCCCTCTCTCTCTTTATCTCACCAGCAATCATCAATGCCTCCTGGTCCAGCAACTCTCAGTGGCATCCTGTCAGGGAGGTAGGCTGACTAATGGATCAGCAAAGTGCTAGTGACCAAGGCATCACAGCAAAAGGGTCATCGTAGAAGAGGACTCAAAGGTATACTTCTGCAGGACAGAGGTTCCAAAATGTCTTTCTAAAAAGAAAGAGAAATAGCACTGTAATCTGGGAGTGACATGTCAACAGTGGGGCAGAAATGGGGCCTTCACCTCGCCAGCTTTTTTTTTTTTTTTTTTTTTTTTTTTTCTGGTACTGCCTCCCACAGCTAGGGCCGGGAGTAGGCTTCTCTTAGCTTTAGCTTTTCTTACTCCCTTGATGGGGCTGCAAAGAGCATCTGCTTTGTAGAATTGTAAGAGGTTTAAATGCATATATATATGATGGAGTAGTTAATGATGGAGTAGTCTAAGCAATGCATGATTAGATATCATCCACAGGATACTTACAGATTTGTTTAAAGTAAGTCAACATCCACATCACCTGGTAGCAATGGCCTCACTGGAAAATAAAGTGGGTGCCTGCTTGCTGAATAGGCACAGCTCTTTTATAATCTACTTGCTGTTTATGAGTAGAAGTAATGACAGTAGGTAAGGTGTCAGAAATACATAAAGCAGTGTCACATATATCACATCACGATTATAAAGTGTTATGTACGTTTCATCATAGTATTGCACTTGTATGTAACTGACAGTGATTCAGGCTTGGCTACCTCAATATTATCATGAACCCAAGGAAGAGAGCACATTACCCAGGCTAGACCTTCTGGGGTCTTTCCAGCTCTATGGTTATCTCAAGGAACCACAGCTACCTGCTGCTGACTAGAATGTTGTGTAATGCATGGAACTGCACAGTGCAGAATAATGCCCAGTACAGAATCACTATTCCTAAGTGGGAGGTCCTGAGTAACCATGAACTAGGTTAAAGTAGGTAAGTACCCTAGAAACTGGCCGTTTATGTGCTGGTAAATTTCAATGCTATTTCAACTCAACCTTGGAACAGCTTTTAATGGGCTCTGATTAGCCCTCATGGTCCTTTTCCCATCAGCTTTTCACACCTTTTATGGCATGTGAAGAAGAGGTACACTAATAGTGATGACCAGATTTCTATGATGAATACAACCTCTCCTATATATACTCAGTGTGGCAACCACATGCTAACCCTGCTTAGGTCTTTGCAAATAATTGCACCATGTACCTCAGAATCATTATTCTAACACAAGCAATATGGCATAGCTCTACCTTGCCATACTCTGTGATGGAGGTTTGTGGTACCAATAAACAAAAGGCTGGATGACCACAGGCTTGGAAGCCATTATAAGCAGTTGCCCCAATGCCCGGCAGAAGGTCAGAGAGCTTTGCTCTCCACAATTATGATCTGGCTAGCCCAGAGGATAAAAAGTAAGCCTGCTGTTTGAATAACTGTATTGAAGGACAGTGGAATCTACTTGAAAAGAAGAATGTGGGCCTTATTATTCTAGAATTATTGGCTCCTCCTCTCCACATAGAGACCCTCAGTAGGATGCTGCCCAAACCCTCTCTTAATCTACAGTTCTGAGCTTCTCTTGATTCTCAGTAATTATTTGTTGAATAAATAAATGAAGAGCTGTGTGTGTACTGGCACCACACATATAAAAGTAAGATTATAAAATACCCATATGTATATTTGCTAAGCAAATGAATATTAGGTGAAGCAATTGCTCTATCTTCAGGAAATGGAAGGTTAAAACACCAACACCGGTACATATAACAATATTCTTAATTTATCCTGACACCATGTGTAAATAAAGCAATGTACAACTGTTCCAAATAGTTGGTATCTTTTCGGGATGTTGTTACTAAAGAAAAGGAGGAATGGAATGTTTTGTGCCAGTGATGGACTCCTTTATATCCTCATGGCTCGTAGAAAGCATCCTCACCCATCTGCTTCTCATTGAACTGCCTCAAAGCATGAATTCTTCTTGTGAGGATAGGAGTCTGTTTGTTCTTTCCAGCCACATTCTAGAGCAGTGATTCTCAACCTTCCTAATACTGCAACCCTCTAATACAGCTCCTTGTGTGGCCACTTCCCCTCTCTGTCTTCCACAGCATTGACCATGCTCTTCACTGTCTTGTGGGTTCATTATGTTAATTTATAACCTTTCTCTACCAGAAAATGTGACCCCTAATAATAAAATTATTTTCACCATTACTTCATAACTGTAATTTTTCCTTCTGCTATGAATCATAATGCAAACATCTGTGTTTTCTGATGGTCTTAGTTGACCCCTGTGAAAGGGTCATTCAATTCCCAAAGGGGTTGCAACCCAGAGGTTGAGAACCACTGCCCTAGGATCTCTTCCCCTGGTTCTGACCATCATCTCCCCACATGGCTGTGACTCTCCTCTTCCTCTCAGCTCTGTATCAGTGAGACCCATTGGAGGCAGAGTTTCTCCTGCTCTCCACCCACACTCGCTGTGTGGCTGAGGTCCAAACATTATGGCTGATGCCAGCATTTGCACCTCTAGCCCAGACTTCCTCCCTAACCATTCACACTGATCAACTCTCACTTCACCCCCTTGTGTGTTCTTCCCTGGGGGTTCTCTCAGAACAAAGGGACACCCCAGCCTTCTTGAAGTCTGATACTTGGTAGTCAGCCTAATACCTCTGAATGCTCAAATATCTCACCCCACAGGATAGTTCTTATAATCCTCACTCCTCCTGGACAGTTACACCTTAGTCCAACCCAGCTACATGCTGAACTGGGCTGCAGAGCTTCTTTCCTAGGGAACTACTGTCTTATGCTCCTCTGTACTTAGCTATAGACAGGCATCCTTGAGTTCAAATCTTACTCTTACACATATTAGCTATTATGTAATGGGATAAACTTCATTTATATGTCTGTATAGGTATGTTTGTATGTATGTGAATGTGGTGGACACATGCCACAACACATGGCTAAGGGTCAGAGGATGAGCTATGGGTGTCAGCATCATTTGTTATTTTTCAGTAGATATAGCTTGATTAACCAGCCTGGGAGCATCTGGAGATTCCCTTTCTCTACCTCTCATTTCTGCATTGGAACATTAAGAGTACAGACACATGCTACCATGCCTGGTTATTGTGGGGATTCTGGGTACTTGAACTCAGGTCCTCCCTTTGCACAGCAAGCATTTCTTAACCTCAGAGTCATATACCCATCCCCAGACAAGCATTGTATGATTCTTTGTCACTATGTTTTCATCTGTAACAGGAGAGCAATAGTAGTACCTAGCTCGTGCAGTCATTGTGAGCATTAAATGAGCTAATATAGAAAGCCACTCGGCAATGCCTGGCATATAATAAGCACAATCAATAAATGTTGGCTATTATCATTAGCTCTTATTACTATACATTTTTCATGAAGCAGCCAGATGATCATTTAAAAACATAAATTAAATACAATCATTCTTCTACTCGAAACTCTTCAGTGATTTTTCCATTTCAGTTTCAACGAAATTTCAGCACCTTACCGAGGCCAGACTGTGACCTCAGCCTTGCCTCCTCCTATCTGAGCACTGTGCCAGCGCTCATTCACTCGCTGAGATGCATTAACATTCCACACTTTTTGCTTCCTTTGGGGCTTGGCCCTAGCTCTGCCCTCTGTCTGGGATGCTCTGCCCCCTCCAGCTGTTCACAGGCTGGCTGTTCCCTCCTCCCTGCTTTTCATTAGATCCCTGTTAAATTATCTCTCTTTGTCATAGATCCTCCCTGATCATGGATGTCAAGGAACACCCCTGTACTGGCCACTCCCCCTCTTTCCCCCCCTCTCTGTTTTCCACGGCATTGATCATGCTCTTTACTTTACTTGTTGGTTTATTACATTAATTTATAACCTTTCTCTACCAGAAAATGTGGTAGGTCTGACCTCACCTTGTAAGTTACAATTCCTAGAACCTCAGATGGACATGCACACAGTAGGTCCTAGAAGCCAGTTGATAATGAAATGAACCACCCCTGCAGAGGAGCTGTGAAGGATGAATAATGTTTTTGTACACTGAGGGAAAGGCAAGGATTTGAGGCAGTAGAAGCAAAGAGCATTAGCAAAGACATGTGGATGGGGCACTACTGTGCTAACTATCACAAGTGTGAAATAATGCTCAGACCTGGAGGTCACCTGCAGGTTTCTAAGGACTGCAAAACCTTTGGCCCTAGCTCAGATATAAGTCAGAATCTGCAGTTTGTGTGTGTGTGTGTATGTGTGTGTGTGTGTGTGTGTGTGTTTGTAAGTACACATATGTGTGTGCCCATGCATCACACATGCATATGTTCAAGCTTGTAATCCATGTCCATGGTCTTTCTCCATGGTCTACTATGCTCCACCTTATTTTTTGAGACAGGGTATCTCACTGAAACCAGCACTCGGTGATTGACTACCTTGGTGAGCCAGCCTCCCTCAAATTCTCCTGTCCCCACGTCCCAGTGTTGAGATGACGGGCATGTATCACCATGAATGTGTTCTCTGTAGATACTGGCAGTCCAAACTCAGCTCCCCATGCTGGCAGAGATAAAGAGCACTTTATCCACAGAGCCATCTTTCCAGCCTGAGAATTTGCATTTTAAGAATGCAAATTCTTAAACACAGGGGATTTCTTTGAGAAGAACTGGGATGGCATGTTCAGGGAACAAGGACTCGCCGGCATGAAGAAGGCAGTACACAGGGAGATGTGTGCACCGGTATGTAAGTTCAGCTGTAAGTGACAGAACCCGGAACAGGAATGCCATCTCGGACAGGTTTCTTTGTAACCCTTGTAAAAATCTGAGCTAAAATGGATGTTGAGAAATAAGTGGTTAGCGGCTCAGCATAGTCTGAAGTAGTCTGCAAAGGTGATTTGTCCAAGCTTGCCCTTAATTAAAGCTTTTCTGACATTTTGAGCTGCCACTTTATGGTTAGTTGACACAATCACTCTGCAGAAGTGAGCACCCACTACCTGCTAGGAGGTGGGGACGTGGAAGGAGGAAGCTACCACTAACCTTTGGGAGGCTTCACCAAGCGTCAGTCGGGGAGAAAAGCTAGCGATGTGGTTATTGATCCCTCCTGGTGACTTTTCAGGCAATGAAAGCATCAGGTGCACAGCAAGGATCAGGAATAAGTCCTTGGTGAAGGAGGGTGGAGAGGAGTCCAAGGCACAGGCTTTCTTTTAGGACACTTAATTGGAGTAACAGAAAGCTTGATGGCGGAGTATATAGCACATAGTATATATCGAAAGTATATAGCACACCGAACAACAAGAAGGAAAGAGCATTCTGGGAGCAACACTAGAAACTGTGGGCAGAGGGCAAAACTCTGTTGATAAGAGCAACCACCTAGTATACAAGGGATGGCAGAGACAGGAAACCACAGTTTGAAAACTGAGCAAACCTATTATATTAACTGATCAGGCAAGAATTATCAGCAGATGCTTAAGGCACTGTGAAAAGTTGGGAAGAGAGTATTCACATGGTCTCAGATATAGTCTCAAATAAGGCTGATTTCTAATTACTGAATTAGAAATGGCTGAACAAGGAAAGGCAACCTTACAATGTAGAAGTCTGTCAGACATCGACTGATAATGTAATATCCCTGATGACAGGGCTGAATGGAGTGAGATAACTCAAGTTGAGGGTTACTGTACAAAACAACTCAAATCTACTACCCAAAAATGACAGTACAGTGTAGCCAGACTGAGAACCAGGTTCAGATCACGGGATGACAAGAAATGACAGCTAAACACCACTCATTGCTGGATCGAATCCAGTCTGGAAAACCTGGCATACACATCACAGTATTGAAACAGTTAGGGACACCTGAATATGGACTTCGCACTGGATAATAGTTCTCTGGTATACTGAATGGGATCATGATATTATAGCTAACCAAGAAAACGTTCTTATTCTTAGAACTGACATGCTAAAGAATATGTAAGAAATGATGGTATTGCCAACTGAATCACAACTGGATTCAGAGGAACAGAAGAGAGAAGAAGAGATGAGATGGGCGTGGCCACAAGAAGAGATGAGATGGGCGTGGCTGCCGTTACCAGCTGGTGAAGCTAAGCAAGGGACATTCAGGTGTAATTGCAGCTTTTCTGTATATTTCCTTTTCTATGGAATCATGAGGATGTTTTCCCTTTTCAGAAGCTGATTTTCCATAGACCAAGTGAGTTCAGAGGACACAGTGGATCCCCAAACTCATATCACTTGGGTTTTAGCTAAAGAAGACCCATTGCTTATACACCAGGGAAGGGGTTGATCTTGGCAGAGAAGATGGCAGAACAGCACAGATTCAGCCTCTGGGGGAAAACTTGCATCTGTTTTCCTGATGGAGAGTCTGCACTCGATTCCACACCAGAAGCATAAATTCTAAACTCCTAAGAGGGTCTGGAAAGGAGCAGGGTGGATTGGGGTGGGGTGGTGCTGGAATATTTTGGCAAGGGCAAGGGCTGTTATTACTGTGAGGAAGTGAGGTAGAGAAGTGGTGGAATTATAATTATGAAGACTTGAGAAGAGTGGGTTTCAAAGAACATTTTTAGTCACAGATGGTTGAAGAGAAATGCAGAGAATGGGCCCCAGCACCTCATCTTCCTATCTGATTGCAGGGAGGGGAGGGGGGAGCTTGCTAATGAACACATTGATTTCCCAGCTTCTTAGAACAATAGCAAATGCTTTTTGCAGTTATTAATTGGAATCCCACAGCAGGTGTGGGGGAGGGACGGCACTGCTGGTTTGGAGTTTTTCTTTAGGGATTAGGTGAATAGAAAGAGCAAGGGAGAAGGTCACAGTAAGCAAGGGTGCTGGGAAGACTTGACACCCTACTCCTAGCCTGGCTTACAGACAGATTAACCTTTCTCTTCAGACCCTTACTTCCTCACTTACAAAAATTAGAATAACAGTTCTCTCTGCGAATAACAAGAGTGAAATGAGATAGTTAATGTATGAGAAATTCTTTCTATGCTTTTGAGCCATAGACCATTTTTATTCAAAGAAAAAAAATTCAAGAAACATTTTTTATTCTTTTTGTAAAAAATATTTTTATTAAATATTTTATTTACATTTCAGATGTTATCCAATTTTCCCACTTCCCCCTCCCCCACACACCCAGAAACCCCCAATCCCATCCCCCTCCCCCTGCTTCTATAAGGATTGTGCCCCCACCCACCAATCCACTCCCACCTCCCCACCCTCAAATTCCTCCACACTGAGACATCCAGCCTTCACAGGACCAAGGACCTCCTCTCCCACCTATGCCTGACAAGGCCATCCTCCCCTGCATATACAGCTGGAGCCATGGGTCCCTCCCTATGTGCTCTCAGGCTGGTGATTCAGACCCTGGGAGCTCTGGTTGGTTGGTATTGTTGCTCTTCTCGTGGGGTTGCAATCCTTTTCAGCTCCTCAGTCTTTTCTCTAACTCCTCCATTGGGAACCCCATGAACACATCAGTGGTTAGCTGTGAGCATATGTATATGTGAGCTCTGTATATGTCAGGGTCTGGCAGACCTCTAAGAAGACAGCTATATCAGGCTCCTGTCAGCATGTACTTCCTGCCATCCACATGAGCATCTATTTTTGGTGACTGCACATGGGGTGGATACCCAGGTGAAATGGTCTCCAGACAACCCCTCCTTCAGTTTCTGTTCCACACTTTGTCTCCATATTTGCTCCCATGAGTATTTTGTTACTCATAAGATAGACCGATTCATGTGGCCTGTGAGTTTTATCTTGGATATTTCGAGCTTTTGGGGTAATATCCACTTATCAGTGAGTACACACCATGTGTGTTCTTTTGTGACTGGGTTACCTCACTCAGGATGATATTTTCTAGTTCTGTTCATTTGCCTAAGAATTTCATGAATTCATTGTTTATAATAACTGAGTAATACTCCATTGTGTGAATGTACCACATTTTCTGTATCCATTCTTCTGTTGAAGGACATCTGGGTTCTTTCCAGTTTCTGGCTATTATAAATAAGGCTTCTATGAACGTAGTGGAGTTTATGTCCTTGTTATATGTTTGAGCATCTTCTGGGTATATGCCCAGGAGTGGTATAGCTGGGTCCTCAGGTAATGCTATGTCCAGTTTTCTGAGGAACCACCAGACTGATTTCCAGAGCTGTTGTACCAGCTTGCAGTTCCACCAACAATGGAGTCGTGTTCCTCTTTCTCCACATCCTCACCAGCATCTGCTATCACTTGAGTTTTTGATCTTAGCCTTTCTGACTGGTATGAGGTGGAATCTCAGGGTTGTTTTGATTTGCATTTCCCTGATAACTAGGGATGTTAAATATTTCTTTAGGTGCTTCTCAGCCATTCAGATTTCCTCAGTTGAGAATTCTTTGTTTAGCAATGTACCCGATTTTTAATAGGGTTATTTGGTTTTCTGGAGTCTAATTTCTTGAGTTCTTTGTATGTATTGGATATTAGCCCTCTCTCAGGTGTAGGGTTGGTAAAGATCTTTTCCCAATCTGTTGGTTGCCATTTTGTCCTGTTAACAGAGTTCTTTCCCTTACAGAAGCTTTGTAATTTTATGAGGTCCCATTTGTGAAACTCCTATTCTGTGCTGGAAGTGAACAATCTTTCAATGAACAGGAAAACACAGTTCTTGCCTCCTTCGAACTGGGCATGGGTATCAACAACACAGGACTAAATGGTCTGATGAGGGCTGGAGAGATGCTTAGCAGTTAATGCACTTGCTGTGAAGGCATGAGAACCTGAGTTCAGATCCAAAGAACTCATAGAAACCTGTGCAGCAGCACACATCTGTAAACTTGGAGCAGAGGAGGGGCTGAATTCCAGGGGCTTGCTGCTCAGCTGGTTTAGCTTACACTGTAAGCTAGAGTCACTGAGAGACCATGTCTCAGAAAATGAGAGTGTAGAGCAATCGAGGAAGAAATCCGATGTCAGTCTTTGCATTTGCACACATGAACATGATCGCAATGCACATATGTATACAGGCACAAATTTATCTTAAATCTGAAAAATCGGGAAAACAGTACTCTGATGGGGACTGGTTGTTATTGATAACATAGAATAAGACTAACCTGGGACATCAAGCAAGGGCCACTGGAAGGAAAGAAGTGTCATCAAGGAAACCCATCAAAGCAATAACACTCCCCCTGCCCCCAGATATCTGCAGATTGAACCTGATTGGCCAGATGGGCAGAGATCTGGAGACCTGTGAAGGATGGGTTGAGGTTTCTTTCCCCATGGTGCAGTGGCAAGCTTGTGTCCTGTGAACAACCCTTAAGCTTCACTAAGACAGAGCTCAGCTTGAGCTGGCTCAGCTACGAAGGCTTTTGCGCCTCTGTTGGGCAAGCTCCATAGAAACTACCCAGTATCCTAGCAGGTTTCCTCATTCTCAGGGGGCTGAAAGTCCAAAATAATCAGACAAGGAGTTTCAACTTCTTCCTAATACGTGAATAGCAGGATGCTGATCTTATTCCTGGATCCATCTGGCATCCTTCAATGTGTCCATTACTCCCAGCCACGCATACTTCTCCATGGGAGGTTGTCTGTCCCATAAGCCCAGTGCCTGCTGTAAGAACTCTGCTATGAATGTGTGTTCCATTTCACTGGCAGCATTTGTCCCCAGCCCTAGTTCAACATCCTTGGAATAGGACTTTTCCAAGTTGGTGGACCCATGTTCAGCATACAACAGGCAGAAGGACTGGGAGATTGCATTCAGTTCACAGTGGCCTGTGTTTTTCTCTGGAGTCAAGAAGAGAAAGGCTTTGGGCTTTAGGTTTGAGAAATTCAGAGCAAATACTCCACCAGTTTAGAGGAGCAGGTTCATGAGACAAATGCATTGTGCAAGGGTTAAAATAAGGGGACAGTGATACAAGACTAAGTGTTGTGGCTCATGCCCGTGATCCCAGTGCTTGGGAGGCAGAGAAAGAAGGAATGCCAACTGTATGAGGCCAACCTGGGCTACATGGTTCCAAGTCTGTCTGGCATACAGAGTGAGACCCTGTCTCCCCAAACTAACAACAATGACAAAAAATAAAGTAACATGAAATAAATGGGAACACAAACATTTGGCCTTGAGTTCTGGGGTTCTGCCCCTCCATTCCTTTTGCTCCTCTGTGTCTCACTCCTTGGGTGGCCTTATGCAAGCCTAAGATTCAGAGCATTTCAGGGACTCTCTACAGTCTGTCCTCCCCTTGTGGTAGTGGAGGTGTCATCTGTGAAATCTGAGGTAGGAAATCTGAGTGGGGCATGGGGTGAATCCTGTAACACCTGTGATGTCTTCAACTGGTTTGCAATTATCTGGTCACTAATTCTGTATCAGTCCATGTAATGAATATTACACTGCTTTGTGTTCTTGAGAGATAGATTCTAGAAGGGTACACAATAAAGGAATTTTCCAAAGGCCTCCAAATCCAACAATGGATTAGATCACTGCTTCATTTTGTTCCCAGGATCCAAAGCAGTTTCCCTGCTGTTGGTTTCGAACACAAACTTCACACATAGGTGAAACTGGGAAGTCACTCCTGTTTCATGAGAATCTTTAAAATCATATATTCTCTATTTAAGACTTCACAAAGGAAGAAAGGCACAAGATTCACACATTTGCAGGAAACTGCTGGTGCCTGAATATCTCCCAGAAGCAGGGAGAGCTGACTAAAATTCAGTTAAAATTTCCACATGTGAAAGAATACATCTATTGGTCACATGGATGAATAACACTACTGAGAAGATCCTGTCCAGTTGTTGTGTTTTTTGTTTGTTTTTCTGTTTGTTGTGTTTTCTTTTTAAGACATATTCTTATTTCTAGGCTCTGGAACAAATTGATACCCACCACAATACTATCTTATTCCTAAATGGCAAGGAAAAGTTGTTAGACTTTGAATTCCTACCTTGTTAAAGTACACACACACACACACACATACACATACACACACACACACACAGAGAGAGAGAGAGAGAGAGAGAGAGAGAGAGAGAGAGAGAGAGAGAGGGAGGGAGAGGGACAGAGACAGAGACAGAGACAGACACAGAGACACAGAGACACAGAGACACAGAGAGACAGAGATCCTGGAATATCAAAAGTTCAACTGATTCTACATCCTAGGCATTGTCAGCAGTGAGGAGACACTGGTCTGTTGTCACTTTCAGTAGCCTAAGTAAGACATTTCCCTAACTTTTAGAGACACCAATTTAGCCCAATGCATTCCCCTAAGTATTAGGAACATCAGAATTCTGTTTGTGGCTTTCATATAGAAAATAAATTTCAGGATTAGCCAATATGAAACAGAGATAGGATTTCATTAAATGTATTTTATTATAGATTTTTAAGCATGGAAGTTAACAGGAGCACTCAGAAAAGACACACCCAAGTGGGGGTACAAGCTACTTCAGAGAGAGCAAGCACTCGCTACATGTACCATTCTGGTCCTCAGTTACATCTCAAAAGGTGGCTAAGAAATATCTTTTTTCCTTTTTTCTCTCATTTGATGAGGGAGAGGCTAAGCTGGCTCGGCGGCTCGTTGGAATTATAACCTGATAAGGCCAACCTGAGACTCACAGGTTTATGCACAGGCTTTAGGGTATGGCCTTCCCTGTAAATGCAGTTCCTGGTGAAATTCCGAGAAAACTGAAGGTTTACAGCTGGGTAGGGAAAAGGCTTTAAGCAGTTGCAGAAATTTTTTTGCTCCTCTGCTGGTGAGAGGCATCTGTTAGACTCCTGGGTGAGAGGTTACTTCCCCTTCCTGTATCCCATAATGCCCCTGCCTCATCCCATGTCAAACTCACTCCATCCCAGAACACATGGGAATGCCCCAGACATAGGAGAGAGTGAGCTCATTCAGACTCAGCCTTGGAAAAACTCCTTAATCTGCAGAGTCTTTTTCCTAGATATGTAATATGTGATTGTATTGTTGGAGAAGGATTCTGGGGGCAGGGTTACAGTGATCCAGTGGTGAGGTCATGACCTGCTGAGTCCCCTCCTCAGCCCCTTCCCCTATTTTCTCTTGAATACATTCCTTCTTGCAGGGTCTTTTTCTCTGGTTATCATACAGGGTGAGGACTTGTGGGGGAGGGGGTGGCTCTGTCTGCCTGCACCTTACAGTTCATTCTGCTTTTGCTCTTTCTCAAAGGAACTGGATGTGAAGGCCAACTACCTCAGCATAAAATGTGCTTTTGCTGTATTCCTCATCAAGCCACTTTGCCAGCTGGGCCTCAGTTTCCCCACCTATAACTTGGAGTGATTGGACCACAATCTCAATCTCCAAGCCCCATCTCCCTCCCCCATCTCTAGCATCCTCATCTTCCTCATCTGGAGAGGAGGCCGCCACATCCACTGGTCTGTGCTGGTCAGGAAGTACAGGGATCCAGTCATGAAGAAGTTGAAGTGCCCTGAAAGGGGCTTAGGTCAGGACAGCCAACCTTGAAAGGGAGGGAATTTTTGCCTTTAAGGCATGAAGTGGCCTCTAATCTTGTGACTCCAGAAGATGCGATAGATAATTGGCCAGACCCTCTGTTGCTAAACTAAAAAAATTTGTGAAATTAAGTGAGAGAAAAATCAATAGCAGACTTTCCGCACACACAATGAAAAGACAAGATTGCTACACAATTAAGAGCCGGGCTCAGGTTTCTACACTCTGCCTGTCTTGTTCTCCTGTTTCTAGGCCACAGTTGTTCGTCAGAAATAATTAAACATTTTCCCATGGGCAACAATTACTTGCTTAAAATATTATGAGTAAGGAGAATACATTTATAATTACCTAACCTTTCTGAAGGTGAAAATATATATTATCCTTTTCTGTTCCATCAAAGGAGCGTCTGGTTCTGCCAACTCTCTCTCTCTCTCTCTCTCTCTCTCTCTCTCTCTCTCTCTCTCTCAGATCTATGCTCTCTCATCACCCCGTGCTCTGTCTCCTGACTGCACTAATTGCCAGAAGGGTGGAACAGCATTTTCAAGACACCATACTTTGGCTTTCATTTTGGGGAACTTTTAGGAAATCAAAACATGGTTTCTCTTTCATTTTTTTTTCATGCCATTAAACCATCTGCCTGTAGTTATTAGGCACCTATGAATGGCTCCATTGCTTTGTTACAATGAGAATGATGATGGCTCTTTCTTCTTTGGAATCCAGAGCCTGGGACTGACATGTTTTCAATAGATTCTACATTCCCTTTTAAACTCTCACACAGGGAAAACATCAAAGTAATAATAATAATAATAATAATAATAATAATAATAATAATAATCAGCAACAATAACATACAACAGCGAACTCTTACGGAAACAGGCATTTCTTTAATGATTTTTATCTGTATCTATTAATTATACATAATGATGGGTTTCATTATGGAATTTCATTCACATACATAACATTTTGGTTATACACCCTTCCCCATACCCTGTACCTGCTCTTGTTCCCTCCTGCTCTTGCTAACCTCCCTTGTCTTCTCAATTAGCTCCATCTGCTTCCTGGCTTTTTTTAAAGGCAGTCATTCTAATGATGTATGTACACTATTTCATTCAGTACAACTGGAAGATTTGCAGATGATAGGACTGAGGCCCAGAAATGTTAACAATCTTGCCGAGGATCACACAGCTAATGACTAGTGAAGCTTAAATATGGTCTAGACATGATCTCTGTCATGTCATAACCTTCTAGTTGGAAGTCTCCCTCAGATTTCTCTATCATGTCATTTCTGTTCAGTGTTTACTGGCAAAAAATAACCCAACATTTCACTTGAATTACTTTTCAAAGAGGTGGTTGCTATCACCCTTTTATATTAAGACTTTGTGCTCCCTAACTTTTTCCATCTTGTTTTCTCTCACTGTTTACAATTATTGTTTAATTTATTCTTTAAGAATTCTATACCTATATACACAGAAATATGATCATCTCTCTTCCTTGGTTCTTCCCCCAACTCTACCTCCTCCTCCTGACTCCATTCCAACTTCATGTAGATGTTGATTTCCTTGTTTCTCCACTTCCTAATCCTTCTTCACCTCTTCCTCTTCCTTCTAACATAACATAACATTTCAAATTACTCCTACCCCACAGGCTCAACTATGTTCACAGCAACTTTATTCATAATAGAAATGGAAAATGACCTACATGTCCTTCAACCAAAGAGTGGCTAAAGGGAATGAGGTACATTTACACAATGGAGTCTTACCCAGCTGGTAAAAACAACACCATGACATTTGTAGGCAAATGGATGGAACTAGATTTTAAAAAATCATTATGAGTGAGGTAACCGAGACCCAGAAAGACAAACATGGTATCTACTCACTTATAAGCAGATATTAGCTGTAAAGTAAAAGCCAATCATGTTACAGTTCACAGATCCAGAGAGGCTAAGGAACAAGGAGAGCTCAAGGCAGTGATGGGGGGACATGAAGCTCCCTGGGAAAGAAAAATAGAATAGATATCATGGGTAGGAGGGGTGGGTAGGAAGAATGGAAACAGGGGGATCAAGTAGGGGAAGGATGGAGGGGGAGAGGACTGGGTGAGACAGCTGGAATTGGGGGGCTATCTTAGGGATGAGCTAGAAACCCAGAAAAACATCCAGTAATCTATGAGAGTGGCCATATCTAAGACTCCTAGTAGTGGAAGTCTGAAATGACCTGAATGGCCATCTCCTGTAACCAGACGAGACTTCCAGTGAAGAGATTGGGGTGCCAACCCAGTCATATAGCCTTTAACTTACAATTGGTCCTGCCTACAAGATGTACTGGGTAAAAGTGAGTAAACATTGTGGGAGTCACCAACCTATGACTGGTCGAGCTTTAGACCCATGCCATGAGAAAGAGCCAGAGGCTGGATAGCCCAGAGACCTAGGATAGAATCAAAGTAGTCCTACTTATATGTACACAAACATAGGGCCATCTACTGGAGCATGGGCAACGTATCAATGACCACACTTCAAATGAAGACTGATTCTAGCAGCCATCAACCGCCAACAGTTTCTTAGGAAGGGGTGGCACATGGTCTTGTATTGTTGATGTAAGTTTAGAATGCAATAGCCATATCACATCTAGAAGACAGTCTTTCACAGTACTCGTTTCCATTTCCTGGTTCTTACATTCTTTCTGCCTCCTCTTTCACTTTATTCCCAGAGCCTTGGCAATGGTATTAATAATGGTGTCCCATTTAGTGCTGAACACTAGCAGTCAATTACTCTCAGTATGAGCCTCTACACTGACTGCGGCCCATTGTAAAAAGAAACTTCTCTGACCAAGACTATGAGTATAATCATAAATATTTAGAAAGCAACTTCATAACAGACCATTCAATAGCAGGTTCCACCCTGTGATTGTTGTCCTCTCTTTCAATGGGCTTTTCACCAGGTTTTTAGTACCAGGTATAAAATTACCTCTTGTAGAATAGGCCTTAAGTCCAAATAAAATGTAGGTGGTTACTTCCAAATAGATATGCCACTATTGTACCAATGGGCACAGTTTACCTGGCATGTTGTTATTGCAGCATACAGGATCCAGTGCTGAGTAAAACCATTGATAACTTTTCTCCCCCAACAGGCTGGTAGCAGTTTCTAGCACTATGGAAGATAGCCGATAGGAAAGAAGCTTCTCGGTCACTTTAAACTTGATTTCTCTAGGTCTTACATTTGGCCTTAATGAGTTTCCATCTACCAATATGTTATAATAGTAGCAGCTTCTCTTTGCTTCCTGAGTGTATGAGTGGGACACACACTGACTTAGGGCCTTGCCCCTCTCTCCCAGCATGCAGAAGAATGATGCCTGGTAGGTATCTCACCTTGGTTTGCCAAGGAAGATGCAGATGCATGAAAAGGTTAAGAGATAAGGACACACAATGAGTCCTCTGGAAGCAGGGATTTCAGGGCAGTTGGTATCCTGTTTAACCTGTTTTAACCCACAGCTTGTGCTAGGTACTGACCTTAGGATGCTAATGGGAAAGCTGTCTCAGAGGCTCTACTTTTTGCTAGATATCAGCCTGGCTGACTCACATACGAGGATTCAGGACCACTAATAGGTAGAGTTTCAAAAAACGCTACCTTCTGAAGTGTTTTTTCTCTTATTTTAGAAAAACAGACTTGGCTAATTATGTTGAGTTTTGGTATTCTTCAGTAGGCTCAAAAATTAGGTAAAATCTTGTTAAAATTATAGTTTTTAAAAATAATAGTGTGTGCCTGCCAAGCATTTACATAATCCACTGGTCCAGAGCATGGTTTCTGTGTGATTTTGATTCACTTCTGCATTCTAGTGGCAGTGGATGTCAGGGTTTCCTATGATCTCATCCTCTGTGATGCATAAATAGTATACACTGTATAGTATTCTCTGCTGGGAATTGTTCCAGACATGTATTGCAGTACAGTGTCTCCTCAGCCAGGTGTCCCTTCTTATTTTGCAGTTTATTGAGGTACAAATACTCGAATGAAGGGCACATTCTGTAGCCAGTCAGCCTTTTATGCCTAGGTTCTGACACTAACTAGTTGTGTAACCCTGGACTAATTGCTCATTCCTTGCTTCTTCTATCCATCTGTGATACAGGGATGATGGGAACATCGAGGGTCTCTGTGTGGATGAATGAGTAGATGTGGATCATGCTTGAAATAACTGGATCTGGCACACTGGCACCTGCAAGTGTGGGCTCTTGTTACTGGTAGTCAGCCATAGACCTGTCATTTGAAGAACACTTAAAAAAAAGAAAAGAAAAGAAAAGAAAAGAAAAGAAAAGAAAAGAAAAGAAAAACAGCTCCTCATTATCTCCCTCCACCCATACTTTCAAAGGGCCACTGTATGTTTCATATTCTCTTCTTGTAATGACACCCCGCACTTCTGGTGAAGGTGAGAACGCAGCAAGCCTCTGTGTGAACATTTAGAGCAGGCAGGAAGTCTGCATTGCAGCACACTCTGCAATTAGCAGCACACTCTGCAATTAGCTGCACTGGCTGGTGTGCATGGTTGCTCTTAAGTCCTGTACTGCAGCCCTGTTCTCTGATCAGGCTATACAGTTTGACTGATGCAGCTGATAAACTGCTTTCCCACCCTGTCCTACCCTACAAGGCCTTGGTGCATTCCAGTTTGTATAGGCATCGTACCCCTGATGATCCTTTAATTTTTGCCGTTTCTCTTTTGAGCCTTTCTCCACAGGGCAGCCAGAGGGATATTTTTGCAGATCAGATATTACACTTCTGCTTAGACATTCCTGGAGTCTTCCTGTTGCAGGATGAATCCAGACCTAGACTACCCTATGGACCGCAGGTCCTATGTGCACTGAGGTCCTGGGTCTACATCACTGTATAATGAGTTCCTTTGTCTGCAATATCCTCTGAAGGCCGTTTGCTATCCTGTGGTCTCAACATGAGCTAGAGTTCCCTAAGAGAGGCCTGCTTCAATGATTCTGCATGAAACAGCATACTACTACCTCATTACATAATGCTAATATTCCAGGACCAAATGCCCTTTTTGCCAGATTATGGTCCTGTTCTAAATTCCATTTCCTCATTTACACGAGTCCTCTGTTTATCCTGGAAAGAATGACACTTTCTCTGAGCTGTTAATCACTGGCTGTGCTCTTAAATTTTTTTATTCCTTGGGGTGGAAAAAAAGTCAGGATACGAAGTCTCTTCAGTTGGGCTGGAGAAATGGCCTGGAGGATCCCAGCACCTATGTCAGCAAGCTCACAACTGCCTTGAATTTCAGCTCAAGGAATGTATCTATAGTTTCAGTAATTTGAAAATATGTGCAAAAGTGTATCTGGGATGTGTGTCGACAGACAGGATCCAAGTAGTGAGGAAATTACCAACTAGTGAGGTGTGACTAGCAAGTACATAGCATTCCCAAAGCATACCCTGGGTGCAGTTAGGGGAAAATACACATCATAAGAAGCTCTAGAGAAACGCTATCAGTTGAGAGGAAGATGCAGGTAAAAATGATGTTGGTAGCGATGACTTAGTGCCTCTACTAATTACCCGCTATGTGGTCAGCTTTCCAGATGGTGCATCCACTGTGTTCTGAGTGGCAGTGATGGCAAGGACTGTGGTCATGAGTCCTTCCATGATGCCAAAGTTGTCATGAATGACCTTGGCTAGGGGCCTAAGCAGTTGTTGGTGCAGGATACATTGCTGATAATCTTGAATGAGTTGTCATACTTCTCGTGGTTCACACCACGCTGTGTGACTCTTTTGGCCCCATGCGTTAAGTGGACCCCAGCCTTCTTCATGGTGGTGTGATGGCCATGGGACTGCCCAGAACATCATCCCTACATCCACTGATGCTGCCAAGGCTGTGGACAAGGTCAACCCAGAGCTGAACATGAAGCTCACTAGCATGACCTTTCATGTTCCTATCCCCAATGTATCCATCGTGGATCTGACATGCTGCCTGGAAAAACCTGCCAAGTATGATGACATCAAGAAGGTGGTGAAGAGGGCATCTGAGGGTCCACTAAAGGGCATCCTGGGCTACACTGAGGACCAGGTTATCTCCTGCGACTTAAACAGTAACTCCAACTCCTCCACCTTTGATGATGGGGCTGGCATTGCTCTCAATGACAACTTTGTAAAGCTCATTTCTTGGTATGACAATGAATATGGCTACAGCCACAGGGTGGTGAACCCCCTGGCATACATGTTCTCCAAGGAGTAAGAAACCCTGGACCACCCACCCCAGCAAGAACACTGAGAGCAAGGGAGAGGTCCTTGTTTGCAGAAGGGTCCCTGTCCCAACTCAGCCCCCAACACTGAACATCTCTCTCGTGATTGCATCCTAGACCCCCATAATAATGGGAGGAAACTACAGAGCCCTACTCTCTTGAATACCATCAATAAAGTTCACTGAATCACCCACCCCCCAAAATTGTGGTGTAGCTTGGTGATTCTGAGGTCTGGCTGACCCCACGTGCTACATTGTTTTGAAGCGCACAGTGATAAGATACTTCTGTGCTTGGCCCTGTAGCTTTGAGGCAGGAAGGGATGGGAGCATATGTCCCCACCAGGTCATGGAATAGGGGCTGAATGTCATTTGCCTAAAGAATCAGAAAAGTTCTTCAGCCACACTGTACTGGAAAAAGTTTAGCATGGTGGCTGTGGGGAGGTCTGAGAAAGAAGAATACGACTGGCAAAGGGGGCATCCCAAAATGTCCTCTCAGAGGAACTATGTCCTAGAGGTAAAGGAAAGTGGGAGGAGCCAGGTGAGGTTATGGGAAAGTAACTCAGGTGATTAGGACTGGACATGGGGGAGGGAGAAGCCAGAGAGTTCATTGTGACTTGTGCTTGGAACTTCAAACTATTTATTCTTCATAACCCATCCTGAGAGTGTCTCATGGCTGACTTTCCTGAGTTTGCACAGTATAAAAATTTGTCTTGTTCTCCAAGCAGAAATCTCTTCTTCCATACAACTGATACTTCAGCATGCACTTGAAACGATTGGCTGCTACAGAGTCTGTAGACAAGATGTCCTACAGGTTCCCTGGCAAGAGCTGGTATTTGTCTTCCTTATCTAAAGCAACCAGTTGAATTGCAAAGTCCTCAGTTCTCCAGGCCCTTCACAGAAGAGTCATTTGGTGCAGCAGTTTTTAGCACATCTTTTATGTGCAGGAAGTTTTTATTCCAAATATGATTCTATTTTATTTTAATGTATTAGCCTAACACCCTTTTAAAGGCAACAGGGTCCCTTTAAAAACTAGTTATACATGACATTTCAATATATAAAACAGAATAATGACAGTTGCCTTTTTGCTTAAAGAGAAAGACCTGAGTTCCAGGTACTTCTTTCTTCATTTATCTCTAATTTCATTACTCTACAAATCCCTTGGAGCATATTAAATGATCTTGAAACCATTGTTTTAAAACAAACACACTCTTTGCATCACTGACTTTTTAATAGAACAATCAAATGTATCTTTTTAATGACACGGGCATTTTATCAAACTCATTGTTGTCATATGATTGAGTTGGTGCAGATAATTTGCATTGACAAGGGCAGGGATCTAATTAAAGTAAGCGAAGCCCTGTCTTTATTAGCATGTGCAGATTAGCTGGCTTAGTGTGCTGGTGATAGGCCAAGTTTTAGCCAGGCGCAAATATGACTTTTCCAGGACACTCTTTTTAGATATCCATTGATTCTACCTTTCTCTGCTAATGGTTATCCATGTTTGCTCACACTATAGATGCTGTATTCTTGTAGCAAATGTGATAATTTGGGCAGTTCTAAGGTAAACTCCTTACAGGTCTTGAGCCTTACTAGCAGGACTCTTATTGGCTATGCTTGAGTCACATGTCCTAGTTTGGTTTCTGTTACTGTGATAAAACACCCTGACCAGAAGTAATTTGGGGGAAGAACGAGTGTATTTCACCTTTGAGCTGTAGCCTATCATGAAGGAGAGCCTGGGCAGGAATGTGAGGCAGGATCTTGGAGTCAGAAACTGAAGCAGAGACTATAGAGAAATGCTGTTTCCAGGCATGTTCTCCACAGCTTGCTCAACCTGCTTTCTTTCACCATCAGGGACCATCTGCCCAAGGGTAGCCCAGCCCCTCCATGGGGTTGGCCCTCCCACATCAATCATCAATCAAGATGCCCTACTGACTTGCCTATAGGCAATCTGATGGAGGCAATTTCTCAGTTGAGGTTCCTCTTCCCACGTAACTCAAGCTTGTGTCAAGTTGACAAAAACTAGCCAGGACATATGTCAACCCCTAAAGCTAGTGGACATTCAAAAGTCATTGTGATTGATAGTTCCTCCAGAATCCTGCTGGAAATGCCAGGTGAGACAGCTCTTTGATTACAAAAAGGTGTTGGAGAGAATAAAGCAGCAGATGTCCACTACAGTGCTACAGCTTCCTTTAAAAAGTACTTTTTATAAGGCAGCCCAGTTAGGGGAAAGGCATCCGAAGGTAGGCAAGGTATTCAGAGACTGCCCATTCTCCTGCTTTAGGAGTCCCACATGAAGACCTAGGTGCACAACTGTTACACATGTGCAGAGGGCCTACATCTGTCTACATGCTATCTGGTTGGTGGTTCAATCTCAATGGGCCCCTATGAGCCTAGGTTAGCTGATTCTGGAGGTTTTCTTGTAGTATCGTTAGCCCCTCTGGCTCCTTCAAGCCTTCTTCCCACTCCTCCAGAGAATTTTTCAAGTTCTACTTAATGTTTGGCTGTGGGTCTCTGTATCAGTTTTGATAAGTTGCTGGGTGAAGTTTCTCTGAAGACAGTTATGCTAGGCTCCTATCAGAAGGTATAACAGAATATCGTTAATAATGTCAGGGTGTGCTCCCTTCTATGTCATGGGTCTCAAGCTAAGCCAGTCATTGGTTGACCCTTCCCTCATTCTTCTCTGTCTTTTATCCCACACATCTTGTAGGAAAAAAAAAAAGTGGGTCTAAAGTTTTGTGGCTGGATTGGTGCCCCAATTCCTCCACTGAAAGTCTTACCTGGTTACAAGAGATGACAAGCCATCTCTCCCATTGCTTAGTGTCTTAGCTAGGGGAGTCTTCATAGATTCCTGGGTTTTTCCATTGTCCTAGATTTCTAGCTCATCCCAGAGATGACCACCCCCAAATCCAAGCATCTCTCCCAGTACTCTCTCCCTCCATTGTCACTCATCTCGTTCCTCCTCCTCCCATCCCCACCTCCTCTATTACCTAATCCCTTCCCTCCATCACGCTGATGTCTAGTTTAATCTATTTCTCCTTCTCAGTAAGAATCAAGTTTCAACTGCCTCCAACCCCGGTCTTGTTGTCACTTAGCTTCTTTGGGTCTGTTTTGTAAGATTGTTACCTTGTACAATAGATGTGCCTAGTCTACTGGAACTGGATATGCCATGGCTTGTTGATATCCCATGGAAGGCATCTTCTTTTTGGAGAAGAAGGGGAGGAGGAGGAGAGGGGAGGCAAGAGGGTGGAACTGGGAGGAGAGGAGGGAGGAGAAGCTACAATCAGGTTGTAAAGTAAATAAATAACTTAATTATTTACAAAAAAACCACTTTTCACATTGATACTGTATGTGGAGCATTGTTGAAAAGATCAAAGATGAAAACACAGAATAACAATAACAGCTAGGACTGGGTGTGTGTGTGCCTGGCATTTTACATAATCTGATGAGATGGACCAGGCAGAATTCATCAAGAGTCTGAAAGAAACTGACTGAACAAAGGAGCTGTTAATTGTTCCAGGGGAAATCAAGTATGACTTATTTGGAGGTGACATTTGATAATGTTTCCATGGTGGAGGGAAAAGGAGCTTTTGAGGTAGAAAATAATGAAGCATGGGAAGGCTTGGAGTTAAGCTCCTGGATGGGGTCTCAGAAGTCAAAGCCCAGTCCAGAGACCTGGCAACTATAGGAGCTCCTTCCTCACTTTATCTACATTTCTTCCTAAGAGCCACCACCTTCCTAAAAGCCTTTAAAGCCTACAGAGGTGGCGTGTACAGCTTGAGTTCTGTTAAATCTCAGCTGTCCTGGGAGCTGACCTGCTCTGCTCTATTTCCATAATTCAAGCTACATCTGCAAGACTCTCCAGAGAACTCTGTCTCCTAACTTCAAGATTTCCTGATGCACACTCCTGTCGTACATTTGACCCCTTTTTTTCTTTCTGACCACAATCCTATTCTTCCTGCTCTCAGCTCTTCTTCCTCCATTCTGTTTCTCTGAGTGATCCACCCATACCTTTCACCCTTCTTATGAGGAAGGCCATTCCCTTTAAAGACCATCAGCCAATCCATACATCCCTCTACTTCTATAATTTTGTCTTCAACCCAAGCTATTATGTGACAGTTGGGGAGTTTGTAGTATATGTGCTCCATCCAGGCTCCCTGGAATATACCAGGTTGGGTTTATTGCAAGTTGTAAAACCTCCCAAAGAAACATCAACATGCAGTCAATTTGAGACCAAACTCTTCAGTGGCTGTGCAGGCTCAGGGAGCCCCCGGGCTTTGGGCCCTCCTCTTGGAAGCTTGTCTGTGGCTGTCCTGGCTAAAGGTGTGACCTGTTTTGCAAACTGCAGAGGCAGAAGTCTAGTCCCTTGATAATCACCAAGACTCTGCTGTGCTCAGGGTTAATGGCACATTCCCAGGCTTGGTAGACTGTTGTCTTGTTCTCAAAAATTATGTTTTAGCCTTCTGGACATCTAATTTTGCAAATCAGTGTCGGGTACAGAAAGGATCCTGTCACTTGAGCAGCACATTCAGTAATTTTAAAGGTCAAAGCCCCACATGGAAATGAGCTTTCAGCTATTGAAGTACATTGATTTAAACACACATAACAGAAAATGTGTACTTATGGTACAGGGCTATTTATGCATATATAAATTAGCCCATTAGATGTACTGATAACCAATATCTCAAGCACTACTCACTGATCACCAGGGCAGCATGGTAGAAAAACACTGATAAGTGCCGAAACAGGCTTCATTTTAAGGACATTGCAATAATAGCTCTCAATTATAGAGTGTCTACTTATGACAGGCATTCAGCCACTCAGTAGTTTACCTCAAATTCACATGACAATCTTGCACAGTAGGAAACTCGAGCTCAGCAAAGGAAGGGAACACATCCAGGACAGTACAGGGAAGAGAGGAACAAGCTTATGGCAGGCCGTAGGAGTTCAAATGCCCTCAACAGCACCCCTTGCCACAGAGGGGGGAAGTACAAAGAGAGCATGCTACGTGGGGAAGGGCTGCCAGGAGCAGGCTGCCCACAAAGAGGTAGAGAATCGACCCATATAAAGGAGAATTCTTTTCTTTCCAAAGAATATACTAATTTCAGAAGAGTTAATGATAGCTAGGGTTAATTATTTTTTTGGTACATATTCATTCCAGTTAATTTTCTTATCTTGTATGATCTGATGAATTGCATTATATAGGAAAGAGTGATCTTTTGTGAACTTTCCTTATAAGTCGTCATTGCTATAGATTTTCAGCCACTCTTCCCGAAGGTTATAAAGTGCGCTTTCTTGCTTTGTTTCTCTTCACTCAGCCAAACAGTGTATCCCTGAACTGTTTGGTATCTGGAAGCAAAACTGACCAGGACTGGTAGAATGTCTGTCTTGATAAATCGGGAACAAAAAGACCAAAACTAATGGCTTCCACAATGGAAGGTGCCCTGGGAAATAAAATATAGAACAGAGGGACTGGGGGCTTGTTTACTATGATTCTGTGTATCCATCTGATGGGAAGTATAAATAGGTTTCTTTCCACAAAGGACCTGGGGAGCAGTGAATGGGGGAATAATTGACTTGTCTTGGTATGTTTGTGAATGTGAATTTTTATCTGATGGTAAATATGCCGTTGGCCTTTGAGTCAGTCACCCACCATAAAATTTCCTCAGCCTCTTCTGCACCAAGATAACATACCCATCCCCCTACCAAGCAAACATTTCAAATTAGCATTAATCATCCAGTGTCTTGGTTTGGGCCCTACGGTGAAAGCCACCTACTGCAGCTGAATGCCATTCAGCAGGCAAGAAGTGATTTGCAATATAATTTAAATGAAGAGTTGGTTTCCTTTCCCATTTAGAACACACCAGTATGGAAAACCGATTGTCAGACACTCTGGTGATGTGCATCAACTTGGCTATTCACTCAGAAAATGAAGTTTCCTGAGACACGGGTACATTTAATTTATTTTTTTTTCCCTGTGAAGTTAACTTCAGCTTGTTAAATACAATGACTATGCAAGCCACAGAAAAACCAACACTATTAATTTTAATGCCTATAATGTAATGGAAGGAGATTATATTCATTTGGAATCTTTTTCCTTTTAATAGAATGTTTACTTGCCCCGGTCCTTATGAGTTAATTATTACTTTCTCTCCATAACGCTCTACTTTTATCAGAGCAGCCAAACAGGGTGTCTGTTAATGTCCTGAGTTTAAGAGTTGGTGGTGAATCTAGCATTTCTAAATGGTTTACTGCTAAAGTTCCAGAAGCTTGGCAGCACGATGTGTAACTGTGTGGCTGACAGGAACCCAACACAGCTGGTCCTGTGCAGAGCCCCGACATCGATTCGTATAAAGCATCTCCCTTTGGTACATTTTCTTTCTTATGCTTTGATTGTCAGCTTGAATGACTTTTCTGTGAATTATCTAGTTGTAAGTTATGATTCGGTAGCTTTCTCTCTTTGCTCATTCTCTTATCTATTTCTAGCGCATTGGCTTACTCAGTTAATAGACATTTAGTGACACTCACATCAGAGCTGTGTGAAGTATTAGAGATTGATGATTAAAACAAGTCTCCATTTTTAGGGAACTTGCTGTGGAGTAAGAATTGCAATAAAAAGCTGTAGTCCAGGAACCATGGGACATTAGTGCAAGAAAATTGAATATTAAAATTAATGCCCGGTGTGGTAGTGCACACCTCTACCTCCAGTCCTTGAGAGGCAGAGACAAGCAGATCTCTATGAGTTTGAGGACAACGTATCTATATATTGAGTTCCAGACCATTCACAGCTATACTCTGTTGCCAAAGCAACACCAAAAATAAATAAATAAATAAATAAATAAATAAATAAATAAATAAATAAATAAATTCAGAAGATAATGGAGGACACAGTGGAGGCAAGGCTCTCTGGAAAGAGAACTTCCAAGTAAGAGTCTCTTGGGGCTAGATCTTAAACCCTAGGACTTGGCTTCCTGTTGTTTATTGCGGAAGGATGCTAACAATATGAGAAGGCATTTCAGGCAGAAGCTCTAACATGTGTAAGTTGAGATAGAAAGATGTCAGAAACTTTGACCTTCTGTTGAGATTTCAGCAAAATCATTCACAGCTGAAGATACACAGAGCTTACCCACTTACAGAACATCATGACTTGGCAACTCAGTACCCTGTAGATTACAGATTGTTTTCCTCCTCATCCCATAGTTGACTGGGACCTGCAGCTCACTGCACTACCCAGCATGAAAAAGAATATTAGAACATATTTGTCAGTTTGAGAACCTAGAACATTTCAAAAGAAATTTTGCTTCTACTCTATGTACATTACTCTAATCAACCATTAATACAGAACATCCTGAGAGGGACCATTATACCTGTATCTTTAAAAAGCTATAATGATAAGGGCTGATAGTCACCAAGCTCCCTATAAGTCAGCCACTGATTTAGAGTCTCCTATTTGTAATCTGAACCTTCTGATGACACTTGAAAATAGGTATTATAAGCATTCCTATTCACAGAGAAAACACATGCCAAATTTGGTAACTTGCCATATAGTAGAGTCACTGGACTCAGTATCAATGGAGATCCAAGTTCTTTGACTCCAAAGCCTATGATTTTAAATGTCATGTTCTTAGCCTCTGTCCTTGAAAGCCTTCAGTCCAGACACACAGATAAGATGTGGCTGTCATGCATGCCTGTGCCAACAAATGACAAGAGCACACACAATGTGAGAAAAGGCTTAAGTGAGATGTAAAGTATGGAAAGTATTGAGAATGGTGCCTGCCACATAGATAAGCATGTATTAACTGCTGTAATTGTGGTGATTAACTTTGGAATAGAGTTAGAGCCCAGTGGCTCTAGGGAATTCAGAGATAGAGGAGTGTATATCTGAGGTCAATGGCCAGGAAACCCTACAGAGTTGGTGGCAGTTGATATAGACTTGAATGGCTTTGGGGAAGAATCCATATAGAGAAGATTTGGGGGAACAAAGTGATTGCTGCAGCAAAAAGAACAGGATGCAGAAATGTAAGCTGACTGGAGGATTCTGTTAAGTTTAATAAAAGCAAATAGACCAATTTGATTGAAGTGGGGTATCTGAATGGGAACGAATGAGATCAAGCAGAGAGGCAGAAGCTGTTTACAGATCATAATACCCATTGACAGGCACTGTTCACATTTAGCTCTCGTAAAACACTTCCTGCGGTTGTAAACTCGCTTTTTCAGTGGCATAATGAGGTTCAGAGAAGTCGGGCAGCTTTTCTAAAGTCACTAAGTTGAAGAATGGTAGACCGTGGACTGGGAACTGCAGCTACGTTCTTTTGGTTTATACCATACTTTTGGTTTCATAGCTCCTCTTTCAACCTGTATTGTCAGTATTTATAGAATCATTTTTGTTCTGATGAAAAATGTAGAGAAAAGTTAAGAAAAATGTGTTGATGTGTTCTTCTTTGGGGTTTTGCTCTCAGTCCCTGTAGCCCAATATTTTGAAAATTTAGTTAATAGCCTTTGTGTTCTTTCATCGAGATGGAAAGAAACGGCTCCCCGGGTTGAGTTCTTGCGTTTTTCCTCCCTCTCCTGCTTTTCTGTCCATATGTACCTGTAATACCACATACATCATCAATAACACACCATCACTTAGAGTAAGAACTGAGGATTAGGAGACAAGGCTGTGAATGAGGACATCAGGTGTTGAGGCTAGAATCTTCACTCTGCCCTTAACAGCTGTGGTCACGAACATATGTTCCAAGTTATCTTTGTTTCTATCTTTTTATCTGTGTAATAACAATAATAACCCTAACCAATAGTTTGTAAGGGCTGCAATCTGCACTTAAAATGCTGTATCATTCCTGACATATTACATTTGTATTGTCATTAATGTGGTTTCTCTCTCCTATCTTTCCATAAAAGGAATTCTGATCTGCCCTCTTTGACTATGTGGGCAAGTCCTTTCCTATTTGCTGAAGAGTACACAATTAAACTTTTCAGATGGTTATTTGGCAACATTCACCAAGATTTACAAAATTCATTTTAAAATGTAGTTTATTATTAATAATTCTACACGTATATTTTAGTATATGTATATGAGGGCAGGTAGCCACAGAATTCAGAAGAGTGTCTTGAATGCCCTGGATCTGGAGTTGCATGTCACTGTGGGCCCCCAGATCAGTGCTGGAAACCAAACCTAGGTCTTCTGCAAGAGCTTTAGCACTCTTAACTAACGAGTTGTCTCTCCAGTCCTGAATATACGTGTTCTTAACCTTTGCTTCCACCTCAATGCATTACTGCCATAGATAGACTCTTAAAGTGAAATTTGTACAATGTGTAGCCTTGGGGGTTTGGCTTGTGTGTATATGACGCAGTCTAAAATCTTGAAAAAGAGGTTGAAGAACATTTGAAGTTTCATGCGTTTTCCATATAGTTCAGCCCTTTGTGTTAGCCCAGTGCAATGCCCAGGGCTTAGCATCCCACACACACTTCCACTTTTAGCAACAGGCCTCCTCCCCAACCACTTAGTCCCAACTTTATTGCTGTGACCAAGTCAGCGTCGATCCATTTTTCTCCTTCTGTAGTCTGCTTTCAAAACTGACATGGCTTCTTTTACTGCAGCTGCTCCCTGCCCTTTCTCCATGATTCCTGACTCGTGGCCCTGGCAATCTCAGAAGAGCTTCACTGAATTCCTTTCCGACTGGAACCTGGGGACTCACTTCCCCAGCATCACCCCTGTGCAGCCTGGACACACTGACTGAACCAATTTTTAGGACACTTGTGAGTACAGTCCTTGATTCTTACATAAAACTATTTCAAATCACCCCTCAGCCTGTTACTCTCTAGTTTCATTTCTCTCTTCTTCTCTCCCTTTCTGGGGCTCACTGTTGGCCCCAGAGTTAACACCTCAGGACCCTCATGCATTTAATCACTAGCTATTGACTGTGGTGGTAGGCAGCAGCTCCGAGAACTGCAAGGCGCATGCCTTTGTTCTCCTGTGTGGTTCCTTTCAGGTTACTTGTCTCTCACTTAGATTGGAAAGTAAATGGATTAGAATAAAACCAATTTGAGGGGAAAAGGAAAATGTTCACAGGAACAGAAATAGAAAGCCTTACTATCATGGCTGCCTAAGATCTATAGACCTCACCAAGGAATTTAAAAAGTAATGTTTCTTATCATAAGTGACAGAAATATGCTGCTTTCTGCATCAGTAGATATGAAGATTAAAGGGTCTGACCGTATTAAACAGTTTTGCACAGCACCAGGCACTTTGGGCAGTGCTGTCGGCCTTATTACCCTTCTTCGTGTGGCTATTTCAGGCCCAATTTAAGAATACAATGCAGCCTGGCTTTGCAAATTGACATCCTTTAATTTAAACTGTCTTGTGGGAGAATTAAGAAATTATGGAACAATTATTCCCCCTCAGTTGAGAGCTGGATGACATCCGGAGATTCTTGTACATTAGCCATTTGAATTGATTAAGTCACGTAATTGAATTACACCTTTGCCCCCATAATATCTCGTGGCAGATATGTTGGTGTTTCGTGTTGGGAAAATGCTCTCATAAAAATAGAACAGGGGCTAGGGTTGCAAATTGACCTGGGCGTCAAAGAAAAGCTCAGAGCAGGTAGGGGTGCGAAGAGGTTTGTGGTGGTGGTGGTGGTGGTGGATTGAAAAAGCCAGCAATTTGTCTGACATCAAGGTGGAAATTCACAGATGGAAACTGTAGCATGGTGTACAATGTATCCTTCCCCATCATTCTTTTAGGGCAGTACCACTCATTCCCAAAGCTTTGGCTAACTTTGCCAAGGAACAGAATCCTGGATTTAGGGCACCTTTCCTTTGTCCTCCATAGCTCCCCTGCACATGCCTTCATCAAAGATACCTGCCAGGAAGTAGGCAAGTCCCCTTTCCTAGGCAATAAAGTCAAGCTGGAAGCCATTGCCAGCTCATCTGTGAGTAAGGACACAGTATTTACTGCAGGAGGTTTGAGCTGGATGTACAGTTCTTTTAACCTCTGAAATAATTTCTTTTCTATCATAGTATGGAGAGAGGTAGGCTCTGTTAGCCAATTTCGAAAGCACCACATTTAAATAGGAGTGTTTGCATCATCTGCACCTTTAAAAGATTGTATTTGTTAAACCCAGTATATTTATTTATTTTGTTCAGAGAGTTGTATTCATTAAACACAATTCTCCAAGTGATGGATACTGATTATATACAAAAGCTAGGCAGATGCTAATGGAGAAAAAATAGTCAAAATTTATTTCATTCTTTAGAGGGCCCCAATAAAAGTAGAGGGGAACTATCCGGATCTGAAGGTAAAAGGTAGACTACTAGAGATTAGAAAGCGTGCTGGGAAGGAAAGGAGGGGACAAGGGTAGGTAGAGATGATGGCTATATGTCACATGTGTGTTTGGGACTATTATGACGATTTCTATACACTTGTGTAATTAGTATGTGCTAATAATAATAGAAAGAAAACCAAACTGAAAACAGTTAAGTCATGCATTACTATTTTTTAAATTGAAGCCTGGAGAGGTGTATCCAGGTAGAGAGCACTGTTGACAGACATTCAGGGAAGAGGCGGTGGCCTTTCCATTTCCTCCCTCTCTGAAGACTATGCGGCCCTGGCTCACCCTGCCCCCTCACCCTTTCCCACAACATCCATTTGGAACCCAGCGGAGAAGAAACCTCTTAGATTTCCATCCAGTGTTCAAGCTGGACATGTGCCTTTCATTGGAAAACTCCTGTGAAGGAGAAAGGTTTAAAGCACGGCTCCCTGCACCCCTCCCCCATACCGACACCCAGCCTGCTACCACACTGCACAGCATCCTGAAGCTTCCGATTCTTTGTCTATTCTGTGTGGCAGGAGAATCGCTCACTCTTTTTAAAAGCCCTTTACCTTTTCTTTGCTTTTATCAAAGAACACTCTCAGAGCTTTAAAACCCAACCACAGCTATCCTCCTGAATATTTCTGTGTGGAAGGGATTAATCAAGTCTGTCAAACGCTGAGCGGTAAAATCTTTAATATTTCTAAAAGGTTTAAAGCCTGCATATTTATCGCATGCATCATTGAGAATAATCTTTCTTTTTATATAAAAAAATTAAATGCTCATGGTGAAATCCTGTGGTGATGAGCACAGTGGGCGAGAGGCTTATGCAGGACCCTGTTGTGATACTGGTACGGAGATTTTGGTTGAGCCATTCTCTGACATTACCTGGCTAGGAGCACCCATCTCTGTACACGTGTGCTTATGCTAAGGTTTGTGCCGGAATTTGAGCCTTTAGGTTTTCAAGAGAAAAGGAGAAAGGATGAGCATGCAGCAGACATTTCTGCTGAGTGCTTGCTACATGGAGGAACTGTGTCTGCCTGTGTTGAGGGGTTCTTACATTTTAACTTTTGCAATGCTATTTTTTGTCCCAGACACTATCTATTTATAGATGAGGATACCAAGATCCCAAGAGGGAAGCCGTTTTCTCAAGCTCATATAAATGTCCATTGATGAACCTGAATCTTGACCGTGTACTTGCCTAATTTTTTCATTCTACATGTATAGGGAGTATAGTGAGTGCTTAGTGCAGGAACGTGTCCATTTGTCTTGGTTAGGGTTCCTATTACTGTGCTAAAACTCCATGGCCATAAGCAACTTGAGGAAGAAGGGGTTTATTTCATTTTACAGCTCATAGTCCACTGTCTAGGGAAGTTAGCGAAGGGATTCAAGGCAGGAACATAAAGGCAGGAACTGGAAGCACAGGCCATAGAAGAATGCTGCTTATTAACACACTCTCAATGGTTTGTTCAGCCTGTTTCTTACATCAGCCAGGACCACCAGCTCAGGAGTAGGAGCTCTCACAGTGAGCTAGGTTCTCCCACAGCAAGGCTTAGTTAAGAACATGCTCCACAGGCTTGCTCACAGGCTAATCTGGTGGGGGAATTTCTCAGAATTACTCTTCTCAGATAGATGACTCTAGCTTGTTTCAAGTCCACCTAATACTAGCCGGCGCATCACTCAAACGCTGTCATAATTGGTTAGGACTGTAATGTCTGAAGATTTTTAAGGATTCATCATTATTTTATTATTTTATATACAGTTATATATATTATATATATTATATTATATATATTATTTTATAGACAGTATAGCTAGAAGGACATGATTCTGAAAATCTGAGATGCTTTGCTTAATCCAATAGAGAATTTCTTAGACTAGAGATGCACTCGTGTGAATGACAGACTTGTGCTTTTTATTTAGAAAGTGCCTTTCTATATAGTCTAATGTCATGTACTTGAACTTCTGAAGAAGTAATATTAGCTCTACTGCCATTTGACAAATGAGGAAACTGAGTTCCAAAGGTATAAGCTGTGTCTTTGGGTATACAAGTAAAGCAATTACAATGATGCTCAAACTCTGTTCCTCTTACTCCAGAATATTTTCACTAATATTATTTTATACACACACGTAAAGTAACAAGTATAGAGTTACATGATCTACTGCTGGTGGTCAGAGGACAACCTCAGACATGTGCCCTCATCTTCCAGCTTTTCTGGGGACAGTGTTTCCTTGTTTTTGTCTGCAGAGATACCAGAATATCTGACTGATGAAGTTCTGAGAACTCCCCTGCCTTCTCCCATCCTGCTGCATGAATATTCAGATTTAATGTAGGGATTCAAGGTCAAGTCTTGATGCTGGTATGACAGTCTCTTTACACACTAAGCCATCTCCCCACCCCTCCACTAATATTTTAGAATTATTTGTTTTGTCTGAGAACTGAATGAATAGAAGAGTTGGGATTTTATTGATAAGAAGTATACAGTTTCTAGAGTGCTTTATCAGTTGTCAAAAATATACTGGATGGAAATGTAACGTTTTTATTTGAAAAGTTTTACAAACACTTTTCATTTAGAAGACGTAAAGAGTTATGTGGTATTTTATGGGTATGCATGCATAATAATTTTCAGCTTTATTGGCAAATAAAATAAAGTTTTGAAGCTTAAAAAGACTTCAGAGACCTGTGCGTCTGATTTTCAGGTTTTGCAGCTGAGGTTCCAACACTGACACTGGTGAAACCAAGCCCATACAGCATCTTGTGATGAGAGAAATATTTCTTTCTTTTGATGGGGATGGGAGATACAAAATAGGGAACTTTTTTATTGGAAGTGAAGAGAGTGATATCCAGAAATGTAATGGGAATTTTAATTATGGGAACATATTCGACAAACGGTATTAAAAAGAGACCGGAAGGACTGTATGGCACACGGATAACATGGGTAAGGGCCTCTTATGGAAGCTCAAATTTGTTGTGTCAATATAATGAGTTGTGTGATTATATTTTTAGACTGCCACCATAGAGGGCAATCTACATAATCAAACCCCTGGGCAAACAGGATGTGACTTCTGCCTCCTCTAAATCTTACTACCATTTGGCGTAAGCTAACAGAACCCAAGGAAAGGCCCCAGGATTGGGAAGATGCACAGTATCAACCTCATTCTATGCAAAAGTAGTCACTGTGTTTGCCAAGTCTTTGGAAACGGTTAAAAATAAGAGGTACAAGATTGGCTTTCTCCATATAGGCAATGGGTCAATTTCTGGAATTCTTTGGATGGCAAGTTGTTTCCCCAGCTTATATTCTGCACACTGTAATTACCATCTGTGGAGAAAGAGAAGTAAATTCTATGCATTCCTCTGTATTTTATCCTGTTCTGGAAGATTGGCCCAGGCACTGGGCTTTTCCTATGTGTACCTGATCTGTACTGTTGAAATGAATTTGTTGTAGGGTAGAGCTCTTACACATACTAAGAGACTGAGGCAAAGGGCATGGTCTTTTCCAGACGGTGGAGTAGGTCTTAAGTGCTGCACATTGGCAAAGCTCTTAAGGGTCCCATTAATTCTCTCAACCCATGTCAGCTTACTTGATATGCTAAGCACTCCGCTGGGCACAGGTCTACAGAGCACCCAAGAGTCTCTCAAAAGTTGTATTGGTCAGAAAAGGGCAAGAAGCTTAAAACATCAGCTGAGGCTTTTGGGTTTGGGAACCTGTGAGTAAATCAAATGCTTATTGCATTAACTAGAGTGAGTTAAGTGAGCTTCCTTCATCAACAGCCCTTCCCACTCTTAGACTTAGCACAACTGCAGGGTATTACTCTGCTAATTGCAACCATTTGGGGAACTGGGTTGCTTTCCAGTCTTACATTACCATTCCCTTCTCATGTTCCCAAGATGTTTGAAAAAGAGAACAGAAAGAGGAAAATCCCACTTAATCGGTTTGGAGACTAACTGAACACAAACTACATCCCTTCTAACTATATTTGCTTGGCTGGAGGTCAACCATAGAACCCACTAAATTGTGAAGGAACAGCAAATATAGTTTAGCTAGAGCAGAAGTGACACATATGTACTTTTGTTTCAACATGTTCCCTTAATCGGTTTTTATTCAAACTTAGGCAAACTTTCTTGATTATGTCAAAAGGCCCCATCACAAAGCATCATATTCTGGGGTGGAAGGAAAGCTCTGCTGACAATTTCACTAGCACACAGTGTCCTAAAGATGGTAATGTAACTTTTCACCCCAGGATTCCCCTTCTACTACTGTATCTTAAAAACAGAAGTAGTAAAGAAATGTGAGCAAACAAATTCATTCCCATGAAGTTTTTTGAAATTTGAAAATGAGCAAGAAACAAACTTTCACAAGTGAGAAAAGAGTTTTGATGTTTTATTCCCTTTTATGTAAGGTGGAAATGAAATAAAAGTAATCTCTACAGGCGCTTTAATATTGTTAATGACATATGGACAGAAGAGAGGAGCGAGACCTCACAGCAATCTTTTCCTTGCAAACATATGCTTAGGTGTGTAGTTGCAGACACCTAAAGACTGGAACATGCCGCATTAACACATGGATGAATTTCTCCCCAGAGTGGGATAAAGACTCCTTTCCATTCCATTGGTTCTCCACATATATTTTCTTCTAAACTTGCCATATCTGGCTTGGTATGACGTCTCACCAGGTATGATACCTCTCACTAAGTAGCAGAGTTGAAATCTCAAATTTTATATAGAAATTGAGTTGATATGGTAGCCCACCTATAAACCCTGGCAAAAAATTGGCTAACCAGATTAAACAAAGCAGCAAGCTCCAGTTTCAGTAAGAGACCCTGCTTCAGTAAACTGGGTAGAATGGTGAAGGAAGACAGTGTCAACTTCAGGCCTCCACATGCACAAACACACATGCCTGTGATCATGCATACACACATGCAAGCATACCACACACATACAATGCCTGAACAAAAGCAAAAAAAAAATTATTTTTTTAAAGTAGAAAGAATGACTTTGGAAGTCTGGTTCACGTAGAGACTCATTATGCCATGCATCTCAGAATGTGAGTCAATAATCTCCAATATTATTGAGAGAGATGGGAAAATAGCTTGAGACCAGAGGACACCATGGAAGTCAAAGGTTACTCAGACTAAGATGTGAGGAACGTTTTTATCACCTGGGTTGGAGAGAGTGTACAAGTCTCAATTTTAATTGACTTTCAAAACTGAAACAATTGCAGGCTGTGATGGGACATGCCTATAGTCCCAGTTTGGAAGATGGATCCAAAATTCAAGGTAACCCTCAGCTACTTAGCAATTGTAACCAAGGATACCTGAGACCCTGTCTCAAAGAGTAAAAACTCTTCAACAGGTGATTGATTTAAAAACTCAAGACTATGGCAATGAGTTCGAATCTGAGACTTCTGTCTAATGGGTGTGTGGCTATATAACATTGCACCGCTGAATGTCCTGGTAAAGTAGAAATGATGCCTTTTTCTTTATAGTATTAGGGCTGCATTAAGTACGATAATATCTTTAAATATGGGATTTACATGCACTTAATTCATGTAGATATTTGTATTTGTGTGTATATGAGTGTGTACGTACTATACATACCCACCCAAGCACCTGTAACTAGACTTAGAGGGGTGCACTGTTGGAGTAACACACTTTCCTTGTTGTTCCTCTTTCCATCTTCTGAAGGCTTCTTTCTCCATCCCATACCTACATTTCCCTAGACTTCCCACTAGGACCACCTGGAGATTTATTCCAGGAAGTCAGTGCCTGGGACTCCCACCTGCAGTATGGAGAAGTTACTCCTGAGTCCTCTGCCCTGTACGGTTTCATATGAGCAACCCAGTCTCACTCTATACCCAGCTTGTGTGCCAACTGTAAAACAGGAGAAGCATCCTTGCCTAAAAGTCCTAAGTAAGAAACTTCATGGCAAAACAATTCTGGGTTAGCGTTGGACATGGCTAGTTCGGGAGTTCTTGGGCTGTGACACTTTCCAGTGCTTGCAGGAAAGGCAAGCCTGGGATCCAGAGTTATTTTCTCAATTCTGTCTGGGGCAGTCCCCACAGACCATCCCAGCAGTTCAAAAAAGAGCACACATGTGCAACACTGGGCATCAGGCTCTTCCACCCAGGGGATATCTTGATATTGTGTTTCTTTCAGCAATGAGTCCTATTTTTCTCTTCTTTTCCCCCTCTTGGGCATCTCTGTATTTTCTCAACTGCTTAGTTAGATAGAGAAGGTGCTATCCATTTGTTACTTGGGTTGTCCACACTTTCTCTTGTACAATGGAAGGGGTCTGGTTGGCCAAGAATCTTGGAGGGTCCTTGAACATCTCACCTACAGGGCTTCAGCATCATTAAAATTGGGCTCAGTAACTTTTAAGAGAAAATATGCAAGGAAATAGCTCGTTTACAACTTAGAGCTCATTCGAATCCTAGCCTAGTCTCCAATTTATGCTGCCAAGAAGCCTATTGCTGATTATGCTGGATGCCCCATAAATTAATGAGAGCTGGACTTAGAGGTGACAACGATCGCTGAGCCTGTGGAGCAGAAAATGCAACACTAATACATATGTTTCAGAAATGTCCCTTTGTCTATATATTTGGAAAAGAAAGTGCTGATGAGGATCAATTTCATATTGACTTTAAATTTTTCAATTGACCCAGTGCTCTTTTTATTAAGTAATGCACATGAGAACGTTTTATCCCAAGCCTACTTGATGGCTTAGAGAATTCCCTTCAGAATCCAGTAAGCTGGATAAAATTTCAAATGCAATTCATTCATGTATTCTTTTATTCATCCTTTAATAAATATTTATTGAGCAGCTGCTATGTGCTTAATTCTAGAAACGAAGCTAGAATGTGAGTAAGACCCAATCTGCCCTCAAGGAATCTAAACTCTAATGAGCTAGCCAGACCTAGCAACATACAGCCCTCCCCTGAGCAGTTGCTTCTTATTAGTGAGTTGTGTAACTGGTAGGAAAGTCCTTAGGAAGGACTCAGTATTCTTGGCACTTGATGAGTACTATTTATTTTTGAATGAATAAATGAATGACTGACTGATTAGATGAATGTGTGATATGGCCCTTTAATTGAATTTAATTTAAAAGCAACTGGTTAAGCAGAAAACAAAGGTCATTTGGGATTGACAAAACCTAATGTGTAAAACAAGGCATTTTGGTGTTTTAAATGTCTCCCAGAGCGTTTGGGAGGAAGAAGTAGGGCCAGCTATTCTAGAAGACAGAAGGATCTTGGACATTAAGCCACCACTTATGCAAATAGAATAGATCTGCTTCTAGAAGAGGCAGTTCAAGATCCTCATGCTGCAGGGACAAGTCTGGCTACCCAGTGAATGGCTCGGTTGTGGCTACTTCCTATAGTTGGAACAGAAATGAAAAGGAAGACAGGAAGTGATTGCTCTTACCTTTGGATGCTCATCTGAACATGAGACAGGTAGAGTGTAAGAGTACTACAGTGTAGAGGCAATTTGGTAGAAGAACCAAAGGCCTGGTTTTAAAAAGACCTGATTCAAATCCTGTTTTGCCACATATCAACAACAGCACTTGATTCTGGAAGCTGGGATCTGCCTGCTATCCCTCCTGTGTCTTCAGCTTGAGTGAGTGTTGGGCAATATGCTACGAAGTGTTTTCCTTCTTTACTGCTTTCCCTTCACATGCTTTTCTCAACTAACATTTCCCACATCTTTAGTTACTGTCTGTATGCCTGCAAGTGGTGCTGTTCTGTTTTGCCTTAATCCTGTTTAAGTCTTAAGCAAATCTGGGCAAACATGAGCATGTCTCTTTTGAGCACCTGTCTCTGGGACATCCTCCCTGTGCTGTGCATAGCTGCTTGGAATCTTGTGCTCTCTTGAACTTGATGCGATGCCTGTAGTGGCCTGGTTGATTTATGGCTGCTTGCTCCTCTGTTTGATCTTAGAACCGTCAGCTGTGATGTAGCGCCTTCATTCCACTCACCTGCTGGCATCTTCATGTTTGGTCAATAGCTTGTTAACTACTCTGAGGACAGAGACTGCCCTTCCTGGCTAACATTGAGAGTGGTCTCTATGGTAACTGCATCCCATCAGAGACCATGCTCATTCTTCAAGGCTTTCCTCTTCTATTTTTCTCTGGTGACTTCTGAGTAACCTGTAAGGTTTGGAGCCCTGTCTCACCCTGCCAGGAAGCTAGTGCTGATTGAAAGTCTCACAGAGAAGCTGAACAAGACACGCTGCTGCTTTCTTCTGGCTAGGCTGGCTTGTTCTGTGTTGCATTTGGGCCAGGCCTGCTGGGACCTGTCATGCCTCCTTTATCGTTGCTCTTTGTGGCGGTCCCCAGCTACTGCTCTTGGTCTCTCTCAGAAAGCTTTGCTGTGGATTCTCTAGATCTCCCTGCTCATTAATATCTTGCAACAATTGCCTCTGGAGTCCTGCCATTCTGTGGGTGCTTTTTCTCATTGTCTCTCTTTGTTTAGTCATTCTCTTATCTCCTCAGAATTGACTCCCAGGCTTTCTGTTCTTCATCTCTACCGAAGAAATTATGTCAAAGATACTCATGTAGACTGCTCAGACATAATACAGGAGGACACCATCATTTATATGAGATGGGATGCTAGAATATTCAATCTGCTGATGGCATTAGGGCTCAGCAATAACACAGGTGATAACAAGCTTCATGTGGAGAACTGTGTTCCAGGCACTGTGGTGAGCTCATTACATCCTTACAATGGCCTAGCAAGGAACATACTCTTTTGTCCTCATTGTGTAGATAAAGACACTGAGACCAGAGAGTGTTCAGGAATCCGACTTGGGGTTCTCACTGATGAATACCATGTCTAGGACTCAAACTCTGGTTCGGGAATATTACTGTGATGATCTTGAAAATCTTACTCATTTGGGAAGAAGTAAAAAATCTAAAAGATAGATACTATTTAAATACCACTATATATATATATATATATATATATATATATATATATATATATATATACAACACAACTGTATCTCTATGGAATTATTTTCTTGATGTTTATCAATTGAGTGATGGATCAATAATATAATGTTTTATTATTATTGTGATTATTATTATCAATTTCTCCAGCCTGCTTATATGATAAAGATGACCTTTAAAGGACTTTATAAAGTCTGGCTTCCAGTCCTTTTATAATCTGGACTCAAGAAAAGTTTGCAAATTTTTCTCCCACAACTTTCTGTCTCTTCTCCAAATCCCTCAAGACTTAAAAAGAAGTATGCCTCACAGGAAGACTTGAAAGCATGGTCACTTTACCATGTTCTTGCTCTGCCCATTTTTGTGCCTTAAGTTCTTTTCAAAGACACCGTGATTGTTCATTTCTATAACGCTGGTAATTGAGATGTAGAGGCAGGAAGATCATGGTTTCTGAGACCCGAGGACTACTCTGTGAGTTTTAGGCCACCCTGGATTTTATGCAGATCCACTGTTGTTTTAGTCACCATCCTATTGCTGTGAAGAGACACCATGATGGCTCTCTTATAACAGAAGACACTTAACTGGGGGCTGGCTCACAGTTTAGTCCATTATCATCATGGCAGGGAGCAGCAAGACCACTCCTGCTCCAACAATGCACTTCCTAACCCTTCGAACCCAAGGAATAGTGCCATTCCCTGATAACTAAGTATTCAAATATATGGCTATGGGGGCTATTATTATTCAAGCCACCAGATTCCACTCCCTGGTTGTCATAGGCTTGTGGCCACATCATAAGGAAGAAATGCATTTAGTCCAATTTATAAAAGTTTTCGTAGCCTATCACAGACTTGATACTGTTTAAACATCCAAAATCTCTTCTGAGACTCCAGGAAATTTCTTAACTGTAACCTCTGTAAAACCAAAAAGCATATCATATACTTCTAACACAGAATGGCACAAAGTATATATGGCCATTCCAGAAGGGAATAAAGGGAGCTTGGTGAGGAAATACTGGGCCAAAGCAAGACCACAAACAATTAGGGCAGACTCCACATTCTGCATCTCCATATCTGATGTCAAAGCATTCTTCACAACTCCAGCTCCTTTCAGCTTTGTTGACAGCAACCAACAAACTTTTTCACTTGGGCTGGTTCCACACTCAGTCAGCAGCTCTCCTTGGCAGGTATCCAACGACTCTGCTATCACGAATATCTTAGGGTCTCCAGTAAAATCCAAGCACTAACTTTACAACTTCACACAATAGCCTCTCTAGGCCTCCATGACAAATGCCCCTGACAAATGCCTGGTTTAAGCAGCCTCCCTTAGCTATGGAGAAAGATTCCTTAGCCCCTTTCTTATATTCTTAACTCTAAAACTGGAGCCCATGTGACTAAAGCTATCTAGTTCTGCTTGGTGGGGCTGGAATTTGGCCCCCTCTTTCAATTAAATTTGCAATGGTATTCTATTGTTAATGGTTCCCTTTTCTGCTTCAACTTTGCTTTAACTGCTTTTTACAACTAGGGAGCTTAGATGGGCGAGGTCTTTCCCTGAAGTCATAACTCCCTACACTTATTATCAGGCTTTTCTTTACACATTTTAAAAACATTCTTTAAACATCTCTTTGAGCATTGGACTTATCTCTATTACATTTCCTGGTGTTCCATGTTCCTTAAACTGTACATTTTGTAATTATCTTTGTCCAACTTGCACATTTGTTTTCATTCTATATGTGTGTAAGAGTGATTACTAAAATATACATGACAGAGTCAATACTAGGCTGATTTGAAATCTCCTCTGCCAATGACATTAATTCAAAAGTCTTCAGTTTAGCCTCAGGCAGATTTTTTTTTTTTTTTTTTTTGGACAAGGGAAGAAAATAGCCACATTCTTTACAAAAAAAAAAACCAAAAAACAAACAAACAAACAAACAAACAAACAAAAAAAAAAACCACAAATGGTCATTACATACTTACTAATACTCTTCCCCTCTGAAACTTCCTTATCTGGACTCTCACAGTTCACATTGCCCTCATCACTGTCTTCCATGCTTCTCCTAGAAGGGCACATTAAACCATGCTCAAAGTGTCTAATTACTTTTCTATTCCAAAGTCCAATAGTCCCAAAGTCTTCTATATGCATGCCCCGCCCCACCCCTGTCAATAAACACCATGGCCAGGCATATCATAGCAACTTGTTACTTTCTGGTCCTGATCCACAGGCTGAAAGGAGAGAGAAAGGAGGAGCAAGGCCTAGTGTGAGCTTTCTGAAGCCCCAAGCCCATCCCCAGTGAAACACTCCGTCCAATAAGTCCATGCCTACTTGAACAAGGTCGTACCTCACCATTCTTCTCAAACAGTGCAACTTCATGGTAACTAAGCATTCAAATATATGAGCCTGTGGGGGCTGTTTTCATTCAAACTACCATACCAGTCTCAAACAAAACAAAAACAAAAGTCCATTTTTGTATATATCCCATTTTTCCTCTTTCTCCTTGATCCCCCTTTCTAAACATCTAGGTTGAGTTCAAACTGTTGAATTTTCCAAACCTTCTGCTTGTCCACATTACCATCAACAAGGGTCCAATCCATCCTCCACCTGTGCTCTCACCTGGCAGCCCTTTACAATAGTCTCAACTCTTAAGACTTAGCTATCCCCCTCTTTAGTTTTTCTGCTGGGTTACCGACATCTTTCTCCTCGATGCTGATGTGAGGAGGGGAGGATTAGGAAGGAAGGATCCACATCGTTGACAAGGGTGTGTATTTGTCTTGTGTCTGGTGACAGATGCAGTCCTGTTGAATGAAAGCCTGTGCTTTAAATGTATGTATCTTGCTTCCATTTTAAAAATTGATCTTATAATTCTTTGTATTCTATTTTACCCGTTTCTCATTTTGCTTTCTTTTACATAGCCAAAGGATGTATTCCTAAAATTACTTTATATCTGAAGCATTCTGGTTTCCTGTGTCTTTAGTAAATTGCCTACTAACACCTGGTGAGGATTTTGTAGAAAGTGAAGGGCTGATCCTGAGTTCAGGGCATGAGGGATCTGCTCTGAGCAGGCTGAGAGTATGACAGGGATGCTACCTACAGCTGTTGCTATTCTTCCATGGATTCCGAGTCTCTGGGCATTCCATTCTGGATGGAAACCCACACCCAGCAGTAAGAGCTGCTTTACAATGATCTGCCCATGTTATTGTCAGTCACTTATTGGATGATCCACTGTTTTTTAGGTGCCATATAAAATGCTTTTCTAATACTATGTGACTTGTTCTTAGGATCAGTCACCTTCTGATAGGCATATGAGACTGTAAAGATAAGTTCAGATAAGTAAAGTGAAGATACAAGCAAGAGGTCGTGGCTTGTGGTCTAGTGTTCCTTTCCTATTCTTCATACTAAATTTATACACTTACATAATTCCTGTGTGTTTCATACTGTTGCTTTCCTTTATCAAGCACTGTGTATTTCTACATACATGATGGAATGTAAATATCTATTTTATCAACAGCCATGTGAATTAGATACTCCCCCCTCTACTATAGTTGAGAAAAGAACTTAAATAGGTCAAGTGAATTCCCCTAGGCCCAGAGCTGAGAGTCCCACGTGAGTCTGTGTTATGCTTGAGTCCTTCAGACCTTTCCAGTGTGCCATACAGATGAACTCTTTTTATCTTCCAGAGTAGCCCCTTGGCTGCACTCAACCATCTCCCCCATGGCACTGTGCCTGTCCTCTGAATTTTGACGGGAAATGTGTCTACAATCATGTTCAGGACAGTTTTCAGCAGCAAATACCTAGTGCACTTAGACCCAGTCTAACAGTTTCTGATATCCACTTTGCTTTGGGCATATCATTTACATACAGTATGACATTTCATCTTCATATCAAGTTAAGTAGGAAAAAAAATGTCACCTTAGTTGACATAGGAGGAAACAGAAGCTTAGATTGTGCCTTTCCTAGCATCATAAAATATGCCTGCCTCCAGTGCACACTGATGCACCCTCCCCCCAACCCCAACCCCAGGAAGATTTGGGATAATGTGGAACATAGTCTGAGAAGACTTCACAAAGAATAGGAAGGCTAATGGCATCACAGAAAGCTTGTCACACAGCTGCTGGAGTGTACTGCGAGGCAACTAGCATGTTATTACAGCTATGATTGGGTTTCCATGTACTTCTCAAATCAGATGTGTAAATATAATCAAAAACATTTCTCTCTGCAGCACAGACCTCCAGCGGGCTCTACCTGGCATCCTGGTTCTGAGGGAAGGTAATAAATTAGCTCTAATTAGCTTTCCCGCATGCTGAAAAAAGACTCTTGTCACAACTGGATAAAAAGGATAAAAAGAGTTGCCCTGGGCCCCTCTTAGGGAGAATGGTCTGTGGTGGCGTGTGGGGTGGATGAGGCTTGGGCTTGGTTGATGTGTGACCTGTCCTGTCCTAGCTTGTGTTTCTGCCATCTCTACCCTCTGGTGTTTGTGTTTGCCCTCTCGTCTTACATCCCTTCACAGTATCTATCCTCACAGTGTCCTAGATTTCACTAACAGGAAGAGTTTCTAAGATGATCTACTTCATTTGTTTAGAAATAAATATAAGGTCTGCCATGATCAGGCTTACACTTGAATCCTGAAGATGCAGAGATGGATAAGAACTGACCTTTGTCTTTATGGAAGTCCTATTTTAATGGGAGAATAATATCGAGATCTATTTAGTTTTAGTACCAGGGTTATGGCCATGCCCAGGAAAAACATTCTTTTGTTTAATCTCTGCAATTGATTTAAGAATAATATTCTTCTCTCATATAATACATACTGACCACAATCTCCCATCCCTTCCTCCCCTCTTCCCAGTGCCCTCAACCCACAGACTCCCAGATCCACTGCTCCTCCATTTCCCTTCAGAAAAGAGCAGACACCATGCCTGAGTAATATCAACCAAACAGGGCATAACAAGATACAACAAGACTGTCCAGCTTGAGGACTTTGGCTACCTAGGCAGTGTCTGGCATGGACTCCCCTTGTGGGTTGGGCCTCATATTAGACCAGACATTGGTTGGTAAAGAGCTAATCCTATAAGCTCTGAGCCACCATTACCCCAGCATATTTTGCAGGCAGCACAGGTTGTGGGTACTAGGCTTTATGACTGGGTTGTTGTCCCAGTCCTTCCACTAGGAGCCTATCCTGATTACAGACGAAAACCAATTGAGGCTCCATATTCTCCATTACTAAAAGTCCTTACTCAGGTCACCCACATAGGTTCTAAGAAGTTTCTGCTATACTAGATTTCTATGTCACCCCCTCAATGCCCAGCTATTCCCAGCCATCTCTAGTAAGTGTTGGAGCTCTGATTCCAATGCAGAGCCTAGCTCTTACTAGATTACATTGTCTTGCCTAGAAATGCAGGATGCCATAAGATAAACAGAGCCTGCAGTAAGTCACAGGGAGACTGTGGCCATGGGATGTGTGCCAGCTCAGTGATCAAGGTGAGCTTTGCTGAGGATGACCATTGAATAGAAGCAGGAAGAAAACAATCATGAAGGCTTTTTATTTATTTTTTTTTCTGTTTAGTGTGTGCACATGTGCACGGGAGTGGATGCAATGTGTTAGGGGTGGGGGTCTGTGTGTGTCAAGGTGCCTGTGTTGAGATCAGAGCACAAACCTGTAAGATCGTTTCACTCCTACTTTTAACATGGGTTCTGGGGATTAAATGCAGGCTGTCAGGCTTACAATAGAGCAGTGGTTCTCAACCTTCCTAATACTGTGAGCCTTCCATATAGTTCTTCTTGTGACCTCCAATCATAAAATTATGTCACTGCCATTTCATCACTGCAATTTTGCTACTGTTATGAATCATAATATAAATATCAGATATGTAGGAATCAGACATATGACCCCTGGAATCATGACCCCACAGGTTGAGAACACCTGCATTGGTGGATATGAAGTACTTTTACTAGTGGAAGAGCCAAGACATTGATGTATGAAAGAAAGCCATGAGAATGGACATGGGAGAATATGTGCCATGCATGAAGGATTCATGTGGAGGCAAGCTCGATGCTAATTCACTTAAACGACAAACATACTGAGTGCCTACTGTGTGTCAGGCGTGTTGATAGTCTGGGGATTCATGTGGTGATATCACAAAGCCCATACCCTTAAGGAATTAAGTATTTTGGCACACTGCTTTGCAGAGGGGACCAGTCTTATTCTGCAGATGGCACTTGGCAGTGTATAGAGAGCTAGCCTTTGGTTGCAACTGAGGGGTGCTACATGTGTCTGGTGAGTGGAAGCCAAAGGTTCTATAAAATATCCTTAACACACAAGACATCACCCCCACACACGGTTGTCTGACCTAACTGTCAATAGATCTAGTGAATGACAAGCCAGGGGGGAAGAACTTACCCACACCTTTTCTGTAAAGTGTATCTTCCAGCAAGGAAAGGCAACAGCAGATGGGGTGGCAGCTTAAAACCTCTGTCATCGTAAATGACCTCCCAACACAAAAGAAATCAGTTTAATTGCCCAGGCTCTTTTATGAGCAACCTCTGATGACCCTGAAAATGCTCTCCCAACACCTCTGGTTCAGATCCACTCAACTCTTATAAGAATCTATGGCCCCCTCAAAGAGGATGTCAGGCAGTTTCTTCCTTCTTAATCAAATTAAGTAAATAGTGTCTCTACAGAAACACCACACAGCCGAGGAATTTATTACAAATTACCTAATAGCTTGCTTGCGTCTTCCACAGATGAGAAGTTGATCAGAGCACCTCTCCACTTCCCTCCCCCATTTCACCTTAAGCAATATTTATCAGACCTGGTTCACCACCAGTAACAATGAACGCACAGATCTCATTTTTTTTTTTTTTTTTTTTTTTTTATGTTAAAGTGAAAGTCCACTTTTCATGGTTATTTCAAACACGCCAAAGCTTCCTGGCCATTTCAATGCTGGCTGAAAGCAGAACAGAGAGCTGACTATGGCTGAGACTGAGAGAACTTCAGGTTCTGCTTCTGAAGGATGAAAAAAATAGGGTCAGGGTGCTAGGGGCAGGCTCCTTGGGCCAACCCTGGCTGTCCAAACTCTGTCTCACAGGCCTTTTTGCCCACCACTGCCTTTCCCTGTGTAACCTTGAGCAAACTGCTCACTTCACCTCCCTAAATTTTAGTGTCTCTATCAGAAAGAGTTAAGTAAGAATCAGCCCAGTGCCTTATCTGGTTGTTAGGGTCTATTGTGGTGATGAAGCTACCGGCAAAGAGTAACATGGTGCTAAACAGCACATGCACTCAGCAAATGGGGGCAGGCTGATAATTTTCCACACAGATGTGGCTTCTGAATGTGTGTGTGTGTGTCAAAAAAAGAGCAGCTCTTGTGGCTTAGTTACTTTTCTTGTCTTTTAAGCACTGCCCCAGTCATTCCTTAGCAATTCCTGCAATTCAGCCTATGTCTCAGGCTGCAGGCTGGGCTACAAGGAAGCTCACTGACAGATCAGAGAGAACACGAGGGAAAATCAATTAAAAGAGCCTTTCAGTGAAGGAGGGGTGGGAAATGCCTAGCATTAATCCCAAGAGATACCTGAATTTCCATAGCAGCCAAGGCTTTCACTTTAACCCGTTGGCTCCTCCGGTTGGAATTTCCCAGGGTGAAGTCCATTACTAGCAATGGGTGTGCCGGGCGTGATTAATGACCCTGGTTACGGGCCGGTTAGCAGCGGAGAGCTCCATCCATCTCACTTCGTGGAAGCATCACACACCATTTATTGTCTGCCACCAGGATGTGTTCCTTTGCAATTAGGTAAATGCCTTCTTTGTAGGGGATGCTGTGGTTCCTTCATCAGCAGCCCTCCCATCCTCCCTGTTCTGTCCAGCACCTGCAGGAAGACACAGGCTTGGAGAGCCATGGTGGGAATAGGTAGTAACATGGCCAATCGGGGGTCCTGGAGCTTTGCCTACTCCCTGATACTTTATATGGCGGTGGGAGGAGTCAGTATTCACCCCCATGAGTATCACAACTTTGAAATCCATTTAAGTAGTGGGTGGAATGAGGTGACAGGGCATGACATGTTAATTTAGATTTGGTACTCCCTTTATACTGTACAAAGAATCCTTTTAAAAACCGGTGTTGGTCATTTATGAAGAGATGCATCTGTGTGGCACGATACTCTGTAAAGTTTAAGCCACATTGTCTTCAGCCACAGCTAGGGACAGTTAGGTTTGAGAGGAGAAGAGCCAGACCTACCTCTTAATTACCCAGAAGGAGGCTCTCATGTTGGCCACTTTCTCCCCCTAATAGACAAGTATGAAGTAGGATAAAGAGAGTGGCCACCTGTGGGTACTTGCTGCCTTAGATGTGCAATAGAGAGCATGGACTCTTACCTCAGTTACTCATTGATACCCATGATGGCCAGGCATTGTTCTGACAGGGTATCTGTGAAGAAGAAATGCTCATGATGGAGGCTACGTTCCATCTATAAAAGGCAATGACAGTAATGACTGGCAGCTGTGTACCTCAGATCCTGCTAAATATTTATATGCATCACAGCATTTAATGTTTACCATTATTATCAATGAACATTGAATAATAACTATGGAACTACAAATGAGACAATGGTACCGCAAAACAAAAGAGGTGCTCTAGTCAGAATTTTTGTGTTTTTCACAAAAGTCATATATTAAAGTCTCTGCCATTTTTACTGGGATTGGATTCCAAAAGCAACTACAGAGAGCTGCCATGTTCCTTCTATCACTGAGCACAAAGTAACAAGGCACCATCTTTGAGCCAGACACCAAATCTGCTAGCATCTGGATCTTGGACTTCAAACCTATGAGCAACCCACTGTTGATAGAATGTATAATCTCCAGTATTTTCGTTACAAAGTACAAGCCAAATGAGGATGGATAGAGTAAAATAATGTGGTGAAGTTTATGCATCGGATGGGTCATAGTCTTGCACTTTGAATCCACAGTAAATGTCTCCAATGTGCCTTTGCAAACTAAATAAACAGGGCCAGGTATGTGGGAATTCCTCTTGGCAACTGGGAAAAGACTTTAGGAAGGTAACCTTGAACATGAAAAGCTAGGATTTTTTAAAAGGTTCAGAGGCTTGGAGGAGTAGAATGGTAAGTCTGTGGAAGGAAGTGGGGGTACTTCTGCCCAGCGAACTGGAGGAGCTTGCAATTTTTAAGCCTCTGAACCAACGTAGACTGTGTTGAGACCCAACAGAATGGCTGATACAAGGTGGGTGTTGAGGCCAGGGGCCAACTGTGATAAACCCCACTAGATTATCTTCAGGATCTTACTTTATCATTTAGATCCGACACAAAAAGAAAGCACTCTGTCTGAAATCCTTAGTGCCCATTCAAACTCTATGTTGCTTATGTCTCATGGGTAAGTACAGGATTATCTCTTTTAGAAATGTTTTTGTTAACCGTTAAAGAATTTTGTAAATGCATTCAAATGCATACATCTATTCAATGTATTTTTTTACATAGTCGTCCCCCACTGGCCCTATTAACTCCTCCCAGATCCTCCCCTAGACCCCTACTGAGTTCAGTTTGTGTTGGCTATTTACAGGCATGGGTGTAGGGCTATCCACTAGAACACAGTGGCCCTACCAGGGACCACTCTCATGAAGAAAACTGACTGTTCCCCATTTAGCAGCCAATAACTGCTAATTATGATAGCACCTCAGCTACAGGTAGGAACACAAGTGTCCTTATCCTTTCCAGGATGGAATGTTTCTTGTCTCTTGCTAGGGATATACATGGGATTGATGCCTTTCATCAGTTTAGGATTATGAAAAGGCAGGTGTGGTGTGGTCTCTCTGTTTATTTCATTTTAATTTAATTTAACATTACTCCCTCCCAGAAGGAATCATCTATGAGACTCTAGGTGATAGTAGACCTGCAAGATGGAAGGGGCGTGGTCTGGGTCCTTGAATCACCCTGTGACACACAATTCTATGTGGGAAAAACTTTCTTCATGAGCAGCAAATGAATTATACCCATTGATATAATGAGGTTTATATTTCAAGTAGCTATGATTAGGATGGCTAACTATGAAGATCTGATGAACCTTTTCAAGGGATTACTCTGGATATAGAAAGGAAAAGACCGAGACAACAGTCAGGAAACTATATGGTTCTGTTGAGAAGTGTGAACGCCCCCAGGTCAGTGTTGAGATGCACACAGGTGTACAGTATGCATACCTTCTTTAACTCTTCCCTGTAGAAACTGTTCATTCAGCAGGAATAGCTTGAAACAAAATGTCAAACTCAATTTCTCTGGAGCACTTCCAAGTGTTTTATTTTTATACAGTGTTTTCATGGTTTACAAGGACTTAGTTTGCAAATAAGCAAGGACCGGGTTAGATATAGTGCAGGTAGCTGTGAAGTCACACTGCTGTGAGCCCAAGCTGTCTACTGGGTGCTCAAGAGTTCAGAATCAGTGGTCTGAAGAGCAGGTGGACCGTTAAGTCCTTCCTCAAATGACATTGAGTGTAGTTTGGGCAATTCTAATAGATTGTCTTCATTTGCTCAGCTATAAAATAAAAACAACACTAGGTCTTGTCTTACGGGGTTACCCTAAGAACTCTATGGTACCCCCAAGGCAATCCACTAACAAAGATATAGCCCAGCATGGTAGCACATGTCTTTAATCTCAGCACTCAGGAGGCAGAGGCAGGTAGGTCTCTGTGAGTTTGAGGTCAGTCTGGTCTACTAAGCAAGTCCAGAACAGCCATGGCTATTACACAGAGAAACTTTGTCTCAAACAAAGAAAAGAAAGAAACAAAGAAAGGTAGATAGATGCTGTTTTTAGAATTGCATAGTAGAACACTTTATTCCCAACCCTGCTGCCCAGCATCTTGTTTTGAGCCCTTCTGCATTTATGCTAAATAGTCTTCTCCCACACTCAGCTCCCTTGACTTTCCCTGATGGCTCCTCAGAGGGCTCTGCAGGTTACCCATTCTCAAAATGGCCTCTCCAAGCCATGATGCTTTGCTGTACTTCCTAGCACATGTCACCACCTGAATTCACAACTGTGTGTGACTTGTTGCTCCTCTCATCCCTTTGATATGAAGGCACTTGGAAAGCAGCCTTCTTATTTCTAGTTTGCAGCCAGACATCAGGGTTCTAGCACAGTGTCTGGCATAGAGTGGCAGCTAAGTGCACAGTCCATGAATGAAAGGAGAAAGAGAATTCATTTCATCTACAGGTGCTCTGCTCCAGGCTCTAGCTGGCTTCAGACCTCACTGTTCCCTACCTCTCTGGCACCCTCATGGATCCCCTAGCAATCAAAAGTCTGTGTATCATTTTCAATCTATGATCCTCTCTCAACTGATGCTCCCTAGACCTAGGTGTCTTGTATACAATTTGCTATCATAAAACTTGTGTGTCTGATACAACGGGGTCTACAGCTTTCTTAGACTAGGTGACAGGCTAGCTTCAGTGCACATCAGTCCTCTATGTCAGTAACCTCAACTATGGAGAACACACATACCTCCACGCCTCACCTTTGCCAAAGCCTACATATTGAACTCTGGTTCAGTGCACCCAGTCAAGTCTCAGGGATATCTGCTTCTATGTTTTCACCAAGGTTTTAAATATTGGTATAATGATGTTTGGTAAACCATACAAATAGGCTCAGATTGTACTTTCTACCACATCCCAATTATAGCATATTTCATCATCAAGAGAATAATCCCTTGATTAGGATAGAGCTCTCATGCTTCGTTTGCTTTCTTTAACACATGAGTCTTTGTGGGACATCTCATATTCAAATCATAACAACGTTGAAAAGCTTCCTTAAGGACCAAAATAATTTATTAATATCCTAAAACCCTAATCTCAGTGATGGCATTAAAACCTAGGTCTTTAAGTAGGTCCAGAAGGTTTAATCCTCACGGGTGGGGTGAGCACTTTTTAAGAAGTGGCCATTGGATTATTGCAATGTGGAATAATTGCAGTGTGGAAAAGAGTCCTCATCTATATCAACCCATACTGATATCCTGATCTCAGAATGCCTGCTCCTAGGAATAAATGTCTGTGGTTTATAAACCAGACAAACTGATATGTTTGTTAGAACGAGCAACAAATTGGCACAAGCTGAGACATGGTCTGAGTTAAGTCTGTGCTTGCTGCCCTCACATAATCTGTGGCCAGATCGCCTCTGCTTAGTCAATGTCTGGGACAACTACTACTGGAATGTTGTTCTCCAGTCCTTTATATCACAACATGCCCTCCTGTCTTTGAGCCAGTGTGAATCAGTACTTAGCTCTACAGTTGCAGCATTCTTTTTTTGCCTAGCTAGTCACCCCATGAAATGGCTAAATGCCAGGCTGACACGCCTGAGGTCAGCCATCTGATGTGCTCTCTACCCAACACCACCATTCAGATCTCAGCTTCATGAGAAAAAGGCACTCACCATCCCCAGTTGGAACAGGTCTTTCCTAGGCAGTTCCTTCTGGCATACGAAGCGTTTATTTGTTTTGGAAGTCTTTAGAAGTAGCAGCTTTCTCATCACACAGCAGTATGGAGTGTCCCAATTTGGTGCCTGTCCACCCAACAGACAATATTTACTCTGTCATTGCAAAGCTGTTGGACCTTTAGATCCTAATCATCCAAAGACACTTTTGTGGCTTCTCGAAATCCATCAAGCAAGTGAGCCTGTCTCCCTGCCATCCTGATTACCAGTTCTTGTTGGCAAGAGAGCCATAATGATACTCACCAGATTGTACCAAACCGACGTTACCTAGCAACCATTGGGAGCCATCAGGATGCATTTTTGTATTATCAACACAGTGGGAATCTTTAAGCTTTCTGGATCTGATGAAGAGTAAAAATGTTCCACAAGGAAGGCTTGAGGGAAGGCCTTTGTGGTTAGACACACTAGCTTGCATCCTGTAATTCTACAAAGACTGCATGGTTGTCTAAGCCACAGGTTTCTAATCTGGATGCTGGAGAATAATAGTTGTGCCTTCTTCACAGGAGTGCTGTGAATGTGATAAATGTTGCAGAATGCATAATATTCTATAATATACTATTCTGTATTAAAAAGTTATTCAATGAATGTCAGTTCACTTTGGAGTATATTTTGTTTTCTAGGTTACATTATTAAAATATATAAATCTAAGTCTCTAAGGGACCCGAATCCAGTTATCTGTACTCTACCTTAGTAAATCATTTGGTCCCTAAGAAAGTTTTATCTAACTTCATTATGATTTGAATACAAGTTATCCTACAAAGGCTTATGTGTTCAACGAAGCAATCAAATCATGAGGGCTCTGTCTTAATCAAGGGATTAACCTTTTTGATGATGCAATAATATGACATAATTGCTATGTGGTAAAAAGTACAATGTGGAGCTGATTTAGAGCAAGTAGCTCACTCACTGGTGACATGGCCTCAAAAGATATATTTTGTTCCCTGACTCTTTTTTTAATCTATCTTCTTCCTGGTGGCTACGCTCCACCATCTTCCAAAACAATGATATTCTGTTACGACACAGGCCCCAGTCAGTGGTGCCGGATGGCCATGAGCTAAAACTTCTGCCACTGTGAGCAAAGTAAGGCCTCTTCCACTACACTACTTCCCTTGGTGTTTGCCACAGCAACCAAAAGAAAGACATACCACTTTTCACTTACTTGTCTCAGATGAACAATGGCACAGATGTTTCAAAGCCCTCGTTATGTGGAAACATAAGAAGAGACCAAATCCTGGTCTCTGCATATCAGAGGTGGTCTGGACACCTGGCTGAAGAATTTCATCAGAGGAGGGCCAGAAGCACTGACCCTGGAAACTGACCAAGGGACCTTCATCCAAATGGAACTTTCCCCTTTGTGCAGGTGTTCAAATACTCAAGAACCTTGAAGTGACACTGAAGTCCATCTATGCCTCTGCCTTTTCTCTTTGTTATCTCTGCTCCCCTGAGGAAATGCATCACATATGTAACCCAAAGAAAGTCAATTACCAGGGGAGATGGAAGGGATGCAGGGAGTATGTGAACCAGGCAGGTTGGAGAAGCCAAGCGCATCAGACTGGAATGATGAATATGAGGCACAGAGCATCTTGAGAAATTCCCACATTTGGAGTGAGGTAGCCATGGATTTCTGGTCTTGTACTTTCCATCTTTGAGGACATTGAATCTCAGTTTCTTCACTTATAGAACAGGGAAACTGCCCTGAGCAATCGTCTCGCAGGCAAGATCGCACGCGGGCACCAGGATCCTTCTGCAGCAACTGTTTATTACCATGTGAGGAGGAGGAGAGAGAGAGAGAGCCAAGATGGTGCTGCTTTATATACACCCTAGAGTGGCGTGGACATATTTGATTGGCTGCTTGCTCAAAACCCCATATGACGCCCCTGGTTGGGCGGTGGCTTGGTGGGCTTTCACCACTTGCACATGCGCAATTTTACTTGTTTACTCACGAGTGCCAGTGCCAGTGCCATGTTCCAATGGCAGATGCTGTCACCGCTTACCGCGGCTCTCCACAGGAAACCACAACTCATTTGCAAAGCTGTTGAATGGATGGGAGACAATGTTTATAAAATACCTGTTATGGTGTCTGAATGGTCAAGGCTCCTCAACACAGGAGATGTGTTGAATATATCAACAATATCAATAATAACAACATATGTACATACAAAAAGAAAGTAGAGCCCAAACTAGAATGGTTCTGAATGGTTGGCCTGAGTGGTCTGAAACACTAGATAGGGAGGCAAATGTATACAAACATATGGAATCAGACGCCAGAGAGACGAGAAACAGGTCAGCGATGGAGGTAAATCACTCAGGGTCCAGACTAAGTAGACCTGAGTTTAAGATTCTGAGCCAAAAGTACAGAACAGGGGCAACATCTCCTACTTGGGCAGCTGTAGCCTAGAGCTTTGCTGTGTCAAACAGGAGTCTACTGGCAATGCTTTGTGAAGAGTCCACTGGACCACTGAGATGCTCTAGGCACAGGGTACTGGTCAGTGAAGTGTCTGGCATCTGTCCCTGGGGTCACAGCTCCTCGGTGTAGGGAATTTTCCAGATAATCTGCCACCAGAGTAACCCCACCCACCTCAGGTAACAGAGTTAACTTGTTTCTCCTTAATGAAGTGAATGTGAACACATCCTAAATGCCCTTTGGGCATTGTCTTACTGGCTTCTTAACCTCAGGGAGGCCAGCGGAAAGGTGTTCTTGGAAATGAAGTGACTTGAAATGTATTTAGTTCATCCAGACACTCATCAACCAGGTGAAGCTTTGATTTCCAAGCCAGCCTCAAAGAAACAGCTAGACCAGCGGGCAGGACTATAGGTTAGGAGTGTCTGTCATTAGCACCTACAAGGATGGGTTTCTTCTGCAATGTCTGAACCCTAATTATCACTTGTCAACCTAACAGAGTTCAGAGCAATCATGGAACAGCCAGAAACCAGTTCTATGTCTGGGAGCCTGACACATCGAAGCTGGGTCTGAGAAAGTGACCCGGAATTCATCCAGCTGTCATCTCATCCACATGTTTGTGGAAGAGGACTGTTGAATTCACTGTGCTGGTGGCAATTCCTTCCTCCACCAGGAACCCCAGGACATGATATGTCACCACGTGGAGCTGTAATTTTTAAATATAAAAGAATTTAAAGTAAGGGGCAAATAATCCCTGAAGGTCCCTTTGATTTTGAAAATATACTTTGAAGTGAAATGCTTATCAATCAGACTTGAACGTGGGAGCCAATGAAATTCTCTTCCGTCAATATAGTTCCACGGAAGCAGTCCAGGTTCAGCTCCCAATTGGCACTGAACGTTTCACGCAGTTGCCTTGATTTTTGAAAAGTCACACTATCAGCTTTGATTCACTTCCGCTTTTGTAAATAAACTCTTACCCATACTCCTGTAAGTAACCCCAATAAAACTCACTGCTTCACCAAACAAACAATAAAATAAAAAAGAAAAGAAAAATAGCACTATCAAGACTTAATCGATCCAAGAGCTTACTCTTGTTCTGTGACTAGTATGTGCATGTGAGTGCAGGAGTGCTTGCCTGAGTCTGTGCATACGCTTTTATATTGGTAAGACAGGAACAGAAAACTTGTAGCAGGTAACTTTTAAGGATTTGTGTGTGTGTGTGAGTGTGTGTGTGTGAGTGTGTGAGTGTGTGTGTGTGTATATGTGTGTGTGAGTGTGTGTGTGTGTGTGTGTGTGTGTGTGTGTGTGTGTGAACGTCTTAATAACCTTAGGATGATAGAATTGCAACAATGCAAATGTGTTTCTATCTTGGACCATGATCTTAAGTTCATCACACAATTTCTCATAAAAGCCCCAAATCATCCACCTGTCGTATAATACTCCGCACACATGTGGTGCCTAGGCACTGGTAGTGAAGGGCTAGTTCCGCTATCCATCTCATGTTGCCTGCTCACCTGCTTCTGCTTTGGAACTCTGTGGCATCTGGTAGACTGCTCAATACCCATGTTTAGGAGGTTTTCATTTTTTTTTTTTGTTTTATTTTGTTTTAAGTGGATGTATTAATAGGCCTTACCTCATGGAACTGTTTAAGCACAGAGTGAGTTATCATATGTGGTCACTTATGACAGTGTCCAGGACATTGTCATCACCGTCATCACTGACTACTCTCTGTCCCCTCATGTACCCACGTTGTCTTCAGAACTCTGCTCTGTATGCCAAGTTCACTGGATAATTTACAAATACCTTATTTCCTACAGGCTCTATGTTGGCTCCCCCAGTGTTGCACTTCTGATGCTTCTGTTGGCTCTCTTGAGTCATGTCAAGGAGCAAGCATAGCATTTTCTCTTCACCACGTTGTTCTGGAATGAGTTTTCTTGTCTAAGGATGCCCTAACCCCACCCCGCTCTTTTTTTTGTCACATTGTCATTTCAAAATGCAACATCAGATCATTACTTTACTTTCAACTGTCTCTTCTGCCTTTTGCTTGTCATGTTTCTCTGGATTGCAAGGTGATATCAGCATACATGTAGAAATGATGGAGGGTTTCTGCTGAGTTGACTCACATATACTCGAGGAACATGTATTTAGCCACTGACAACATGTCTGTTGGGCATGTTCTGTGTTTCACATTCTCTTCTAGGTACAGGTGCTGGTTAGTTTTTGTCAACTTGACACAAAGCTAGACAGGCTTTTTAAAATACACTAAATTGAGAGGTTGCTTCTATCTAATTGGTCTTTGGACATGTCTGTGGGATACTTTCTTAGTTTTCAATTGATATAGGCAGCCTTAGCGCGTAGTGGGTGGTGCAATCTCTAGGCAGATAGGCCTGGACTGAATTAGAAAGCTACCTAAGAAAAGCAGAGGAAGCAAGATAGTAAGTAGTCTTCCTCCATGGTTTCTGCTTTAGTTTCTGCTTCCAGGATCCTGCTGTAGTTTCTTTCAGTAACAGGCTATAACCTATAAACACTATAAGTTGGTTTTGGTCAGAGTATCTATCATAGAAATGAAAATCAAACTAGAGAAATACCCACTGTTAATTTAAAACACTGAATGTAGCATCTGTAGATCCTTTCATATTTGTTAAATACATTCCTATTAAACTCTTTTGTTACAGATTAGAAGTTCATTTTTGTCAATAAACTTTTCATATACATAGTACTATGTTTATGTGAGATGTAAAAGGCTGTGTATAGCATGCTTGCTAATATTAAAGAGCACACCATCTCATGGTCCTATTTATAAAATGATGTAACATCTTACATACCATGATAAGTACACTGATGTGGGTACGATGTGCTTGTGAAAAAACAATCTGGGTAGCTGACAAACATCTTTCTTCTCTAAAGTCATCTTACTCTGTGAATATAATCACCTCCTCAGATTCTTGTGAGGCAGTCTGCAGTGTTTTCGCTTCCCTAACCAAACATACTATCAGGGAGAGCCTGCTGTCTATGGCTATGGGTACAACCTCTATGCTGCAGAAGGCCAGACCAAGCCCCCAGCTCAGGACCAAATCTTTTAGAGCATTCTCGGTGCTTTCCTTTCTATCTTACTACAGAAATTACCCAACAAAAACATTGTAAAATCTACTTTCTTGGCTCTTTTTGCTCTACATTCCGTCTCTTCTAGTCACGTCCAACATGATGCCTTACTGGATTATTGTGATAGCCTCTCCATCCTTGCTGACACACAATCAGATCATTATAGAGAAGTTGCAGTTATCAAACCTTCAGACAGTCCTATTTGCAAACTCATTTGCATAGCATGAACCCTAAGTTCTAACTGGACTGCAATGGTCACATGACCTGGATCCTGGTGCTACCGATCTCTTTGTTAAGGGTGAGGACCTGATTCCTTTTTTCCTTTGTTTTTCTCTCAGGAACTTTTCTCTCAGGAAGCACCTTTTTTTCTCATTCTATTTCAGTCTATGCACATATGTTCCTCTCTTGGTGAATTCTTCCCTCACATCTTAGCCTGAACTACCAATTGAGTTCCACAAACTTAGCTATTTAGTACCTTTATACTATCTTTGCATGCGGATGTCTAACAGGTCTAACAGTCTCCCTTTGACAGAAAACATAAACATTATTGATTTATTTGATTATCTAAGGAAACTCGATTTTAATGTCAGTTCCATGGGGACAATGACATTATCAGCCTTGTTAGTTTTCATGTTCATTGGGAAATCTTATATATGATGGCCATTCAATAACGATTTCTTGAATAATGAAATAGATAAATGAATACCATGTAGGACTATATTTGTAAAGCCTCCAGTTTCAGGTTTTGAGCTTGTAGAATTTTTCTACTTTTTGCAATGACTACCTCCCTTCAACTTTCCCCAGAACCACCCTCTTGAAGACAACACAGGATGGCAAATGCCGCCAGCCTACCCTTTCTTGAATGAGACATTAAGCGAAGTCTAGCCTCCTGGTTATTCTTCTCAGGCTCATTCATTCAGGAATTCACTATGACTCTGTTTCAGCAAAGTCAATGTATTACTTATTCTTGGCTAATAAAAAGAAAAGGACACTATAATCTATAACTATAATCTTGCTACTGTGATGAATCATAATGTAAATATCTGATATGTGTGATATTTCTGATAAGTGACCCCTGAATGGGTCAAAACCCAGAGGTTGCAAATTGGATGTCCCACAAGACATTGAAAAAAAATCATTATCTTGTCTTTTGTGACTTCCTGGACATTTGTGTTGAAAATATGAATGTTAGCACTGCATGTAAAAAAATTCACATCAGAGCTACTTCCATGGTCTCCTTGTTTTAAAGTCTCAGTCTCCAAGATCATAACCTCTAGTCATGCTCCCTCAGCACATGAATTTTTCTGTTCCCCTGGTTGTGGAACAGAGCAGATTCACTCTAGTACCAAGTTAACTGAGTTAGAGAAGTGATGAAGCCAACATATATAGACGGGAGTGGTGGGGGAGAGAAATGGAGAGGAGGAAAGGAGGGGGGAGATTGAACGAGATGGGGGGAGAGAGGAAAAGAAGGTCATTGGTAGAAGAACCTGGAGTTTAAATCCAGGCAAACCGTTCTTGCAAACTTGCACAAACCATTAATGTTCTAGAACTTTCCATATTATTACCCATGTTATTATGCATGTTATTAGCCCTTTCTTGGAGTTGTTGTGAAGATTATATTAAGCTGTCATTCAGAATGCATGTTGTTCATGGAAACTTGGGGAGTGTGCCTCTCTCATTCCCTTAACAGTCCCCCACCCCTGACACCATGACATTCAATCCCCCCCCTTATAGAAATGGGCAATAGGCTCAGTAATGGTGCCTTACGGACACCTCAGACACAGTGGTACCCTGGTAATTATCTGAGCTTGTGGAAATGTCAGGGTCTCGATGTCTGAAGAGTTCTAACAGCATTTGAATTTTATTAACCTGGAAATGGTCTCAGAAGGACTATTTTAGGCGGGAGAGCATGGCGTGCATGGAATACTTACATATGTCAAGTGGGTGAAGGAATACATGAAGTAATGAGTGGATGGGTGGATAATACAAGCCCAAGAAGAGCTACAGAGATTCAAACTGGTATAGCGGTAAAGTGTCTGCACTGGACCCTGTCACCCCGAGCAGTGACTTCTGAAGCATGCTCACCAGAGCTTCCTATGGAGGATTCACTGGGCCATAAGGTTGTCCTCACAGTAGATTTTTTACTTACAAAGATTGTACTGAGATGATCACCAGCTACATCTGGGGAAAAAAACAGGGTGGGGAGGGAGGGAGGGAAAAAGGGATATATACATTCTAGTTCTGAGAGAATGAAGAACTTTGAGAAATTCTTAATTGAAACCAACGTCTACCTCTCTAAGTCTCCACTAAACAGGCTGTGTTTCATTCATTTATATTTTCCCAAAACAGTATTTCTATGTAGCACAGGCTAGCACTGAACCTCTTATGTAGTTCAGGCTTGAGTCAAATCTGTCTTCTTGCTTTAGCTTCCTGAGTGCCTCACACCTGGCTCTCATTTCTTTAAACATTACACATTGGTTGTGTGTTCTGCCTGAAACTTTACTCTCGGGCCATGCCCAGTGCCCTTGTTCTTATAATAGCTTTCTTCTTATGGTATCACAATCAGCAAAGATCAATATAAAATTTCACTAAGTATTTTCTTGTGTGAAAGCGAATTGTGCCACTCAATATGCAGTAAAAATACCTTCCATTCTGATTGTCAAGTCTTTCCCCAATGGACTTGTTCAGCGCATCAGTGGCCCAGCTAATCACATCCTGCCATTTGCTTCTTCTTCTTTGCATTTCTTTCTTCATTTATTCTCATCCACAAAAGCTTTTTGCCCCCTCTGTTTTTTTTCCCCTGTGTAGGTAGAATCCTTTCCTGAGCATTGTGGCCTAATAACATTTCTTTCACCTTCTACTCAAAGTGTCATCTCAGCCATACGGGATTTCTGTCTGCTGCCCTTCTCAGAATTGGTGGGAAAAGATTTCATGGCTAATTATACTCTATTTTTTTTTACTCCTATTTGACAAATAGATTGCAATTAGTTATAGTCTATTTTTACCATATTTGCCAAAAAAACAAACCCAGTGCAATTGCCCCAGTCCACAAGTAGCTAATTATCACACTCAGTGCAGTATAAAAAGACTAAGATTCACTCATTTGACAAGTATTTATTGAACACACACACATGTCAACCACTTTCCTCAGTACCAGGAATGTAGCAATGAACTAAATAGGAAATAGACTCATTTAAAAAAAATAGGTAAAATCAACTTGTATTTGCTGATAACAAATGTAATGGGGAAAGCAAACCAGAGGGAGGTGCTGGGGAAGAGAAAGGGGTCATTTGTTGCCCACACAGGAGTGTGACAACTGAAATCCAGGACAGAAAGTTAGTGTGGGATCCTGAGATTTTTTTCACATATGTGTGATGTTATTAAGGCAAGACCACTGTGCTAGAGAGCTGAGGAATAGGGAGCAGGAAGAAAGTGGTGCCCTTTGGTGGGCCTCTCTGTGCTGCCCACGGTGACATAGGCATCGTCACCACCACTGGTTCCCCTGGCTCCTTAGAGTGACTTGAATGCCACTCTGAATTTTACCAGTGAATCTTCTGAATTACAGATGAGGTTGAAGGGTAGGGTTGGAAATCCTCACCTTCCCCCTTCACAGTGAGCATGGTAGACGCAAAAGATAGGCCAGCAAGAAGAAAAGCATGTCAATTTTGTTTTAAAATGTTTTGTATGACATTGAACCTCCAGAAATGAAGGTTTTGCAGCCCAGGGGGAAGTTGGTATCTGTGCAGATTGGCAAGAGTCAATGCTATGTTAACACACTAAGACAACACCAATAGGATTGTTTCTGCTGGCCCTTAGGTCACTCTTTATGCAGCCTTCATTACATCCATTGTAGGACAGGGCAGTTATTACAGGAGGGCATTAATGGAGAAAGAAGAATACTAGAGAACAAATATTTGTATTTCCGAGAGAGAGAGAGAGAGAGAGAGAGAGAGAGAGAGAGAGAGAGAGTGTGTGTATGGGGGGGCGAAGCGATGGGGAGAAAGAGAGTATGCAAAGTATGTACAGTACTCATGGAGGGCAAAAGAGAGTAACAGATCCCAGTGAACTGCAGTTACAGGTAATTATAAGTTACCCACTGTGGATGCTGTGACCAAGTCAGGGCACTGAGTTCCCTGGAAGAGGAAAAAATGCTCTTAAACCACTGAGTCATCTTTCTAGAACACGAAGAGTAAAATTTCTATATTGTTTAGCTTGCTCCAGAACAAGAGTCCTAACTTCCCCTTCAGAGGAGAATTCAGATTTTTCTGACATGCATCAGGAAAGAACAGGAGAGGGACAGACACCGGTGTTCCAAAGATCTTGCTACAGGAATCCTCCAGTCTTCTCTGCACAGAGCACTATACTCAGTGTGTCATGGTGGCCATCATCAGGGCACAGTGGTTTGTGCCCAACAGGTGAGAGACGGTGGAGACAACCTGAAAAGAGGCCATGAGTAGAAGGCCAGGACCAAATACATGATGGCAGAGGGAGCCCAGGATGCAAAGTACAGATCGGAGAAACAACCAGAGATGCTGGTTGCTGTCATGGGAGAATTGCATACAGACCATGCCTGAAGCCCTCACACCCCCAGCAATGAGGATATATTAAAAGCCAGAGAATGCAATGGATAGGCCTTCAGAAAGACCAGTCCACTCAATGTTCATGATTTTACTCATTTGTGTTTTATTGGGTAGTGATCTTATGGCCTCATATATGATAGGCAAGTGCTCTACCTACCTACCACTGAGCTGCAAATCAGCCTCTTTTTGAGATAGGATCTCATGCTTACCAGACTAGCCTGAAACTCATGCTGTAAATCAGACAAGCCTTAAATCTGTAAGCTTCCTGTCTCAGCCTCTAGAGAGGCTGGGTTTATAGCCCTGTGGCATCAGGCTTAGCAGGAACCTATAGTTTGCAGGCAAAAAAGACAGAAAAAAACACCCTAAAGAAAATAAATGCTTCATCTGGGAACAAGGGCAGAGCTTAAAAGAAGAGGAGAAGAGGGGACCAGCCCAGAGATGCAGTCTAAGTTCAGCCCTGCAGCTAATTATTCTTTGTCCCTAAACCTTCTAGTCATTGGAGTCACCTCCCAATAGCTAGCACACTTCAAGTTTGCTTGGGGCCATCATTACAGGCTGTGTCCTTTTTCTACATAGTCCTGATGTCCTTTCATGCAGAAATATACATGGAAATGAACAGGTGTTGTGAGCAGTACTATAGAAAAGGAGAATCAGGAAACAACATCTTCAAGGCCAAAATAATAACATTTTAATTGGAAATGTACCGTGAAGAGACTAACCTATGTAGATATATGCAAATCCTATGCAAATACACATGTGGTCTCTCTCACTATTGTCAGAACCTCAATTTGACTCATGGGAATTCTTAACACCAGATTCTTGCTTTTAGCAGAGGCTAAGAGCTGTTGGTGAACAATTCTAGGTTTTTACCTATGTTTAAACTATAATTAAGAAATATATTGATGGCAACCTGAGCTTAATTAGCCTAATTGAATGTTGGAATTGATTTGGTCTTGAGAGAGCCCGGTCTCTGAAACTAAGCCTTGGGGACCTGATAGGGTGTTGATGGTAAACTAAACTTGAAAGTCCCTAACAGAAATGAAAAAGAATGGGCAAGAAGCCACTGGGAGTATTATTAAAGGGAAAAGATTTTTAGCAGGGAGTTGAAAAAGGAATGCTTAAGTCTCAAGTCACACATAACTATTCTAGGTCAGACCACTCAGTCAAATCAGAGAAAATAATGTCAGGAAGTGAGATTCTGGGAGATGAAGGAGGGGAGGCAGGCATTGAGAATGGACATGCTACTGAAGAGAGCAGGCAACTAAAAAGTTACAGTACAACCAGCATCCCAGGCTCCTTCTCTACAAAGTCCTTGTACTGCAAGATGTGAAGAAGAGTATGGGGTTCTTAATAAACTTAATTAGAACGGATTTTAGCTACGCTGTGTGTCTTTGCCTTTTAGTTATTAGGAACTAATTTTATAAAAGATAGTCAGAGTTTATAAATGGTTGGACTTCGCTTCTGAAAAGCCATAGCGTTACCTGGAATTAAATCTTGAGATTAAACCCTAACGTTGTCCACATTTTATAGTGTGACCTTAGGCAAATGTTTTACATGTCTCAGCCTCATTTTATATATTTTTTCAACTAGGAATAGTATAGATCAAACTACTAAGAACAGGGAGGTCGGAAAGGTACCAAGGCAGCATGATACTGATGAATATCTTGACTTGTGAGTGCCGAGGCTGCCACATAAATCCAGGTCCAGGTCTTAGATTTCCTTCATTTCTCCATGCATTTCTGTCTTAATCCCAGACTCTATTCTGGCCCCTATTTCTCCTCAGAGCAACTGTGCGATCACATCTAGAGATGCCAGCTGTTTCTACTTCCTCCAACTCCCTGTGGTGATTGTCCCACTGATGTGCTCACACCTCTGTCTGCAGAGATGCTCTCAGAGCCGAGTCCAAGGTTAAATCTGCCGCCTGTATCTCCCTCCCTCAACAGTGCCCTTGTTCCTTTATTCCATAAAGTTTCCCCTTTCCATAGCCATGATGATGGAACTATAGTACAGAGTGAGCCAGAATAGACAACATGAATTACATTTCTCATTTCATTTTTGTAATATTGCACATATGCATACTTGCACATCTCTGTACTCAGACAGAGAAAAAGAAATTGCTGGAAGGGAAAAAAGCCAAAGTGTTACCAGATGTTGTTTCTGAGCATGGTTAGAATTTTCAGATTATCCACAAGGCATATATTATTTTTAATGAGAAAAATAAAATGAAAAAAAAAAAAAACAGAAAAAAAAAAAAAAACAGAAAAACCATGATTGCACTCGACTAGGAAGCCTTGAACCTGGGTTTCATCCCTGCCCTTATCCCACCCACTGCTGTGCATCCAAGAGGGGTGTGTTTTCTCTCAGAATTTCATTACATCAAGCACCTTGGTTTCAACTGCCAGACCTTGTTGGATGTAAAATTCAGATGCAGGAGGGATTGACTTTTATGAGGTGGCTGCACTTGTCCTTTATTTCGTTGAATGTCATAATGCTGGATTCCTATTTTCTCTTACAAGGGTCTTGGTGTGTTACTATGAACAAGGGAAAGAGATTGACAGACAAGCAGATGGAGATTAAGGAAGACAGGGGCAGGTGGGGCTAATAAGTGTGTACCAGGGTAGGTAGGACCACATCTTCTTGGTGCAGTTGGCATAGTACCAAGGCCCCTTGGGCCTCACCCACTCCGTCTTTGAGCTGTTGCATTCTACTGTCCTGTAGTAAGGCTTGCTTACTGTCTGCTCTTGAGCTAGTGTGACTACCCTTGAAAATACTAATTTTCTTGTTGCCTATACCCTGTCCCAGGTTTTAGCTGCAGGAGAACCAAACACATTTTGAAAAGAGCAGTAGCTGGGATCTATAATATTATACAAACACAAAATCTTTTTCCAATATTGGAAGTCTAACTTTGCACAAACTTTCTACCTCTGGATATTTTGAAACATTTTCTTCCTCCAGGTATAGGCCCTGAAGTGGACTTTCTTGTGTCTGTGTGTGTGTGTGTTTTTTTAAATAATGCTATATGCATGTAAACTCTTATGCAACCCCTGAAAAAATGAGAATTATTCAGCGATTCTGTATACACACACACACACACACACACACACACACAAATACACACACAAGCATGCACACAGGTATACAAAACACCACCCTGACTGTGACCACTATGTGGACCTCCATACCTGGCTCAATAATTTCTTTAGTTTGGTGTAGTTCATAAGCCACTTACAAGATTTTTTTTAGCAGTGGTATTATGCTACTGATCTGGTTTGGACAATCTTGATCATTCTGCTCTATTGTGTCTATCTGCATCATGGCTCTTGGTACTTTATGGAGTAGAATGGTCCCTTCTGTCTGGCCTGAAGTTCTTAACACCAGGAGCTCAGACTCAGCATCACAAGGCTATATCTCTCATGGAATAATAAGCTTTGTCTCAAACTGGGCGTGTGGTTTTCTCCTTTGGCTCATGAATAAGAAGTATTACATTGCTGTATACATCTCTGGAACACCAGTTAAATCCGACCAATAGCCATGATTCTTTTAAGAAAAAAAAATAGGTTATTAAGTGTTTGGCTTAGAATTTTGCTATCTTCTTCCCAGGATCATTTTATGTGATGTGTATATGTATGTGTGTTTGTGTGTGTTATGTGTGTGAATGTCTGTTAGTATGTGTGTTTGTTACATATGTGAGAGTGATATGTGTGTGTTTATTGTGTGTATGTGTGCCTGTGTGTGTATGTGCATGTGCGTGCACGTGTGTGTGTGTGTGTGTGTGTGTGTGTGTGCCATCTTAGGTCATGATGTCACTAATGTCTGGATTTATACTGTGTTCAAATCAGTAGTCCCTTCTGGATTTTTTTTCTTGAGACCTCTTTGGAGCCTAGCATTAAATCACCTTGGATGATCAATGTTCTCTTTTGCTTACTAAGAAGGATATGGGTTCTCACTCTGGAGTTATTTAGCCCAACATTTAACATAACAGACCCTGTGGGCACCTGCTTCTGTTTAGAATGTGTGCATACTGGCAGTCAGCAATGCTGTAGTCCTAGGTCATTCCTTCACTTCCTGCGGCTTCAGCTTCCTCAGTTCTAACACAGGGTTAATAGTTTATTTCCATGTTGTAATAGTTTATGTTAAATATTCAATGAAATAGTTTGCGTTAATGTTCAAATTAATTCCCAGAACATTGCAAACACTCGGGTCAGCTCTAAGTAGCTTTGTAATTTCTTATATTTGTACCTTATTAAAGATAATATTTAGTTTTATCCTTTTGTTGTTATAGTCAATATCGAGATACCATGAAAGGTTATTTTTTTTGTTGTCTCTTTATTTTTCTGCTTCTTGGCTTGGTACATATTCTGCCATAGGTAACAGCATGTCTCTTGTTGCTCCATTGAGAAGGCTGCCTTTTATCAATATAAAATAACCTTCTTTGTCTCCCAGAATGCCGTTTGCCATGAATTTCACTTTTAACTGTGGCAAGTCGCTGCTTTCTCTGTGTTTATTTTGTGAGCTTGATAAATATTTGCCAACCTTATCCCCTTTCTTTTTGTTTTTGTTTTATTGTTTGTCTTTGGAAGCAGCATATGGTAGAATTTTGCTTTTAACCCAGTATGAAAGACTCTATCTTCTATTAGGGGAACTTAAACCATTTATGTCTACTGTCATAACTGATGTGTTAGGTCTTATTCCTGTCTCTTTGTGTTGTGTTTTCTCTCCTTTATGTTTTCTTCAGGCTCACTTTGCTTCCTGGTTTTCATATTCAAGCTAGCTTATCTTCATGCTTTTGTTACTTCCTAGTGATTTAAAAGCTGGATATCTGTCTTTTAGCCAATTGTATGTGAATTTGAAAAAATAATCCTTGAGTCCCTATAGTAATATAGTATGTATGGGTGTGTAGGTAGGCAGGTCACTGAGTGTGGAATCCAGTGAATCCTGTCTTAAAATACAGAAAAATGATAACAATCCTTTCTTAGGCCAGTTTGTCATGGTAGTGTAAAGCTCACATTGCTGGGCTCTTCCTCATATTCCTGTGTTGGATGTAGGAGTCCAAGCTGCCTCCTATCTCCTCCAACACCATGTACAGTAGGCATGCCTCCCTACTAACAATTCTCCAAATCAGACAGAGTCTCACATAATCCATGTTTTGGCTCATTTCATTTCTTCTTTACATGGAAAGACCACTAAGACCTAATGTGCACATGTATTTTGCCTTTGACTTCTTCATTTTTTTATAGATAGAACTATGCACCAGAACTCACTAGATAAACCAAACTGGCATCAAATTTCAGTCATGTTATTTATAGCTAATTATTCCCAACAATTTTTTTTTACATTAGAACCAAATTTGCTTCACTTATACAATGGGAATGATTATCATGACTTGGTCAGAGAAGGAAGTGGGTGAGATAGAAAGTATAATAGGAGTGAAGTGTAGGGCACAGAATGAGCATTTAGTACATTTTTAATAGAAGAATACAGAATACAGAAGGAAAGGAAGAATGGATTGGTTGATTTTCTTTAATTCATATATATATATATATATATATATATATATATATATATATATATAAATTATATATATAAATTATGTTATAAAGTGACATGTTTTAGAAATATCAATGCATATACTTCTGAACAACACTATCGACACATTTCAAATGTTCCCCTCACCCCACAAAACACTCTATTTCTAGGACAGAATGCCAGTCATGTGGTCCACAAAGCATCTTCATTTATATTGACCTGCCTTGCAAAGGACCACAGGCTTATGGCAAGTTTATTAAAATGTAGTCTATTTGTTCAATTTATTAAACAAGGAATATGTGAAGGTTTTTCATTTAAAGGAGAGAGGTGATTTATTCTGTTTGGCTTTATGGAGAGGGCAGGGCTAACTCCAGTGGGGATAAGTTATAGAAAGACAGATTTTAGCTCAACCTAAGAATAACAAACGGTTTATTGAAAGGGGATCCATTTCTTTACTTATTTGACATGTTTTCATCAACAGGGCATCAGAGAAGAGCTGACACCATTTTGCAGCTTCTTTTCCCCTGGCCAGATCACAGTGGTAGGCTCTTTCTCATATGTCCATGTTTCTCTTTGCTATCCATCCATCCATGTTATTATTTACATAACAATTGTTAAGGTATTCTTTATATAACTATCCCATTACACACATAATTCTGTTATGCAGACATTAAAAACTCAACAAAGTTGTCACTTCTCACGCTGAGCAATGGTTTAAGTCAGATCTGTTCATTCTCTTCTTTTTCTGCAGGATTCATGCTCTTCCTTCTCGACTCCACTGTCTCCCAAACAACAGAGCATCTTTTATGTATGGCCACCACAAATTGGATGCAAGACTAGAAGATCCATCATCCCATCCCCACAACACTCTTCTTGAACATATACCTATTTTCTGTCCACCTCTACTGTCCCCACAACAATTCCAACATGCACAAATTCTTAGTATTTGTATACATCAGGCTGTAAGTGGGGCTACTTCTCCAAAGCATTGTTCATCATGGCACAGGCCCTCCACTTCATGGTCTCATGTATGTTTTTCTCATTCATATTTAACCTCGATAGGCATGTGTCATTTAGTAGAAGTGGCAGAGTAAATGGTGGATCTGTAAGAAGCAAAAGAAAGGCATCATCCACAAAGCAGGGTTGGGGAATCAATACATGCAATGCAATTCCAAGGCAGGAATCTGATGTCATTTCTACTTATAAAACAGCAAATTTAGAAATTCATTGTTACATGAGAGTCTGCTGTGGAGAAGCCACCTGCCATTCTGGATGGCATTGCAGACGAGGCTCTAAAACTGTGGGGAAGAAGGAAGAAGTATTTTAGCTTCTTAGGTTGTCTTGATAAGACAAGCCATACCACACACAGTCAGTACAGGAGGGCTGGCAGAAGAAGTCTTTTCCCGTACATGAATGCATGCATATAACAAGGTTTCCAGACCTAACAAATGAAAATGCCCTCTTGCTTCTTCCTTCCATGATGTTGCACATGCCAGTCCCACGGCTGGTCTGTACTCCTCTGTCCCCTCCTCAAATTCCACACAGCTCTTGCTGCATCTCCTTTTCCTATATCATTTTAAACTTGGCTCAGATGTCCCTCTTATGGGAAGCTTTGCACTCCTGCATAGTATTAGATATGCCTTACTGATCCCTCCTTTCCAGACACTGAGCCCCTTTGAACTCTTCCATGTGGCTTTAAGTGCTGTCTGCAAAATGTATTCTATCAAATAGATAAATCCAGATCTGAGAAATCCTACAGCATGCCAGGTGTTTTATAAATGATAGCTTTTCTTTTTTTTCTCCTTCTAGAGACTGGAATTCCATCTAGAGAGTGAATAAAGACTCAGAAGCAAGCAAGATAGTAATTACTTTGTTTGAATTAACATGATCCAGGAAGTCTTCTAACCAGGAAGACTTCTTCCCTCCCTGTTTCTTACAGAAGAATTAACTTCCAGCTCTCTGTGTTTGTCCAGGCTGGGTCTTGAGCAGCATCATCTAAATCCTCTTGGTCTTGCATACAGAGCATAGATCCCACCTTTTCCAGGGCCTGACTCTTGCCTGAAATGATGCTGAAGCTCTTCCACTCCTGGGGTGGAGGCGGGGCTAACTGATGGATTGGCAGGAGTAGGGTAGCACACAAAGTAACAGTAAAGCAGAATGATAATGCATTTCCTAATGGCCTCCTTCACAGCTGTGTACACTGATTTAATCTTTGCAAAGCACTCTATTGTTTATGAGGCCTCTGGGTACAATTTTATGCCTGACTGAAGAGGTTGCTAATAGCTGCCATATTTGTGTTTAAGGACCTGCAAAGGATTAAACGAAGTATTTTAAAGCAATGAGCCATAATAAACTAATAATATATTACAAATAATAAATGTTTTTTAGCCAATAATTGACTACAAATCCGGTGAACTTTAAATGACAAAACATACTAATTATAAATGCAGCCACTCTATATCTCCTTCAATAAGGATGGAAAATCTGAGAAGGATACATAAGTTGGGGCCATTTCAAGTCACTGGGAATGGTGGCATGGTCCCTGAACTCTTCCACTGGCATCGTGCTAAGAACCATCAAAGTCACTTAGTGAAATTCTGGGTTTCGTTTCCACCTTAACATCTTAGAGGGCTAAGTCATGCACTTAGACTGAAGATTTTTTTCCCCTGTATTCACTGGCCTAAGGTTTCTCATGCTTGCTTTGAATTTATGATAATTGCCAGAGGAACAACCCTGCTGCCCCAGAAGATCCTGGAACTGTGGTTAAGTGGAACATAAGGAAGGGAACGTTCATATTTGCAGGGATACAAAATAAACAGCAGAGTGCCATGGCCAAGCACAGACTCATTCTGTATCTTTTTCTATGAGCTCTGTGGGATACATAAGAGGGGTCTTTGCTCCTTACACTTAGGAAAGATACAGTTTTGCCCCTTTCAGATCTTATCATCTCCAGCTATTTGGTCCAGATTCCTGGATGATACATAGTCATTTAAATTTGAGACCATAATTTAAACTCAGTGAAAATTTAAACTACTCATAATTCTAAAACCTAAAATTTCCAATACAGATTTTCCATCACATTTTCTTCCATAAAATTGTTATGAAATATCAGCATTAAACTATATTGATAAATAAAATAAACATTGAACAATTCAGTACCCTGACTTTCAAAAAACATTAGTTGAGATCTCTGGATATTCTCTGGCAGACATTATTTTTTAGTTACTGAATATCCCATAAAATGTAGGCTGTCTGGATTCATATTTAAAATTTTCTCCAATTTGTCTTATAACTAATAGTCAACAAATATGGAATCTAATGTATCCATTAGACATTCTACATATTTCTTAATAAACAGAAAAACTTCTTGTATACATTTCTGGTCATTTCTTTTGAATGGATTCTGAATGTGATCATTACTTAAATAAGTTACTTAAATATTCCTAATCTCTGACTGTATGTTCCCAGATCTCATTGTAAAGGGCAATAATAAATTCTGCTATTCAGTAGACACTCACAAATTCTCAAAACTGTTTACTTATTTTTAAAAAGTACTTTACTTGCAAATGGATCTGTATTTGTTTTTTCTTATCGACATCAATTAACCAAGATATAGTTAACACGAATTGCTGAGAAGTTTATTATTTAATTAAAACTTAATCTAATAGTATTATCTCTAATAATTATCAAGGATTTGTCAAATACTGTGAACTCTTCCCCAAACTTGATATTTAATCTCTCTATAAACCCCACAAGACACATACTGAAACCCTTCAACCAGTTTCCCAGCCCAAAGAGCAGCCTGTGGGTAGAGCCTACTCTCTGTTTCACACTCAGTGTTTACTGAGACTGACTCCAATGCACATAAATAATCAGTTATCATGTGGTGTGTGTTGGATGGAAGATCATACACAAATTCCAGGAATTCAGGTCTCTTTGAAGGAGTTAATGAAAGAGTATAAGGGTGTTACAGGGAAAATGGGCATTTTCCATGAAGATACTATAGACAAATAGAGAAAATAGACAGGATCCAAACAAATACTAGATGCAGAACACAGAAAGGAGTGTGAGGGAGTGACACTGGATATTGCAACCTGGGATGCTCACTCTTATAAGGCACAGGGTCTGGATTCTGCAGTCTCAGTGGCTTGGTCCAAACCCAGCTCTTGCAGATGCTTCAATATTTCATGTGACAAAAATGTATAACAGTGTAATATATGTTCATTATAGAACAAACAATGAATATCATTAGTGATTGTGATGGTGGAGTAACGAAGTGAGTGGTAACAGTGGTAGTGAGAGTAGAGGGGAGATAGAGGTGATGTTGGGGGGCAGAGGTAATTATCCTGAAGGTGATAAAGGTGGGGTTCAGGTAGAGGTAGAGAAAGCTGAACTGATGGTGATGGTAGTAGGTAATATTGCAAGAGATAAATGGGACATGTACATGGGTGGCCATATTGCCATCTTTCTATTTTGAAAGATGAAGCTGATCAAACCAAAAGGATTTTATGTGCCACTACAATAAGCTGGACAATTTTCCCTGAAGCAGTAGCAGTAGAGGATGGGGCAGGGTCTCAGCTCTGGACATGATGTGACCTAATTTAGAATGGAGAAAGACACTTTAAGCTGGGAATCCTTCCAACCCTACCATCTAGGCATCCACCCCCTCTCTTTCTAAAAGGTCAAAAATAGATTTGGAACAAGCAAAGAGGAGCAACAACAACAACAACAACAAAAACAAAACAAAACAAAACAAAACAAAAACAAAACAAAACAAAACAAAAACAAAACAAAACAAAACAAAAAAACAAAATAAAAGCATGTCTCTGATCAGAGAACTACAATGTAAAAGTTGCCTGGAATGAGCCAAGCATCATGATAAGAGCCTGGTTGCCATGCCATGGAGGTGTAGAGATAAACAGACGAGATGTTTCACCTGCAGACAGGAGAATGAGGGATTCCTATTAAACACCCAATGAGAAAAGAGTTGCATGGTGGCTATGATAACCCCCACTGGATGGCTTTAAGAAGTGAATATGACAAAAATCAGGATTTGGTTTGGTTTTGTTTCTATTAAAAGATGCCTCTTGCTTACCAAGGTCGTTTACCTGGTAAACAGACATTGAAGCAAAGGAAGAAAAACAGTAAAACTAGAAGAGAGAGAAGAGTGAAAATGGATCAGGAGCTATTTAGGGTGTAGGTAGTGAAAATGATGGAGTCTACTCCCTAGATGAACACTAGACTCCTTGGATTCTGAAAAGCAGCTGTGTAGCTGAAGAAGTGTTTTCTGAATTAGGAATCCTGAGGAGAAGCATCTTTGTTGGTGCGGGGATGGGGGATGCCATGATGAGTAAGTCAGTCTGTTAAGGTAATGATGAGACTTTGTGCCCCAAGCCAGCCTGCATTCCTGTTCTTCCTTTAGAGAAGGCTGTAAGGGGAAGGTGTAGGAGGCTCAGAGGGGAAAAGACAAGATCTCTGTTAGCTATTATATGCGGCAATAATCCTCGCTGTGTTTATTGCCCATTTAATAGAGTGTACATTACAACCCACAGTGATAATCAAGAGATGGGAATGCCAAATAAGATGCAGAGATACCATAGGTGGGAAATTTATTTTCCTGCAAAAAGGTTCGCATTTATGAAAATGGATTCAGGATGATTCTCAGTCCCTTGCCTTTCTCTGTCTCTCCTTCATTCCCCAAAGAGGGAGCTCAGAAGCCTTTGAGCCTGAGCAGTTGGAGGCAGAGATGATGAGCATCCAGGGAAGAGTGTCCTGGTAAAGGGGTGACCCTCCCACAGGATTCTAAAGGCCATTTTTTTTCTCTGAAGGAAAAAGATGAGGACACCCTGCTGGATTTTGCTGCCACTTTGAAAAACAAACAAACAAACAAACAAACAAACAGATTCTTCCTGTCATAGTCAAAACCTCTCTTTTTATTAGAGATTCACTATATTAAAATATTATTTGTTCTGTAACATAAGATCAAAATGTCTTGGCAATGTTGCAACAATAAAATGAGAAAATATTCATTAGAGCCCAATTGCTATGGTTGTGGTTGTTCAGTAAATAGTAATTCTCCCCACTGTCTCTCATTCATTTCTTCTCCATACTTGAACAGAGCCAGCCATATTCCTGAGGCATGGGTTGTAACTAGTCTCAGAGGGGCTAGGGTGTCCTTTCTTTTTGGAGGAGCTTTGGTCCATATGGGCACAGTGCCTGAGCACCTGTATTAGCCAAGATTCAAGCTAGCTTCTATAGAAGGTCACTGGACTCTGCTAGCCCAGGCAGTCCTCCCGCTGTCCCTGGGAGCTGGTTGGCTTTGGGTTATCTTGGAAACAGCAGCAGCTGGTGGCTGTCTGAGCAGTCACCCGGCTGCAGGCTTCAGGAGGAGCAAAATGCAACATCTGTGTTTCTCCAGCAAAACAGCAGGGCTATTAAAATAGCTCTTGGGCACCATCTATCACTTCTATCATTGCACCGTCTCCCTTGTTTGCACAGGCTGTAGCTAGAGGAGCAAGTCTGGAGAGTCAGCCTGAAAGATTGGCGGAGGAGTTGACATGGCCTCTGGAGACTTGGATTCATGTCCAGACTCTGCCTAAAATATGCTGGGTGACATTGGACAAGCAACTTGGACTCCCTGGTCTCTGTTTCTTTTCTTTTTTCTTTTTTTTAAAGCACTCAGAGACAGTCTGGTTTCTAATGGCAACCAATGCTTGGAAATTGGTAGGAGGTTTCTTTGTTATTTAATATTGGAAGACTTTTCAATGCTTCCATGACTTAGTTTCTTTTTCTACGAGCAAAGGCAATAATAACTGTTATAAATAATGGTTGTTAAAATTGTCTGTGGTTCTGTCTATGATGTCCTAGTCTTAGTTCCCGACTTACAGTAAGTTCCCAGCCATCATTGTCTAATAACTTATAAGGCCATCACTATATAGTCAGTCTAAGCACAGAATCTAAAATCCCATTAAGGGTGAGTTCTGTGAAAGGACTGTGTGTCTCATTCCTACTCTCAGTCCCTCAAAACTTTATTAGCCCTGAATCATTCTAGGTAAGGTTGATCTGCCTCCCGATAGCTGGTACCAGTGTGGTTATTCACCATAGGTACTCACAGGGCTTCCAAACCCCACCCTACTCAACTCTGTCAATGCCCTCATGGACTATATGGCTGACTATCTATTAGAGCAGAGAGACCTACAACTTTATGTATAGTCCATATGTAATTCTTTATGTATGTGTATATATGTCTTTTAGGAGTGATCATCATAAAACATTGTATGTATATTCTTCCCATCCCACACATGCATATACAGTTTGTATTACATTTATTTCTCCATAGGCCTAGTATATTTGAGGAGACACCCATGCTGCTGAATTCCTTTGTACCTTTGTTTAAATAACCCAGCGCTTAAAACACAGAAAGTGCTAATGAATGTTTAGAGAGTGAATTAAATCTGTAGCTAATGCTACAATAATTATTCACTGATTATACTTTGTGTTCCTGAAGACAGTTACCATGAGCCTTCTCTCCATTTTATCTAGTTTACCATTGTTCCTCTTGGCAAAATGGTTGGAGTATAAACAGCAAAACTTGTATTTCCTTAAAACTTCATCTTGTATTTCTAACAAGTATTCCAAATCCCAGTGTGGAACCATGGACAAAACTCTGAAAATTTTCTGGGACCTAAAATCTTATCACTATTATAGCATTTGTTATAGGTCTTGGAATTATTTAATGCTACTTTGTATTGTTACATTTTGTTTTCTAATGCATTATACAGTGAAAGATTTCAATTCATCAGCTTCTGTTCGGGATTTTAAATACGTTAATAAGATTCAAATGGAAGCCACATATTTTTATTCTGCTACAAATATTGTATACAGATATCTCTGTGTTATTTGGGCAAAATGTAATGAAATGTAATTTAATATGATACTTTCAAACATATTAGATTGTTCCTAAGGGCTTTATAACTATAGTCCTAAACTATGTTAAACCATAGCTAAAGCAAGTCCAAACAAAATGAGTTTCTTTCCTCATTTTATGGGCCTTCCTAGTTTGATGGCTTTTGGTTGTCCATGCCAAATGATGTTTTGAGTTTCATGTGGTTAGGCTGGGCTATAAATGAATTTGAAAATATTCAGCTTTCCTCATGAGAATATATTGCTGTTTCCACTTTTAGCTTGCTCTTCAATTCACCAACTATTCTGTTTATTAATTCACCAAACTCACTCACTGATTTATTTATTCTACACTATGTCTAGCTATATGCTCCTGGAATTAATCTTTCTGTTTTTCCTACTCTCATTCTTGCGTCATGGGCTGTGGAGTCCAGGATATCCTACTTTAACAGGGCCTGGGATAGTTCCTTGTACTTAAAGAAATATGAGTATACAGACACAGGAGGAATAAATGTGTGCTTTCTCCTGCATATAGTTAGGATCATTTACTCTAAGAATTAACAGCATCACTCGATGTTTATGCAAAATGCACTAACAAACCCATTCCTATGCCTATAAAATGGGAATTAAACACTTCCAGATTGTCTTTGAGGATAAAACAATAAGCCAACTTTGCTGCAACATGACTGGACACGTAGTGTTTGATCTGTTCTTTTCCTGAAATATAGCAGGATTTCCTACTCAAAATATGGCATAGTGACCTGCAAGAAAACATGGGCAGGGCATATTTGTATATCCTGGCTTGGAAAAATTACAAACAATGCCTGGGGATCTTCTCTTTGAGCCCTTCTCTGCATTAGGCTAGCTTTTAAGCTTGGGAGAGAGATGAGAAGTGACAGTGTAAGTCCTGTTCTTCTGTTCTCTAGCCTTCGGTCACCTAGTTCACCTACCTTGTCCTTCAGACACCTGCCCACATGTCAGTCCCTTGAGGGAGCCTTCTGTGACACTTCTCTGGAAGTTAAACAAGCTCACTGTGGCCTGGTGGCTTTGTCCCACACAACTCCTCTGTATGTCAGGTCACACTGGTTTCAATGTGTGTATGATTTCATTGCTATGCATTTCTCCTGTGGACAGGGTTACACGGCTCTCTTCTGATTTACATAGACACTGAGTGTTATATGGAAAAGTCTATGTTATTTCTGTTTTGTTTTCTCAGCAATAAGCACAGTAAAACCACAGCAAAAACCACTCTACCCCCAGCCCCAAAGAACGCCTTGGTATTTATTGACTGAATGATTGGGAAAATAAAAGAAGCATGTATTATTTGGTTTATACAAGGACTTTATGTGGCTTATGAATGAGAAAATATTTTGAAAGAGGCCAAAGTCACTCACACCAATGATTTGCCTGAGGGATTCATAGGACTTAGCATCTCAAGCCATCATCACACTCAGGACTTAAAAGTTTTACAAAGGTCCAGCATATATGTGCAGCTGAGTCAGTACGAGAAAACATAAGTGGAGTCTGGAAAAATTCAAATTCAGCCTTCCTAACTTCTAACCCTGGAGAGTCACATGGAAGGTACTTTACCCTGTATACACAAGCAAAATTTGTATGTAATTTGGTGGTCAAGAGAAGTCCTTTTGAAAATTTAGTGGTTTTGGTAGTTTGGATTTGTTTTATTAGAAAGGGTTTGTAGCTCAGGCCATGCCCATTGATTTTTATGGATGCTAGGCAAACACCCATTCTGTTTGATAATCACCAAAATCTCAGCCCTTGGATAGAAAAGATGTGATCAGCACAAACCATATCCTTTGCACAAACAACCAGGTGCCATGGATCAGTATTATGAGTTATGGACCACTTGAAGAGCCAAATGCCCAGCTATCACTCGAGGACAGATCTTGTAAGCAGGCCCTTTGATGTAACAGCCTTGGGTACTTATACTGGTTCTGTTCCTGCATAAGACACCAGGTCTTAATTTACTCGTGTATGTAAGGAGACATATACTCACATGGCTGTTCACATGTAAGCTGAGAGATGCTGTTTAGAGGTATGGACACAATGCTGCACAGGGAAGTGGATAAAGGTAGCCAGGTCTGGGAACCAAGTTCCGGTTTCGAAGGCCTAGCTTCAACTCTGCTGTGTTTCCTGGGGCAAGTTTCCAACCTATCTGTTGGATATATATATATATATATATATATATATATATATATATATATGTATGTATGTATGTATGTATATCTTTACTCGCATGTGTAGTGAATAAAGTTAGAGCACCTCACAGCACTATTGTAAACACTAAAAGAGATCAGGGCCTCATTCAATAGTGTTTAGTATGAAATAAGTACATCTTTAATGTGTGCTGTGCTATCTTTATCATTATTCAGTATGTTCCCAGTGTTTGGTACTCCATGTTTGCCTAGTGCATAGCCAAGCTACAGAGTTCTAATCCCTAATCCTGTTTCTTGCCATTGGTTTATAGAATAACCTTGAGATCTTATATAATCTTATAGTCTTGGCATTCTTCATTGTCTTAGTTGCCTTGCTTTTTACACAGTGTGTGTGTGTGTGTGTGTGTGTGTGTGTGTGTGTGTGTGTGTGTGTGT
>JANHMN010000004.1:43647552-43674318 GCA_030674055.1 Rhabdomys pumilio | reverse complement strand
TGTGTGTGTGTGTGTGTGTGTGTGTGTGTGTGTGTGTGTGTGTGTGTCTAGTTCCTGTAGCAAAACAGGAGAGATTAGATGATGGAAGGTGCTTGGTGCACAGAGTCAGACGATGGGACAGCACTCCAGTGTATGAATGTGCTGTTCTATACCTTGTGTCTTATTTCATGAGTGTTGCCCACTACTATTGGCAGCATTGTAGTGACGCTTACTGGAGACGCAGGGGTGTGAGAATGTTCTGTTAACTCATTAGCTGGATTGTGTTCTTTCCAGACCAAACCATTTTAGCCTGTAGTTGTCAGAATTATTTTTCTTCGACTGAGGTGAAAGTCTCTGAGGTTGGAGGAGGCAGGCTTCACGAAGGGGTGGTAGGGAGGGGAGAGTTGTCCTCCATCATGCTGAAAGTTCTCTCTATTGTGCCTTTTCTAACACTAGATCCTCAGCATCTAGCACCATGTCTATCTATCCCGCAAGAAGCTTGCAGTAAGTGTTGGCTGAGCACACAAATCTGATCAACAGGAGGGTTGATTCCTCTGTAGCCAACGCATGTTGAATGCCTGCTGCTATGGATTGCGTGCCCCACCGAAGCTAACGCTGGACTGAGCCCCTGCTGTGGGAAATTAGTAGAGTGGAGATGAGAGGACTTTTAGGAGGTGTTTGAAGCTAAGTGGGACTATAAGAGTGGGTCCCTAATGCAATGATGTTGTGACTTTATAAAAAGAAGACAGCTGAACTGCAGTTTTCTATTTCTCCACACAGTGTTCCATGCTGTTGTGGGTCTCTGTAGACAGTCTATCCCAGCAAGAGGCATCTCAGTAGAATATGGTAACTAGATGTACCTACCGAAACTTTAACTTCCAGTTGTTCACAACGATGAACCAAATGACCTTTATTTTTTTTTATAAATTAATCAGATTGTGGCATTCAGTTTTAGTAATAGAAAATGGGTTGAGATCCCCACAAAAATATGAGGCATATAATGGGTGATCTCATGATAATCATTAGCAGACTTAGAAAGCAGGCGTTACCCTTTTCATCTTATGCAGATGAAAAAATGAGATCCTTGGGGGATCAACTGAAGGCAAGTTCAGTCCTATGAGGCTCCAAAGCCACTAGCTACTACCTAACTCTAAGATTGCCCCTCTGTTTGCTTACTCCAGTTTTCTTAAGTAGTCTTCTTAAATGTTTAATAAAATTTCTAGTCAATAATCAGACCCAGTCTCATAATTCACTTTAAATTTTTCATAATATACCTTGGCAAGAGAGGAGCCAGTCTGAATGCAGACATCATAAGTGGCCTTCATGTCTGTCACTTAAGACTGCCCCCCCAACAAGGTTATTACACGAAGGGAAGGGGGGTTGGAAAAATGAAACATTTATTAAATTACCCCAAAGAGTGCTCTGCTAGGCTTTCCTAGTCTATGCCTTCAATGTGATAGATTCAGTGAAATAAAATTATTGAATTGAGAAGCCATTCATTAAAAAGGAATTTCAGGAAACCAGAATGCTTTTTATAATATTACCACCACAGCTGCCTATTAGATGAAAGTTATGTGTTCTCTGCTGATATTGAAACCACTCGTTTGTCATCCTATACTCCCAATCTCCTTTCTAACAGTGCAAAAACTTATAATTTACAACTTTTGACATAATTGGAAAGTTAATTAGTTTTCTTCAGATTTCACCTGCTTTATTTTAACAGTGATTTTCTTAGCCCTTCCCTTTTTTATTCCTGATCATCAGTAATGTCAAAAACATAGTTCATTCTCCTCTTTGTCTATCCTTGATGTCAAGTGAAATCTAAAGCTCACTGTATTAGTCAAGTCAGTCTCTCCCTGCATATGCCACTGCATTCATTTTTCTTGTCTCATTTTTTCTTTGACTTGATTTCACTACTTCAGTTAACAGGCTTTTGTTGAGCATATGACATGATGGACAGGGAGGAAGAAGAATAGAAGGTAGAGGGAAGAAAGGCTGAGGACATGGTAGGAAGTGATATAGAAATTTTTTAGAAGGAATCCTTGGGCTTCAGATGTAGCTTAGCAGGCACAAGACCCTGAGTTAGACCCCCAGTGGCACCAAAGAGATAGAAGAGGCGAAGGGAAGAGCAGAAAGAATATACAAACTTCCACAATAAGCAGAAGTTTACAGCTAGATGTTCATCCATCCACCATCTTGAATGAGTGATAGGCGTCTTAGTCCTCTGAACCTGGTAAAATGATATCATTTGAATCAACATATGGTGAGATTAAAAATAAGCAAGTGAGGATCACCCCATAAGTCTTAGAGGAAAATAAGCTCTCAGAACTGGTCAGTGGTTCTCTCCCTCCCTCCTTCCTAGCATGCTCCATGGCTATGCTAGAGCAAGAGAGCAGAAGATGAGGTTCTTGGTGTAGATTTGGAATATCTGTAGACGCACCATCACTGTTACCACAGAGGAAGAGAAAGAAGAGTAGCTGCTACTGCATCACATCTGGCTGGCTTACGCTGAAGCCATAAGTAATTTACCTTTCCCTATAGAAGTTGATGAGCTGGACACCACGCTGTCCCCATTGACTTTTGAGGAAATCATTTGGAGTGTTTCATTGTTCGCAGTCACAGAATGGTTCATCAGCAAGCTAGAGCACATGTATAAGTATGGTGACTGTACAGACAGACAGACAAAGTTGTCTTTGGAGTCTTCCAAAACTCAAGCATCAACCTCTGGCCATTGGGGTCCTTGGAGGTACATGAACCTACCTCCAGCCTTTAGAGTGCTCTGAGGATATACCCCTACTGGTGTCATCTAAGGCACAAATACCTACCACCCATACTGACTTTCCTACCCTAACCAATGTGCTTTATTGACTTCCTACGGGGACCTGAGCCATGGATCACTCTCGTATTTCTTCCTACCTTATAGGAAAAGGCCAGACTATAGAAAAGAAACAGGCATAACTGTTTTTTTTTTAAATGGGAATAAAAACTGGATCTGGCCTTTGGCGGCATTAATTTTTCTTTCAGTAATGTATCTAAGATTTAGCTTGTCTTCTATTAAACAATAAGGAGTTACCATAGCAACCTCATTGCCATGTAATAACACTTACATTTTTCCCAACTGTAAAATCAAAGCCAGAAAGCAAATAGAAACCATCAAGCCACCCAAATAGCCATCCTTGGTTTTCTCTCCCTTTGTAGAGTGACTATTGATCAGTCGTTATTGTAGGTCAGTGACACTATTACTAATCTTCTTCCATTTTCCCATGTTTGTTGCTCTACTGATGAAGGAATAAAGAGAAGGGATGGGAGATGAATATTTGGTGGCATCTTCAGTCCTTGGAGTAGCAGAACACTTCCTATCTCATAAGGACAAAGTCTGACACTGTTTTATGTTTTGCTAGCTGCTGGCAAGCTTGATCTAGGGTACTTATTTTTCATGCGGGCTACAGGACACTTTATATAACCCCAGGCAGCAGGTGCATCTGCTGTGATGCCTGCTCACTGTATCTAGTCACCCTCTGTCAAGAATTCACTGCCTATGCTAGAGCCTCAGGCTGGAGCCTCTGTAACAGATGCTCTATGCAGCTGGCCCAGAATAGGACAAAGCAGTGCCCACTCCCCATCATCTTTGCAAACCTACTGCTGCCTCTTTTTTTCTTTTCATCTTGGCAGATTCTTAGCTTCCCTGAAAGAGTTCAGTTAGGCATGACCTCCAGCAAGCAGCCATACATGCCTGATATTTTCAGCCTGCATGAGGTACCTCTCTACACTATATGTGTACCTGTGCTCTGTCCATCCGCAAATGTGTACTTAAGGAATGACACTGTATAGCACTGCATCCCTGTAACATACCAAGAATATACAAAGAACTCAATAAATAACCAGCACCTCACTTCCTTGACACTGGATGGCTTGCGACTGTTTATTGGCACCAATCAATGGATAGTTAATCAGACTGACTGGTCCTTCCTTTCTTTCTGAGATTTTAAAATGTGAATAAAAGTAGATGGGCTGAGAAGCAAGTTTGGTTTATCTGCAGTATCTCCAGCAAACCACATCTTTTTAATTTCATGCATGGATGGAATGGTACGTCATGCCTGTTCCAGTGCGACAGCTTGCTACCTTCTACAACTCAACATGCAGTTGCAGCTGGGCAGGCAAAATCATTCCTAGAGGAAGTCAGACCTAGGAAATCAGAAATGATACCAAGTTACCCAAGATGGCGGGGTGTTTCTTATCCTTTCCTCATGGCCTTGTCCTGCTAGGGACTTGACCTTAACAACACTCATGTATGAACCCCACAAGGGACAATTTTATCTTTAGTGCACATAAGGTCTTAGGAACAAAATGTCACTATGAAGGGAAATTTCTCTTCCTAGGGATCATATACTCACTTTCCAGTAAGAAATATTCATAGGAGCTTTGCCAATTGTTTGATAATAAGTGAGAGAGTGAATGAAGGACAGAGGCTCTCTCCATTCTCAGTCCAACCTTTGCCCTGGTGCAGCTCCTTTTATATGTAAACTCATTGGAGGCTTCCTCGTTTTCAAGCTCAAACCCTTAATGGTGTTTGTCTTTATAGACAGAGTCCTGAATCTGATCTTGGGGAGACAGGCATAAGCCTTAAAGTTCTACAGTTTCTGCAGCTGCCCAGCATCCCAGTTCTCACACTCCTCCTTCCTCTGATGAATTTGTGTTTCCTTTTTTTTCTATTAGTGTTTCTAAAGGGTTTCCCCCCTGTGGGAGACTAAGGAATATTTAATCTCTTCCTCATAAGATTTCTATGATAGGCTGAAGTTTGATTCCACCAAAGTTCACCCCGAGGAAGAGATGAACATATAGGGTTTATTTACAGAGCATGAGTAAAGACTTACAGGTAGGAGTAAGTGTGACCCTAAAGTACCTGCATTGGACGGCCTAGTCATAGCATGGATGATGGCTTCCCCATTGATACACGGAGAGAACAGTTTCTTTCTGCTCTTCCCCAACTTGTATGCTCAAGATCCTTTATCCCTGAGACTCAGAGGTCATGTGCAATTAGGACAGAAATGCATATAAGTACCTGGATATGAAGGTATATGTTCAGAAACCCTTCTAATCCCCTCCTTCTGTGAGAGAATGTCAATAATCTATTGGCCTTACTGTACCTAAGTCTTGGGTGATCTTATGAAGATGACAAGTTTTCCATTTAGAGGATGTTTCATTAGAATAATGGGGTAAGTAGTGACTTTCCTGAAGGGTGGAGGTCTTGAATTTTTAAGGTTTACAAGGTTTCTCTTGAAGCTGTAAAATCTACACCATCTCTAGCTGTATGCCTTGTCCCTTGACAAACCCTTGCTTTGTGTCCAGCTCCAAGCCCTCAGAGAGGACTTCCCAGGACCAGGGCCTTGCTGAAGAGTAGAGATGAACTATAGTAAGCAAAGAATCATAAGGATATGAAAGGAAATTGGGCCTGCTCTCTCGGAGACTGCTGAGAGTCAGAGCAGGTAAGCAATTTGTGGGAGCCTGGGGAACTCTGTGTCCACGTGGGCACTGTGCCCAGACTAGGCACCTTTCCAGCTCCTTCTGACCTCCAATTCTCCCACGGAGGTATCCAGAAGGCCACTCATCTGTACAACCTGGTGTCATTCCTGTTCCTCCCCAAGCCGCTCACCTGTCAGCTGCTCCTCTAGGCTCTGAGCTTTGGAACTCCCTAGGAAAGCATTGTGCTCCTCTGCCCAGCTGCTGCTGAACCCCCTGAAGCTTGACAGAGCTGTCTCTGCTGGCTAGTGCCTGTGGATGAAGCCCATAAATATTTGCTGCAGGCAAGGAGGGACTGGCACCAGGAATAAATATTTGTTTTCTCTGAGAGGTTACACTATAATGTTGCTGAAGAGGTGTATCCCACTGCCAGCTTTGGGCAAAATTGCTAGTGAATATGTGATATATATCAGCCTCGTACATGTTATCACTGAGGTCACATATAAATCCTAGGCTGAGAATGGCCTGTAGTGCTCCACAGTCAGTAATGAAGCTCTCAGGATCCCCTTGGAAACCATTTTAAGACAGCACGTCTTGGATGTTGTATCTCTGTAAATCACCCTGGAAGAATAGCTAGGAAAATTTTTAAAAAGTAATCAGCTTTAGTCATCTGGCCCTGAAGGAAAGTTGTAGGCAAATTTCTACTCATTGTCCTAGAGCTTGACCACATCTAATGGACTGAAATGCCAGACCTTTTCTGCCAGCTGGTGAAGGCAATGAATAGGGATGGAGGGTGAGACTGTGAAGTGGACTGTGGAATGAGACCACCGTGCTTTCGATTGTAGTTTGGCTATTCCATCTTTGAGAAATGGCTTAAAGTTCCCACTTTCAGCTTCCTCTTATCATGTATCTCATAGGAACACCTACTTCCTACGAGGATTGTGTGGGATGCCCGGATTAACACAGAGTAAACGCTTAGAACTATGTTAACAAGTACAGTAGCTTTCCTTGTCTGGGTTTTGCTTTCCATTGTTCTAGTTACTCAGTAAGCTGTGCTCCAAAACTATTCCATGGAAAGATCCAGAAATAATTAATTCATAAGCTTAAAATTGTCCCTTGTTCTGAATAGCTGGAGGAAAATTCTAGAACAATTTGTTTGGCATGTGAGTCATCCTCCTCTCCAGCAGGTCTACACCATAGATGCTACCTGCCTATTAGTAGCCACCTTATATTAGATTGACTGATGTGGCACTATAAAAATTTGATGTAGAATTCAATGCTGTCCATGGTTTCAGGCATTGCCTGAGAGTGTTAGAAAGTACTCCTTTGTCAGTGGGAGTTATGGTCGTGTATATATTATTATAGTATATATTATGAATATTAACTATCATTATCATCATCACAGTAATAGAGCTGTTATAATCCTTATAAAATATGAGTCGCCAACTGGCTAGTAGTCTGGAGTAATGGTAGAAAAATGTGCTTCCTTTTTCTCTTCTGTGCTAGGAATCAAGATAAGGGCATTACACACCCTAGGCAAGCTCTCTGCAGATGATGAGCTATGCTTTCTGATTGAATCTACCTGTTAGTGGTACCTCACTTCACTTTCAAAGAAATCTTAGTTCAAGTTATATGTTAATTTGTTACTCTACTTAGAAGGAAATTCCTGGACCTCATGAATATCATTTTCTCAGAAGAGCCCACAATTTTCTTTGACTAGTCAATTTTCTGTTACCAAAACAAAATACCTGAGAATGGGTATCTTAGGAAGTAAGAAGATTATTTGGTTCAACATTTTTGCTGTCTGGAGTGGAGCAGTCCAAGCAACATGTTTCTGGTTTTCTTAAAAGGGTTCCCTGGGTGCATACCAACATAGCCGAGTAAAAGCTGCATTTACATGCAGGAGGAACCAAATTGATTGGTGGCCTCCCTTTATAACAACTAGCTCCAACCAGAAATAACTCAGTGCATGACAGCAGCATTAATGCCTCCTAAATATGATGTCCAGTAACTAATTATTGTCCTAAGCCTCACATCTTAAAGGTTCCATCACCTCAACCCTATATCTGGTAGACCAGGCTTTTAGCAGATGAACCTTTGGTAGAGAAAGTGAACCATAATCAAACCTCCATATTCTGGTGTTGTGGCCATGAGGACAATTTCTATTCGATGCCAGCAGCCTTTTTTCTCTGTGGTTTCATTGCTCATTGCCCAGACCATCAGAACAACTTTCAGCAAGAAGACTTATTTTGTATTTGAAAAATAAAATTAAGTCCCAATTCTTGATTACTGTGGACAGCATGATACTTTGTGTCCATTAACGGAATTTACCTGCATTCTATTTATTAGCTTATTCTGTTTTTTTTTTATTTTTGTTTTGTTATTGTTGTTGTTGTTTTGTAATTTTGTCAGTTACAAAAATGGTCAGAGGCACACGCCAGTCACCCTGTTCCCCCATTCAGATCCCTGAAGAAAACCTGAGGTTTGCAGGCTTGGTACTGGGGACCAGACATATCTATTCTGTAGTTCAGTGTTCACCTCTCTCAGATGATTGGAGAATACTACCTCCCTCCCAGAAACTGTGGTCCTTTGAAGAAGAGCATAGTAGTCAGTTGAGTCCTTATCAGTTATCACATAGAAACTCAGATATCTTTTCTTCTGTTGCCTTTTCTTAAACATGTATCAGTTCACTCTCTCCAATACAGAAAGTGGTCGCTATATGGCTTTCCTGTTCCCCTTAGAAGAGAATAGCTAATAGTTCTCTGGTTGTTGGTACAGAGCATCCTTGACTTCATCACAGCCCTCTGTTATCTAACTCGTGGGATGCAGTCCTCCATGTTCTATTATGGGATAAAGTCTTGGTTAGTAAATTCTTCACCAATCCCTTCTGCTTTCCAAGCAGCTGTGGTCCCTGAAGTTCCACTGCAGCTACAGGAAAGTTTGATAGCCCTTAATGGCTGCCGGAAGAACCTGTCCTGATGGTTCATTTGTGCCTCCCAAGTGGCTGGGAAACTTTTATTTAAATCTGTAGTGGAAAAGCAAAATTGCACTCTGATCTATCCTGTGCTGCCTCCATCACAGTTGTGACAAACAGAAACCTGACAGCTCAGATCCTGCCAATTAGAGAGCTGCTTCTAGTCTCTGCGCTGGATGAACAAGAGCCATTGCCAGGGCTCAAGAAGCTGTGTTTCCTGGTCATTTGAGGAGAATTCTTTTTTTTTCTCAATTTCTTTACCCCTTCCTTCTCAAATGTACCTTCTGGCATCAGCTATACATACAACCTGCATCATTAAGTACTGAGACTTCACATCCTAATTCTGTGTGAGAGGTTTCCTCTGGGGCAATGGTGTGTCTGCAGGAAAGGAGCCAAGTGTATGAAGGAGGTGATGTGCTGGTGGGGGTGGGTGGCATATTTAAGGAAGCATCTGTACAGAAACTTCTTGTGTTGGGGGCAGGGGAGAGGAGCTGTATTCGCCTGGGTATTTCACAATCTAATGTGAAAGGTGCTGTCTGAGCTTGGAGATTTGCTAAGGGAAAACCTTAAAGTTCTGAACTGAAGCAGGAAAGAATGACAACTTGGGATGTGGGATAATTTGTTGAACTTACATTCTTTTCATATCTGGGAGGCTCATAAAGTGCTGAGCAACATCACTGATTCCCACTGTTCCTAGGAGGCTTCTTAATATTATTTAATACCCCTTTCAATAGAATGAGGGTGAAACCAGGATAAAATTATGCTTTAATTTTTTAAAATGTAATTCCTTGTGAAACAAAAAGATGTCTGTGTTCAGTAGCTGGATAGATGTACAGCAGATAGAGGAAAGGCAAACTGTGTAACATCAGGACCAGTTTCTATAGCAACAAAAATGTCAGCCATCCTTTTGGCTGATCCTATTAATCTAGTAGAAGCAATGATACTGACACATTCGAGATGTATTTAAAGCAGAGGGTGGAAATACAAACCAGCTGCAGATTTTAAACAGATGTAGAGCTGGACTCCGCCAAGGTGGAGCACTGAAGCTGATATACTATAAGGTGATTTCACGGACAGGCCTTGTGTTTTATTTATTTAACTCAGAGAAGCAATGAATCTCTTTCCCAAGACATTTTTGCAAACATTTTTTGGGACAAATACAGTCGAAAGACAGGGAAGTACTGCCCAGCTTTGGTATTTAAAGTAGAGCTGGCTTTTCAACAGGATTGGCCCAGGGGAAATGGTAGAAATTACTTGTTTTGAAGATAATGGAATCTGAAAGTAGAAGAAACCATGGATGGCTGTGCATATCCTCAGAGAGAAAATACTAGGCCACTAAGAGAAGAAATCTGGTTTGGGGGGCCCAACCTACAGTAGTGGGCTCTGCTCTTTTAACTCCAGGCAGGGCTCACGTGAGGCCCATGAACAGTCTCATTCTCTGTTAATGGAAGTAATCATCAGGCCCCCTGTCCTCTACAGGGCTGAGCCCAGGACCAAATGAGATAATGGATGTGGAAATACTTTGAAAGAAGCCTAAAACGCTAAAGGGATGTAACAGGTTATTCGTATTAAGGAAATGCCAAAGAAAACACTTTTTCCCTTAAAGACTAGCCCTTGCCAGGGAGTTGAAGAAGTGGACTGTCATTTCTGAAATCTGGGTCAGTGGTGAGCCCCCGTCAAGCCCCCATGAGGAACCGTGAATCTATCATTCCCCGATTCTCCCTTTTGATGCCTTTTTAGTCCAGAATCATTTAAGCAGCTAAATATTTTCTCACTTTTCAAAGCACCGTGACAGTCCCTGGAATATTTTTTGCTGTGGGAGCACAAAATAAATGGGATGCAGATCCGTGTCGTTATGATGAAACACCACCTTCTCATCCTTACCTTAGCATTTCAGACTCCTCAGGAAAAAAATGACCGCCTCTCATTATGGAAAACAAACTTGCCAGGAAAAAAATATCTCATAACTTGTTCTCGGTTCTTCCTGTTCCTAAAGCACGAGGAAAAATGAGTTCCAGGGTCTGTTCTTTGCTTATTGTCATTAAAACAATTTCTGTTCCCTCACCCACTCCCCAGGTCTCTAAAAAGGATGGTATAAAAACAGATGAGGATGGAGTCCCAGCCTGGGAAATAAATTGAAAGATTAAACAGGGCAGCCTTCTGTAAAGAAATGCAATCTCTTTGTAAAAAATGAGTGGCAAAGGTCTGGTTGTTGCTACTGCAGTCTGGAGGCTCCTTTTCTATGCTTCCGAAGTAATTAACACTCTCAAAGACAAGGAGATGCCTTTCACTGTGTCTCTGAATAAAGTGTTGTTGCTTTTTTTTTTTCTTTTTGCATGTACTGTGGTTTGGGATATGCAGCTGTCAGCCTCAAGCCTTGCTTCATGACTGATGATCAAGGAAGTTCCCCAAATCTCAGACTTTGTCCACATTCATCAGTCAAGCAGTCAGATCTGATCTGTACACAGAATTAGGTTCAGTTCATTTGGGTCAAAGAGATGGATCATAAGATAAATGTAAATATATATATCTTTACATATATAAATATATATATATATTTGTATGTGCATATATATGCACATACAAACCTTTAGGCATTATGATGCTGTATTTTTATAAGATCACTTGATTAAACTACAATGACTATTTATGTGCCCTTAGGGAACCAAAGGGGCTACTTAAATGGATTTGTTAAAATTAATAGACTTCAAGATTCCTGGTTCTCATTCCACATATGGTCCTTTGACTGTAGATTTTATAACTACCCTATTAACTTCCCAGAGGCTCCTTTTAAGCAATTATATAACAGTGACAAGGAAGGTCTGTTTATAGGTTCATGGCTAAGCTACAAGACTTACTGACTTACTGACTGAATTTAAGCAGCTTCACCGAGCTTCCATTTCATTCCTTATAAAACGAAGAGCAATAGATCCTAACCCATAGGATTCTGTAAGAATTTTATTAAGAAAGTATATGAAATATGCTTAGTTGGCTGGGTGACATATACTGACAATCCGATAAATATTAACAGGTGGGACTCTTATCCTCATTGTTAATATTATATAATATTTTGATCCAGCTTTTTTGGTTCAGCTTATAAAATAAGTATATTTTACTAGCAGGTGGCAGTACAATAAATACATTTATGTCCCCTAAGCTTATCCCGGCTATAGTGGTTTGAATAGATATGGCTCCCAGAGACTCGGGTGTTTGAATATGCTTAGCCCAGGGAGTGGCACTATAAGGAGGTGTGGCTTTGTTGGAGAAAGTGTGTTACTACAGGGGTGGGCTTGGAGACCCTCCTTCTAACTTCCTGGAAGATAGTCCTTTCTTTGTTGCCTTTGAAACAAGATGTAGAACTCTCAGCATCTCCAGTGCCATACATGCCTGGATGTTGCCATGCTTGCCACCATGATGATTATAGACTGAACCTCTGAACCTGTAAGCCAGCCCCAATTAAATGTTGTCCTTTATAAGAGTTGCCCTGGTCATGGTGTCTTTTCATAGCAATGGAAATTCTTACTAAGACACCAGCCCAGAGAAGCCTCAGACATGGGGGAATGTATTGGGCTACGGATATGGAATCTTGGATGATGATAATTAGATCCTTGCACACATCTATTTACAAATGCCTTGCCCAGTCTTTGATCTGTAGTGTACATCATGTTAGCTGTATTCCGTTATTTTCTCCTTCTGTTCCGATAGTTAGCCTGTCATAGTTCATCTTCATTGTCAGCTTCATTGCAATTAGAATGAGCCAGAAGGCTGGTGAAATACACCTGAAAGTATGTCTACAGAGGCATTTCTAGAGAGTTTTAATTGGAAGAGGGGGGTTGCAGATCCATTCTGCAAGTGACCAATATCAGCCTACATCCAAGGACTTGGGATGTAGGAAGCCACAGGTCACCAGCATTTCTGGTGCTTCTATGCTTCCTGGCCCTGATAACTGGAAGTCCTCTGTTGATCATGCCTCTATCTGCCATGACAGATTGATAGCTCTGAAAACTTTAAGCTATTTCTCTCAGGTATTTGTCAGTGATTATAAAAGCAACTAATATAGAATTGTATCTTGCTAACTCCAAGAGTTAGATTTGATATTTAGAATTTGATATTCTAAATATCAAATGAGAGGGTAAGTAGGCATGTATTTGTTGTATTAATAAGTAGTAAAGATAACAAAGAAAAACAAATTAAAGAACTGATTTTTAAAATTAAAAGAAAGCCTGTTTATGTTCCCATGATACATGCTTTGAACTGGCTGATTTCCAGCTAGGAAACAAAGTAGTCTCTGAAGAGTGTGGTTCTATGGCTCTGGCCTTGGGCAAAGAATAGTTTTCCTGGCCTTGAGGTAAGCACAAATTGAGAGGCTCTGAGAGTGTATGAATAGGAGGGCTTTATGGGGAGGGTAAACAGACCTCTCTGCAGCTCCAGCTTCGGTTCTCCACCACACACTCAAATCAATAATTGTGAGTGGGGCTGTCAGAAGAGCAGTAACTCATCAAGTGTTGCCCGAGGAGCCCTCAACCTTCCACTGCCAAGAAGTGTGACCTGCTCCCTCCACTTTGGCAGCCAGAACAGAGAGAGCCTGAGGGAGAATCTCCTGAGAAGGAAGAGCAGAAAATCCCTTCCAGAGCTCCTGGGTGATAGGGACTGGAGATGGGGCTGGTGGCATTGTGGGAGAGCATGTTGATTTCTAATCATTTGTGGGCAGCTGGTTGAGGAGTTTGGACATCTAAAGCAGTCAGGAGAATATTTCTAGAGTAAACTGCTATTATTCTAAAATATCTCTCCCCTTAGACAACTGCCTTTTGGAATGACCATTACACCAATTATCCAAATCATCCCTTTTTTTTCTTTGAATGATCCATTCCAGTGCCAAGCCCTGCCCTCATCCTCAGTTTCTAGCCTGATTCGTCATCTTGGATAAAATAAATTCGACCCCTAATTCTAAATTGTAAGAACAACTATAATGACAACCAATATTTCTTTACTATCTGGCATGTGCCTAGGCTCTCTGTATTCATTGAGTCTTCCCCACATGATAAACTATGACATTCGAAGTAATCTGTGTACTTAGTGGAGAGAAATTAGACAAAGAAGCACAGAAGGATGATGATAATGAGTTTATCTATGAGTGGAAAATTCAGTCTTGGAAGATAAGGAAGAGAATTCTCAGGGGACATGGCATCTCACAGGCATGTGAATGCGTAAAGCTTGTTGCTTGTGAGTAGGATGGTCCCTGGCACCATGGAGGCACTCAGCAAACACTGTTTGAAATAAGTCAAGTAACACATCTGAATGAGCATCACTAACTGCACACAGAGCAGGAGGCAAGGGAGAGCCTGGCATCTTTTGCTGTCAGAGGGATGAGTGATACAGATTTCTCTGAAAGCAAGAGCAAATTTTATGAGGGCCACTCACAGATTTCTCATAATAATGAATTCACCATTAAACATTCTCCCCACTCACACACACTGATGGATGAACCTCTGAAACAGAAAGTCCTCCGAGAGATCTATGGGAGTGGCAACATCTCAGAGAAGATGATGCCGTTCATCACTGGTTATTACAGGAGTCAAAGGAAGATTGGACCATTCACTGGACTCTGTTTGAAAGCCCAGTGACAAATGAAGTGATGGCTGTGTGTTGTCCAGTGCTCCATTTGTTTTAGCCTCAGCTCCAGTCACTGGTGACTGAGCAGGCTTTAACTTAGAGAAGGTAGAGTGTACCAGAGAAAGCATCCTATTATGGGCTGAGTAGGACCAATGAGATCATTGTATCAAATGAAATTTTAAGGCAGAGACCAAAACAAATAAAGTAGGTGGGACAGTTGAGAGTAACCAGACAAAGGATTCTGATTATGGGTCTCCCAAAGAAAACATGTGGTACATGTATTGTATTGGTGTCTCCAGCAAGAGAAACAAGAACACATGACATTATGACTTTTCAGTATCTCCTATGCAGCTCCTGGCAAAGCCTTGACCTAGACAAGAGTCCAAAACTGTTGACTCTGCTGCTCATTTCCCAATAATGTTTCATAAATGTTGCTTGCAAAAATATTTATTGAGCAGCCATTCAGTAATGGATACTGCCAGCCTAGAAGAGTCAGTGAGCGAAGTTTCCAGTTCTAACAGGGTCTAAGGATAAGCTCAGTGACATTTGTTGCTTATTTATTTTCTCGATAGTAGCGGTTCTGGTTAGGATTAGGTGGAATCTCAAAGTAGTTTTAATCTACTTAACTAGTTTCCAAATCTACTGATGGTCCTTAAACCAGTTTGGAAAACCCTTCATCATCTGAGCCTTGCCCCTCTCATTTTATGGAAATTTTGTGTGAAATGGACCCAGAGAGCTAAGTGACTTTTCTGCCCTCGTACCATATCCTTCTGGTGGTTAGGTCACATGGATATATGGGAAAGCCTAGTTGCTTACTTGGGCTCCAACTCAGGTTCAAATCTTTATTTGCAGTGCTGTGAGAAGTACTTTATCCCCCTGTTTTTTCCTTGTCCCCAGTAGCTGCTGGTTTTACCTCCTCTTGGCCATTAGCATGAGATAGTCTCTGAAAACAGAATCAGACTTAAACATGAACTTCATAACTCATCCATGTACTTTGCTTTACCTTGTGTGCAGTCTGGGAAATCCCAGTAAGCCATTTTCTCTTTCTATGCCATTTTCTCCCTCTAGACTTTGGCAAATTAATATGTACTTTTCTAGAAATTTCTTCCAGTTGCTGTCTTAATGTAACTGGGTGAAGCTGTTGAGGGCTGGGTGGGGGGCAGCTTCTTGAGCTTCCTGTAGAAACCTTTCTGCTCTTTCCTGCAGGTTTAGTGAGGCCAGGATCATCTTGTAAATATTTAAAAGCTCAGCATGTGGCATGCCTGATTCCTTCCAGGCCGTATCTATCCTTAGCTTCATATTTTCCAGTTCAACACCAGGACATGCCACATAGGGAGACACCAGGATTGAGATTAGATCGGCATCTAAATGCCAATGGTAAAACATTCATTTCCTCACCTCTAATTTTCCTAACACTTCTTCTTGTTTAGCTTTGCCCAGACTGAGACGGGAGCCTGATGAAAAAATAATAGATATAAATTGTGCTTCGGTCATTGGCTGTTTATCTTAAGAAGAGAAACTTGTTTCCAGGCTGCCCGATAATTGGACATCCAAAAAGTCCAGTAAGAAAGGGGAGGGCAGGCCTGAGTGAAGAGAGGCAGTGCCAGCATGTTGATTTTCTTCATTAGAGGAGGGAAGAGCCTGCTGATCTTTTCATTTCTTTAAGTTAAGGGCTTCATTGTTCACTGGGTGTGACACCTACTACCTAAATACTTCATGAATTATCTATGAACTCTAAGGCGTCCAAGCAAGCCGTTCTCATACTTGACTTGTTAAAGATAGGAAGGAGCAGGCAGAGTTTCTTGGGAACAGGATCAGTTTCTTGACTAGAGGCTAGACTTACCTCTTTATCCAGCATTCCTCCTTCGGTGTCTCATCCCATAAGCAAACGTTTTACCTTGTCAGCTCCTCTATATCATGACCACGGGAGCAAAAACAACACATTCTTGAAAGTCTGTCCCAAGTTATAGAAGTTGGCCTTCTATGCTTGTGTTCCTATGGGACTATCTGATGCAAGCAGCGGCCACACTATGAGACAACTGCAGATTTACACATCTCCCTTTGCTGGGAGGTTCTGGATGGACAAAGCAGTTAATTTCCCTGGATCCCATCTCTGTGCTTAGTGCATTCCACAGAGAGAACTGTTGAGGTTGGGGATGCATGGGAGTATAATGAGGGATAAGCCCTCACTTTAAAGGAGTAAGACATTATAATCAGGACCTAGCTTTTTTGTTCAAAAGTATCCAAGTATCAGTATCTCTGTACTGATCCTCACAAAATTGTCATCTTTTGTCCATTTCTTTGCTTATTGGAAGTAAAGAGGGCTTCCTTGTTAATCTATATTTCATTTGAATTTCGTACATTTCTCTACATTCTTATTGTTATTTCAAGTACTTTTCTGTGACTTTTGTGTTGTGTGTGCATCTAAGCATGAGCATGGGTAAATATATAACAATATACATGTGTATATTGTCCAAATATATTTATATCATATGATATAATTTAAAAGAATAGCTTGAAGATGGGGTTATATGAGATAGTGTGTTTTTTAAGGTTTATTTTAAAATTTTATATGTATATGTATCTATATGTATGTGTATTCATTTGTACTTTTGTGTTCAGGTGACCATAAGGCCAAAAAATTAGGGTATCAGATACCTTGGACCTGATGTTATGGTAAGTTGTGGGGTGATAGCATGATATGGGGACTGGAAACCCAACTCTTGTCCTCTGAAAGAAAACCAAGTGTTCTTAACCCCTAAGCCATCTCCACAGATCCAAATGTAGAAGACAGTATACCAGGGCAAGGGTTGAAAGTGTAAGGCCCCCATGAAGGGAAGACCTCACCCAAGCCTCAGAAATTCACAGCCACCCATTAACTCACAAGACACCGAACTTGATGCAATCAGCAAGAGGTATATTTCGATCAACATGTTGAGGTCAAGACCCATGACCCACGAAGGGGCAGTGGGGTCTGACACCGGGGCTTTGGAGGTAGAGAAAATTTGAAGGCCAAAACCACAACCTAGGGGGGAAACCACAACCCAGGGGGGAGTAAAGGAGGGTTATTGGAGAGTACCTGTGGAAAGTTCAAGCCCATTATTCAGTTTGTGACAGGGTCCAAGGAACAGTCACGGGGAACATTTTGTATAGACTATTCTCAAAGAGCCTATTCGTAATAAATCATCTATCTTATGGTCAGCCTAGTTCCTGAAACACAGAGCTCATGACCAAGCTGACCTGCAGGAGATTTTGAAAAATTTTAACCCTTTCAAAAGAATGTACTTCCTCAGAAACTGACAATGTGGCAACATCTTCCTCTTTTCTAATGATTTCTCCTCAGTGAAATAGGAGCTTGAGAACTTTCACAACTCCCTTTAAAGTGGCACAAGTCTCAACTGAAACAGTAAATGGAGGAAAACAAACCCTTTGCTGCCTGAGTCAATGCAAAGATTAGAAAATACTAACTAACTCATGTTTGTGATGTGGACACTATCCTTCAGCATTTGAGAATGCAGATGGGAAGAGAAAGTACATTCAGAGGTTTCTGGTGCTAGCACTGGCTTTAAATCTGGTTCTAGCACTAACTATCATTGCTTTCAGCTTCAAATAGTGCATTTATTTCCACAGTCTTGAGAGCTTCCAAGAATGTTTCTTAATTTCCTAGATGCCATTCTAGTATTTCTCTTTTCCCTATAGTCATTCCTTTCTCCTGACCCACTGGAGGCCTGTACTTGCAATCTTCTCTCTAGGGATGGGTATGTTCAAAAGAATGCATAGGAACCTGATGCAATAATATGTGCCTATAAATAATCATAGCCTTGGGGATGATGAGGCTGGAGGATTGAAAATTTGAAGTCAGTCTTAACTGACTAGATAGTACTTCAAACTGTTTGGTCACTTGTCTGTTCATCTTCTCTGCTCTGCTGCCCCTTATAAATCTCAGAGGGTCTGTCTTTCCACACTTCTTTCCAGCAGTTTTGCAGAGAAACTCCGGCTATGTGGATTTCCAAGACAACCAGAAAGGAGACTTCTTGCAGGCTGGTCTCAGTAGTAAGAACGTAGATTTCTCTGTGTGGAATACACAAGCCTTTAGCTTATGTAGAGGTATTTTTTATAGAACCATATACACAATGAGTTTATATAGACATACATCCCATTCCACTAACAAATGCAAATCAAATCAGAATATCTTCATCTTGTAGAAGTTATCTCTTTTCCAGATGTAACCAGGATACAGGCCTCAGAAGCTAAAAGTCTAAAGGTCATAGTTTTTGTTAAGATGACAGCATAAAAGCCTGTAAAACTGTTTTTGTATCTGATGCCTTTCAGTGATTTGTGACAATCACATAAAGGTCATGATCTTTACTATCCTAATATCCCTGGATGAATTATCCATGCTATGGATCCAGCCCTATCAATGTGATAGCCACACCCACTTGGCTCAAATTTGCTAAAGCATTCAGTTTTTCATCCAACTAATTTTTTTCAACATATGTCCATTGCACATGGATTTCTTTCTGTCATGAAGAGCAAAGTGGAAAACAAGATCAGAGTACTCATGACAATGAAGACTTTGTTGGGGGTCTGAGTGGCAGTGCCTATGGATACCTACTCTCTAATTCCCCATACTTGGAGTATTGCAAGGGGCTAAAAGAACTTGGAAGCTATGATTAAGTTATAGATTCTGACATAGTGAGATTATTGCAGTTTATCAAGGAGTCATAAGTGTCTATAAAGCAGGATCAGGGAGACTTGATGGACAAAGACCATGTGAGCAAGGAAGCATTGACTAGAGCAGTGTGGAAAGGATCCAGAGAATTCTGTCCTGGAGCTTCCAGAAGAAAATGGTCCTTATAATAATGATACCTTGATTTGAACCCTGTGCAGCTAAGTTCAGAGATCTTACCTACAAAACTGTAAGTGAATAACTTTCTGTGGCTGGGCTGTGGCAATTTGTCATAGCAATCGGAAAGCAATAAAGACATTAGCATCTAGTCCTAACCAAGCAATTACCATTCAGAATGAAAAGTGTTTCATTCAGGATAGTACAGGATTTGGAGGAGACCCAAGGCAGGAGAGTTTGCTCTAGAATTGATCATCAGAATGGACCTCCTGGATGGACTGATACCATAGTCAAAACTTGAAAGTCAGGTGTGAGTTGTTAATAAGGTGAATCATAAGACAAATCAAGTAGCTGCAGGCAGAGCAAACTACCTGTGCAATCTGTACCTTGCCATGTCCTGTCTTTATACCTCACACATGCTAGTCCCTTATCCTTCCATGGTACCTTTATACCTGCACATACTCAAGAATGCACATAACACACACACACACACACACACACACACACACACACACACACACAAGCACACAAATATTTTTCCAATGACTGATCTTTTGAAAAGTATCTAGTCATTCTTGAAGAGTATTTGGAGGCTCCTCACAGGCATGCCTGTCTCCTCTGTTATCTCTACATTCTCACAGCCAACATATCCTATTTTGAAGAAAACCTCAGTCTTGTTTAAAGAAACCCTGATTCATAGATGTGGGAGGAGGGAATCCCAGCCCCAAGTGTGAGAACTGCCTTTTTTAAATCCATCTCTCTCTTGGGAATCCAAGTGACCCAGAAAAGAGAAAGGCTTGAGCAAGGAGAAGATTTAGGTGATGGTAACTGGGTTGAAACCCCATTCATAAAATGTTATGGTGCCTCAGGAAAGTCTTCCAAGCTGGTGGGCTGGAATCCTTGGGAGAACCCTATTAACTCCTTCCTGGTAAGCTGCTTCTCATCCATGTGACATCAATGAGTGGGGCTTTCTGGAGTGCCTGGAACTCCAGCAAAGAGAAAAGTCATGGAGGGGAACCAGAAGTTCTGACTTTATGTGACATCTAGGAGTAAGAAAGTGAATTAGTAAGCTATCTCTACTATTTTTCTTCTACCTAGAATAGAAGCAAAGAGCTATGCAATCACGGACAAAATTTTTTCTCCTTATTTTCCTATTTGTTGCTATGGTGTCAGGAGGAGAAAAATCCATTCATAACTCATTGTGTTTCGAATCCTCAATTAAACATTCATGTTTCATTAGGAGCAATAAAGAGAAATGGTTGTAATGACGGGTTCCCAAGATTATGAGGGAACCCTAAGATACTTATGTATTCCCTACTGGGCAACAGAACACTATCATTGCACTCAAAATGTCTCTTCAGGTTCTAGCCGTGATGTAATGCCACATTTACTATCGCTCCTTGGTCATCAGTTTGCTCATCTGAGACATAGACCTAACAACATTGACTTGAATGGAATATCCAATGAGTGAATAGGGAAGAATCACCACTAACTGAAGGTCATGATACAATGTCTGAGTTCCTGTAGGGCTTCAGTAAATAGGGCTGATTAGAGGTGGGAACACTGTGATGGACAGGGTGATGTCTTGGTGTGTTCAACTCAATTCCTAACTAATCAGCCTGTTCATTTCTAGTGAGGTTTTTCTGCTCTTGAGAATGGCAGGCACTGTTGCCAGTCTATGAATGGACAGAGACTTTGGGCAGAACCTAAATCATAATGATTAAATCAGAGGGTAATAAGCTGTAGTTTAAGTGTACCCAATAGCACTCGTTCAAAGGTTCACGTTTTCAAAGGAGCATCTGTGATTCAGTTTAGCCAAAAGAATCTATGATGTGGGTTCTGCCTTTGAGAGCGTGTGGCCCAGAGTTTGGGGTGTTAATAGATTCCCCTCTCCTAAATTCATATAAGCACAGCAACAGTCTGTTCACAAGCAGCCAGGAAGAGCACAGAGAGATGACATAAGAATCTGTTCATGTTCCATGACATGGTATATGAGATTCCACAGCTTCTTTGTCCCTAAATAATTGGAGAAAAGTCACATGAAATAATATGTGTGAAAGCATCTTGAAACTAAAGTTTTCATTGTAATGGATCATTATTATTCTAATTACTGCTAATATGAAGAACCTAATATAGCACGGGACAATTATCCAGATAAGAGTATTTCTGAAGTTGTGAACATTTGGTGCTTGGTTTTATGCTGTTTTGCTTTGTTCTCTAATTGTTTCGTGCATTTTAATCTTCTGTCTCTATTTCAAGTAAATTGTAAGCATGAGCACTTCCTCCATTAGTACAGTCAGTGATATCAAAAATCCTTCAGTAGAGACCTGTGCCTGCCTACAGGGCAAAAGCCCGTAGCTAGTGAGACAGCAAGGATGCTTTCCCTGCCTTCCCACTGTGAGCTGCTTGGATGGATGGAGGGGACAATGAACCAAGAGCTGAAGGCTATGAGGGTACTGTGTGCTCTGACAAGGACATCTCAGAGCTCACAGGGCAGACCATAGGAGTGAGACCACAGTTGACCAAGTAAAAAAGCAAAGTAAAGCAAGAGGGGTTTCCTTAAGTAGAGAAAATAGTACATGTAAAATCTCATTTTTCTGTGTCTGTCTGTCTGTCTCTCTCTTCTCCCATCCACCCTCTCTCTATTTCTGTCTCTCTCTGTATGATTCTCTGTCTCTGTCTCTGTCTCTGTCTCTGTCTCTGTCTCTCTCTCTGTCTCTCTCTCTCTCTCTCTCTCTCTCTCTCGTGTGTGTGTGTGCGCGCGCACACATGGATGGTATGACAGAGAACCCAATACATTTGTAAATTACCTGTCAATTCAGGCACATGATAACCATAGAATCTGGTAAATTACAATAGCAAAAACAACAACAAAATAAGAATAGGAAACATCCACTTGTTTACCTTCCTTCCATTAAGGGTTTCTGGGGAAAGTTTGTGTCTTCTATGCGTTATGAGAGCCTGGGCCCTCTAGTTCCCCTGCCTCACCTCTACCGCGTTCTGTCAGCCAGCCAAAATTGTGGCACCAGTCAGATCACACATGAAATCCATCAGAACAGCTAGTGTGCAGGGATGGGTAGGCTTATTCACACAATAGTTTGGATTTCAGAGAATCTACTACTGAAATGTAAGTATGTCCACACCATAGGAAAGCATGCTATGAGAAATTTGTAGTGCCCCCCATTGAGAGATTTGTCAGTACAGAAAAGAAGAGGCCACACATTTAACAAAATAAGTCTTAGAGGCATGATTGATACATCAGAGAAGATGGAGCCAGCTTGAGGGAGACCAATTTAGAGCTGTTTCCACAGCATGAGAAGAAGTAGTGAGAATGTAAACATTCATAAAATCAGTTAATCTGAAGAAGGAAGAGGAGGGCTAGGTTAATTCACCCTTTGTTCACTCAAAAGATGCTAACTGAATGAGTTCTGTGTGCACATGTGTGAGGAATACATCAATAAACAACAGATACAGTCCTTGCCCTCCTGTAGTTAACAACATGACTAGGGGAAATAATAAATTAGATACATATAAAAATGCTTAAAGGACAAAAATAATTGTGAAAAGAGAGATTGTATGTATTAGTAAATGTATGTAGATTCTTGGTGACCTGCCCAGAGACTGGTTTAATGAATGTAACTAAAGGAGAGAGAAGACATATACATGTGACCACTGGGAGAATATTTCAGAAAAAAGAAACCAAAGAGATAGCTGTAACAGCATGCCACATTCAGACAGCTTAAACAATAGAGATTTATCTACCCAAAGCTCCAGATGCTGGAAGTCCAAGATCAAGATACCTGCATAGTTCAGTCTTTCATAGGGAATGAGCGGTGGTCTATTTCTAGCCTACCCATTAGCTTCTGGAGACTGGCCTTCCTGGTCCTTTACTTTTAGGTTAATAACATTTCTTGACTTATGGATACATCTTACCAACCTCTGCCTTCACCTTGACATGGTTTATTCCTTATGCCAAGGATGTCGTGTCCTTATACATCCTTTTTATCAGAACACCAGCCATATTGGAAAAGGTCCCACCTATAGCACCTCATTGTGAAGTTACTTCTCAGTTACTTCTTAAAAGACTACTTTTCCAAATAGGGTCACATTCTTAGCTATTGACCTGAGTGTGAGAGTTGGAGAGGGGGAGGACAGACCTTCAAGATATTTCTTTTTGATATAACATGCCCTAACTCATAAGTAGTTCAGACAATGGAATAGAACATAGACCATGTGAATAAACAAAGGAGGAAACCCTTAGAGAGGAGATCTCACCTACAACTGGGTCCAGATCAGGTAGGGTCTTTGGCAACAGGAAAAAAGTTTCTTCTGTGTAATGTGAACCCACTGAAGCACTGGGGCAAAGGGACATTTGTATTACTGTTTTCTTACAATATATTAGCTGCTTTGTGAGGAATAGAATGAAAACACAGGCCTATAGTTAGGAGGTAACTCAGTACGTTAGAGGACAGACACTGTGGTTAAGTCAAGGAACATCAACAGGGGATGCAAAGATTAGCTAATAGGAGATGATCAACAGAAAGATGGTGTTGTCATGAACTCCAAGTTCAGGGCACTTCATCCAGAGCTCAGCAGTGAATATGTTAAATTTCAGATGCCTGTAGGTATCTAAGTAGAGACACCATGGGCATAGCTTGATACGCAAATGTGTGTTTCCAGAAACAGTCAAGATGGCAGGTATAAATTTGAATGTCATTAGTACATGAATATTTGAAGATATGCAGCACAGAAGTGTTTTTAAGAAGCAAGTTACCTTCTCTTCACTTTTTATCCAAAGTAAGATAATATTCTTTCTCTTCAGGCATCACAGTAGGAATGATGACAATAACTAAGGACAGGCATGGATAACCACTCCAAGTCATATGAAAGACTCTCAATAAAGAAAACCTGGTCACTGTCCTCTACATTGATCATGTCTCTTGCTGTTCTCTCTGGACGACTGGGTTTCATTTCCAGTTAGCTTGAGTTATCTTCTTGCTTCCTCAGGAAGGCTCCTGCTTCCTGAAGATACATGCATGCAGCAGTTTCATATTCCTAACCCATCCACCGTTTATTTCCAAGAAACCTTTACCAGCATACAGAGGGTTAAAACTCCCACCAATGGGGGTGCACAAACCATTCTAAATCTCAATTCCACATGCCGCCTCAGGGAGCATCATGGACTAAAGCCCAAGATAAAAAGGCCTGACAGAGATTATTGACGGTTTACCTTTTAATGAGCAGCTTGGATTGATTCTGTTCCCCTCTGGGATGGCTTTCTCTGTCTTTCCTCTACCAGAGAGGCCATGGGGACCACCACCAAAAAAAAAAAAATACAAATCTTCAATTTGAATAATTGCAAGAATCTTCTTTCTGGCAAATAAAGTTTCCAGGGTGAGAAATGGCTTGCAGTTTTAAAATATATAAATAAGTGTGTTTAGAAATGTTATGATTATCATGATTATTATTAAGCACTACTGGCACACGGGATATTTTCAAAGAGGCTGGTTGCCTCTAATTGGATATTCCTTTCAATTTCCCTCTGGGTAGGTCAGCAGTGTTAACTCTTAATCATCCAAGGCAATTAAATGCATGGGCTTCTAACCTATGTACCAAAGGCTGCTGGGCTGTTCACACAGTTACAGTGGTAGAGCCAGCCACCCACAAACAACTTAGAGGGCAGAGGTTACAATATGGACTCATATATCGCTGGTTAGGAAAGGGAGTGTGTACATCTGTAAATGGTGATGAGTCAAAGTTCTAGAGATGCTAAACGCACAGCCATTCCAAGTGAACATTTCCCTTGCCCTAAACTTTCCCTTGGTCCAGATCTGGACTCTTAGGTCAGTTGCTGAACTGAATAAGATTTTCAGACCCTGTTTGAGGGAAATATGACAGTGACTAAAGTAAGAAAAGCCAAATAGGCAAATCAGTCATTTTTAGATCATCGTTTGGACAAGGTTAAGATGCTATGATAATAAGGAAACATTTTATATTGTCTTTATCCACCCCCAACCTTGACTCTAAGGCTATCTCGAATCTCTATTTCTGCCCCCAAGTCCTGATACCTTGCAGAGATGGAAAGGGGAGGTCAACCATACACATTTTTAAAGAATACGTTCAATGAGCACATACTTATTAGAATAGTGATTTCAGAAACTTCGTTGAAATGCACATAAATATATCTTATATTCCAACTCAGTTACTGTGCACACAAGTAAAATAGGGAAGCTTCACATGTCTCTCTGAATTCTGGTTAACTGGTAGCATGGTCAACAGTAGTTATAACTGGAGATAGTTTGATACCATCTCCTGCATATTCTTTTTTTAAAAAGAGTATATTGTGTCAATTAACTTGGGATTTACTGTCTGAAATGTATAGTTTGAAAATGCTGAGCTAGAGGAAGAAGCAAGGTGGTCTCTGGAATACGGGTATAAAAATTAACGAAGAAGCTGACAGACAAACCTCTCTCAAGAAATTTTTCTCCCAGGCGACCTTTCCAAATTCTGGCCAAACTATAGGAATCAAGTCCAATACACTAATCTGGAAGTGAAGGCATCACAGAATTTAACTATAGACCCATAATTTGCATTGGATTCTACTTTCTATGCCCTTGCCCTCTACAGATCACCCAGCAATAGTTTGGGCTCTGCCCTGCACTGGCATCAAAGAGAGCTTGGAATTTGTTGCTTTCCCTATAGATCTGCAGTATGCTCTTCCCTTCTGCAGCCTGCCAGGGAGACTACACCACCTCATGCTGCTTCCTCCCTGGCTGGTGTCTATGTTCCCCTGAGGCAGATACCAGCAGGAAAACAGAGGGAACAGTGAACAGAAGGGTGTGGCCTTAACTAGCTCTCTCTCTCTCTCTCTCTCTCTCTCTCTCTCTCTCTCTCTCTCTCTCTCTCAAGCTTTGGCTGAGAAGCACTGGATTCATTTACTTAAAGGCCAAAGCTCCAGTTAGATAGCCCCTCTCCTCCCACACACCCAAAGCAGCAAGCAGTAGTCACTGTCCTTTGCCCCTAGTGTGATCCACTGAAATTCAAAAAGAGTAATGCCACCTTCTCTACCCAAGCCCATGAATTGCTCACTTATGCAATCAAGTTCATGTTTGTAGTTGAGGTACCTCCATGACCCACCTCAATGTAAGCACTACTGTATTGGGTCATGCTCCTCTAGGAATCCTTTCTCTAATGACTAGGTGAAGTGAGGAATCAGGCTGGACCAGCCAGGCAACTAAGGCCTACCATAAATGACCTAAGTAACACTGCTTATCCCAGAGTTCTCATAAGGTACAACACCTTTGGTAGGTACCTCAGCACTCTCACCCCATCTGCTGCTTTTCCTACTTTCTTCTCTTCCTTCTCTGATCTCTAGCTGACCCTGCATCTCTGCATCTGCCTCCAGATAACCCATTGTGACAGAAGAGTGGCAGTCAAAATTTTAGCCATAAGAATGTATCCTCTCTTGTTATCTCTGAAAAAAATTACAGTAAAAATTTTAATAAAGTGATAGTTCCCTTTATGCCTAACCATTATCCTTTTAGAAAACTCAAATAGAGAAAGATGTCCTCAGAATTAGCCATTCCTCCTTAGGGATGGACAGACACAATTGGCAGATCTCTCTCTCTCTCTCTCTCTCTCTCTCTCTCTCTCTCTCTCTCTCTCTGTCTCTCTCTCTGTATGTGTGTGTGTATGTGTGTGTGTATCTGTCTCTCTTTCTGTCTCTGTCTCTCTCTCTATGTCTCTGTCTCTCTCTGTGTCTCTGTCTCTCTCTGTCTCTGTCTGTCTGTCTGTCTCTCTCTGTGTGTGTGTGTGTCTCTCTCTCTCTCTCTCTCTCTCTCTCTCTCTGTGTGTGTGTGTGTGTGTGTGTGTGTGTGTGTGTGTGTGTGTGTGT
>JANHMN010000004.1:43598833-43647542 GCA_030674055.1 Rhabdomys pumilio | reverse complement strand
TGTGTGTGTGTGTGTGTGTGTGTGTGTGTGTGTGTGTGTGTGTGTGTCTAGCCTTTGGTTCTTTCTTCCCTGACATTTACTTTCAGGTAGAATCCAGTTTCTTGATTTGTTCAAAGTGGATTTGAGATATAGACTTAAATTTTGATCTGAGCCAGAAGAATGGACATCATAATAGCCTTTTCCTATGACTATGATGAAATACCATAGGATATTCTTTAGACTTCCTTTCTGAAGAGAAAGGGGGCCTTCTCACCCTGGATATTGTGGCTGCTTTGTTTTGCTTGGCACAGGGCCTTCAGTATAGACAAGGAAAGTGTTAACTTGATCCCATATTTGTCTCCTTTCTTTCTCTAAGAATATATAAGAAGTTTGTTACATCTTTCTTGTGATGTTAAGTTACATTCCATAAGCTTCTTTCTTGAGGAGAAAAGGATGGGAAGAGAGGAGGCCTTGGAGACCCCTAACATCTTGCCTCTGTAATAGCACAGACACCATCACACTCATGTTCTTTATAAAGCTGTATCTCCCCCAGCAGATGTGTGCCTGAGGAAGGAGCGAGTGTGGCTTTCTTTACTGTCTTCACTGCTTATGGCTCATTGTAATTTTTTTTAAAAAATAAATTTATCTGAGAAAAATGGTAGCATATGCAGCTGCAAATAAGTAGACAGTGGAGAATACTATTTCCTGGGGAGGGAAGGAATGAGAGATACAATTCAGATTCTAGGCGTGAAATCTCCTGGTCCTGTTTAAATCCATATGTTAGTTGAATAAATGTAATTTATTCTCCTTTGGATTCCTAGTGCCAATTTTAAGCTTGGCATCAAACAGGTACTTGGTAAATTCTTATCTGTGCCTAGAATGAATCAATGGCAAGTGGGCACCAGCAGCTCAGAGGTAGGGTAGTCACAGCTACTGTCCCCCATCACTTTCGTCTCAGCAGGTGTCTGATATTTCAGATAGGCAGCAGGAAAAGGGCCAAATTATCTTGTAGCCCAGTCACTGGCTCTGATGAAGGAGGTTTGGGTTGGGGTGAACAGTAGATGCAGGTTGCCATTAATGTAAGTGATCATGCGATGTGATGTATTTCTTCCCAAGACTGTAACTTAAATCCCAATTACCTACTGGTGACAAATGAACTGGCCGAGTCATTCATTCTGAAGGTAGGAGCTCCCACCTTCTGTGTTACCACTACATCTGGAAGGTGTATGACAAATCCACAGATTTAATTTTAGTGCTTGGGAGCCCAAGTGGCACAATTACCAGATCAAGAGTGATGGCAGAATATTAACATGAGCAGTTCCTGGGAAGCTGAGCTTTAGCTAAGGATGCTCTGGCTTGTATGCACTGTAGAGTTCCTGTAGGCCCCAGGATCCTAGACTGTGGGAGTCTAACTTCCTTGAGATCTCATTCTGCCCTTCCCCTCAAAAAACCCCAACATATCTTTTGAGTTCTTCCCTCTACCTCATTCCTTATCATCTTTCATGATATCATGAAAGCAATAAGCAGTGATTGAGCAAACTGATTTTATGTCCCACTGTGATCTTGCCAATGTGCTAAGATGTTACTATAGGGAACACCATGACACAGGTAAAATTATAGCCAATAGCAAATGTGCCATTATTTTAGCTTTCGAAATAACATTAACATCCTAATCCACTTATCCACTTATCCACTATAAGTTTGTTTTGATACTCCAAACCAGTAACGTGCATGTGCTTTCTGACCAGAGTAAATACTGTTAGTTTGAGGTCCACATAATTTCATGCAGCTAGTCAATTCTGCCAATGTAGTCAAAGCAGTTATGACTAATAAATAAGTTATTGTGGACAATAACGTTTAATTTACAAATTCTATGGGGTTATGGTTCATTTTATACAATTTCCTGAGCCATGAAAAACTTATTCTTCCATATCATATGAGATATATATTTTTTTCTTTAATTGTGATTCAGAGTCTAAGTTTCCCTGGCTAGCCTTGGAATCACTCCGTAACCCAGACTAGCTTTGAATTTACAATCCTCCCATCTCAGCATTCTATGTAGCTGAGGTTATAGATATGACTCACCACACCCAGTTTTGGTTTTGAATTAAAACAACATATTCAAGGCTTTAAGACTTGTTCTTAGCTGTGGTATAGTACAAACACAGATGGTGAGCTGAGCTGGCCTGTGAGCTTTCCTTGACTGGCATGTAATCTCTCCTATATTCTATGGCCACTTAAATGTCCTAAAAGAAACCAAGGATCTTGTTTGTTTCTTTTCCAGAAACCTTCACTCACTTTGTTATCCAAAATCAGATATCATCAGTCTGACCATGAGAACAGTTTGAGTTCAGAGCCTCAGCAATTTCCCTGTTGCAGCCCTCACGTTTCAATTTGTCATGCCTAAACAGGATCTTCTAGGGTCTTATGTCACACTCCAAATCAGTTCCCTTCCTCGAAAGAGTATATGATATAATTGATTACCAGTGATTGAAAAAGTGGAGGTGGGGGCAGCAGGCTCTAGTGTGGCTAGTTTCTGCAGCACTGAGCATCACTGAACTGCACAGGCACAGAAAGGATGATGGGATGAGGACATCACTGCTACCCTCCCCAAGATGCTTACTGTACCACAAGCTTCCTCCACTTATCTGTCCTGTCCCATATTCGTAAGTATTATATGGTGAAAATATGTCTCCATGTTCCATCCAAGGACACTTATTCACAGAGAGATTATATAACTGGCCCAAGGTTACACAGCTAGTATGCAGTAGAGACAGGGTTTGAATTTAAGTCACGTGGAAGTGACAGTTCACCCTCTGGAGTATTTTTGTGCATGGCAGCTGGTGACCTTCCGAGAGGAGCTTCTTCAATTGATGGAAATAAATATCCCATTATCTGCATAAATGCAGATGGAGTGCATAATACCCTTCCTCATGTTGAATTCCTCCTTTCTGTCAAGCTCAGATATATCAGGGGGAAGCAAGGTACTTTATTTCCATCTTTAAAACCAAAGCATAGTTTCCTACTCCCACAGGCTGAGCTAGATAGAAGGGAAGCAACACTGTGTGTGTATTAATACATAGTGAAGGACTTGGTGCCTGGAAACACTGTCTATCTCCCTGCATCATCGTCACCAGGGGATCCATTTTAGGCAGAAAGGGCGAAGCTGCTAAAATGAATTAGCTGTCTCATTTTCCTGCAGATGGAGGTGAGAATGGATGAAGGAAATATACCCTGACACAAATGGCCAACTTCCTCTCACAAGACAAATTGAATCTGAATCAGGATGTTGGTAGAAGAGGTGAAGTCCTTGTATGTCTCTTTTCAGGATCTCAAGTCTTCTGATAGTTCCAGGGTAGGATGAGTTTAGAAGACGAAATGCCCCTAGCTGTCTCTTTGGGGCTTCGGGGTCCTTGTCAGGACAGTGGAGAGCTGCTATTAGCCCAGAAATCATCACGTTCATTCCAGGCTTACTTGTGTTTAACTTGCTGGATGATTTTGAGCAAGTTGGTTGGATTCTGCTTTGTGTCCTTGGCTGTGAGTTTCAGGACATTCTCAGCCCATTTCTTTTTTGTAGGAGGTTTGGGGGTGGGCACTCTGGCATTGTGGTAAAGGGCTTAAACTCTGAAGGCCAACCATTTAGGCTTGGATGTTGGGTCTGTCACTCATTACTGGGTGATTTGGAACCAATGATTTAGCTTGCTTATGGCTAGTATTTACCTTCAAAAAATGAGGAAAATAATACCAGTGTTTATCTCAAAAAACATTGAAGGGTGTGATGACCTGGTCTATGTAAATCTTCCTACCTTTTTATAGCACTCAAAGCACATGACAGTCCATAGTTGAAATTATCATAGTCTCCTGGTGAAAGCAAGCTAGAAAGTGATACTAATATTTGTGTGACTCATTACAGTTTTTATATAATTAATCACATTTAATCTTTATGGGAATCTTATGGGATACTGTGGTAGATATATTTGTTCCAAACTCTTGTGAGTATAGAAGTGCCAGTAGGGTTAATTAATTGTCAGAAGCTACAGGAATTATTACATATTGTTGACCCAACAAGGCACCCTGTTCTGTGTTCTTTCTAGACTTCGTTAACTCTCACTTCTTTATGTGCATAAAGCCGAGTCTCCCCACAGAATCAGCAGCTCCCACTTTTACCATGTTCTGGTTTCTTTAAGCTTTATCCTATTTGCTCTCATGTTGATTTAAAAAATGCTTTGAGGTTTCTGGTTAGAGTAGTGTTGTCTTAAGGCACTAAGAGTATCAGTTTAAGCCACAATTAGATCAAATGTGCTAAGAAAAGAATGAAGTCAAAGGGAGAAATATTAATATTTCTTAACTTGTGAAGTAGAATTATATGACTGGGCGAGAAGATTGTCTATCAAACTGGAAAGCTCCAGATGCCTGGATTACCTGCTTAACCACTGGATTTGACCCAAGAGGAACCTCTTCTCAGCCCAAATTATGAGAACCACAGAGACAGCTGCCCACTAAGGAAAGGATCTAAGTCAAACAAGGGACTCATTGGTTAGTTGGATTGTTAGATAATTGGCTTGTTAATTTACTTATGGACTGGGGTCCAAGGTCTTATATAAACAAGGAAATGTTCCACCATTCAAATGCATAGGTCATACAGAAAAGCCTCTTTCTCAATTTGAGGGTTGTTTGGAAAGAAAAGGAAAAGCAACAAAATGGGAAGATGCATTGTGTGGAACAGTCCAAGTCAAGTCCGGAGCTCACCAGCTGAACAGATCCATCACTGTAGCAAACTTGTTCTTATTCCCATCCATTGCCTTAGACTTTTTAAATGTTTAGACCACATCTGTATCTGCAAAGGGTTTATAAGTTCACTGGTGGAGGAGGGAAGATGTGGAAACTAGAAATCTGACAGTGGGACCCTATAGCAGAATGGAGGGGGGCGGGCAAGTGATGAGTGTCAGACTCACCTTGATGTAGGCCTGCAGCCAGGGTCCAAAGTTCAGGACAGCAAGGTTCAGACCAAGCTAAGGAGCACACCAGACTAGACTCCTGCCACCCACATGGAGGAGGGCAGAAAAGCCAAATAGTCCAGGGATTTGGCCTAGAATTCCAAGCAAAAGGGGGGTGCTGTACCTCGGCTACTTCTCAGCCACCACAGCCCAGAATACAACTGAGCCATTTGTTCAGGGAAGAGTAGGGAAGGGGAGAAACCATCCGGGAAATTGAACATTGTTTTCTTTTTTGTTTTGTTTTGTTCTGTTTTAAATCAGAGACATTGGGCACCATTATAAAGGGCCTAAATTATAGAATTGGAATGAGCTGATGTGGAATAGTACATTTAGTTTGCTTAGAAATTGCCATCCATTATGTGAGAGTTTGAGACAGAGCCCAGATTAGAGTAGAAAATAAATAGATTATGCTTTATCTACACACATTAATTTTATAGTGAGTTAAATTTAATCACAACCATATATATACATATGATATATATATATATATATATATATATATATCATATATATATATATAGTTTTAAAGACATTTTATACACCAACATTTGTGTACTCCCTTGTCTAGAAATCAGTCTTCAAAGATATATCTGCTATGATCCAGGGGAATTCTTATATCTATAATTTTTCAAAGTATGTTTCCAGAACACTAATTCCCTGCCAGGAAAATAGTTTTAACAAAGAAAAGGAGTTCTGGTGCTCAAATAAGTTTGGAAAACACGAGTCTAAGCATAGCAAATAGATTTTTTTTAGACAATTTGATAGGGTAAATGAAGTCTATAACTCCTTAAATAGAATATGGCATATTTTCCTGTTAACCACAGCAACTTCTTTTCCATGTTATTCCACATTATTTGTGTTCCTTGAAGCACACGTTAACACTGCTACCCTAATCAATAACTCTGATGGATGGGAGAGAGTTGGGACTATGACATGGGTCATTCGCTGACCATTAAGGTTGACTCGGATGACTGGATGGATGGATGGTTACACACTGTGATCCATGCTCTAGCAAACAGTCTAACTTTCCCATGAGGACTATTAGGCATGTGACTGTAGTCCCTGCTGGAGCACTGCTTTCCATAGTTCATATGTCATAGCTGTGAATTTTCCTAGGCAGAAACATGGTCAGACTAAGAAATGTACTATGGAAGTTAATTTTGCTCCTAAAAGCAGAAAAGAGTTTTGGAAATATGTAAGGAGTCAGACATGGTAGTATGTATTAAGAGTATAGAGATAAATAAAGCCCGGTCTCTGGACACTGTTCTTTAAGATTTCAAATCTAAGGCAGCATTGGGAAATGATATACATAGCAGCCAGCATCAGCCAGCATAGCGCTCAACAGCAAGGGTAGTCATAGTTACAGAGGAGGTATAGAACCCGAAGGTCCCAGCAGGATCCAGAAAAACATTAAAGAGAGAGCTTATGGAGGAAATACCTAATGTTCATCTGATGAAAACAATGCCAAGAAGAAGGTAGAGCATGTTCCCTAGCAGAAACATGTGAATGAAATGAGCTATCAGAAGACATCAGATGTACAGCACAGTGAGATGTACAGAGAGGTAACCAGGAGGAAGCATGTGCTGGGTCTCAAGTCCTATCACCAGCTTAAGACTTCTTTGCTCTGCTACAGTGAGGCTCTCTGTCAGAGGACTCTTCTTTTTCCACTGATTTTAACAACAAAAGCAAAACAAAAAACAATTGTGACATAGTCAGCAACCTGAAACTGTGGCAGGAGGATTTAGGACTCAGCCAGTCTGTAGAACTATGACTGCATTTGGAACCCAGTCATGGGGTTCTTCTAGACCAGGGATAGAATTTATGGTTAAAGGAAACTCATAACCACAGGAAGTATCAAAGAACCCAGATCTGGCACCCCAAATTAAACTTTGTCTTAATGCTGTGAAGGCATGCCAAACTACTAAGGACCACAAGATGCATGCTAAAACCTGAGTAAATACTATGAATATGAAATGGACAGCTGATCATGATATTTGTTTGAGTCTTTTTCCTAAAAGCCAAGTAGCAGTTATTATTTCATTCTATCCTCATTACATCTAGAAGATGATGGTTTTCTTTTGTTTGTTTGTTTGTTTCTATGCTCATTTTATAGATGAATAAAGCTGGGATTTATAGGCTAAGAAATTTTGTTCAACTTATGCTGGGAATCAGTGGGCACCATGCTTCCAAGATTATTGGTATCGTTGCCCTCACTTTTGGTTACCTCGATTGATATTAGCTAAAGGGCATTGAATTGGAACTCTTTGAACTTTTCAAGTGCCAGCAGAACGGTTAGAATGGAGTGAGTCATGGCTTGTGGTTGCTACTTGTTTGGCCATTCATAGTTCATTTATGTCCATCCTATAACCTGTTCCCTCTGTGTTCACTCTTGGGCCAGTCAATGTCTTCAGGATCAACATTCCTACGGTAGTTCCTCTGAGGGGTTCAGTGCATTTTGAAGAGATAATCTCATCTATCTCCAGCCATTCACTTGGTGCAGCACCAATTCTGATCTCTTATTTCAGGTACTCAAGTCAAAGGAACACTTTCCAAGGTCATGGAGAACATTCTCCACCGACCTGGGTATTTGAAGAGCTCATGTGTGAAGATTTTTTTCATTTATTTTTTTCTATGAATTTGAAGTGATATATTCTGACTACATATAAGCATTTTACTAAAGATGTTCTGTTTAAATATTTAAAATCCTTAATTAATTTATCCTAAGATTTTTTTTTAAAAAATAAGCTACTTAGAAATATTTCTTGACAGTCTAGTGTGGTGGCCCAGTTCTGTTATCCCAGTACTCAAGCAATTGAGGCAGGAGGACCTTGAGTTCAAGCCCATATATAATAAGATCCTATATCATAAGATTCTATATTTGAAAAGTAAATTAACAAACAAAGGCATATTGAACACCTGTTATATGTAAGGCATTGTGCTGGGCACTGAAAGTTCATAAGTTAAAAAAAAGGGGGAACCAAGCTAACCTGGCTGTCTAGACAAGTATTGATTTGTAAGAGGAGGCAAATCCATAAAAGAAAATTTCAGCATGATATGAGAAAGAATTATAGCAAAAGAATAAATGAGTTTTGTGAGAGCAGAACAGAGTTTCTGCTGTGGCCCAGGGTGTTCAGGGAAGCCAACAGAGAAGGCCTTGTTTTAGCTGAGGAGTGAGAGCTGACGTTTCATTGGATGGAATTAACCAACAGGTACTTGTACTTCAGCAACTAGAATGGGCCACCCTAATTTTATTTTCACTGTTTTAAAATTAACAACAACAATAAACTTTAACAAATGAGGTTTTAAGAGCCTTCCCAATAGGAGAGTCAGAGACTTTGGAGCACTCAGCCCTAAAGTGATATTGCCATGAAATCCTTCCCGTCAGAGCTCAGGAAACCCCGTGGAAGAAGAGGAGGAGGAAAGAGTGTAAGAGGCAGAAGGAATGGAGGATACCTTTAAATCAGCATGATCAAAGCCCATGGGAACTCATGGAGACTGAAGTAGCATGCACAGGGCCTGCATAGGTCTACACCAGATCCTCTGTGGATATAGTATTTAATGGTTTTATGAGATTCCTGAGTGTGCAAACAAGTGAGTCTCCAAATCTTATGCATTCTCTTAGGCTCTTTCCCTTCTTTTGGTTTGTCTTGTCCAACGTCGATGTGATAGTTCTATCTTATTGTATTTTATTTTGTTATCTTTTTAAATGAATGAATGAATGAATGAATGAAAATCTAAACATTAGGGTCTTACCTGTCATACCTGTTGGAAGAGAAAAATCAGTTTTCTTCAACAGAGTGATACTGGGTATATCAACCACTTTAGAACAGGCCTCATGTTCAGAAGTAGTTGGCCAACATATAAAGGATGCCACAGATGGCTGTGTGTGTTTGTGTGTGTGTGTGTGTGTGTGTGTGTGTGTGTGTGTGTGTTTGTGTGTCTATCCTCCACCCCCAAATTTGCTCTGAAAGGCCTAGGGACATCAAGGAAGAGGAGGTAGCAAGAAAGAAAAGTTTGAAGGTAGTGAGGGGTACCATGAAAGGCTGCCACTCAGATATAATGGAGCTTTTGCAGTCATGAGCACACAGCAGCCATGGATACTGGCACAAGATTGGGCCCTTCAACAGTCCATCATGGGTAACAACCCTTCCTTCTTTGCTGTAGAAAATGGTTTGTTTCTTCAATATTTTAGCCATTGGGGCACTAAATGAGAAGAAGAGGGGATAGAAAGGATAATGGGGGCAAATATTATTGTAATAAATAATATATACATTATACATTATATATAATACATTATACATAATATTACATGTCATTATGTATTATAATTATCCCTTATGTATTATATAGTATGTACCATATATTATGTGTTTATTATATGATTATATATTATATAATTATATATTAAGCTATCAAAAATTAATGCTTCTCTAATGTGGTAATAAATATGTCTGGCATAAAATTAAATATATACATCTGACGAGAATATGGGAAATCAAAGAAAAGACATTGAAAGTAATAGGAACCTACAGACTGTTCAAAGTTATCGAAACAGCTTGGTGAGATTACAGTAATTGTAACAGGCAAAGGCAACTTGATAAGGGAAGGCCAAAATGAGACTAGTGGGGAAGACCGAAGCAGAGGCAGAGATGGATAATCCACTTTCCAAGTCCACATCCAGTTATCCCTCAAAGGAAGGGTTGTCAGAACCTCAGAGACCTGCCCAGCATAATTTGCTGTCAAGGAAAAGTAGACATTTCTTTAAAAAATTAAGTCTTTGCCTCAGTAACTGTTAGCCGAAGTATCTGGGAGATGAATGTTGGAAAGGAGTATAAATACCCTTCAGAGGGGAAAGAGAAGCACATGGAGGCAATGAAGGCCGATCCTGACAAGAGGAAGCTGATTAAGAAGTGAGTGTGCATGGAGATTGAGAGAGTAGTCACGCTCGAGTGATTGATTGGTGTGTCTGGAAAGGTGCCTTCCTAGCAAGGTGATGTCTGAGTATCTCTGGGCATTCAGCAGGGAGGGAGAGTGAGAGCTGAGGGTCTGTCTGGGTCCCGTGGACACAAAGATATTGTGCCTGTGGATATGCAGGAGGTGGGGAGCTGGTGTCTGCTGGAAAGAAATTGCCTGCTGGGCACTGGGCTGGGTGCTTTACATAGCCTGTCTCATTGATTTCTCATCATACTCAGGAAGGGAGATGTTATCATAAGAAAACTGTGGGCCAGAGAGGTTAAATAACCTGTCCAAGTTCACATGGCGAGTGGCAGACCCAGAGTTTGAACTCCAGTCAGTCTGATTATAAAATCCATACCTGCATACGCTCTTCACTTCATTCCAATAAAATAGTCATATCCTTGTACATTTCCATAATGGATGTGTCAAGTGTAGTAAAGTGGTAGGAACTCGAATAATGGTAGCTGGTGAAAATGGAGCAAGGAACTGCAAGAGGAGGAGGGGCGGGTCTGTGCACAAATATAGCCATGATCCCTACCCAAAGAGCTGCCGTGAGAAACAGGAATGCATGCCACGTTCTCTCCTAGAGCCTGGGGCAGAATGAGGATTCAAAACCTGGGGGATGTTTTCTTGGTATTGAACAACATATATCATACTTCTCTGAGAAACTTCATCTGAATTCCTCTCCCAGATTATCAACTACCTGACATTTAAATGTGCCCAAGTAAACTATATTTTGCAAGGACTTATACATAAAAGACCCCATTGTGGTTTTGGTGGTGGTGGTGTTGCTGTTTGTTTGTTGATTGTGCATAAGTCTAACAAATGCAAATTTATATTATATAGTATAAAACTAAGGTTTTGGTTCCTTTTACAGTTACTTGCACTGTAGTAGAGCTATACCCTACTATATACAAGTTACATATGACCATCAGCATACTGAAGCAGAGAAACTGGAATCCCCCCACAGGAGGCTCTCAAGTACTACCACCTATCAACATTCGCTCCTGGGGAAAGGCAAGTATTATAAGACTCAGGCAGTTCATTAGACAACCCAGAGCCCCATCACCCCTATATAAGAGGTAAACCATAGGTCAGGCTGGGTAGTACAGGCGATTCTTCACAGCACTTGGGAGGTTGAGGCAGTTGGATCTCTATGGACTTGTGGTCAGCTTGGTCTACATAGTGTGTTCTGGGCCAGCAAAGGTGATATAGTGAGACATATCCAAAACAAAACCAAAAAGAGGTAAGCTGTTGACTAGGGTGGGGCTTCCTGGTGGTGGAACTGCTTGAGACACACATCTGTTAACAACCCCAATAACTTCTCTGGTTCAGCAGCTTGCACATGGATAGAATGCTTTCTTTGGTGCCTTCTCTCTAGTGGATATATATGTACATATGTGTATATGTTTATACATGTATATGTTTATATGTGTGTATGTGTACAAAACTAAGGTTTTGGTTCCTTTTGGTTTCCAGTTACTTTCTGTATATGTGTATATGTGTATATATATATATATATATATATATATATATATATATATACACATATATATACACATATATGTGTACATATGAAATTTTATATATATAACATATATAGAATATATAACTTATTATATAATTTATATAACTTTTGTATAACATATATATTTACATATTTTACAAGTCCTCAGAAAAGCCATAATGCAATTTTTAAGATCATTTTCTTTATTCTGTGTCATGCACGTAGCATACTTTAAATGCACATGCATATGTGTATGTGTATATCCATGTGAGAAAGGTAAGAGCACGTGTAGTGTGCCAGCAGCTTTTTTTAATAGACACATAATCCAAACTCAGGGATGTGTAAACCTGTAACTTCTCTCATTCTCTATTTGGAGCAGGCTTCTAGAAATCTTCTTTTCTTGTTCTTTGATGGTATCCTAGGCAGACCCATGACCTTTGACTCTTCTCCTTGACTTACAGATTCACTCATGTATAGTGGCATCCTCATGCCAGGTCATATACATGCTCCACCTCTGTGCCTCCAGGACTTTGGTTGAGAGATGGGTTAGGAGGAAGGAGCTGGACACTGGATCTGGGTCACTCCCACCTGTCTTCCCAATGGGGCATTAGAGCAGAAGGTACAAATGACAGCTTTTTAGCTTTCTACCATCTCTCCCACTGATTGGTCCTGCTGTCCTGCAGCTGGCTTCATTATCTATGGCTCTTATAAGACATAACTCCACATTCTGTTAGTGGGTGGGATGTGGGGTTTAGAGTTTCCAGTATGGTGGACTCAATAATGCTTGACCTATTCTACACACACCACTCGCAGGCTACATCCAAGAGTCTCCATGTTAGGACACCTTAGCTGGCAAGAAAACTCAAATTTAGCACCTAGAACAGCTTACTCTGGCCTACTGGATGGACCACAGGAAACAACAAATGAGTGCCTCATCAAACCTAACTAGTAAGGGCTGAACTATGAGCTGACTTTGTTTCTCCTGTGTCCATTTGTCAAAGCTCTAATCTCCATTGTGATGGAGTTTGGAAGCAGGGTTTGGGGAAGTGAATATGCCAGGAGAGTGGAACCAATAAGATGCGAACAGTGCCTTGTTAAGAACCATGAGAGATCTCTGTCCCTCCTCTGTTCTCTACCAAGGAAAGACATTCTAAGAAGAAAGGCATCTTCAAAGTAGGAAGAGGTTTGTAGTAGTTGCGTTTCTATTGCTGTGATAAAATACCATGACCAAAATCAACAAGGTATAAGAGAGTTTACTTTGGGTTTTGTTTCTGATGGGTGAGCTCATAATGGCAGGGGAGCCATGGCAGAAGGCAGCTAGAGGCGCTGATAGATCACATCTTCAACCCCCAACAGGAAACAGAGAACAAGTCGGAAGTGGAACAAGGCTATAAACTCAGGAACCACCCCCTCCCAAGGTCAATGGCATACTTCCTACACCAATGATCTACCTTCCAAAGGTTCCCCTAACCCTAAAACAGTACCACAAACTGGGAACTAGGTGTTCAAATATGTGAGTTTAAGGGGAACATTTCTCATTCAAACCACTACAATTTACAAATCCCATTTACAGTGCCCTCATCCAGGATTTCTGGTTTCCCAAACTTGAGAAATCTATTTCTTTTGTTTAAATCACCAAGTCTGTGATGGTTGGTTACAATGTCTTGAACTAACAGACAGGCTGACTGGGACCACTGCCCTCTTTCATTAGTGCATTTTCTGTCTCCTCACATGGCCCTCGGAGTTGCTTGGCCAGTCTTATGTATGAAGAGATGTGCACAGGAAATTTCTGGCCCCGCACATCTCTGTCTGGTACCTTTTATCTTGCTTTTGTGGAGAGAAGGGGATATTTGGGCAGGTGAAAGACAAGCTCTTACAAACCCTGATTCCTAACAAAGCCTTCAAGGTCTTTCTCCTCAGAACTCCAAAATTCAGTTTTGATTTCTTGTAGCTTTTTGTTATTGTTGATGTTGCTCTGGTTAAAAAGGTGGAAGATGCTGATGGTTCAGATGGAAAAGGGGATGAAAATAAGGGTAGTTCTTTTACTTTTTTGTAAGTTTCAAGAAGAAGCCTCACATCCATTGTTGATGGAAGGTCTTAGATATGGCTTATTCTATCTCTAAAGTAGGTTCCGAGACAAAATAGAGTCTCTGTCATATGCACGTGCATACTTACCACATACAAATGTGTAACCTGTGAAGAACACCTCCTGCCTAGTTAGGAATCAGACTCATATAAGGGGAATGAAGTTATCTCACCTTATACCCAGTCAGTAGCAGTGATGGTGTTCAGAGTTCAAATAAGGTTTGCCTAACATCAATGTCCAGGGACAAAAAGAGGCACTCTCTATAACAGGGGTGGCAAACAGGAAAAAATGACAAGAGATGAGATAGATATTTCCCTGCCTAATTGGAAGATAGAGCAAGAGTGACTCACCAGTGGCTGCTCCACTGTGAATCTTATTGAACTCACAGTGGAACAAGCCAATCTCTTGGGCCATAGCCATAGAGAAGACCTCCTCATGACCCTGCATTTCCTGTTGCTGTGGTCTGGAAGACTGATACAACTTGACCAGGACAGGCTGTCCCTTCCCATGCTCCTGGTCAAACGTGAGAAACTCAGAGAACAGTCTTGTGTCAATGGAGAAGGTACAAGTTACCAGATTATAAAAGAGCCTGGTCCTGAGCTATGGTGTAGCCACTGAAGTTAATACTTTCCATCTTAAAAAAAAAAAGTCAACAAGGCACAGATGTTCCAAGAGGAGGTGAAACACTCCATCCTGCAGGGAAGCTTTAAGACAGGAAGTAAACAACTCAAAATAGCTTAAGAAGCTCCCTTGGACTAAGCAGATTCACTAGACTTCCCATCCCCTAATCCCCATCCCCTCTTTGCCCCTTGCATCAAGCATGATCTAAGCAGTAAAGTTTGTTGAGAGTCACTCTCAGACAAATGGGACTTTCTGAAATGGGTTCATACCAGCTGGGCTACTTGAAAGAAATAGAAACCAGTCCAGTTGTCTAGGACCCAGACCAATTGAACTATCTGGAATGCACACTCTAGTCCACTGTGGGCAGCACCATTCCCTGGCCAGGGCTTTCTGTACTGTGTATGTTTAGAGGGGATACTGACTATGAGTAAGCATGCATCATTTCATTTCTTTCTTCTCTTGGCTGTGGATGTGATATAACCAGATTCTTCAAATTCCTACCTTGATTTCTCCACAATGATGGACTGTAACCTGAAACTGTGGACTAAAACAAACCATATCTCCCAAGTTGCTTTTAGGACATTTTTATCACGGCTACAGAAATAAAACCAGGACAAATATTTTCCCTCATTTTAAAACATTATTCTTATTATTGAGTTTTAAAGGGTCTTATGCATTCTGCACACATATCTTTTAACAGATACATGTTTGCAAATATCATTTTCTCAGTTTGCAGTTTATCTTTTCTTGTGCTTAATGGTTTCCTTTGAAGAGCAAAAGTTTGTAATTTTTATATTATCAGACTTTTTTATAATTTCATAATTTCTATAGCCTATATTGCTGTTTTCCCTGGCACAAGAGTACTGGTTCTTTTTTTCTTTATTTCTTTCTCTCTTTCTTTCTTTCTTTCTTTTTTTTTTTAGAAGTTTTATAGTTTTAGATTTTTATTTAGGTCTAAGTTTAATTTTGAATTAATATGGCATGCTATCTTTCCTTTTTTTTCCTTTTCCATGTAGTTATCTAATTGTTTTGCAATCACTTGCAAAGACCATTTCCCTTAAATTAGCATTACATCTTGCAAGAAAAATCAATCAACTGTCTATACCCAGATCTGCTGGACTGTTGTCCTGTGTTCTATTGATGCATTTGTCTCTGCACAGCAGTACCCATTATCTTGATAACTAGTTTTGTAGCAATTCCTAAACTTAGGTACACTAAGTCCTCCAATTTTATTCTTCTTTTTAAGAATTATTTTTAGCTATGTTTGTCCTTTAGGCTATCACATGAATCTTATATTGCTGGTCAATTTAAATTTTCTATTAGGATGTTGATTAGGATTATACTGAAACTAGGGATCAATCAGAGGTAATTGACATGTTAATAATATTGATTTTTCCCAGCCTGCTACTATAGTTTATCTTTCTATTATCTGGACCTTCTATAAATCCTATCATCATTTTTTTAATGATAGTGACAAACAAATTTACAGTTTAGTTAGCTCATCTTTCCATGTTTTGTGATTTTTTTAATTGAATTGTTTTTTGAGTATTTCATACATAAGTAACTGTAGGTGAGCTTCCTAAAGAAATGGTGATGACATTTTGTCTGTACTGCCTTTCTGCACACCCAGCCACTTCCCACTGTTCAGATAGTGGATTTGTTGTCACAGACTCACAGCACCACAGTGAGAAAAGGGTACACAGCACTGTGGAATTCTGAGATGAAGCCCCTTCCTCCTGTACTGACATCATTGCAGCTCCAGGTTCTCCGTCATCTATCTCCTTATCTGTCTGGCTGTAATGATACCGGCCTCATAGTATGCTAATTTAGTGATCCATGTTAAACAATGGCAAGTACACAGAGAAAACTTAAACTGAGTTAGATTTTTGTGATTTATTAGCCATATGGCTGTGAGAAGCCTATTTTTTGACCCTGGGGAAAGTAATTTTGATAAACTTCCACCTCTGTTAAAGGATGATGAAAGTACTTGTGGGATGTTATTGAGGACAAACTTAAAATAAAGATTTTAAGCTAGGCCTTGTGGTCCAGGCCAGTAATTTCATAGGCTAAGGCATGAGGATCACTTGTTCAAGGCCAGCCTAGGCTATAGACTAAGATTAAGGCCAGGCTAAGCAACTTTGGCAAAACTTGTTTCAAAATAAAAAGTGTAAAAAGACTACCTAGACAGGATTACACATGCCCTTAATCCCAACACTTGGAAGGCAGTTAGGTGGATCTGTTATACACACACATACACATACACACACACACACACACACACACACACACACACACACACACACATATAAATGATTATAGATATTATATAATACATATATTTAATCTACAGTACTCATATAGCCAGAGCTATACAGTGTGACCCTGTCTCAAAACTAATTAATATTATAAACAATGAGACCCTGATTCAAAACTAATATATATATATATATATATATATATATATATATATATATGTGTGTGTGTGTGTGTGTGTGTGTGTGTGTGTGTTAATAACTAACTGATATATACAATGGGACCCAGTCTATATGAGTATTATACACATATAAATGTAGCCCTAGCTATATGAGTATTATAGAATTTATATATATACATATATTCTATATATATATGTATATTCTATATACATATATACATATATGCACACACAATATATACATATATGGCACACACAATATAAAAAGGATTGGGAGTACTGAGATGATATCTCACCTGGTAATATTCTCATCTGATTGGCATGATATGGTTTAAACCATATACTACACCTATGTAAAAAGTCAGATGTAGTTACACATCTCTAATCCAGGCCCTGGGGCATCAAAGACCAATATGATGGCTAGAATTCACTGTCCAGCCAGCCTAGCTCAATAGGTGCTCTCCAGGCTCAATAAAGGAACATTGTATCAAAAAATAAGGTAGAGAGCAATTGAGAAAGGCACCCAACATCAATTTTTGGCCTTCAAGGACATAAACACATACAGATACATGCAAATACATTTATACAATAAATAAATACATACATAAATAAATAAAATCACAGTCTTTAAAACACAGTGCTTAAGTTTGGCACCCAAAAAAGCCCCAATTAATACCAGCTTTGGATAGTATCTCTATTGGCACAGTGTTTGACATATGTCCATATCAACTATTAAAAAGAAAAAGATACTGGCTGAACGGTGAAGTTACATAAAAGCTCTTAAAAGAAACTCAAGTCCTAGAAGGGGCTGTCACAATATTGAGATTATGCCCAGACCAACTTACGGAAAGGGAACTGGCTGTTCGCAACCATTCGTCAGCACGAATGATTTGCTTCAGCGATCCAGAATATTCCCTACCCCTACTCCTCCATCCCTCCAACCCCACACTGTTTATAAGCCTCACTGTAGACAGTGATGTTCAGGCCTGGAACTAAAATCAATCTCTTTATTGTAATGACTTCTAGTTACATATACCCAATTACCACTGTCATTAAGAAAGCAGTGGCCGCCAATTTTGAGTAACAGTACATTCAACGTGTATAATTTCAAAACAATGACCTTCTGGGGAATAGGTAAAGCTTGTAAGATAAAATCCTTTCATTTTTCACTCACCCCCTTTTTAAAAAACAAACTGAAATCTTTACGTACTTATTAATATTGAGCCAGAAAGGAGGTTCAGGAAGCTGTGGATAGTGATTGAACATGTTGAATATATTGATACACACGTTGACACAACTGCTAAGGAAATTACTCAGTTGAACTCCGTCTTTTGGAAGGTCTTTGCATAAATCTCGACATCGTGCATAGTAAAGGAAAGGAGCAGAGCTTGGGAAGGCCGTGTGGGAAGAGTGGAGTAAGATGCAAGCCCTGGATGTGAATGTCGAGCTTCATTGTGCGCCTGTATTACTAGGCTGTATGCCTTTGTCACCTAGCCCCTGTTCCCATGTGCTTCGTCTTAAAATATGGAACAGTGTGAAGGATGGATTGGAACTTGTTCTGGCTCTTATTCTCTGGGTTTAAGATCCATCCTCTGGCTTTCACTTGTGTTCTACTCGAAGGAAAAGAAAGGTACTAGAATCAAGTGAAGAATTATCCTAAAAAGATTTGACGTGGCAGTGGATTAATGAAACAAAGCAGCAACTTTCTACATCATGTTAGTTGTGAATTATTACTGCAGATTGCTACCTCATCTATAAGGCAGATTCCATTACAATCCTCATGGGGCCCAGAGAACCAGTAAGTTAAGGTTTTTAAATTTCTTGAACAGTGAAAGTTAAGTACTTGCCTTTTTGAACCTATTGTTTACCTATAGCTTTATAGAGTCTCCACAATAGCAATGTTACCTACTTTTCATTGCTATGATAAAACACCACTTAAGAAACACAGAGTACATTTTTGCTTATGTCTCTGAGGGAGACATGGTGGGGGAAGTAGGGCAGCCATAGCAGAAGGCTAAAAGATCACATCCTGTGGCAGGCAGCTGAGAGAACAATTGAAAGTGGACAGGGCTAGAAACTCTCCAGACTCCTGAAACAAGGCTCCACCTCCTCAGTGGTCCATAGTCTCAACTCTGAACCAGCTGGGGACCAAGTGTTCAGATACTCGAGCCTGTGGGGACATTTCATTGAAATCACCACAGATTCCATAAGGAACAGTTGTGCTTTGAAGACCTTTGAACCAAAACTATGCCTTACTAAGGTGCAATCCTTAAAAACATAAGGCAATAACTTTTTTATCATATTGATACTTCAGATTTCTACACCATCCACTCTCATGTATCTTTTTTACTTGAAGAGACAATATTGTCTATTAATTTTATTATTAATAAACACTTATGAGTTAATTTATGTTATATGAATTATAACTAAATAAATAATTATCAGTAACAAATAGATGAAATAATCTATTAATTTAATTAATATAAGCAATTTCTACAGTTACACCAGCACCAAGCCACTCTGTGTGCTTTTTTTTTTTTTTCTTTTTTTTTGCTTTCCAGATCTTTGTAACTGATTGTGTGGACTGTGCATGGTGAGCTGGTCCATGTCACCTTGTGTTCAAGTTTTCTGATCCAGCTAGAGTGTAGCTGACTTACAGAGAACATACCCAGCATGCTAGCAAAGGTTCCTCTGTTAGTCCTCAGCACCAGACAAAATTTAAAAACCCTTGGAATGATGTTAAAATAGCGGGCTATGCTTAAATGTCATGTTGGCTATTTAGTGACTTGTGTGATTTACTTAAATGGCTTGTTTCCACAGGTCTCAGTTTCTCCATCTATTAAAGGGGAATGACCTCATTTTGTAGGATCTTTATTATGGTCAAGAAATCAAGTATAGACAGCCTTAGCAGAGTTCTGAGAACCAAATGTCTTTCTACATAATTATTGGTATGCCTGTCTTGTACTGGATGAAGGAGAGGCAAGGCTTCAGAAACTTTTTCTCTGATAATATCTCATTTCACTGCGCATAATGCTAGACTCGTTAAATGGCTTAAATTGGAGTTGCCTAAATAAAGAACTTTTTTTTTTGTTCCAGCAGTTCATAACCAGGGAAAATGGTTATGAATATAAGATAGGAAATTATTCAGCTATAAAAGCAACATGATACTGTGGGATTATAGGGAGAATTTTAAAAAATAACTAGGTAACAAAAGTGAATATATTGTGTGATTCTAAATAGATAAAATATGCATAGAACAAAAAATTGGAGAGCAACAACGAAGTTGTTTTAAAGTTTTAAAGTGGGTGGTGTTGGGAATGTGGTATTTTTTATTTTCCTACTTTCCAAACTATGAACAATTTCCGTATATTTTACAATGTGAATATTTTCTGTTCATTTTTTTACTTTCAGAGGTTTTTTTATACATGATCTCATTACGTATTCCTGGCTGTCTATAACTCACTATGTAGACCAGGATGGCTTCATCTCCTAGAGATCCACCTACCTCTGCTTCCTGCAAGCTGGGATTAAATTTTCTATTTTTATAACTACACACATACAGTGGGCATATCGAAAGATATAAAATACTATCTATTTGCATGCAGAGTGAAGAAAGAGTCCTTTCTTGGAGAAGTTTTGAGTATAGTGATGAATTTACAATATGCCTCTTCCTGGTTAGAAATCAGTTTTAGTTTGACAAATATTTATCAAATTCTCTCAAAATCCATTTTAACTAATTTCATTACTCTTCTACTTTTGTTTTTTTTTCTTATTATAATTCATACTTACCTTAAATGTTTGTAATGCATGCAGTGAGGACTGACATATGATATTAGCATGTGAAACTATAACAAACTGGTGGTTGGAATTATATACACATTTAAAAATGGGAGAGATAGAAATGAAACTTCCAATGATCAGAGTCCTGATGGTTCCAGTTTTGCTTACCATTATGTGAGGTTTGAGATGATACCATGATTTCCTTCTGTGACATACTAATATCCATTTAATTAAGGATGCCTTTTTTAAACCTCAAGGCTTTTTTTTCCCCTCCTATTTCAGAATTAAGCATTGGTAAGAAATGTGGGAGACTAGCCTGCCAGTTAAGAAGTATGGAAAGTGGCTTGGGTGGACTCAGGTCTCTGTGCTCGGTGAAGGTGAAACAGCCTGGTCATCATAGATATCTTAATAGGGATTGTAATGGGGGTTGCAGACAGACAGCAAGCTCAGAGACCTACATCTTTCTTCTAACCAGTAAAGCCTCTCTTTAGCTCATTAATGATAAAGAAAAAAAGCAATTGCAGTAGCTAAAAGGCATATGTCTAACTTTTCCCAGGAAGAATCTCAGATGCAGACATATAGGGAACATCTTAACTATTACCATTACCAGGTGGCACACAGTACCTTTGAAATATAATTGGAGACACATCTTTCCAAAGCATTTTTAAAAGTATAGTGCTGTTAGGAATTTTCTTAGAGCTAGAGAGATTGAAACAAAAATCAGATTTTGTCATCATCCTTTACTTAAAGCAAAAACAAAACAAAAAAAATGAAAAGCAAAAAGAAACCAAGCACAGTAAAATCATCTGTGCTATGACTCTCCCTCATGGTATGTTTCATTACCAGAGCTATCATCTTTATTTCTTTGTATCCATAGTTAACACCATCAGAAATTAAACTCAAAACCAGGCAGAGCTTTCCTCCCTTTTATTATTGATTCTTGATTCCCTCATTGAATACTTGGAGAAAGGGTTAAGGAAAGACAGAAAGACATCTGGGAGGGAGGGAGGCAAAAGGCAGGGGAAACAATTATAGATCAAACAGTCCCTAAAACTGTCCTGCCTGATCAGACCCATGATCTGGACTTCACAGCTGAATAAATTGAGATGAGAAGAAGATACTTATTCTCATTAGAACCGTAGCCTGTGAAAGAACTCGGTTTCTGACTAGAATCCTGTAAATACATCTTCTGGAGCATCTCCAGCTGTGTAGGAGTGACTGCTGACAGCCAGCCCGCTTGTGCACCGCAAGCGGGTAGAAAACAGGAGGAACTGTATGAAACAGCTAATGTTAGTTTAGGCATTGGACCTTGGAGCTGTTCAGGAAAATGATCCGTGAGAAACAGAAACCAGAGGCGGCAAAACGTATGCTTGCTCTGCTTTTGCCTTGAAGACGTTTCCTAAATTACACAGCAGAGGGATGACAAAGCCATGCTGAGCATGGCTCACTTAACAGACAGGAAGATGACGCTCAGATTTTGGTGAAATGGAGGCATCTCATGATGCTGGATAAGATGGTCTACAGAGAACAAGCTCCAGTGGAATGCCTACAAGTCTGTTGCTGTCATTGCTACATGTAAGTACATAAGCACAGAGGATGAAACCCTGTGTAGCTGAGTACCGGGCAGCAAGGACACTGGAATGTCTATAAAGGTCACAGAGGAGCTTTGGACTCTAACAAAGGGCAGACTCCAGCCATGAATCAGGAAGTTATTCTATATCCAAGAGTCAAGCCTTGGGCATTGGTGTAAATTAACACACACACTAATGTTACTCTATTCCCTTCATGACAAAGCTTAAAACTAAGCCTTTAAATGATCAAGCTTATCCACAAATAACTGCTCAGATACATTTTAACACTGTTTAAAGGGAGACAGTAAACTCTGGGGACTCAATAACTAAACATTTACAATGGCCAGCATCCAAAAATTACTTACAAGACATGTGAACAAGCAGGAATGTGCAACCTATACTTAGAAAAATAGTAAATACTTACAGACCCAGCTATGGCTGCAATGATGAAGTTAGCAAACAGTAACTTACAAATGGCTAGTCTAAATATACTTGAGTTTAAAGCAATCCTGCTCATTATAAGAAACATAGATTAAACAATAAAGGAATAAAATGGAACCTATAGACTTTGGAACAATATCTGAGGTATATAATTCACTGGAGATACATAATCCACTTTTCAGCAGATTAAACACTGCTAAAGAAAGGATGAGGGAAGTAGATGATGTAGCAACAGAAGTGACATGAACTACGCCTACCAAGAAGAGATGAAATAATCTTCACAAGTTAGCAAGTACGGAGTTAGACTCTCAGGAGAATGAGAAAAAGCGAGAAAAAGCTTAAATTTTAAAAGTGATAATGTCTTGAACATATTCCAGTTCTGAGTATAAACCCCAAATATTAAAATAACCAATGCAAATCAATGCGAAACAGAAATAGAACAACGCCAGTGGACATTACAATCAGTGTTTTGATAATAATTAAAAATGAATACGTTTAGTATTTTATTTATATTTTAAGTGTGCGTGTGTGTGTGCGTGTGTGTGTGTGTGCGTGCGTGTGTGTGTGTGTGTGTGTGTGTGTGTGTGTGTGTGTGCGCGTGTGAGCGCACATGCACACAGGCATATGTCTGTCTGTCTGCTGGCCTGCCTGCCTGTCTGTGTTTGTGTGTGGGTACGTACATATGAACAAGCAGGAAAATGTAACCAGTACTTAGAAAAATGGTAAATACTTACAAACCCAGCCATGGTGGCAATGACGGAATTAGCATCTGCAGGTGCCTACAGCTGCCAGCAGAGACTTGGTTCCCTGGAGCTAAGTTACAGGTGGTTTGTAAGCCACCTGACATGGAGCTGGAAGCTGACCTATGGTAAGAGCGGTACACTACCATGTCATCTCTCCAACCCCAAATGAATATACTTGTAAGGTGCAAACAAACACTACAATAAGTGCAGCGTAATAAAACAGTGACATTGGAACTTCCATCAGCTAAAATTCAGAACACAATGGAGTATTTTTAAGATGCTTTAAAAGGGAAAGTGTCTTTCAAAATTAAAGCAACATGAGATTTTTCCTGGGAAACTGAAGCAGAGAGCATTCCTTGTTAATAGACCTAAGGATAAGTAGCATTTAAAAACAAAGTTTTCCTTGAGAGGAGTAAAATGTTATTTAATGAGAATTTATATCTATAAAAAAGTTGTGGGGAGTATCAGAAATGGTAAATAAATATAATATTTTGCCATTTAAAATTTTTATTAAAATGATATACTATTTAAAGCAAAAATAAAAGATAATGAGGTCTTCATAAAGCATATACAGATAACACTGTGGCAGCAAGCACAAAGAGCACAGGGAAGTAACTTGCTGACATGTTCTTACATTGTGAAACAGTTTAATAGCTAAAGTTAGATTTTGATAAATTACAGCTATGTGATAATTTATGTAGATCAGAGGTCTACAAAAAAGCAAATAGCAAATCCATAAACAATAACATCGAAAGTGTAGCTAACAAGCCAGTGGCAAACAACACAGACTGGATAACAGTGTATAATCCAATACACGTGAGAAAGGGGAATAAAGTAAAGAACAGATAAGACCAGAGCATTCCAGTGAGTCTAAGTCCAGTTAGACTGATAATGACATGAAATCTGGCCATCCGGCCCATGCTCATGAAAAGGTTAGATAACATTCTGCTTTGAAAGCATGCCTTTAATTCCAGCACTTGGGAGGCAGAGGCATAAAGCTCTCAGTATATTCCAAGTCAGCTTGGTCTATGAAGCCAGATTTAGAATAGCCAAGGCAACAGAAAGAAACCCTGTCTCAACCAACCAACCAACCAACCAAACAACCAACCAAACAACCAACCAACTAAACAAAACAAAAAAACGAGTAAGACACTGTTGAGAGAAATGCAGAGATGCTTATCAACAGAAAGCCATAATAATAGATGTGGAAACTCAGTGGTTTTGAGTCATTTATTTTCCCCCAGTTGACTTCATTGATAAGCCTCAATTCCAGGGAAAAATTACAAGGTTATTATCCTTCAAATTTACAAGTCTATTATAAAATGTATATAAAAATACAAAGGGCAAGAACAGCTCAAACACTTTTGGACAACACAGGCATCTGAAGGGCCTCTAATACTTTATTTTAAGTTGATGACAACTACACTGAATAGGACTGATGCAAGGTGACCATTAGGTGCAACGGAGTTGAGATTCTAGAAATAGATCTATACATATATACTTGATTGATTTTCAACAAGATTGTTAAAATACTTCTAGGGGAAAAGTGGGAGGTAATGGTAGAAATTTCACATGTGAATAGCAGAAATCTAAACGTTTGCCTTACAGCATGCAGTGAAGTCACTTGAGATGGTGATAGTTTCAAACATAAAGGCAGAATCAATAATCCTCCTGGAAGAGAGCACATAAGCAAAGATTAGTAACTGAGGTAGGACTCACATTCCTTAGGAAACAGGTCAGGTACCACAGAGAGAATACCCTATATCTTTTAGTTCATTAAAAACTTAACACTTTCATTCATTCAAAAGCAAAATATGTCTAGGTTCGATTGATTTCAATCTCTAATATTTGCCTGAAATAAAGAAAAATGCTTCTCCTCACAGTGCCTTGCACATGAACGTCCACAGCAGCTTTATTCACAGAAATGAAAACCTAGAAATGATCAAAATACCCATTAACAGGCACCATATTCTTTTTGTGTTGAATATCTGAATCTGGGGAGTGTAGAATGGCCATGAGTTAGTTCATTTTGAACAATTCTAAAGGCTGAAGAGAATACTAAGGTGCCAGTATTTAGTGAGGATCATTTTCTTGTATTATCCCTCATTGGAAAAGTAGGAAAAAAGGAGAGAGGTAGTGATTGCACACAGAAGGAAGACTCTATGATGCGTCCCATCATACAGAGTTATCCCAAAGACATTGGTGCCAACCCACTGACGATGGTAAATGCTTCATTAGGGGTGAAAGATCCCTCTGTTAATATCGGGGGACGGATACACTGAGGACTGAGTTTCAATTACCTGCTTCGTGAAGGGTACACTTGAAGCATAGCCCTGAGTGAAGATACAAGTTGTAGTAAATCCATTCAAAGAAGTAGTGCTGTAAAGGAGTAAAATATTGACACATGCAATGACTTGGGTAGGACTCATAATTAGCATAGTGAAGTCAAGACGTCTGAGTCTGAATATAACCTACAATTGTAAATTGCATGCAAATGACTGTAGAACAAGGAAACTAATCTATCCCCCCCGCCTCCCCATCAAACTTCTGGAGACTGTGCTGCAATAGGAGATTCTTTCAAAAGTATCAGAGAACTTTAGGAAATAATGAACAGGTAGAGACTCTTCAAAGATGTATGCATTCACCAATGATGATGGTGATGATGGTGGTGGTGGTGGTGGTGGTGGTGGTGGTGGTGGTGGTGGTGGTGGTGGAGATGGTGTTGATGGTGGTGGTGACAATGAAAACTACATTTGAAATACGTTCATTTTTTTTTATCATGGATATTATACATCCATAAACCTGAATTTTAAGATAACTGTCTGAGTTTTGTTTGTGAAGATTATTATCTATCTCCTCCTGAAGCCTGCATATACAAGAATCAAATAGAAGAGCCCTTAACACCAAGTGTCCGCCTTACCATAGGCAGCCAACCAGAGCACTCTCCTGATGGGAATTTTAGGATCTATTACAAAATGTTAATATTGGTATTTATATTTATTCAGTGGCTGCTAATTATTCTATTTCACAGATGTGGGTCAATTACACTATGTTCTGAATTTTGCTGGCCTTGTAGCTTTTATAAATTACCAACCCCTAATAGAAACTTGATTGCAGTGAAGTGGAGTAATCTGGGAGCTTCTTCCTAATCAACTTGTTGAAATTCTGGCCCTGCCACTATTGACTGCGTGATATTCATTTCTTCTTTTTAAAAATGAAGTAGAGGATATGGCAGGCCAAATATTTTCCTAGGTCAAACGGTAAGTAGTAGGTCACAGTCCTTGGCCCCAGGAGCCACCTGTGCTCTCCTGATTCATCTATTTCCCTCTTTCAGGCTCTTCCTAGACTTTTGTCATCGTACAATGAATCATGCCTGTGTATGAGGATACAGTGAGATCATGAAGCAATTTACTCAATGTACAATAGACAGGGAAATAAGGCTCCTGCTGCTGTTCCTACCCAAATGTTTCCAACTCCCTTATTGCCCTCTCCTCTCCCATCCTACTATTCTTGCATCAGGCATTATGGTTTGGGATGCTACACGGTAAAAATATACCACAAATTGATACTTGTCTATATTCTCGATAAAAATGTTATTTGCATTTCAGAATGAGTTTATTCTACTTTTTCCATTCAAATCATGTTATTAGATTTGATTAGATGGCATTAAAATAACAGTTCTTGGCCTTGGTGGCACACACCTTTAACCCCAGCACTTAGGAAACAGGGTCAGGTGGATTTTTCTGTGAGTGTGAGGCCAACCTGGTCTACATAGTGAGTTCTAGGCTCGTCAAGGCTCCATAGTAAGACTCTTTGTTCAAAACTAATCAATCAACAAAAAGCAGTTCCTGAACTTATTTGGGAGTTATCACCTAATTAAACAGAGCACAGTATTTCTTAATAATAACTCTACATTTAAATAAAATTTGCCTTTACAAAAACCTTTAAAAATTCAAGTGTGTGTGTGTGCATAATATGTGTAGGGAGGGCATGCCTCTGCATGCATGCAGTTGTCAGAGGACAACCTTACCTTATGGAGTTAGTTGCATCTTTCCAACTTTCAGTTGGTTTGGGGGATTGATCCCAAGGAATTTGCATGGCAAGCACATTTACCTGCTGAGCCAACTCACCAGCCCGACAGGGTCTTTGAAGTCTGTTATCTCAGGCATCTTCACAATTCTGCAACAGATCAATGAAAGGATTATCATGACTATGACAAGGCTTTCCTAGGATGAAAGTGTATTTAGGTCAAAGCTGAAGGTTGATCGTGTGCCTCCTGACCTCAACATAGTTTCCACTGTTTTGTGCATCTGACTAAGTTCACTGAGTACCAGTTGTCCACAGGGTGGATGTGATGCTCTTGGGAAGCTCACTGTCGATTGAGAGGCACATTGCACATATAGAGCATCAGCTGTCGTGTGACCTAAGGACTCAGTGACTGGATTCAGCTGAGAACATAAAAGTGGGGAGTGCTTATTAGAGATCCAAGGGTCAGTCCTGGGACATAGGAGAAAGGGAAACAGAGCAGTTCTCTGGCTGGTTATGATTACTGCACATAGATGAGGAAGGGAAAGAACATCCTAAAACCCTGAAAGCTAGCCACAACCTGGCACTCACCAGTAGGGAGGGTCTGTTTCTGTAGCTATTTCTTGAGTCTTGTCCCTTAGTCTCTAATTCTGCAGAGCATGGTGTCATCTGACCAGATAATGTGACCAGGGCTTCTTAACCAGTATGAATTTTTTGAAATGCATAAGGAATCAAATCTCCTTGGCATATTCTTTGTTTCCAGCATGTTTGATGAGTGTTACCTAGCAGGGAATGAAATACAAAGAAAGCATCTGCCCAGAGAAATTCTTATTCTATGCATGGGCCGGGGTTAGCTTGTGGTTCATTGTTGACCTTTGCAGGAGACATCAATGGTCAGAACTGTTCCAGGCCTTGGCAGGAAGACTTGTAGTGGTCCGTATTCATGTTGTTTTCCTTAGTAAGGCTGCTTGCTTTGTTCATACTCATTTTAAGACATATTTGTGTACCTTTTGGAATATCTTATGGCAATTTAAAATATATAAACTATGTGTAACAATCAAATCGGCATACGTGTTTTCATTGCTTCATGTGTTGATCTGTCACATGTTGCTCATTTCAGGTCTGCTAGTTTTAAAATACCACATAAATCATTTTGATCAGCTCTACTTCGTTAAGAGTAAAAACTAACTCTGCTTTGGTACCCCTTATTGATCGTCTTTCCATCTCCCTCCAAAGCTCTCTGTCTCCAAGAGCCACTATTTCCATGCCATCTGTCCACGAGACTGATGTACCAGTTTCCACAAGTGAGTGGCAGTGTGTGGTGTTTGCCTTTCTGTCTGGCTTCCTTGACTTACTGTCTATGCTACTGCAAATGACAGGACTGCAGTCCTTTCTTTTCTATGATTGAGGAATATTCCATTGTGTGTATGTGCCACATTTTTTTTTAATCTGTTCATTTCCGTGGGCATCTGGGTTGATTCCATATTTGAGCTACTGTGAACACTGCGGTGCAATAAACATGGGATTAAATGTATCTTTTTGGTTTAATGACTTCATCTTCCTTGGATGTATATCCAATGGTGGAATTGCTGGATCATATGGCAGTTCTATTTTTAGTTTTTCTGAGGAATCTCCATAGTGTTCGCTAAAATGGATAAACTAATTTACATGCCTACCAATAGTGAAAGAGTTTCCCTGTCTCTGCATCTTTGCTAACATTTGTTACATTTCTTCTATTTTTATAAGACATTCTTCCTGTTGTGAGATATTTAATTGTGAATTTGATTTACATCCCATGATGAGTGAGGCTGAGCATTATTTATACACCTTGGCTATTTATCTGTCTTCTTTTGAGAACTGTCTACTTGATTCTTTAGCCTATAATTACTTCATTGTTTAGCCTACTCTTTAATTGGACTTTTTCTGGGAAGGGTCATTCATCTTTCCAGTTCCTTGTATTTTGGATATTAATCAGTTTTCAGATATATATAGTTTGCAAATGTTGTCTTCATTCTGTGGATTGTTCCACACTCCTGTTGGTAACTTCTTTGCTATCCAGGAGCATCTCAGTGTTCATGCCCTTAAATAGTTTAAAGGTTATGCAAATATGTAAGAGTAGACTCTGCTGGGCATTTAAAGTGTAGAGAATAATAAAATGTGGGGGATTAGAGAGTCGCATCAGCATTGAAGAACACCTGCTGTTTTCAACCTGGGTTCAGCTCCCAGCACCCATGCCAAGTGGTTCACAACCACTTGCAGCTCCAGCTCAGGGTATTCAATACCCTTCTTTGGACTCTGGGAGCACTGCACACAGCTCTCAAATGTAATCACATACACAACCAGTTGAAAATAAAAAAAAACATTTTAAGAGGATGGAACACACATAAAATATGGCTCACTGTGGAGCTTCTCCTGAAGGATAGGGTCTAGCAGAACTCAGGCTGAGGGTAAAGCAACAAGAGCCCAGATGAAGCAGCCAAGCCAACCAAGGAAGTGGAAGGCGAAGATCTAAGAAAGCAAGAAATGAAATACCTTGTTGACTGTGCGGACAGGAAAGTAGAAACATGTAACAAATAGATTGCAGGTAATTTTGTTGTGCTGTGTGAAGTAAACCCTCTTCCAGTGTCTATGAAATATTAACTAAATCTGTATTGCTCATTAATATTTTCTGAATAGATTATCTAAGTTGAGCCCTGCATCAGGTTAGTATGAGACAACAGAGACTGGACGTAAAGATAAAGAAATACATGTATAAATATATATGTGAGATCTACCTCCCTCTGTGTCTGTGTGTGTGTGTGTGTGTGTGTGTGTGAAAGAGAGAGAGGGAGAGAGAGAGAGAGAGAGAGAGAGAGAGAGAGAGAGAGAGAGAGGAAGAGGAAGAGGAAGAAGAAGAAGGAGAACAATTACCTTCTGGTTCCTGGACACTTCACAGATTCTAAAATCTGTACATGCCAAAATTCCTTACAGAAAATAGCATAGCATTAACATATCTATGAACTCCTATCTGTACACTTTAAATTACCCATATATTGCTTATAATACTTAGTAAGGTGTAAATGCTATATAAAGTTATGGTGCTGCTTTGTTTAGAGAATAGTGAAAAATCTAGTTTGTACTATCAGGTTTTTGTCAAATATTTTCAGTCAATGCATGGCTGACTCCATGGATTCAGAGCCCATAAACATGAAGTGCTGTCTGTGGTCTATATGTATATTCCTTAACAAATGCATCCTGGAGAACAAGAAAAAATTATTACTTGTACAATATATCCTTAGTGGGGTAAAGTGGGCAATATGTATTTCCTATGTTCTAAGCCTTTTAAGGTACTGTAAGTACAATGTGTCTGCTCTAATATTTACATCAATTTTATCAAATTGATGTAATTGTGTACTGGCATCATTGACCACTTTGGCATCTGAGACAGAGAGGAGTTAAGATACTTGGTCATGGACACACAGTGAGAAGTAGAGCTGAGATTTGAATCCTTGGGCCCTGTTTCTGGTTTTTTGACTCATATTCACTATGCTTTATTACATAAAAAAAGCTATGGTTTGTTTTTGCAGTATTTTTGTAAGTAACTATATCCTCCAGGGAGCCCAAGCAGTTGATCTCAGAGCAGTCAAGTGCAGGGACCTGAGGTTTCCACTCTTGTGGTAGTGTTAAGTATATAGTCTCTTCATTTTGATGGTAGGTCTTGAGCAATCACTTTTTAGTTGAGTCTTTCCCCCAATTAACTGTTGAGTGACCACTGCATGAGGTGCCATTTGTGATGGTAGAAAAGGAGCAGGAAACTCAAAGGGGAAAAATCTCAACCTACTAGGATGACAGCTGAAGAGGGAATGTTTAGTTCCATGATCATGAGAGCTGCTTCAGAGAAGAGCCACCCTGAAGCACAGGAGCTGCTACTGTGTTCTACAAAGAGTCAAGGGAGCCTTATGGACCTAAGGACATTGGATCAGTGACCTAAGAAATACATATTTGGTCTTTGTCCCTAATACCCTATAACCTTTGACTTTTCCTGAGTTTCAGATAAAAGAGGTGCCCGTCATTATTCATAACACCTTCCTTCAACCAGACCTGAGACTATGTTTGGTGGGTGGAACACTTGGAGAGTCATGGAGGGACCAGGGTCCTCCCTCTACCTTGCCCTGGTTATCAGTTCCATTTAGCTGTCTCTGAATTGCACCTCTATGACCAAGTGGCAACTGTAAGCCAAGTGCCTTCCTGAGTTGTCCTAATGTATCATTGAACCTGACAAGGGAGTCATAAGAATTCCTTCACCAGGTCCAAATTGCAAAGAAGTGTGGTAACCTGCAGACCCCATGCTTGTGATTTTCACTGCATATAAAGAGTAGTCTTGAAAGGCTGATACCTGAAGCCATGTAGAATCCTATACAAACTCCAGGTAGTGAGTTTCAGGAGGGAACTGATTATGGGACATGAAGCTGGTGCCCACAATGAGACAGTTGGTTGGCACAAGGACACCACACACTCACTTAATGTCAGAAGTGTTAGGATGGAAAATAGCTCCAACAGAGACCTAGAGGAGGGCAAAGTTGTGACAGGGTAGCCTGGGAGAATGCTGAGGACCAAGTATAGGTCTTACAATGCAATGGATATTTATGTCATTAAACTGAGTAACATAGCCCAAGGAGTGAGACTTGGTAAAAAAAAAAAAATAGTAAGAAAAGAAAGAAAGAAAGAAAGAAAGAAAGAAAGAAAGAAAGAAAGAAAGAGGAAAGAGAGAAAGAGACAGAGAGAGACAGAGAGAGAGACAGAGAGAAAGACAGAGAAAGACAGAGAGAGACAGAGAGAAAGACAGAGAGAGAGAGAGAGAGAGAGAGAGAGAGAGAGAGAGAGAGAGGAGAGAGAGAATCCACCAACATAATTCAAAGGCATAAACCTAAGAAATGTCTGTGTTTAGAGGCTGAAAAGATGGGAGAAGCTGGCAAACAAGAGTTAAAGGGAGAAGTCAGACAGGAAAGGAGTAAGGGGAGCTCAGCCCTGGAGGTCAAGTAAAGAGTGCTTTGTGGAGAAGGGCTGACCCACTGAGCTGCACAGTGTTGACATCAAGTGAGGACTGATTACTGATCGTGCATCAAGCCATAGTGAGGTCATTGGTGACCTTCACAGATGCTGCCTCTGTGTGCTGGAGGGGACAAACGCTTGATTGGAGTAGGCTTAAGAGAAAATTGAGTTACCCCTGGATATGCTTTCGCACGGTTTTGTCATCAGAGTGGAAAGAGAATCTGCTTTCACACTCCTCTGAGCCCGGGAGTCTTGTCTTACAGAACCAGAGCTCAAAGCCCTACTGCTTCAGAAGCAGCAAACAGAAAAGGGAAGCCTTTGAACTTGGGAATAGTATTAAATAGTCATCTAGGGCTTGAAATGTTGGCGGCACAGATGCTGCCCCAGGAAATAAAATGGACCTGTAACTAAGACCACAGCCAATGATCTCACTTGTATATTTATGCAGGGAACATGCCTTGACAATAAACACAGCATGCTTAGAAGTCAGTGGTGTGGGGTGAAAATCTCTGTGTTCAAAATTTCCTCTTCACGGTTCACAGTACCTCCATATATTGGTGCAGCATCCATTGAACATCTGGTATGATGCTGTAAACACTGGGCCAGGACACTAGAGAACTGGATTCAGATGCCTGCTCTGGTTCTAATTTGCTATACAAAAATATTTATATTATTATACCCTTGTGTCTTCAAATTTGGGCAAATAATTTTTAAATATTATCCTAAATCTCTGTCCCTGTTTTTTTTTTAACATAAACTTTCAGGTTTTTCATTTACACAATTATTCTTTCTTTTTATTTAATCACAAATCTTCATTGCAGGAGGGAAAAGGGGTATTTTGCAACCATTTGCTTGACATTACAAGTCTATTGAGTTCAGTAAATACTATGGAGAATTGTATTAGGTCTCCATGTCTCAAAACCCCAGAACTGAAGAGCAGAATAGCATCTGAGACCCGCCAATTTCAGGACCCAGTGGAAGTAAGATTGTTGCCCCACAAGGTTCTGTGGGTGCAAGAGTCAGTCATCCCCATAGTAGCTGTGATGGTTTTTGTGCCATTGGTCAAGGAAATTAACTAGTGTGTTCCTTGGTATCACAGAGAAAGAAGACATGTTTTCATGGTGGAATGTGGGCTTGGCTACTAGCACTTACCTGTCTCCTTGCTAGATAGATATCTGCAATTTTTTTTAGTTGCTTGTCAATATAACTCATAGGCATGACTAGAAAATGTGCATTTCTCTTCCTCAAGACAGGGTTTCTCTGTAACTTGGCTCACCTGAAACTAGCTCTGTAGACCAGGCTGCCCTCAAATTCACAGAGGTCTGCCTGCCTCTACCTCTAGAGTGCTGGGATTAATGGTGGGTACCACCACCACCCACCAAGCTGGAAATCAGTCTCACTATTGCATTGTAAAAGAGGCTTGACTTTCTACAGATCATCTGCAAACGTTATGGCTATATGTCTACCCAGAGAGTAACCTGTTTTTCTTTGAAGGGTGTTTGCCTTGCTTTCAATATTCTCTTTCACACACTTTCGAAAGGAATGAGTATTTTAAATTCCTTTGGGGAGAATATAATCTTTCAACTTCATTTGGGGTGCTCAACAATTAGTTGAAATGTAGACTGGCACATCCTGTTCGACATCAGTTATTTCCATTGCTCAGTTGACAGAGGAGTGGGTTGGGTGACACAGGATCTATGCCTCCCTGGTTGCCTTTCAAGTCCCTTTGGGAAGGAGGATCTTTTCTCACTCCTGCATATCTGATCTTGGGTTGGATCTAGACCACTGATGTATCACCATTGATAGTGGGATGGACGGTTACTGGAACTCACTTCTCTTATTTTGGGGATGTAGTACAGAGAGTGATGGCATGGGGTGTTGGGAATAAAAGACTCCATCCAGGTTTCTCATTACCAGGAAATGACAGAGAAGGTGAAGCTTTGCAAGCTTATGAGTGATTTCTGCTCTGAGAATTATGATTCCCATGCCATAGTCTACAGGTGGGCACTGGGCAGTGATCCTCACTGAAGGGAAAAGAAAGTGGACAGCAGAGTTATTTTTTTCATAAAGCTAAATTTATGTTTTTAATCTGAGTTTATGGCCTTCCTGCTTTTCTTTCATGGCTTGCTACACTGAAATAACCTTCTTTCTGAAATTATGGTGAAGATAAATGGTAGATGTTTTTCTTAATGTTCCTAACAGGGGGAAAAACATTGTTACCTTACATTGCCTCTCAGTTTAGTTTAGTCTAGTTTCGACATTTTTCTGCCCCATGTAAGCTTTCTAAGGAGCTTGGTTAGGACAGTGATTTATACTGAGATGTGCACCATTTTGAGAATCTAAATTATTATAGCAATTTTAGGGAAAAAAATGTGTATGTATGTACACATACACATATGCACACACATACACATATTCGTACACATGTGTGCACACACATGCCCACATGAAAAACAAGAGAGAGAAGAGAGGGTTGTTGTTTTTTTTTTTTTTTTCAAATAATTCTGGAAGGCCCCAGGCTTTTGTAAAACCAGACATGGAGCTTTGTGAGAAGCCACAGGCTTAAGTTTGGAATTCTTGAACCAAAGGAATCAGATGCCTGGCTATTACCAAAGAAGCCCCATTCCTCTGCTTTTTACTGAAATATTGACTATAAATAAGAGCCCATTTAGGATAGTGAAATGCCAGGGAAACAAGGCTAGTGACCAGGGGACTTAACAGATATTTTTCAATGGCAAATGGTCCTCTGCAAAGGCAGCTGACAGCCAGTACTGTAGCGAGCTGTGTGTGGCATGGTGGGTACACGGACTGCGCTTCCCCTTGGCACTTTTGCTGAACATATGCTACAACCCATCACCACTGGCAGAGCTCTGCATCTCCCGGGCTGTTGGGGAGAGTCTTGTTGAAGGCATTTCAGCCATCTGTTAGTGTTTTCTGCTCTCAAGAGTGCTTCGATGCCATGAGGAGATGCGACATGACATTTGCAATCCAGGCCTACATGTTCAATGCCAAGGGCAGGTAGAGTCCTAGGATGACTGACCCTGGTTCCATTATATAGGGAGAGATGAACATGCCAGTCAAATACATCTGGCTGTGTGGTTATAGAGGCAACTAGGCTGCTCACACTGAGAGAGGAAGGGATGTATGAAAGGCCTTAAAAATCTTCAGACAAGAGCAATGCAGTGAGGAGTGCAGCTGGAGCAATGGCATTGGTATCCAGCTTAAGAGAAGAACATAAGATCGCTCCAGGGGAGAATGTCTCAGTTTTTAGTTACCAGGCTCCACAGTCATAGGTTTTTTTCTTTGTTTGTTGTTGGTTTCCTTTTCTTTACTACGTTCTCGTCACCAATAATTTGTTGTATTTTATGTAACTCCAATTTATATAACACAATTGAGAATGAAATGGAAATTAAAAAAATCCTTGGAAATTCTAACTGAACCCACCAGTTAGCAGGAGGCTCCTTGCTTAAATGAGAAATCAGAAAGGGCAGAGGGTTTGTGGAAAGCCTTTCCCTCTGCTCTAAGTCAGTTTTTCTCCGTAATGTGTTACAAGAAAAAGTGGCTAACGATGGGCCAGAGAAACAGACGATGGGCAAGAAAGACCCATATCTATAGACCTATACTTTATTTCCCTTCTAGGTTCCCAAACCTCAGCACCAGGTCTCAGCAAGAGTACAGTGAATACATGCTTGATCTTTTGCATGGCGACTCTCAAAATTGAAAAATAATTTTTACCTGGGATGTAATTCTGATTGGCTAGTGTGTGTGAAGCTCTGTGTTTGAGTCCCACTAGAGAGAAAGAAGTGACTTGGGGGACAATTTTTGTGAGCATGGGACTGAGCTGAGACCACTCAGGGACATAAGAGTCGGTCATTTATGGCTGTAGGACATCACCATGTGCTTTGACAAAATCATCCTTACATAATGTGGTGGAGCAATAGCTCAAAGCTATCTTGCTCTTAAACATCAGTAATCCATGCAGTGATGCTCAAATATGGCAGTACACTCTTCTGCAAGCCTTGCTCCTCCTGCCCACTCAATCTAGATATTCTCCTTTAACTGCCCGCAGAGAGCATGGTCTCCGAAAAGCTCAGTGCTTTCTGTTCTTCCTCTCTAATTCCCTTCAGACAACTGAATTCCTTTCTCTGTTTATTTCCCAGGATACATGAACACCTGAGAATATCTCAGTCATTCTCTATCCAGGTGATCTGAACCCTTCATCTCCTCCCTTTCTGAGCCCTCATGCATGTGCCTGCAACTCCCACATTAAGACCAATTTTTCTCCATTTCCTCTGTGCCCACCACCATCTATACCTAGTAGACCTCACTTCCTCCAGCTCTAAATGGGTTCTGGGTATCATCTGTGTCCCTATGTTCCCCCCAAATATTAATTGGGAATGTCTTATAATAGTCTAATGTGGTCATTTAGCTTCTCTGCTTTTAAAACAAAAACAAAACAAAGCACTTCACTGTCTCATCACCATTAGAAAAAATAATGCAGTTTTGTTGCTGATTATACGTGATACTCTGCAGGATATGGGCACAACACTGGTCTATATTGTGTATGAAAATAAGGAGGTTGCATATTAATAAGGGGCAACAACTCCAAGGATAACATTCAGGGGCAAAATAATCACCCTTGATACCAAATTTGACATTTGTTAAGCATAAAATATTATACCGACCTCCCCCATGAAGCTTTTTATGTCTATCTGTTTCCCTTATTCTCCATACAATTCTGTGTACAGGTGGAATCATCATCCTAGCTTTACAAACCTGGAAACCGAGGCTCGGTGTCCTTAAGCCACTTCACCACGGCTACACAGCATGAGAGGCAAGGTCAGAACCGAGTCAGCCAGCCCCCTTTTCCCTACAGGGGATCCATGGTGGCAAGCTACTGCCACCTCCTTCCTCATAGCCTAGCTGGTAACTTATGGTGATAAGTTAAGACAGCTCTGCTCCTTCCCTCTCCCCCTCTCCGAAGAAAGCAGAACACAACAGCAGCCACAATTAGGAATTAACTGTTTAAAACTGATAATGCTTCTGAAGAGCCAAGATGATCTTATTCCAAAGAGGTAATTACAGGAACCAGTGAGGACGGTGCTGAAAAAGGAATCTGAGCAGTCCTAACGGAAATGTCAAAAGGATAATGTGTTTTGCAAATGTTTATTGCAAACAGACAAAAGTGGGTTCAATTACTCTTCACAGCCTACACATTTCTTTCTTTGTTGGCTGGAAAACACTCAGGTGTTTTGTTTTTTCAAAAACAGGGGGTGAGGGAAGCCTGTTTTCTAGGATGGCAAAGACGTATTTTTAGCTTCAGATTTTTGATCATGAATTTCGATGGCCTGTTGCATTTAAAAACAACCAAATGGCAATGTGGCTTTGAAATGAAAAGGCTAAACCAAAGCTAGAGAACATGATGAATCTGCAGGACATCACATATCATCCGTCCTTTGCCCCTCCCTCTCAACATAAACATCTTATACACCTCATCTGTGATTCTCGGCACTTTGAAACTAGAATTTATATTCAGCACGGTTCCTACATGGTTAAATGAAAATAATAATCATCTTTCTCACTGCTGGCCCTATAGGAGAGATCCCTTTTAACTCCGCCTTGACTACCTTGCTCCTTGTAAGCTCATTGGAGTGGGAACATACATCGGGAGTTCTGGAAATAAAATTAAAAAAAAAAAGGTTTTAAATCTTAGCAGCTGTTACTGTATAGGTATCTTTCCCTTCCCAAGTCTCAACCTCCTGTGGTGGCCATGATGCTGCCTCCTAGGCAGCTGGGACCTTCCTTAATGGGAGCCATTGTCAGAGTACCTGGAGCCTAGTAATCCCCACTATGTGATTGGACTCGTCAGTGAGCCAGACATGTTTACCTTTGGTTTTCCTTTCAATGTGACTCCATAAAGTAAGAATCATTGTTCCCATTTCACAGATAAAGAAAGAGAGACACAGGAGGAGTGAGAGGTAATTACATGCATGGTGTCGAATTGCTGTTATTCCTACATACACAAAAATATCAAGTTGAAATCCGAACTCTCAGTGTCTCAGAATGGGACTCTTTGGGAGGGGCTTTTATAGAATTTGTTACAATGTGATGACCCCCTACCTAGTATGACTGTATAGTTAGTGTTAAACAAAGGGTAGATTTAAACCAGAGAGAAACATGACAGTGGGAAGACACACAAAGAGAAGGCAGCTGTGTGACCAGAGCGAGATATCTATATCTATAAGCCAACAGTGGCTAGAGATGGCTAGATACTCCAGAAACTTGAAGAGCAAGGGAACATTCTCCCTTAAAACCTTCAGAGGACAGAAGGCCCTGCTGACAGACTCACGGCCTCCACTCCTGAAAACCAATGACTCATGCCTTTAGCCACCCAGCTCTTGGAAGGTCACTGGAGCAATCCTGAAAATCAAAGGTATTGCCTCAAGTCAAGCCACTAACAGTAAAATTTAATCCTTGGTCATTTGGCTTGAACCCTGATCCCTTAACTGCTGTGGAGTTGCAAGGTTGGTCCTTCACCAACGGCACAGCTTCAGCTAGGAACCTGCTAGAAAGCAGGATTGCCTGTGCCACTCCAAACCTACCAAATCAGCCTTCCAAACAAGGTCCTTTGGGGATTCGTGGCTACTTTCAAGTTTGGGGAAAACTTCCTTTTACTGTTGGTAAGCAAGTATCTAGTCCCCCTCTCTTTGGTTTGCAATTTGAGTATGACCGGACAGCGTCCTGGTAGCCTTTTCTGTAGTGATGCATCTTCTAGAGCCATGACCCCAGTAGCTATCACCATCAGCTTCTGACCTAACTCCCAAAGTGGCTTTGACGCCTCCTCACATGAAAGACAGATTGTCTTTGCAGGATCCTTAGTGGTTTCTCTCCCCAAAGCTAGTCTGAATCTGTCATTTCCCTTCACTCCCTCTACTAATGATATAGCAACCTTTAAGATGAAACCCGAGTTCCTGAACCTGCCTTTCTCTCTCCTTAGTGTTCTGCCATGCATACATTCCAACCTAGCTCTAATGCCCAGCCTCACACGCCTTTTTATTCTCTAGTTGTGCAAAGCTTCCTTTTTGCTAGGGTTGTCAGTCGCATCTTTCAAAGTCCTTTCTTGCACTGGGCCTCTTTTCCCCAAGCTGCTATGACACAGGTGTGACTTCTCCATGCTTTCCTGTATTGCTCTGTTAATCAGTCTGTTTATTAATGGTAAGTGGGGTTGTTTTCACTCCCATACTCCACGAACCAAGGACAAGGCCACAACTCTCATTACGATGCTTGTATCCCAGCACCTAGTCTACAATTGGTCCATAGGAAGCCTCAATATGTGCTTGCTGAATAGATGAAAGAAATTGGGAGCTGACCCAGTTTCAGGCAAGCTCTGTGCATTTTCTTCAAGAAACATTTGCTTCAGAAACCCCACTGCCATTTACAGATTAGGTGCCAGGTGCAGGGTATATGTGATATGTTTTTCTTTTCTTTCTTCTTCTTTTTTTTTTCTGAAGAGTCTTTGTTCTTTCCCACATAATAGAGCCTCCCGGATCCTATCTTGTTGAACAAAGCTAAAACATTTTCTCCTAATTGCTTTAGGTAAGGCTGTGAGATCTAATCACTAATCAGATGCTTGTGCTTAAGACAGAAAAATGGCTAATTAATGGAATCCAGTACTGCTGGCGTTAAAGATCATGGCTCAGATGCAGAGTTGTCGTAATGGAAGACACACTGTGGTGCACTGTGCGGTGTGAGAATCCTTGGGCACTAAGTGGCTTTTTCACCCCCAAAGATGTTAAAACGTACAATCCCAATCAAATGACAAGTAGGAGCTCTGAAGTGAGGGTGAATGGTCATGAGGTTTAGGGACTCTGTCCATCCTGGAGGTAGTAACAAGAAATTCTAAAAGTTTGCTTGTTAGAATACTGCAACTCTTTGTGATTTTTCAAGATGGCTTTACTTTCTAACGCAGTGTCCCCATTCCCTTAGCTTCCCTGCTAGCATATCCCCAGCCTCCGAGAGCATGCTGGCAAGGAGGAAGGTCAAGATATCAAAAAGAACACTGTGATAGGGGCAGTGCTGGCTTCTGACCCCCATCTGGCTGCTGGGAATGAGTGTTATCTGACAGCTGGGAATGTGCATAGTCTGCAGAGCCCAAGAACACCAGGCACCAGGAAGGCAGACTGGGAGGGAGGCTTGGGCAACCATTGCCTGTGGTAGGAACCAGAGCACTCCCTCCCCCAGAGACACTCTGGGAAAAGCAGCACTTAACTTGCAGAGGGATCAAGTGTTCTTGGGGTAAGCCAGGCTTCCCCTGCTGCTTGTGTATCAGGCCCTCGTGTTCCTTGTCCTAACCTTATTTTCCCAGCTTAGCACCACTGAGTTATGGTGTTATGGTGTCAGTACACTGTTAGGTACCTCTACCAGCACTGTGACTCCTTCCATACCCAGCTGAAAGCCTGCACCCTTCAAGTACCCAGGTGGCAGGTCTCCAGGTCTGGAACATGAATATTTCCTGATCAAGATATGGGAATGTAGGACGTCATACTTATACATGGGTCAATTTGGGTCTTCTATGTACCATGTGCTCCATCAATTACTATTGAGTGCATTTGCCATATATGACATTTACAAAAAGATAATATTGAAAAGCTTAAAAGAAATCATGAATGAATGGAGAGGTGTCCTCTATGGTGTGAAACTGCCACTTGTCCCCAAGTCCATAGGTTCATTGAAAGCTGTTCTAACTAAAATCCTCTCAGTGCTTTTCAGGGAAATGTTCAGGCCGGGCCTTAGTTTATGGGAAAGAGTAAAAGGTTGAGAACAGCCAAGGATTCTTGAAAGAAGAGGAGATGGGAAGCGGGTGCTGACTTATTCTGCTACGTAGCAAGATTTTTGCTTGTGGCCATATATTTTTTTTATTTTATTTAAGAATACTAAGTTACAGAGGACACTAAATTTTGAGACAATGACCCAGAAACATTATACACTGAGATCAATGTGGATGAAAAGAAAGAACACACAGAAACAGTGTGCTGTCTCAGAGCTCAGCTTTGAAGGAAGAGAGCCTAATCTAAGGATGGAAAACTAACAGGAGACATCCAGTCCAAGCAGTGTCGGAGGTCCTAGATTTGTCCTCAGTGTCTAAGCGGTTTTGACGGTGGCTCAACTTTTCAAAATTTTTATTTCTTTCTCTGTAAAAGGCATTTAAATGAAAGCTTGCAAAAATGATTATTGGGATGTACTTCACTAATTAAGTAAAATAATCCAGATTTAGAAAGGCCATAGTTTCCCTCATATATATATATATATATATATATATATATATATATATATATTTATATATATATAAAACTTAGATTTTATGTGTATATGGACATGCATGTGTGCAAGTGTGCACACACAAATTTCTATCTATCTATGTATCTATCTATCTATCTATCTATCTATCTATCTATCTATCTATCTGTGAATGAATGACATGAAAACAAGGGGGACCATTGGGAAGAGAATGGGAACTGGCAGGGGATGAGAGGACAGGAGGTGGTAATGGAGTTGGTTACATGAGATACTTGAAATGAAAAAAGTCATAATGACATCCATTCCATTGTATAATGAATAAATACTGATGGGTTAAAAAAATTAAAAGTTGTAAGACCCCTCCTGTAAACCAGACTCCACGCACCAGTGTTTACAGGTAATGCCACATATAGTGGCTGCTTGGGTTTTGCATGGGAAAGAGCATGCCAAGCCTAGTGAGCATTATATGGGGCTCGGGCAAACCTGGCCCATCTACTTTCAATTCAAGAGTGGAGACAATGTGTAAGAGTCAGACTGAGTCAGGGATAGCGCTCTTTCCTGCTCTACCTTCAACTGATGTGACAGTGGAGTGGTCCAGAATTAGGTAGCCTCATTCTTTGAGATTTGTTCTGACATCTTTAAAATGGGAATAGTGGATCAAGGGGGTGATTATTGCTCTATGATTAGTGACACCCATTTAGAAGATGGATTTGTGGGTAGTCTTCCTTCTAGAACGAAACACAAAAGACTCTCACTTCCTAGTTGGGATGACCTAGACTCACACCTCAATTTTGCTATTGACAAAGATGCCATTGGAGAATGTCCTAGAACCTCAATGTAGTCATTCTATAGTGTGAAAAATATGAAGAAAGAATAATGATGACTTCTTCATAGAGTTGGGGTCACCATAGTGACAATTACACATGAAATGTTTTGTAAATGGGGCAATAACAGGAAGGTTGGGATAAACGTGATGGAAAACATTGAAAACATTCTACTCTGAGTGGTGCCTAGTATATTATTTCATAACCCAGCTCATGTGGAATGCAGGGCTTTGTATGTTCATTTTATAGATGAAATTATTGGGATTCAGAAATGTTGAGCAGCTTGTCCTATAAGTCAAGTACTAGTCATCGCCTAAGACACAAGACACATTGCTTACAGAATCAAAGGTCACAATCTTATTTTCGTGCCTGATGTTTCCATGAATGGGTCAGCCATACAAAATGCTAGAGTCCTATAATTCTCACAAGATTAATGGTGGTGTCCAGAGGGACTCACTGAGGTAGAGAACAGTCAGTCAGGTGGGGCCGTCAACCCTACAAAGGAGGCAGATAGTTGTGTTTGCACAGAGAGGGGTTGTGGGCTTCTTCCAGGCATGCTGCATTAAAAGTCTTATTGTATTGGGCAGCCTGAGAAAGACACCCACCTCATTGGGGCAGGAGAAGGTCAGCAACCTCAGGTGAACTCGCTCTTGGCTAGGGCAGAGCATAGATGCTGAAAGGAATCGCCTCTTGTTCGCTTTATGAAACTGACATGCTGTTCCAGCCCCAGGGAGCACAGGTCAGCAACTTCATGAATTACACTCCTGCTTGTAATCCAGTTGCAGGGGTGAAATATTATGTTGCCTAGGGCAGGGCTATTCCTGGTTCTTAGTTGTTTAAATTACCAAGTTTCCTGTTTGAAAGGAAGGGAGATTTATCAAATAGCTACCAAGTGTCAGGCCTGGTGCCACTGGCTTTGCCTTGATGGCTTTATTTAACCCTTAAAAGAATCACATTCTCTATTCTGCTATGTGGTTGATTAGATGTTAATAGGCTCTAATAGTATAAAGAATGTACCAAAGGTCACAGTTTGGTAGTGTTAGAGCAGAGACTCCCAGCCTGTGAGGTTGTCAGTCTCATATTGCCTGCAGGAGCATTCTGCCTCTCTGTGTAATGCTCACAACAAATGTACCTTTAAAATCCACAGCCTTTCATTGATGATAGGCCTGCAATGGTAGACAAGTGCTGTCTAGCCCAGAGAAAGCCTGCTACTTTTGTAAACAGACAATAATCCACTCATTTGCTAATATTACTTCTCAGCTAAAGTCTGAGTCCTGTGTGTCTTCATTCTGCCATAAGTCATGAAAGCAAGGGCGCTTCTACAATCCTGTGTGAACATCACATTTGAGACTGGTAGTAATGGTGCATCCTTTGTCTCGACAGCAAAAGCCCATTTATATCTTGACAAGTCTATATATGTATAGAAAAACACAAATAAGTACAGAAAATCAAGCCACTCAGATATCCAATTGTCCCATTTTCCAAGAAAATGAAAGCAAGGATAACTTAAAATGAATAAAAATATACTCTCCATTTGGAAGTCTGCAATTGACAGTGTTTACCAGAAATTACATGAGCTGTAGACTTGAGCTTCTATTTGATTGTGAGGTTGAGTCCACGCCTGAGCTCTGAGATTCTGGCTTGGTGAATGATTACAACTGCTGGGGGAATTGGCAGTGTGACCCGGCCGAGGGAGGGATAAGATGATTAGGTCCAAGACTCCACTTCACTGCCTCTTCCTCCGAGATTTAGAATCCATCTCTCTTTCACTCTCTTAATATTTCCTGAACACCGTGAATTTCTCCAGGGGGCTTTATGGCCAGAACTGATCACGTTCAATTCTCCCGGGAGGAAATAGGCAGGTTTGTCTTATTTATTTATTTATTAAGTAAAGAGCAGGAGTGGAGAGGGGACTCTCCTTATCTCTTACTGGAGTGGCTGAAGAAACCTAAGCAACTCAAGGGTGACCAGCCCTCAGCCTGAATCTGTTCTCTAGTGGATCACTGTCCCAAAAGCCTGTCTTCTGCTTTCCCATACTTTTGCATGCCTTTCTTCTCTTCCTCCTCTTCTTTGCCTTGGCTTTTGCAATGGCTTTAAGACTTCACTCTGAACCCGGTCTCGAAAAACCTAAAAAAAAAAAAAAAAAAAAAAAAGACTTCACTCTGGACAGACCCTTCTAGGCACAGTTATCAAGCCTCATCCTAAGTATCTCAGTTAACTACAGATTTGTTCTGAGAACTCTGATCAGCAGATCATCAATCAAGGTTGGTGACTGATGGCTAAGATCTAGCTTCTCCTTCCACCTGCTGCTCAGCATCCAGGTCGTTTCTTCCAAAGACAGCAGTGTCTCAGAGCTGGCTTCTTCTCCAGAACTTGATCTTGCCCAAACTCCACAAGGCTGTGAGCCTTCCCTGTGGTCCTGGTAACATCTTCATCTGCTTTCTTCATCTTCAAGCTCCTGATCCTTACAGGAGTATCCTAGTAGAATCTATCTCATGCCCTTCATGGTTTTTAGTTCAATTCCCGATAAAGCGCAGCACTTCTGAGACGCTTTCTACTTCCTCTCCTGACTGCCTCCACTAGGCAGCTACTCAGGTCCTAAATCTCAGCCTTTAGATTATTCGCCAAAATATCAGATGCTCATCACTGTGTAGTTAGCTGACACTCATCAGTAAGCTCAGGGGCACACCATCAACTACCCATGGATGACACCTGTGCTACAGCATCGTGGAGACAGAATCCCAGAGGTGGGACCTTGAGAGAGACTATCAGAATGTTCAAAATGTTTAGTGCCCCTCTAGGCCTGAGACCCCTGACACAGTGAGAATGGCAGCTGGTATGACACAGGCTGCTTCATCAATGATAAAGTCAGATCTTTGCTTAAGACTGTGTCACACCAGTGACTGTGAATATGAAGATAAAGTGATATGACCTTTATCTCAAACTCTTGAAGAGTGAGGCAAGGCTCATTCAGAGTCCTGCAGCTCAGGAAACACAAGACAACTAGTTCAGCCCTTGTTTCCCAGATCAAGAATTAGAAGCCCAGAGATACTGTTAGTATTGAGACACTGGCCTGGGCTCACCAAGGTAGTTACAGATAAAGATTTCATTATAACTGATTGTTAAACACATAGTAGGTGATGGTACTGGGCAGGGCTTGGGAAATATAATGGGAGTTATTTATAGAAGCAGCATTTAAAACAAACATATCAAAAACACAGAAAAGTAAGTGCAGACATTGTTTTCAAGGTGGTCCATGAATCCATTATTCATCCATGTGATCATGGAGGACTTCTGCACATAGATCCATTTCCCACGTGAACATGACAGCTCAGCAGGGCAGAAGGGAGAGTGAGTCTCACAGAGCCAGTGCATAAATGGCAGGATCTGGCTGTGCAGTGATAGGACATTCTCTCCTTATTTTCCCTAACTTCGAAGCTTTGTGCTTGACTAAATTGCTATGTAAAATATCATGCACACAGACCTTATGCATTCACCATGTTTCCTGAAGGAAAAGCATCTGATCCAAGTGAGTGTCATGCTGGGGCACAGTGTATAGGAAGGGGTGTCTAAGTAACTGCAGGCTGTGCTGGGAACATCTGTAATACAGGAAGGCACCCATAGACAGAGAAAGAGAGATACTGGGTGTGGTGCTTTAGGTCATCCACCTGGACTCAGATTTCTTCGTCTCTCTTCACTCTCCCCACTTGGCCTCTAACCCCTCTCTTTTCCATGTCTACTTTCTCCCCAACTCTTATTTTATAGTTTTGTAATATAGGCAATAGACTAGATTTGAGATCCCGCCTGAAATTGCCTTGGGCTTAGGGACCAGTAAAATCAGGACCCAACATTCTGGAGAGTGGAGAAGACTGAGCTACAGTTAGGCACATGCCTCAGAGTATCAGCTTCCCAGCTCCTCCCAGCATGAAGCTGAAATCTGGATTCATGCTGCAAAGCCTTCCAGTATTCCTAAGTAACTTGAAAGTTCAGATTGAGTATGATTGTCGTGATTCTTAAATAGTACCAGTTAGTTAAACTTTATATAAAAGGCAAGAAATAATTCATAGGCCTTCGGAGTGGTCTATAGTAGTAAGCATAACTTAAAATCTGACTTCTCATCTAGCTGTTTAACTCCAAGCACATTTTCTTAACTTCTCTGAGCGTTTTATTGACTGTCAAGTGGCCTATAAGATGAGATATCAAGGCCCATTTCACTGTCCTCTGTAAAGTTGATGGCATCACAACTAATAATTCCCTCTTCTCCCTCCTATCCACCCCACAGGGTGACTGTGGTGTTTTAGTCATAGATACGTCTGATTCCAGGGAGTCAAGACCTACACTATCAGCCTGAGTTCTCCCTGCAAATGATCAAATCAGGAGAGCTCACAGTGTGTTTTCGCCCTGCTTTGTTGAAAGCCATTTCCCCAAAATGCATTTTACGTGGGCAATGAGTCTCTATTCATGCACAATTTCACATGAAAAGATTTGCCCTTTTCATCGCACGCATGGCTTGAATCAGCCAGCCTGCGTGAAAATATTTCCATTCATTAGCATGCCAAATGATGTCACTGGCCTGGAACTTAGGTCGAGATTGCCATAGACTCACAGAATCCTAAGACTCCAAGCATTCTCGGAGGGCCCTTGAGTCTAACCTTCCAGCTAATGGTTCTTTAAATGCATCTGAAATCTCCTTCTGTGGTGGTGGAGAGCTAGCTTTTCTAAGAAGTTGCCCAGAACACTTCTTATGTGGAATGTCTTCCTTATATTGAATATAAACTGGAATTTCACTAATTTCTGCTCACTGGTCTACCTTCTAGGAAAAATGACAAGAAGTTTGACAGTAGTATTTCATGAGTACTCACAGATAGCTGTAATAGTAAGAAGGTAAATCACACATGTCAGGAATGTTCTAGATCTCCAATGCATAGTTATTTATTTTACGTGCAAAAAGCCACTCTGAGGCTGTCTGTGATGTCATTCTAATTTGATAGATGAGACACAAAAGTTGCATGCTACAGTTCCTGGGCTGCTGGCCCTTAATGACTGAAGCTATAAGTCTTCTATCACTCTATGTGCCAGAGTACACTGTAAGATGAAGATACATGATGTAGCTCATAACCAACTCTACTAATTCACAGTAGAACGAGTTCCTGTATGCTATTCTGCATCCACAGAAATGTATGGATCATTGGTATATATTCATTGTGCATAGTGATGTCTTGTATTGATATTGTCATACAAGCACATCGTGCACTTTGACCTCATTCAACCCCACACCTTCAATTTCCCCCCTCTCACACAACTCTACCTTCATGGTGGCCCCTCCACTCTCTCAGACAGATCTTTCATGTTGATAGTGAGGGTGTTATCTAAGTGTATAGGATCCAGAACTTGTATATGAGAGAAAACATGAGATATTTGTCTTTCTAAGTAGGACTTTGTCTTTTTAATATGATCTCCAACTGTATCTATTTCCCCACAGAGGACACAATTTCATTCTTCATGGCTAACTAAAACTCAGCTGAGTATATATGCCACATTTTCTTTATCTACACATCTACTGACGGGCTGGTTCCTAACTTAACTATTGTAAATAGTGCCACAAGGAACACATGTAGGCAAATATTTCTGTGGTATATTGAGTTAGAATCCGTTGAGTACATGCCTAGGTGTATAGGTGGTCATATGGTAATTTTAATTTTAGTTCTGCCCTGTAAGCCAGCATTTCTCAACCTATGCGTCTCAGCTCCCACAGCGGTCAAATATCAGAAATCCTGCTTAGCAGCTATTTATATAACTATTCGTAACAGTGGCAAAATTACAGTTACTAAATAGCAATGAAATAGGTTTATGGCTGGGGATCATCACAGCATGAGGAACTGTGTTAAAGTGTCGCAGCCATGAGAAGGTTGAGAACCACTGCTCATCTATCTCTTCACTTAATTGCTCCCTTTGCTGTGCAAAAGCTGTTTATTCTCATGCAATCCCATTGATCAATTCTTGGTTTTAGTTCCTTGACTGTTGGAATTCTTTGTTTAACACTCTCCCCTATATCTTTACTTTCCATATTTTTTCTCTAGCAATTTCAGAGATTTAGGTCTTGCTTATGTTAAGGTCTCTGACCCATCTTGAATTGATTTTTGTATGGTGTAAGAGGTGGAGATCTAGTTTGTTCTACATGTAGGTATCCAGTTTTCTAGCACTGTTTATTGGAGAGACTACTTTTTCAGTGTATGATGGGTGTTTTCTTGTTTTACTTTTAATCTCAAGTTGGCCATGTCTGTGTGGATGTATTTCTAGATCTTTTCTTCTGTTCCATTAATCTACATGTCTATTTTCATGTCTCTACCATTCTGGGGAATTTGTTGATGTTGTTGTTGTTGTTGTTGTTGTTGTTGTTGTTGTTGTTGTTGTTG
>JANHMN010000004.1:43573577-43598823 GCA_030674055.1 Rhabdomys pumilio | reverse complement strand
GGTTTGGTTTGGTTTGGTTTGGTTTGGTTTGGTTTGGTTTGGTTTGGCTTTAGCTGTGGCTAATTTAACATAAATCAGCTATGGTTGATACCTCCAGCATCATTCTCTTGCCTGGAATTCTTTGGTGATTATTTTGTCTTTTCTGCCTTCATCTGAAGGTTAGGATTGTTTCTCTTATTTCTTTGAGGAATGCCACTGGGATTTTGATAAGAATTCCATGAACTCTTCTTTTGGTAACTGAGTCACTTTATAATATTAATTGTGCTGATCCATGAGCATGGGAGGTCTTTCCATCTTCTAGTGTAGCAACCAATGTCTGTCTTTGGTGTTTTTAATTTTTTATTGTATAGATTTTGCCCCTTTGGTTTATTTCTACATATTTTAGAAACTGTTGTGAATGAGATTGTTTTCCATATTTCTTTTTCAAAACATGATTGTTACTGGTCAATGAAGGCTACTTATTTAGGTATATTTATATTCTGTTTTTAGGTTGAAGGTGTTTACAAAGCCTACACATCTTCCATGTCTTGCATACAGGACCATATTGTTTGTAAACAGGGACAATTTGACTTTTTACTTTTTCTGTTGTTATCAATGTTTATATATATAAAGGAAGAAAAGAGAAATTGGACACTTCTCCCATTCCTGGTTTTAGTTTTTCCCCATTTAGTATGAGATTTATTCTTTTTATTTCTAATTTCTTCAAGTCTTTTATCATGAAGGGATGTTATATTGTTACAGGACCTTTCTACATCTATCAAAATGGTCATATGATCTTTGTTTTTAACTATATTGACCTATGATGAATTACTTTATAGTTTTGAACCATCCTTGCATCCTTGGAATTAAGCCAACTTCATCATAGGAAATGATCTTGCTACATTCTTAAATTCAGTTTGCTTATGTCTTATTGAGATTTTTTCTTTGCATCTGCAACAAGGAGATTGGGTTGTAATTTTTCTTTTTATTGTATATTTATCCAGTTTTCGTATCAAAAGAAGATTTGTAATGCTCTTTCCATGTCTATGTTATACAGTAGTATAAGGAACATTGATATTATTTCTTCTTCACCAGTTTGGTAGAACTTAGCAATGAAGTTGCCTAGCCCTGGAAGTTTTGTTGAAAGATGTTATTCTTTCAACCTCATTGTTTTTTACACAGTTATTCAAGTTGTAATATCCTCTTAAGTTTAGGAGGCCATGTGTACCTAAAAGCTTAGCTATATTTCTTTCAGATTTTCCAAAATATTGGAATACAGGTTTTTAAAGTTTGCCCTAACTCCTCTTAATTTCATTGCTATTTGTTGTAATGCCATTTCTTCACCTCTAATTTTATTCCTTTCAAAATTTTCTCTCTTTTTATTTTGGTTATTCTGGGAATAGAGTCACAACTATTTTCATAGAATGTCTATGAGAAGGTTTCCAGGGAGCTTTAGCCCACTCTGGATGTTGGCAGCACAAAGACTTGGCAAGATTCCTAGACTGAGCAAAATGGAATCCTAATGGTAATTCTAGGGGAATGTGGAGACCCAAAAGGCCAATAAAACTGTGGGCAAGGAAGACCTAGATTACAAAGGCTTAGACAGGTCCAAGGATTACATAGGGAATTGGTCTAGAAACCACTTAGGTTATATTCTGCTAGGAATCTGTCTGTTATACCATGTCATGAGAACTATTAAAGACTGTGGACAGTCTTGAAATTAGAATGGATATACTTAGCACTAGGAGAGAGATGTGAGCACTAGGAGAAGCAGACACAGATTTTTGTGGCTTAAAGTGATGTATTTTGATGACAAGCTGACCTGGGCTGAATTTTAAAGGTTGGTTGAATATCAACTCAGTGGGATTTAGAACCATCTAGGAGACACTGCTCTAGATGTTTGAATAAGAATGTTGTCAGAGAGATTTAATGGAAAGGGAACATCCACCCTGAATTTGGTCTGTACCATCCTATGCCTGGGGTTCTGGACCAAACACAAATATGGAAGGGAAAAACCTAGAGGACCAACAGCATTTGCTCGTCTTTGACTGCAGATGCAGTTAACAGCAGCCTCATGTTCCAATTACATGTACTTCCCACCATGATAGATATATTCAATGTAAAAAACCCATACATTCTTCCTTAAGTTCTGTTTTATGTCAAAAAAGTATTTTTTGACAATAGTGGGAAAACTAGTAGAATGTTTCAATCACAATCTGACGTTGTAGAGGTCCTTCGGTGGGTTCCTGTTAGGTATTCTAAATGCCTTCTACACATGAATGGACATCTCTTTATATTAATTTGGGAAATTTTATTCTATGATTTTTATGTAATACATTTTCTATATCTTTGGCTTATTGTTTTCCTTCTACATCCATTGTGTTGTCATGGTGCCCTATAGACCTCACTTGTTCTGTTTGTACTTTCTTAGTATTTTATCTTTATGTTTGTCTGAACATTTTAATTTAACTTTCTTGTCATCAAACCCCGATAGTCTGCTTTCCAGTTGGTCTTTTCCTTCGGTGAGGTTTACATTGTGTATTGAATTTGACTTATTATTATTTTCATTTCAAAATTTCAATATAAACTTTTGCATATTTATTTGTATCTCCTTGTTGAAACCATTTTAACACGCTATATTTAATTCCTTACACATTCATCTGCTTATTTTACTCAGTGCATTCAAGAATTATTTGCATCCTATTTTGTTTTTTGAATATTCTAATCAACTTTCTTTTGAGTTTTTTGTCTGGGATTTTCTATAATTCATTCTCATAAGAACCCATTACCATGGAGTTCATAATTTTGAAAGAGTCACATTTCCTTTATTATTTCTTCACTGGGACTTGTCCATCTTAGATTATGTTGTCATCTGCCATTTTAAAATCACCTCTATTTGCAGTAACCAAGAAAAGTAGGTCATAGTAGAGTTGCGGTATCATTCATCCCATCTAGACCAGGGCTATGTGACCATAGTTAGGCCTTGTACTTGTGAGGAAGGCCTGCCTCCGTACACCATTGCAAGAAGAGAATATTAACAACAAAAGCAACCACAACTCACAAATATGTCTGCTTTACCAAAAAAAAAAAAATCTCATTTTATGAGGACTTGAGCTGCCCTATCAGGTTTTTATATGCTTGGCCCACTAAGTTTAGACTCCCTCCCATTTGGTGTCAGTGTGGTCCTGTGGTTCCCAGGTCCTGTACTCTTCGTGGGTGGAGACAGTGTTTTGATGATTAGAAATGTGGTTTTGCTGAGTTTTCTATTCTCCTGACAAGGTGGTTTGGACGGCAGTTTCTCTTGAAGTGTGTTTTCCCTTTCCCCAGTTCAATAGGCAGGGATGGTACAGTCAGTGGTTCCCCGGTGTCTGTTCCGTATAACCTGTGACTCTACAGCTGACAACGTTCTTTGTGCTGTTTTCACTTCTGAAAGTATTTTTCTCTTTTGTCTTCAGTTTATGGACCCAGAGTGGGGGCAGGGAGACCCTGTGCCCTCCCTACCGCTTTGTTCAATGCTTGAAGTTATAGTCTGTTTCCTTTACACACCTACTGTTCAATATTTCATATTTCATCTCTTCTCCCAGTCTGCTACCTGCTGACATGCTCCATCGCCTTTGCACGTGCCTCACCTCTTTTAGACAACACAGACTGCTGTTTGTCTCTATTTTGCCAACTTAACTAATCTCCTTTCCCAGAACTTTAAACCAGAATGAATCCACTTTTCATGGATCCTGTCAATATAGTCTGTATTCGTTGTGTCCAGTGATTCCTGACAAGGGCTTCATGTTTTTAAGTAACCATTTAGGAGTTTCTGGGCAAAGCTTTCCCTGGTCCTGCTCTAAGTACCAGGCCTTCTTTAAATGCCCTGCCAGCCTTCTATAGATGCTCTTCACTATCCACTGTCTATTTGACTGAACATGAAGAATACTTTAGCGCCATTTTCTGGCTCAGAACACAGTGTTCTCATGGGTAGAAGATCCTATGCTCATGGCTGTGGTTCAAGACTGCTAATATACCTCCCTCTTCCAATTGTCTTAGTCTATTGCAAATACTATGTTAGTAATTGAAGATAAATGTATGTTTTTTACTAGCTTTATCCTAAAGGCTATTCTGGTAGAATATTGAACATGACTCAACATTTGGAAAAAGGTCGGAAGGGGACATTAAAGAGAAGTTACCTTATCTCTACTGAAGGGAGATATCAAACACATGTGAGTGATGAAATTAAGAATGAAGGAATGATATACACACATGGAACACTGGAAGGGCCCAAATATCTACAAATCTAGAAATCATTAAACTAAGGTAGTATATAAATGCCCTTAATGAAGCCATAGAAGGAGGCCATATATTTTATCAATATTACAAAAGGGAAAAGAAAGAATAAGATTGGCAAATTTTACCACTTTCAATTTTATTATGAACGTATAACTAAAACTATAACAAATTAATATGTTATAAAAGATCCTGATTATGCAATTATTTAAACACAGAGTTGCCTATATGTATTCCATTTATCAAGAGAGATATATGTACATATAAAAACAATTTTTAAATCCTTAAATTAAAAAAAGACATGGACAAATGGCTTTTTAAATGTAAAAAATGTAAAGGAGATGTATGAATAAGGAGACTCAGATAGCTAACCTATTCTCAGTCTTTCTCAACATCAAACTGAAAAATATTTAAAGATACAACAAAATATCAAGTATTGGTAATGAAATTAATAAAGAGGAATTATACACAGAAAAAGAGTGCAGGAATACACGTTGCTAGCATATCCATTTTACTTTCTATTGCTATAATAAAACACTATGATTAAAAGCAACCTGGCGGTGGGCAGGATGTCAGCTTACATGTTACAGTCTTTCACTGAGGGAAGTAGGGCCGGAACTCAGGGCAGGAACCCAGAGGCAGGAACTGAAGCAGAGTCCACATGAAAACACTGCTTACAGGTTTGTTCCGCATGGCTTGCTTAGCCTGCTTTCTTATGTAATTCAGGACCATCTTCTCAAGGGGGCATCACTCACCATGTCCTGGGCTCTCCCACATTTATCGTTAATCAAAAATATGTACCACAGACCTGCCTACAGGCAACCTGATGGAGGTATTTTCACAATTGAGGTTCCTTCTGCCTAGATATGTGTAGGTTGTATCAAGTTAGCAAAACCACTCAGAACAGTTGACATACCTGCAAAGAACAGTTTGGTTGTCTGAATGTGGACATTTGTATGACTCCAGAATTCCAGATTTGGATATATAAATTTTATAGTTTTTATAGACTGTATTAATCTGCTTTGACAAAAGCACCTAAGAAAACTTGAAAAGATAAAAAGTTTATTATATTTTTGTCTTTCCCATGTCAGTATTCAGTCCAAGGTTCCTTGGCCCTATGACCACACAGTTCACCATGATGAGGATAGTCCACATGGCAATGGATTCATCTTGTAGTGGCTAGGAAGTAGAAAGAGACACACTCCCTATGGAGGGATCTGAATTCCCTCCATTGATGCATTTTCTATAGGTTCCCCTACCCTTTATAGACTGAGAACCCAGAAATTAACATACAGGTCTTTAAGAGACATTTCCAAACTATCATGAATGTGTATATACATATATACATACATGTACTTATGTAAACAAACTCTAGAAGATTTTATGAATGTATACACAAAAAGACATGGATTAAAAATGTATTGAAGTTCTATTTATAATAAAAATTAAGCCGCCTAAATGTTCATCAGTTTGGAGGGAAAGAAGAGATATTCATATACTGAGAGAGTTAAAAAAAAAAAAAAAAGTAAGTTCTGGGCTGGAAAGATGACTCGGTGGTTGAGAGCATTGACTGTTCCTCCAGAAGTCCTGAGTTCAATTCCCAGCACCCACATGGTAGCTCATTACCATCTGTAATGGGATCTGATGCCCTCTTCTGTTGTGTCTGAAGATAGCTACAGTATACTCATAGACATAAAATAAATCAATAAATCTTAAGAAAAACCAGTAAGTCCAAGTGAGATCTAAAAATACGTATTTTAAGTAAAATTATGCATAACAGCATGCAGCATATCTTGTAGAAAACCATCTATAAATTTTAATTTTTTGTACTTTCGTATATATGGGGGTGTTTGTGTACATATGTGAGGGTGCTTATGGCAGGTGGAAGACGGCATCGGGTTTCTTGGAGCTGGAGGTTGTAAGTCACCTAGTATGTGTGCTGCTGGTGACTGAACAGAGGTCCCCTGGAAGAACAGCCAGTGCTCTTCACCACTGACACATCTTTTTATCCCCTTATGTTTTTTTCTAATTACATACAAAGAAAAAGCAGCAGATTTGGTTATATATAAACTGAGTTTAAAATGGTCTGTTAAAAAGAAAGCATTAATTCCTGAGAATAATGACCCCTGAAGACCACAGAAGAAATATGACTGACTACAGAGGCCAGCGAGAACATTTTCTTCTCCTGATAGGTTTGCTACAGTTTAAAACAATTTTAAAGGCAACTGTGACGAAAATAAATGCTAATAATTATTACCTATTGATGGCCAACACAGGGACACCTGTTCTATAACTTACTGTCATTTTGTTAATTTTACAGATGGGTCAAAGTTTAAGTACAGCTCCCAGAGAACAGTTCTTGTGAAGGCCACATCTGGAGGTGAGGCTGCCGAGCAGGGCTCTTGGCTCACTCTCCTTCCAATGGGTGATGTTAGATACACCAGCCTCCAGCTCAGGGGCATAAATGAAAGCAAACATGACCATTTAAGTGATTTCTGATTATAGACGTAAACATGCCATAGCTCGGTAATGAAAGAGAAAAAGAGAGAGAAAGAGAGAGGGGGCACAGAGGCAGAAGTTCACGTGTCTCCACTAGTCAAAGATAGTTTACATAGCTAGGTTGGGTATTAGGTTACACTTCTGATTGAGCATTACCATATTTATAAAGCCCTTGATTAACATTTAAAAAATTGTATAAAAGCCAAATGGAAAAGTGGGGGCACAGGATAGGGGTTTTCTGGGGAGGGGAAATGGGGAAAGGGATTGGCATCTGAAATGTAAATAAAATATCCAATAAAAATAAAAAAGGAAACAGTAATTTAATTTTGGGCTAACTACTAAGTATAAAATATTAACCCAAAACTCCCACCTTTGTGCAACTTAAAATTATGTAATTCCAGATTCAGCCAATGATACAGTTTTAATGGCAGGAACATGGCAGGTGAAAGACAGACATGGAAAAGCAACTTCTTTGGAGGCAGAGCACCAGCACCGACCCTCCCTTGGAAGCTGTGTTCCTTCACTTTTAAATCTATCCTAAGCCCTATAATCCAGTATATTTCCCCCTAAGCCTGGAAATGCACATGTAATTGTCTCCCATGTACAAATGTATTGAACTTAAGAATTTGCCCAAAGTCAATGTCAACTTGTGAATGGTGAAGGTCATTCTCAGACTCAGATTTCCAGAGATTAAGACTTTGGGAAGTTTCAGTGACATCCATGCCTCTTAGGAAAACCCAGCATTTTGTAAAATGTGACTTTCTAACTTCTACTTTTTGTCCTTGAAACCGAGAAAGAAAATTGTAGGTGGAACTAATAGTCTTTGAATGGCGGGCCTGCCTCCTGTTCAGCTGTCCTTCCCACTGTGCAGGAACCATGACATTGGCTGTGATTTGCTCTGTGCCGAGAGTGTGCGCATTTAAGTGGAGAGTCCCTCAGAGCACGCTGTGCACCTGCCAGTGACGAATCACCGTTGGGGCTGGGAGGGGGCATATGAGCTCCTAATTGTCTCTTCTCCATTCAGAGGACACTCTGTCTCATGGGGAGAGCACAGGAAGTGAGATGCTGACGCACAAAAGGCAGTGAAATCTTCATGCCCAAGGTCACAGTGTCCTTTCATCTTCTTTTTTGTGACTTGAGCCCAAGTACCCATTACTGATCCTGAAATTGTACGTCTTCTAAGTGGTGCAAGTTAGCTTATCCATGTGTCAGGAACCAAAGGAAAGAATGTATCTAAAGGGTCGCTTGGCACGATAATTAAGTGTTCCAGGGGTTGTTTCTCTTGGTCCTCAAAGTAGCCATATGAGATGCAAAGAATATTTTCTAAAACCTTCAGCCTGTCCAGCAGACAGGGAGTGCTAAAAGACACTGTGGTGTGTGGGTCTTTTGAATTACAGTTAGGACTTAGGCTGGAAGAGTGCACACAAATCCAACAAGACTGTCCACCAGTTATCCTTGGCTCCACAGCCTGACAGCAGCCTTCCATGGGAGCCTAGAGGTTTTACCTGCTTCTGACTAACTTGTGGAGATGAGTCAGAGACCTGCAGGATCTAATCCAGCTCTTTCTCCATGTGTGATGTCCAGAAGTACCCAAGATGACGTCCATCAAGGTACCCTTATTCCAAGGGTATAGTATGAAAGAAGAAATGAACCTAAAATCGGGTTTCCACCTTCAGAAAGCATATGAATAAACGTGTGTAAAGCAGGGAGTGACTCCTGTGTCATAGAGAACTATTGCATGCACCAAGTACACATACATCCCCATGGTACAGTAGCATATGGAATGTCTTGGCCCTGTGTCACTGAAAACTGATGTACATGAGTCCATGTATATACTTATGGTACAGTGGCAAGTGGAGTGACTTGTTCATGTGTCATCAATAACATATGCACATACCAAATGTATTATACTGCATGGACACAGTGGTACACAGAAAAAAAGCCCTGGGATTGCCCACTTCAGCACTGATGCTCAGCCTGCATTAGGTCCATCTTGAGGGACGCTCATGTTCTTCTTACTTCTATGTCTTCAGAGTCATGGTTTTCTGTGGTTTAGATATTATTTTTAGATATCACCATTTAGAAGCACCATGGCTTCTCAGTGTCCATCCTTGTCTCAACCCTGTCATTCTTTCATGTCAGCCTTCATCTCATTTCTCATGGAAACCTTCTTGGCTCTCCCTTCTCTGGATTGCTTATTTCCATACAAATCTCAGAGAGTCCATTGTTTTGACAATGTATTGGGTCACATTGCTAATCAATTTTTTTCTATGCTACAAGTGTGATAGGTCTGGGAGACCCTAGAAAAATTTTCAAGTATCCTGACTCCTATTTATATTTTACCAACAATCAGGTTCCTGGCCTCAGGCAGTTCAATTGGTCTAGCAGGCATCCCCTAAGAATACTTCCTATACTCATCCATTATCATATCATCCTCCTGATGAGAATGGCTTGGGGCTCAACTGGAACTAATGATCCCTTTTCATTATGTCCCAAGGTTAGCCAGGGTTAGGGTTACTTCCTGGTTCTTCTCGCCTTCCCATCTCCCATTTAGAGAGAAAGTGTTTTCCCCTAGATTCATTGTTAATCTTGTTTTTAAAATAGGTAACATACCTACTTTTATATTTTTATTATATACAGTTGATTATATTTTTACTTTATATTGTTGATTAACACGTTCACTGAAATACGCTGCTACTCTACGTTCTTTCTGCTGTAACTTGCCCTTGCCTCATGGGGTACTCCTATGGTGCCCACCTGGATGACTTGAGGAAAACTACACCACACATGCACTTACCAGGGTTAGAAGTTCTGAGGTCAGTGTAGCTGATCACAGATTATACTTATTTGTTTTATAATTCTGCAATTACCAAGGAGTTCAGTTAAGGTCCTAAGTCTCTTCAGTTTTAATGAGTCTAGTGGAGCTCTGCATAAGCCAAACTGAATATCACCCCTGCATCCTTCCCTGATCTGGACTACTAATCTTAGCTCACGTGCCTGTAGCCCCGTGGTCCTCAACCTTCCTAATGCTAAGATCCTTTAGTACAGTTCCTCGTGTTGTGGTGACCCCTCCCCCCTGAGCCATAAAATTAGTTTTGTTGCTACTTCATAACTGTAAGTTTGCTACTGTTATAAATCATAATGTAAATGTCTGTATTTTCCCGTTTTGTTAGATGACCCTTGTGAAAATATCATTCAACCCCAAAGGGGTCGTGACCCACAGGTTGAGAAGGTTGTTTCAGACTATCTACCTGCTGTGTGAGTTTGCCCAAGCCTACCTTAGGAAGACTACAAGTCTCCATCCTGTAAAGCATAGCTTGGCCTTGCATAGTAAATGAGTCCACCTGGGACACTGATGTCCCCTCCTCATGAGATTCAATTTAAATTTATATATTCTGAGAGGAAGTATGAGTAGTGGTTGTATTCGCATATTTTATGTCAGTGATTAATTTTCGAAATGACTCTCAAGCTTCCTGAACCTCAGTGTCTTTAATTATCAAAGACGATGCACATCAGGATTGTGGTGAGGCTCAAACGAGACATGGACGCTGTACAATCTGCGGGAAGCAGATGATGCCTGGTAGGCTTCACTGCCTTTAATGTTAGTCAACCCTGCAGAATGAGATGGAAGCAAGGCATCGAAACTCTGTCCCTTTCATGAATGAGGCCAAGCTAGATGAAAAGTGACTTCATACCTTCCTCAGGTATTTATTAAGCTTCAGCACTCCAACCTGGACCGTCTGCATTCCAAAGCTGATGTCAAGGCTGGAGAGATGGTCCAGTCATTGCGGGTACTTGCTGCTCTTGCAGAGGACCTACATTTGAATCCCAGCATGCACATAGTGGCTACAAACAGCTTATAACTCCGGTTTCAGGGGATTTGACACCCTCTTCTGACCTCTCTGGCTTCTCCACACATGGAATACACAGACAGATATTCAGGAATACACACATACACATAAAATAAAAAATGAGTATATAGTTTTAAAACTATAGAATTAAAGATAAAAGGTTAATGTCCAGGGCACATCTCTGGTGCTGAACAGTAAGAGTGAGGTACTAACTTGCTAGTACTCTCAGAGTAATCTTTCTAAAGGAAATGAGAACAAATTGATCTTGGTTCGTTTTCTTCCTATTTCATCTTGATGTTTTGTTTTTAATTTAGTTTTTGTTTGTTTGTTTAATTTAGTAACTATACAAAATATTGGGGTTCTTCTTATTGGTTAAATTTGTTCTTTGACAATGTAATACAGGTATGTAATACAGTCTTTCCCCTCTCATTCCCAAAAGTGTTGCATCTGCCTTCTGCCCTGTCTTCTTCCATTCCTCCTTACAAGTTCCTTTCTCACATTCTTGTCTTTTGTCTGACTTTAACCAGAATTCTGTGCGACCACTTCAGGGTTGGAAATACCCACTGAAGCCTAGTGGACCCATTGTTAGGTTTACAACTGGAAACAATGACTGCCCCTCCCCCAGAAGCCAGCACTACTCAATAGTCCCTCAGGGCGGAAAAGGGCTCCATGAGCCCCTTCTATGCATGATTGGCTGTACACAGGCCCAGTCTTGTGCAGGCCCAGAGCAGGCTGCTAAAGTTGTGTTTGCAATGGCTGTGTCACCCCTGAAAAGAGCATTTCCCAGCCTTCTCTTCATCACCCAGCTCTTACATTTTTTCTCAGTCCTCTCTTCTACAATGTTCCTTGAGCCTAATGAGATGGTAAAAATATACAATTTAGGGCTGAGCACACAACAGCCACTGATGATCAACACTTTATGTATGAACCTCTTCATTCACAGCCATTCACTGAGCAGTTGGAGGTTTAGGGGCCAGCAGCACGATGGCAGCGTACTTAATGCTATCAGTGCATGAATCTGGTTAGCATTGTACCCTATCCACATCCAGAATCACTCTGCCATCTGCCTGTATGCCCATTCTTACACTCAGTAGCCCCCTTTCCTCTTCCCTCCTTTCTGCTTTTGTGTCATGTATATTATACCCTCATATGAGAGAAAACACACAATATTGTCATTTATTCCCTCCTGTTTCTCCCTCTTGACCAATTTTTCCTCCATATGGTTCTTTTTCTTCACATTATATATATGATATATATATATATATATATATATATATATATATATATATATATATCACATGCACACACACATATATATTATGCACGCACACACATATCATGCACACACACACACACACACAAACACACACACACACACACACACACACACACTTATCTCACACACATACACATTAGCCTAGATTCTGGGTATGAGAGAAAACATGTACTACTGTCTTTCTGAGTCTGGGTTATTTTATGTGATATGATTGATGGTCTTTAGCTCCATTCATTTTCCTGCAAGTGACATAATTTCACTCATCTTTATGGGTGAATCAAACTCCATTACACACATATGTCACAGTTTCTTTATCCATTTGCCTTCTGATTGGCATCTGGGCTTGTTTCATTTCTTTGTTACTGAGAATAGTACTAGAATAAACAGGGCCGTACAACTATCTCCGCAGTGTGTTGACTTAGAATCTTTGAATGTGTTCCCAGGTGAGGCATAGCTGGGCCATATGAGAGTTCTATTTTAGGATTTTGGGAAGCCTCCATGCAAATTTTCATAGTGTCTGAAGTAGTTCGCATTCCTACCAGTTAAGTATAAGGGTTCCCATTTCCCCACACCCTCACCAGTGTCTGCTGTCATTGGCTTTCTTTATGACAGACATTTTGGCTGGAGCAAAAGGGAATGTAGTTTTCATTTGCCTTTACCTATGACTAAGGTTGGTGAACTTTGCATTTCTTCAATTGAGAACTACCTGTTGAGTTGATTTATCCATCTGTTGATAGGATGGTTTGGGGGAAGTTTTGGAGTCCTCAATAGGTTTTCGATATTTCCCCCTTGCCAGATGAGGAGGAGGCAGTCTTGTCCCATTCTGCAGGTATCTCCTCCCTCTGCTCTTTGCTGCTTTGTCAGGAAGCATTTCCATTTCCGGCAACCCCATTTGTAATTCTTACTGCCCCATTCTGTTCTGGGCTAGTGGAGTCCTTTTGAGAAAATCCCAAGTCTTCAAGTATTTCTCCTGTGTTTTTTCCTAATTGTTTCAGACTTCAGGTCTTTTGTCAAGGAGTTTGATACACTTCTCTTGGATTTTTCATACAGGGTGAGAAATGTAGGTTTGCTTTCGTCCTTCTACATGTGGACCAGCTTTCTTAGCAACATTTGCTAAACTGAATAACTTCTCTGATGTGTGTTTTTTGACACCTTTATTTTTAAAAAAATCAGCTTGCTGAAGCTCTGTGGATGTATTCCTTGGCCATCTGTTCCATTTCATTTATTGACAAGTCTTTCTATGTACAGTACCATACCGTTTTTGTTACTGTGACTCTGTACTATAGTTTGAGATCAGGTGCTGTTATACTTCTAGCATTACTTTTTCTGCTTAATATTCCTTTGGATGTCTAAGGCCTGTTGTTCTTCCATTTGAATTTAAGGAACTTTGGGGGAATCTTGATAGTGATGTTGTTACATTTGTAGATTGCCTTTAGAAATTTAGGCAATTTCACAGTATCGATTCTATTGATTCTTCAGCATAAGAAATTTTTTAGTCTTCTGGCTTCTCTTCAATTTGGTTATTCAATGCTTTGAAATTTTTATTATGTGTATGTTTTCATCTTTAGAGCCAAGTATAAGCGCCACCTCCTCCAAGAAGCTCTTTTCTAGAACTTTCTCACCAAATCTATAGCTAAGCATTCTCTCCTCTCTTCAGTTCCCATAGCATCTGTAGTACAATGACATATTTAAATATAAATTGTTCTTTAAGAGGGACAAATATTAGCTTCTCAGGCAGCTTTCTTATGTGCAAACACATACATAGCCTGGTGTCTGTGACAGTGTCTATAAGCATAGTTGCCCAACTCTCTGGTGTGCTTCCCATGTGTAAGCACTATTCTGAGTTCTGCCTTTCCTTGGTCCATTTGACATCCTAAGGGATCAATGACTATGCTGAGACAACAGAGACATTCCCAAGATTACTCAGTAGCTGAGATTTTTAATCCCAGTAATTTAGATCCTGAACTTTCTTTCCTAATCACTGTTGTAATTCCCCTCCATAAATGTGTTAACTAACCCTGACAATGTAACATCTCCAAGTGCTGGGCACCTCACATACAATATCTTATGTAAATTTCCCAGCAAAACTCTGATGCATCCATTTTTCTACGTTGGTTTTATAAATGTGTAAACTCAGGCCTACAACTGATTTTTTTTTTTTTACCTTGACCCAAAACACACAGCCACGATATAAATCAAGTCTGTCGCCTTCCAAACCTTACGTACTATTTACTAACTAATACATAAGAAAGACTGATGCAGGAATTACCAGTGGATATAGGGATGTTTTTTGTGTGGCACACAAATAAGCATATATTGTTCCAACTTTATATGGCTTTGGAAATTGTGCTGTGGAAATATGACTAGATAATGAGGACAAGGCTGGTGTGTCTTTCAGTGTTAAGAGGTTGGCTTTGCAAAACTATCGTGTAAATGCAAGGATTCTGGGATCACGGATATGAGACATAGGACACTAGAAATTACACTCCTTTATCTCCCCTCGGTGGAAAACTGCAATAGCAGAGAAGCATGCACACTAACCTGCACCTAGCCTGGTGTCTGTAGCCACAGAACTGAGGTCAGGCTCACACACGTGTGATTTGACACATCTGCCTGAATCTTTGAACTTGATACCATAGGCAATGAGGAGTTCTCAGGACATAATGACATCATCTAATAATATCTATCCTTTGAAGTTAGTGTGTGATTACTCTCCACTTGGATATATAACAGCTTGACAGTGTCAGTGAGTAAGCAGTGTCACCAATAGCCATTCAGTTCCTGAATCATAACACTTGGAAGACTGTGTAGTGAAACCTGCTGAGTAGCCTTAGCCTGCAACACTCACCTAGGCATCTTATAAATTAGGCCATTGTCTTCTGTCCGGAAAGTTGTTTTTAACTGACAAGTGTGGTAATCTTGCATCTTTCTCTGTTTGAAATCATAAACCTAATTGAACAATTCATTGAACCTAATGGCTTTAGAAAAATCAATAATTGCCTCCTTCCATTATTGATAGAGTGGGGGTACATGGAAGGAATTACCCAATACAAAAATAAGCCCATTAAAATAAATAATTCAACAAGCTGTTTGGCAGCCTATTCAATTTCTGAACTTGAACAATTGTGAAGAATTTCTCTCATTATAAATAATGAGAGAAATGTGCTTAGCACTGTTAGGTTGTAAACAAAAGGGGCACAGGGCAAAGAGATTGGGTCCTGACACCATTGACTGATGGGACTATGCTGAGAACACATGGTCAGTTGACAGCATAGTAGCTGAGTGTGTATGCGTGCATGTGTGTGTGTGTGTGTGTGTGTGTGTGTGTGTGTGTGTGTAGAAACAATAGCTTCCAATGTGTTTCATTAGCTTTGAGGTCAGAACATGATATTAAGGCTTTATTGTTCAAATATATCTCACAACATACGAGCAACTTTCACACCTACTTGTATCTACTTCTAAGCCAACTGGAAAATTTGATGATAGGAAACTAAGGGATTGGCCACAGGGATTGGCCTGCCCATGCCACAGTGATAGTAAATGCAAGAACTGTAATCTAGGTTACTAAACTCCTTGTCCTCTGCTCATTTCACTCTTGTCACTGGTATTGACATTTTTTTTTATTTCCTCCTGCATTCAAATGAACCTGCAGCACTAGATATTAGGACTGAAGGGTTCTGAAGAGTAAATCACAAAGAAATACAAGGCCTCTGTTCTCTCCGTGTTCTATGTATCCAAGAGGCCCATAGTTAAAGGAACTGCTACATAGATCAAACAGAATGAAACAGATTTGAAGACCTTCTAACCCTTATCACAGAGCCCCATTCTTAGTCTCTGCAGGTAGTCATTAGCATGTCTGTTCCCAAGACTAGGAAGTGGTGTGATTAGGGAAAACACAGTCCGTCCATCACCAAGAACATGCAGCATACCAAACCCAGTTTCTCGAAGCAACTGGTTCATGTACTTCAATTCCAAGTCATCATGAGTCAACATAGAGGTGCTCAAAATTGATGGAAACTTAGGACATTGGTTCTGACATCACCAAAACAAGAATAATAACAGAATTGTTGTCAGGGAGGACAAAACACAACCACACTCCCAAACCTGCCACTTTCCCAACACCTCTCCCTCTTACATGTCATAGTAATGTCAGAGAGGCATCAGGGAGGGCAGTCAGTAGACTCTGTGGTTAAAACGTTCCCGAAAGCTTTTTACACCCTCATTTTCATAGTTCATTCTTGTATCTCAAGGAAAAGAATATGAGCTAACTCTTAACACAGCCCTTGGTGTGCAACAGACACTGCTCTAAGTGCCTATGCATATTTATCTCAGTCCTCACCGTAGCCCATAGATAGATACTTGTACTATGACTGTTCAATGGATGAGGAAACTGTGGCATAGAAAAGTTAAGCCTTCCAAAGTACCATAGTAGTAGAACAAGGATTTCAGCTCAGCCAAGTGGCTCTAAACCCTTCACTGTAAACAGCTAATGTATGCTGATGGAGAATCGTCTGTTCTTACCTACATAGATTTGTCCCCTGTAATCTTGGCCAACAAGCTTGTAGCCTCTATCAAGAGCCACCCACTATTCATTGACTTCTTGACAGTATTTGGCCAGTGGGAGGCAACAGTAAGACACCAGATGGAAAAGAGCTAGTAATGGGAGGGGAGAGTCTCTTTGCTCTTTCCCTGCCAGAGCCTTGTGCTTCCCACCTAAAACCACAGGTCTTGAGGAGAAGTCTTCTTTTTTGACTACAGACACAATAATCTCCTGATCACAGGAGCTGTTTTCTCCGTTTGTCCATCCTTCAAAGATTAATGTTAGCAAAGGCTATCCCTAGAGCTGTTCTTGGAGTGATTCACCTACCATCTCCACTATTTTAGCCCTGGCTATACCTACAAGATCTGCTGCTACCTTAAATCACCTTCAGCTTAAATAAATTTCCTGTTTCATCCATCTCTCTGGATTGATAAGCATGCCTATAGGTGTGCAATTTATACATGCTATGCACTTAATACAAATATTTTTGAAGAGAAAAGGGAGATGGAAGGAAGGAAATGGGAGGGTAAATAAGGAGAGACAGGGAGAAGAAAACAAATGTGTCTACTAACTGCTTTAAACCTAAGTTACCTCACCTCTCCTGAGTCAGGCACTTTCCTACAAATAACAATACGATAAAATATAGAGTTCTACCAAGTTCTTTCTTTTATTTACTTTCCTTTTAACTGATATGGGTAGAGGGGTAGGAATCAAACCTAGGGCATGTTCCCTACCACTGCCTGACAATTGTTTCCCTAAATCTTAATCATGACAAGGTTATTACTATGCAGCCTAGGCTAGCTGAAACTCACAAACCACCTTCCTCAGCCTCCCAAATGTTGGAATTTATAGTCATGTGCCATGTACCCAGCTTGTTATTTTATCTTAATGTGCATGGTACTACACCACCTTACAGTGCACAAAATTAATCATGGAGGTTAAGAGATAATTTGCCTATGTTGATCAAGTGCCTGATCCTAGACTCTGTCGAGAAATTCTATTTTCTCATCGTGTCCATTTTCCTCTCAGGAGTTGAAGTCTTTGACTGTCAGATGCCCCCTGCCTGACCTTATAATCCAGCCACTTAGGAAGTGAAAACAACCTTGGAGGAACATTACTCTTTAGTCTGTGGCTTCAGTCCCAGTGGGAGTTTAATTTCCTGAGCACCACCACTGAGCTCTGCCTCTTCATATGTCCCCACTTGTTCTCTGGCTCCCATAAACCAATCTTCACTTTACCCATGGAAAAGAAAAAAAATGACTCCAGGGATGAGAAATGTCTTGGGTTATGTGGATCCTTTCCCCTCCATCTTCCAAGGTAGCCCAGGAACCATTTTTACAAAGCGGCATAGAGCAATCGATGCGTGAGGCTCTAATGTATGTTTCTGATGGCCTCCTTTGAAAAATGTAGGTCTTTTTTAAAAACTTAGATATTGATATTTGTACAGATGGGTGGCATTTGAATGTATCACTGTGAGATTCCCTGGAGGACTTGGAAGGTCCCTCTGAGAAATGTTTATTTGAGAATCAAAAAGGCCATCACTTCTCTCCATGCCGTTGATTTCATTCCCCTAGAAGTGCATTAATTCTGAGCAGAGACAGTGCCTTTAAGGTAGACTGGAAATACCAGTTAAGGAGCCACATTTTTTTTGACAGGAGGACAAATTATGATTGTGTCTCTGAATATTTAACTTTCTAAACAATTGACCAGAAAATGAACCTTAACTGCAAGTGTGGATGTGAATCTAGGTTCCAGAGACAAGGTTGAATGGATTTGGGGGATTGAACAATACATGAGTTTTCAGTCTGAAAATGAGGCAGGTGAACAGAAAACGAATGAGAGAGCACATGGACTCCAAAGGCCTATGCTTGCTCCTTTATCTTATCCTTTCCCCTAAACAATGAGCTTCTCACCCAGGGGCATTTTATCTTATTTGGTTTCCCATCCTAGCTGTTAGAATATTAATTAGCATATAGTCATCACTTGCTGGATAATTACCAACTGGCTCACTGTCTGAAAGAATGATTTATAAAATCATTTTTCACTTTGTGTTTGACCTTCCAAAATTTCAGTAAAATAGACACAGTCGGAACTTATTCTCCATCCCACTTTATAGGAGAATAAACTGAGGCCAGCGTAGGTGTTGTGTCTTGTCCAAAGTCAGACAGAAAATAACTGGCAGAGCCAGGAATAAAACCTTGACTTCTTTTAATTATTGGGGCGGAGGCTTTGGCAGTGCTTTCTTTTAGTCTCATATTTTATCCTTCAGCTTGTTTTCCACATACTCCCCTAAAATATATCTTGGAATAAAAATGGCATTTGGAAGCAAAAGACAGAAAACAAAAGTCTTTGTAAGTCAAAAACCATGAAATCCCCAAGTGAAATGGGAGCCAGTGAATTCCCTGATACAGAGATCAATGTAGTAGAAGAAAAATGAATGACAGATAGGAAATTAATGACATTTAAATTTATGCAGTTACAATAGGAAACACTTCTTCTGGAATGCCTTCCTGAGGCTTTGATATGTAGCAGTAATTAAAAGGACTCCTTTAAATCATTTATTATAATTATGTTTTAAATGATCCAGTCTGGAATGTAGCTGCCTTTGTGTTGTTTACTGGTATCTGGTGACATTTGGAATTGACTAGGCATTTGCAATAATTTGACTACTTTTAATACACAGAGAACAGAATGCTTCCTGCAATTGAGTTTAAAAAGTGTACCCCGATGTTTAGAGAACCACGTACTTTTTTCTTGTCTTAGGATCTGATGACATTCCTAGGGCAAAATAGAATTATGAGAGACTGGGAACTTAGGCTCAGGCACAATCTGAAACTGCCAAAAATAGAAACTTTAGTGAGAAAGTGGGGCAAAGTGCACGCCTGCTTTGGTTGTGAGATTTCACTCTCTGCAGGTCCAGGCTGACTTCATGTGGCATTTGCAGAGTTACCTCAAGCCTGATGCTAACAGAGCCCCACAGGGCTTACCATCCCAGCAACAACCTAACCCTCCTCCCTTATGTTATCTTTGATCTTATATTTTCCTTTATGAGTAATCAGGAATGAAGTAAGGACACACGGGTCATGGTAGGTTTGAAGAAGTAAGATGGCCTTGGGTTCTGGGTTTGATGCTTTCTCCAGTACTCTTGGGCTGTGTGGTTTGCAGTGCTTGACAGTCTGCATAGCAGTGTAATACTTGTTGAAATCTGTAAGTTAATGAAAAATAGATTTTTTTAAAGGATTTCTTTAAAAGTAGAAGTACTCCACAGTAGTGAACAATGTTGCTCCCAGAGGAGGTGGGTTAGTAAATGAAAATCTCAGTGCCAAGCATGGGTCACCTCCCGATAAGGTATTGGGCAGGGGGAGGGAGTTCAAAGGTATCTGAAACAACACAGGCTATTTCTATTGCTATTGCTGGACCATTATAACTAGATTGTAAGGCTCTATTCACGGTAACGCCACATTACTTGGCTATAGGTAACAGAGAAATCAGTCTGACCAGGATGCACTCTCCCTGATAGCTAGCCTTTAGAGTACATGAGGTTCTATGCAGGCTTCTGGGGAGAAGAGACATCAGTGGTCTTATCCAGTGCTAGACCCTGAATGCTGTCATAACAACCTGTGAGACAATGCTGTCCCTTGAACAGTAGTGGCAAGACTGTTTATAGGAGTAACAAACTTCTCTCTTGACTAGATTGGAGACCTCATCAGCAGGAGGGGATTCATGCTTAGTACCTTAAACATGATCAAAATCTGTAGAGAGTCAAGCCATGGGACCTACAGGCTAACCTGGTGATGTTTATCTAAATAGTCATATTGTCAAACTGCCTCATAAATATCTATGTATATATTCATATAAATAAACTTACACATCCAAACTTTACCATGGACGCTTTCTATCACAGTGCATAGTGATTAATACAAAAAGACTCATTAGTATTCAACGTGATGAGGATATGTGACTCTCAAATGCTCAACTGGAACTGAGATAGCTTTTATCAACTCCCTCCCCAAGGTTCAGAAAACATCACATAAGAAATAGAAAGAATGCAAGAGCCAGAAGATGGGGGTAGGCCTGTGAACTGCTGCCTTCTGGACACTGTGTGGTTGATACACATGTGAACCCTTAGCAACTATGGTTATCTACACAAGATCAAGCCAAGTAATAATTCCAGCATGGAGGAAAGATGGACTCCCAAGGCTCTAACCTAACTGGGACACTGTTGCTGGGTGTTAGGTCCTCATACCCCAGTAGATCACCATATACCTATATGCATATGGGACACACTAACTTGACTCAGTAGGTAAAAATAAATAAGTAAATAATTGGAAAATAAGAAATTTGGAGAGAGATGCCATAAGAAGACCTTGGGCGGACATTTAAGGTGGAAAGTGAGGGTTCTATATGATCAAGATACATTGTATACATGTATGAAATACTCAAAATACACTAAACTGAATATATAATTTAAAAATGTGTCCCTCTTGTTCATTTAGGTTTGGAGTATCAAGGTATGTAACTCAGCCAAAGACCCACTATGAGCATCAAGTATATGGCTTTAAGAGGTGCCAAACAGCACTGAAGGACACTTTTGAAACAGATTAAAGAATGAGGATGAAGAGAGAAAGAGGAGGGCCATTACTCAAGAAAGGCTGATGGGAGGACAAGCTATAATTTTACAAATAGGATGGCTTTGAGCAGCCCTGTGGATGAAGCATCATTTGCTTGAGCCTGTTTCCTCAAGTTCATTCTTTTTTCTCCTCTCAACCTTTTTTTTTTTATCCTCAACTGTGTTATTTCTCCAGATCTCCTTCTTGGCAAGATTGGAACATGCTGGCAGACATGCTCACTTACCTGTGTTCTCCTGTCTATAACTTGGATGCATACTTTGAAGAACTGAAGGCAAACAGGAAACCAGGGCTTTCTGTTCAAAACACACTACAGATCTCAAGGCAGCAACGTCAGAGTTTAAAACTAAACTCCTAGCATTCCCCAAATGGCATGAGTGTAAAGTAGCTGACCATAGCCTAGAGAAAAGGTCAGAAGGGAGTCAAAGTGACTCCGGTTCAGCTCTCCTCTCTCAAGGTCCACAAACCCACACTGTGACAGAGCCTTGCTCTCTGCTTTCTATATGTTACCCTTTGTTGGGCCTGGAACTCAATATTTCTCAACAGCCTTCCAAAAGCCATTCTAACCTTTTCCACCATTCTATAGGCTAACCCAACCCACCGTGTTTTTTTAAAGGCAGCATGTGTCCTTAGGAATCAACATCTTTTCCTGCACATTGAGCTTCTCTCCTCCATATTTAGGAGAAAAGGGCCATGAAATGGAGGAAACTTGAATGGTTTGTTTGCTACTAACCATCAGGAATTCCACCTCCACTGGCCTGAGGCACCATGAGAGAACTGAGAGGGAATCTTGAGGAGTTGGCATCAGGCTTGGTGCTACTATTACCTGCTCAGGCTGCAGCCCTGTCCTGAACTAAGCTGCATCTTCTGGCTGTGTCTACTCCAGCACTAGACTACACTTTGTGCGTCATGAAGCTGCCTCAGTGTAATGCGTTACGTCTATGTTCTCATTCTCCATTACACTTACCCAAACCCAGTGGTAACCAGGGCAAAATTTTTCATCTGCATCTCAAACGTGGGGACACTGAAGGCTGGGAACTGGCAATACCACTAGTAACTGCACTGGAATTGTCAGTCAGATCACGAGACTCCAGTCAGCTCATCCAGCTTTGGGGTGTGTGTACTTATTCTACCTTCTTCTGAAGGGAATTGTCTAGAGCAGGGGTTCTCAACCTTGCTAAAGCTGCATTTCTTCAATATTCTTCCTCATGATGTGTTAAGCACAACCATAAATTTTGTTGCTGCTTCATAACTTTAATTTTGCTGCTGTTATAAACCACAATGTAAATATCTGATGTGTAGAATATCTGATATGTGACCTCTGTAGGAGTTACAACCCAAAAGTTGAGAAGCACTGATCCACAGGGTACTTACTTATTCCTGAACATGCTTCTGCGCTAATGCTCTTACCTTAAAATCATACAAGACCTTGAAAACTAGAGACATTGCAGTCGATTGATTTCTTGCCTAGATAGCATTACTACAAAGACGCAAAGGTAATTCTACGTATTCCAGGGTGAGTAAACCAGGGAGACAGAACACAAAAGAAACTATAAGGAATGCACCTATAATGCTCTTTCATTAAATATTAACTTTATTTCCTTCATCTTTATAGTGGTAAGACATATAGAACAGAGCACCATTGTGAGGATTTATAAGTACATTCAGTGGAAACACAGAGCCTGCTAAGGTCGCTCTCCATCCCTCTCTCCAAGACCTGCCAACTAACACCCTCCTTTCCTCCATTAATGAAATCATATAGTATTTGTTGTTTTATGACTATTCCAGGTATCATCATGCCTCAAATTTCATCCCCATTGTAGCTTGTCTAAGAGTTTCATTTAAGGCTGAATCAAGAGCCAATGTATGTTTTTATTTTATTTTGCTTATGTTTCATTTGCATCCATCTCTGGACCCTTGGGTGATTTCACCTTGTACCTATTGTGAGTGATGCTGCTATTGCTGTATGTGTGCAAACACAGGCTCCGGGCCCTGATTTTAATTTTTTGTATGCACTTGAACTGCTAGTTCATATGGTAAGTCTAGATTTTGCTTTTTTTTTTTTTTTTTTTTTTTGAGGAATGCCTATACTATTTTCTGTAGTATCATTTTCCATGATACAGTGCACAAAGATTCCAATTTCTCCATATTTGTACCAACACTTAATCATTTCTACTTGTTAATAGTAGTCATCACGCCAAGTGTAAATGGCCACTCATTGATTCTTTTATTCATCTGCCCATCCATTCATTGTATTAGATATAACAGATTATATTGAAACATTACTTTGTGACGAGTCAGAAAAAGAAAGTCAACTCTTGTCTTCTAGAAGTTCAGTACTTTACCTATTAGGCAAAGACATTAATACTTAAATTCTCTGTACCTACTTCTGCCCTACCTAAACCTAAAGGCTAATCAGCTGACCATGTCTTTTAACGATTTCACATCTCTCCACACCTCTTCCTCCTTACCTCTTTCCACTTGAAGGTATCTGAGCTGGATTTGACCCAGAGGGAAAGGAAAAGCTCTATTGGACCCACATCCCTAAGGACTTCTAGACTAGTCCTCCTTGAAGGAAGACTTAAAGTCAGGCACTGAAGAGCCCAGAACTTTGGAGCCAGCAGCTGGGGGTCCATGGTTTGGGTCTGCTATTTCATGGACATGCGACAGACTTCAGAGAACAAATCATCTAACCCCTCTTCAGCTCTTGGCTTCTCTCTGAGTTTCATGAAAGATTAAGCATATTAATTTAGGCCTCCTCTATTTGACATCAGCCCCAACAACTTCAGCTTCATGACAAGTGCTCTCTGAACCACAGAGTACCAGATGGCCTCAATAAGTGCTTGAGTTGAGGTGGGACCAGAATAGGATGACTAATGCCAATTTCCCACTAGCATAGGAGAGTAGATAACACTGGAGCTATGCCATTCCTCAGACCCCCTTCCCACACCTCACCCTCTGCTGTCAGCTTTCCCTTGCTTTACTTCTGCTACCTGGCCTTCTTGTGTGAAGCACTTACAAACCAACAGAGGTAGTTGTTTTCATTGTAACAGCAGGAACAATGCAGACAGTGAGTAAATCAACTACTGACCCTTTCCTGACAGAATGCCATTCTCTGTTTTCCTGGGGACCACTAAAAGAAGGATTCTTGGAGACAAGCTGTTTCTGTGACAGATGTGTGTGGGCAAAGCTCCTATCTGTTGATCCTCTCAATCATAGCTTTCTGGTTTGCTCTTCTTAACAGACCCCTAACTTCTCACATTTCCCTGGGCAGCTATGGACAGCTTCTGCTATCTTCCCTTCCACTTCAGTGCAGAAAGGATGATGTGGGTAGTGGAGCCCAGGGATGACTCTCCATGAGCCCTGGAATCTCAGGGACTGGCTGCCCTTCAAAACAATAGGTTCTGCTCATGAATTAGAAAGGAGCAACAGCCATCTCTGCTGGATCTTGGGTCTGGACAGTCATGCTTCATCCAAATAGCATTTGCTTCCAGGACCAATGTCACACACCAGGGCAGAGCTAGGATTCTGAATGGATGGTCACTCACAACGTTGGCTTTTCCAGTTGGACTTGCTGAAACACAAAAACCTGGACTTCCATCTCTAACAATAAAAAAAGTGAAATCTTACATCAGCTACTTCAATGTTTCTTTTTTTAAAAAAAATGAAAACTATTCTGAAATGAATAGATGATCCATCCAAAAAGTCTGAATAAATACAGTCATATCAAAGGATGTGATGCTTTAATTGTACGAGCTCATCCAACTCTCCCTCTATAGGAAGGAAATGCTATGAAGATTTGATTTTGTACATAGGGGAGAGGAGGTATGAGAATAGGACAGTGTACCAACTTTACTTTCAGGTTAGATGTACAGCCACTGGACTCCAGTGCAGCTTCAAAGCAGGCCTCCCTATCAGGAAGATATCTAGATTTGAGAGCAGTATTTTGTACGGCAAGAACAAAGCCCCAACAGTCTCCTTACCTACAGATCACACATCTCCAGGACTGTGCCTTTGAAAATTCTCTATGTCCAATATTCCATTTGCTAAGCTAGGTTGGGCAGCGAGCCAGATTGAGGTGTGAGGCTTTAGTATGAATGCCAGTATCTTATGCGCACGCGCGCGCGTGCTTACACACACACACACACACACACACACACACATATGCATACACACACACACACACACACACACACAC
>JANHMN010000004.1:43547504-43573567 GCA_030674055.1 Rhabdomys pumilio | reverse complement strand
CACACACACACACACACACACACACACACACACACACACACACGTTTCTGCCCAGGAGATCTCGAAGACCAAATCACATGAATCCCACCCTCTTTCTGCTGCTTCTGCTTCAGCCTCACCCACAGCCTCTCACAACAACCCACGACCCTCAATCCATAATCACCAATCCCTAGTTAAGAACAAGACTGACTGGTCCTTAGTAACCTGCATCCCTGGACTCAGCTGAGTTTAGAAACTGTACATGGGTGACACCTAAGAGTTAAATATAAAATGCAAGTAAAAATTTCCTAACCACACTCCATTAGAGGAGAGAAAGACAGAGACAGAGAAGTGAACTAGAGAGAAGAAGAAGGGTGAAAAGGAGGTGGAAGGAAAAGAGGAAAACAAGGTGGAAGGCTAAAAAAGAGAATCTCTGGAGATGCAGAAGATTTAGCTCTCTATAAATTATGAAAGTGGCCCGAGGATCCAACAGCCATTGATGGAGCACGCAATGGTGCAGACAGAGTCTATTCATCACCATCCCCAAGCCATCCCCACCTGGTCTACCTGTGATTTCAGGGATACAGATGTGTTAGCTAATAGCTGGGCAATATGATGTGAAGGAACAGGTGACACACAGGCTGGCTTAGTGTAATGCTTGCCATCACTTAGCAACTCGTGCCTCCACTGCTATTCCTCTGGGTGTCTGCCACGTTGTGTAAACAGCTGCTGAGGTTTAAGGCATCAATTACGATTAAGAATTTTGTCTGTGGAGCAGTTAGACCTGATGTTTCTTGAAAATAGCAGTGTCCATGTGCAGGCTTGAATTTTGCCGGACACTTAATTGGGGACCCAAGTATAAACATTTAGGAATAATGAGTGCCTGGGGACCTCCTCTGCAGGCTTCTAAAGTTGAAATTTGAGTCATCTTCTTCTCTGGCTGGGGCTATTTCCACGATCCCTAATTTGCTGGTTTCCCTGTTCCCATATTGTTGCTTGTCACCATTCAAGCCATAACAGCGTTCTCAAAACTTCACACTCAGTTGATCCTGTTGCTCTTAAAGCCTGTTAGGGAGCCCTTCAAATATAAGGCTCAATGTCCATTCTTTCATTGTACATGCGACTGTACAGCCCTGTTCCCATCCCTTGGCTATTAGAGTTATCATTCCCAAACAGAAATCCAATGCTATCAGAGGAGATTTTTGCGTACTGACAAAGAAGCTGGATTAGGAAGAGGGAGAAGCTGGGTTCAAATCCTATCTTTATCACTTCTGAGTTGCTTGCAGCCTTAAGCAAAATGCATAACTACTCTGTGTCTCAAGTTTTCACACTGATAAAAAAGGGAAGTTAATACTCACAGTCTCAGCATGTTAGACATATAGAACAACACATGGCTTATGGTGAATTCCCAAAGATTCTTAGCTGCAGTAATAATGACTTTCTTAGGGATCAAGGTTATCCTATTTGTTCAGAACTTTCCTGGTATACAGAGACAGCAACTGCTCTGTAGCTCCAGTCCCATACCCATCATCCAGAATGATGTTAAATGCCTGCATCCCACCTCCCATCAATACTACTCAGAGGACTTTCTCTATCCCTTCCTTTCCCCCTTCTCATTTTCTTTTTCTGTCCCTCTCTTCCTTGCTACCCACCCCTGCCATGTTGCTCTGAGATGGCCATTACTCAGAATGTATAGAAATAGAAAGGAAAACAGGAAAGGTATCAGAGTGGCTCTTCATTTTAAACCTAGAATGAAACCTAGCAATAGCCCTGCCCCACTCCCAGCTTGTCCACCTCTCAACAGCAAATTCTCCCACCCCTAGTCTGATGTTGAGTTACAAATGTTTTCTGGGAGCTTCTTTGCCCTGGTAGATCTTCAGCTTTCATTTCAACATGGCAGAAGGAGAGACAGAATAAAAATCAGACCTGAAAAGTCCCTGTTTCTTCCTGACTATGGAATGCTATTGGCTGAAGGAGATTGAAGCCCACGGTCTTGCCTGATTCATTCCCCTGCCATTTTAGCAAACTCTTAGAGGCTAGCAATCAGAGAAGCCAATCAGGAGTCTTTCCAACCTGAATTCTGGGGCAGCAGAGTCAGAAGGGGCAATGGTCCTGCCCCCTGCACACTGTAACCACAGCCAGCTAATTGGGGGCACCACATATCTGCAAACAGGATCAGGGCTGAAGATGACAAAGCCAGGAACAAGGGCTCAGAGGAAATCAACTGCTTTTGTGAGAAGAGCCTCTCCTGCCTGTCCAAGTGTGTGAGAGAGGCTTTGTACTGACTGAGCCAGGAGGAGAGCAGCCCAGCCTAGGGCCCTTCTTGAAGGGAAAGTTCATTGTCTGGATTTGAAGCAGTCACAGAGGCTGCCAAGGGTAGATAGATGCCATATTGTTGAGAAGCAACCATCAGTTATCAACTGCTCTTATATGTCAGCAAACTGCAGATGACCACTCACTACAAAACAATATACATATAGCTGGTACTTACTCTTGTTAAATGACAGAAAATGTTCTAAGAGAGTAGTTCTCAACCTGTGTGTCATAACCCCTTTGGGGTCAAATGAACCTTTCACAGGAGTCACCTAAGTATCAGAAGATAAAGATATTTACATTATGATTCATAACAGTAGCAACATTACTGTTATAAGAAAGCAACAAAAATAATTTTTATTGGAGCACATATTTTTAATCCTAGCACTTGGGAGGCTGACACAGGCAGATCTTTGTGAGTTTGAGGCCAGCCTAGTCTACAATGCCAGTCTACAATAGACAGAGAAACCCTATCTTGAAAAAACAATAGCAACAATAGTTATACTAATATTATATTATTGATATATTGTATCAATTATAAATATTATTAATCAATATTATCTTTATTATTATTTTATTATTGGGGACACCACAACATGAGGACCTGTATCAAATGTTCATGGCATTAGGAAGGTTGAGAATCACTGTTCTAAGACAATGAAATGGAGTTTAGGGAAGTTGGCTATGTTTACATGTCACCGTGGTAAGCCCCTCCTAGTTAACCAGTAATAATAAATGCTCTGAACTTCATTTATAGAGCACAGAAGCTTGGCTAAGATTGTGATGTCTATGATCAGTGCTAAAATCTCATCCTGAAAACAATGGGAAACCACTGAAGGCTTCTGTAAATGGCAGACAGTTGAGCACAAGAATGTATTCAAAATCCTTGGGACACATTTGTCTTTGATGCTTTGACACAGGAAGTTGTTAGTGTTCCTGTGAGTTGAGATGGAGGGAGGATGGAGTTAGTCAATGGTTGAGATGGGCTGAGTACCTTAGATGGAGCCTGGAGCTGTTACTGTTACTGTGTTCCATCACTTTCTAGATGTCACACATGCACTCTCAGGCTTCCTACTAGAGGGGAGGGCATCAAAGATGCCACACACTGTATCTCATTGGGACATTGGGATAGTAGTATACTCACTGCAACCCTTCTTACCTCTCACATCAAGATGAACAATTGGGTCTGTATTTTCATTTCTTCCTAATAAACTGATGCTTTGTGGTGAAAAAAAAAAAACGCATGGAGACGTTTGAAAAGTCAAGCTCGGTCATGAGGAGATCTGTTTTCTGTGTCCTTCAGCCTTTAAGGAAATGGAGAGGGTACCAGAAACATGTATGCCACATATTTGCTAATCCTGAGTCACTGGAAGAAGCTTGGAAGTCCCTATCTCTTTGGAATTTTTTTTTTCATTCATAGAAAGAAGCTGGAGTATCTAACTAAGTTTTAGCATGTTTAGCTAGTCCCTTTCTGTGCACAGTAGTGTGGTCATGCCTTGCTTTGACATTGTGTTGGCTTTTTAACTTTCATGAACTTTCTTGTGTGCCCAGATTCTGCCTCTGGCTCTATCCCTCACTGGCTGGGTTGGTACAAAACAGCCTGCACAAGCACTCTGCTCTTTCCTCATTTGCTAGAAGTAGAAGTTAACCCTATCTGTCTCAGAAGGCTCCTGTGAGAAGTCAATGAATTAGTGTTGCTGAAACACTAGGAAGCTATTTGCTTCATGCCAAGTGATAATTACACTACAATGTTTGGTTCTTTGCATTTGACCCACTTTTTCTTCTGAAATCCTGATCAATGTAGGATGCAGTTTGCTTCTCTCTCCATTAGAAGGCGTTACGTTCAAAGATATTGCCCTGCTTACGAGCTCCAGACAGTGGCCTCTGTGTTGGGCGTGCTTTTCTGTGCTAAGACTCTGGCCAATTACTGGACTATGTTCTTGCCTTCCTGAAAATTCCTTCTGCTTTGAACACAACAGGGCACAACTGACCACCTGGGACTTGGTGGAAGGAGGCTGAGTGGAAAGAGAGGGTGGCTCCAGGTCAGAAGTACAGAGCTATGGGGGTTTTGAGCAGGTGAAAAGTTGACTGGAAAATTGTACCATCAATATGAGCAGACAGGCTAATGAAGGCCTGCAATCTGAAGGTGCCTATCTGTCTTCCTCCTCTGCCTTCACAGGAGACAGCATATGCTAATCAGGATGTCCCCAGCCTAGACCAGGGCAAGCTGTGGAGGAGGCTATATTTAAATTTGGAGGGGATTTTCTCAACTTTGATCAAATGATGTCCCTTTAGCCTTTGAAATCTCTACGGACAAAGCACGAAGGCTTGGTACAAAGAGAACTTAAATGGAATTGGTCAGATCATGAAAGAAAAGGAAGAAAATAACTTGAATGCAGTTAAAGTATATTACAAGCATATGTTGAAGTATTACAATGAAACCTCTTATTTCATATAATTAATATATGTCACTTAAAATAAATAGTACATGCTGGCATGGTGATGCATACTTGTAATTCCAGCACTCAGGAGGCAGGTGAATCTTTCTCTCTGAGTTCAAAGCCAACTTAGTCTATATAGTAAGTTCCAGGCCAGCTAGTGGGATATAGTGAGAACAAAACATATATTTTGTTCATAAAGACTAATACTTGTGATGCTGAGAACCTCCAGAGATGGATACCTCTGACATTTTGTCTAGACTGGGGCAATAAAGTCAAGAAGGCATACTTCAACTCCCCCTGGCTACTCTCTATCTCTGTGTTCTTTCCCATCCCATATTCTCAGAGCACGAGACTGCTCATCTGTGTGTCTGTGTAGCAGACCACACACATGCGATTGCTTTGATAACTGGAGGGATTGTGAATAATGGAGAGGGACAGTGACTGCAGAGCCAGCGTGCTCTGTCAGTGTCATTCCACAAAGTCTCTTAGTTTGGGCACATTTGTTACTAGTTGAGTCAGTCAGCTGAGATGTGTCATTCCTTTTTACCCTGAGCCCTCTGAAGACTATGACCCTAACTTGAAGAATCATCAAAGTTTTTTGAACCAAAGAAAACCTCAGAGAAGCTTTTAGATTCAAATCCTGCATCTTACAGTGGACAACAAAATTCAAATGAAAGAAGCACTTGTCATAGGTCTTGTGGAATGGTAATATTTCTGTTGGCCTTCACATCCATCCTTCATTTAGGCATGTGGAAAACAGACTTGGGGTTTACTTACCCACCTCAGCTGTCACAGCTGATGTCTGTCCTTCATTAGCTCCTCAGGACTATGTGAAGAAGCCACATGAGAATATGGGGGAGAATATTGTTGTGGCTTCAGCTCACCTTCCTCTTGCTTATGCTTACCCACACCTCAACCCTCCTCTCTTTCTCTGAGGTTTTAAAAAAGTTTTAAGTATATGGGTGTTTTGCCTGTATCCTTGCTAGTTTTATATTAATTTGACACAAGCTGAAATCATTTGGGAAGAGGGACTTCCAAATGAAAAAGAAAAAAAAAAACCCTCATTGATTTATTTAGGAAGGCCCAGACCGCTGTAGACAGTGTACTCCTAAGCTGGTGGTCCTGGCAGCTGTAAAAGACCAGGCTGAGTAAGGCATGAGTAGCAAGTCAGTAAGCAGCATCCCTCCATGGTTTCTATTCAGTTCTTACCTCTATGTTCCTGTCTTGACTTCTCCTCACATTAGACTGTGATCTGCTTGGAACTTGGGACTTGAAATAAACCCTTTTCCTCTCCACATTGCTTTTAGTCATAAAGTTTTTCGCAGCAATAGAAATCCTGACTAATAAGTTTTCATGTATGTTTGTGCACCGTGTGTGTGCCTGATACCACAGGAGGAGGGAGTTAATGTTTGTACACCTCCATGTGGGTGCTGGAAATTGAACCCAGATCCTGTGCAAGAGTAGTTATTGTTCTAAATATCTGAGCCATCTCTCTAGTCCTATGGCTTCTCCTTCAACCACACAAGCCCTGCTCCAGTTTTTTTTTTTTTTTTTGAAAGGAAGCCAAGAAATTAACAGCAATGCTGGGCCATGTGAACAGTTGTTTTTATGGAGAACAGGGAAGAGCACTCAGTGTTGTGGTTATTTGTGGCTCGCCATCAGCCAACAATGTAAATTAAATTAATTAAAAGGCATTGTATATTTCTAGTTCCAGCACGGGATTCACTCCATGGCCATGGAAATTTTGAATAATGGGTAATAGTCATCTCTAATTTCTCAACATATGTTTTTTTCACTTACACAGCTGTGAAAAAATTATATTTATATTTTTGTTGATGCATAATTTCCATCCTGAAAACAGAATTCATATTAGCATTAAACTGCCAACAGGTGTTTTTTATTTAATTTCTTCTTCTTCTGGCGAACTGGAATAATCCCCTCTTTGGCAGGAAGTCAGTATTTTTTTCTCATTCACTTTTACATCCTTAAGAGTGCCTTTAGCATTATTTTCTACTTGATAAAACACATCCTCTCAAGGCTTTGTTATTTCTACCCTGGTGTTATCTGATTGAATATTTCAATCATGAAAACTTGGCATATTCATTTCCTCTCTGAGACCACATAGAATTAAGGCATGGGGGATGTTGACGGTGTTTTAAAGGTTTTCTCTCTGGGATACCCAGGACTTTAAATGACCCAAGTGCATTCTAAGCCTGGATGCTTTTTTCCTTTTAACTATTAATTAAAATGTTCCTTTAGATGCAAGGTAATCAAACCAATTACAAATGCGCCCTGCATTTCATTGAAGAAGGCCTTTAGAGAAAAAAGACATTCTCATGAGACCCTGTTGGTTTCTTCAAAACTGCTTTTCTCTCTGCCAACACTAAATAAATAAATAAATAAATAAATGTTAAAAAAAAAAAAAAAAAAAGCATCTTGGGCTGCTGAGATGCCTCTTTTGCTTGGCTGCCCTGATGCTATGATGCTAAGTTCTCCAGACTGACTTTGTTGGGATTTAGCTCTGGAAGGGGCTTCTCCTCAGCAAAGACTTCCTGTATTGTCACCAAATGACACCCTCTCCCACCTGTGTTGTACATAGAATGTTTTTGCTTTCTAAAATTTCACATTATCTTTTAGATGGAAAACATAGCAAAATAGTTAAGGATTAGGCTTCTAAAGCTAGATTTTTGGGGCTTGTAGCTGAGCTTTGTCATACACTGCATACTACTAAATAAAATGTACAACCTCACTCTGCCTTATATTTTTTCCATCGTGAAATAAAAGAAATAACTATACTTACTTGATAGGTTATTTATAAGACTTCAACGAGACAATATGTGGCAATTACGTGGAATAGTAGCTGGAGTGTAAGCAGCAAACACATAGCTAATAATTGACACATCTTAGTTATTATCAAGTGCATTGTACCTACCTTTAGTTTCCTTCACTTAAGAAGGCCTTTAGAGAAAGAACACATTCCCGTGGAGTCTGAAGACACTCCATACTATGCATCTCTTCAGAGCTAGAATATGGTACTATACTCATGTACCTCAGGTGCCTGTGCTTAGGAACAGATGTAAGTAGAATGAATGAATAAATCAATATAGACAGACAATCTGGAAGTTAGCAAGCAGAGGCATTTCCTATTTCTGTTATGCAATTTAGTTGCCTTGGATAGTCGTACCTTATTTCACACTAAAGGTCTGCTTTCCTCCCTAACCCCCTGCCCCCCATGACACTCTACAACATGGCTATTTGCAAGAAGGGTTGAGTGCAACACCCATACTCTGGTGGCCTGACTTGTCCTGTTTTACGTTCCTTTACCATTGCCAAAATGCATATCCATTGATCAGATTTCCAGTATTCATCATATGCAGGCACCAGATGGATCTGAATAGTTTCCGTAACAACCAATTTGCATTTGGATTCCGCTCCAAAATGCCTTCCCATTATAGCTTCCATTTGCCTTCGTTACTCTCCATCATTTTGCAGTCTTTTCTGAAGGCCATACCTCTGATTTTGGAAACTGTGGATCGATTTGATACAACTGAGCTGCCTGGAATTAGAACAAGGAATATTTTATTGCCAAATCATGACTTGCTCATGTATTTCAACGTACACCATGTAACAAAATTTGTCACTATAATCTTCTTTTGCAGACAGCCCCCAAGGGATATCTGCAAGACTGAATTTCCCCTTGCACTGTTCCTAAGGCCTCATCTTTGGGTGACGTTACCCAGTAGGCACAGTTCTTAAGCCAAGATCCTCCTGTTAGGGTTGTTATGCTTATTTGAGACGCATGTTAGGTTTCATGAACTTAAACGAGGAGTAAGTAATAAATTCATGGAAGAAATTGGGTTAGTATGTGATTAACATCATGGCTGATGCAGATGGGTGTACCAATGATGGCAACATGTGCTTGTATCATGATGAAATGCAGATTAGAGGCCCTGGAGCCAACCCAAGGAAATCTGCCCAAAATGGTTTCATCTCTGTCAGCTTTAATCTGATTAAAAGCGAGTGTGCTTTAATGTACCAAGAAAAATGAGGCTGCCTGATATAACCAAATGACACTCTCACTTCCATTGAGATATTATGAAAATACTTTTCATTGTGATGCTTTGGGAAGTCTGCTGGACTCTAGAGCAGAGGATGTGGATTCAAGTTTCCTCTCAGTCACCAACTTACCCGACACAATCACAGCAGGGTCTTCGTTTCTACATCTGTAAAATCAATGTACTGGGCGTCACTAATAATTTTCGATCATTTTTTTCCCTTCACACACAACTGAGAAGCGATATTCAGACACTCCCATGAGCAGCCTCAGGGTTATGCACAATTACCCACATGCTGGTACAGTTCAGTCCCTTCTTTCTGCTCAAGTAAGCCTGTCAGGAAGCATATGAGTGAGACTGACATTTCGAAATAACCTTGAATCCTGTTCTGCCTAATTTATTTAAAACAGTACAAGGCAAATAATTTGGAATTTTGAGTACATACTTAGCTTTGGAGAGCGATTTGCTCTGTAATTTCCAAAAAGTGCATATTGGAACCCACATTGTTTTTCTCCAACTTAAATGAAGTTCACGGTTCCTTCTGATGATATTTCTGTTTCTCTAAAAAGCAAATCAAGGGACCAGAAGAGAAAACCCCATGACATGTAGTCTTTAGTTACTTGAAATGGAATCAGTAGCAATGCAGGTGTGCAGGGAGGCCTCACTTTGGTAGAGTTTCTCATTCCCTCTTGAAAGTGATGGCTTACAACTCCCTGACTGTAATGATAAAGCAAGGGAAGAGCTTCGCTTCCACAGTCACGTCATCGCACCACGACTTAAGGACAAGATGGACTACTTTTTAAAACTTAAGCCTAGTTAGTATTTAACTCAAAACAGCACTAAGAGAAGCTTCAAATGTTTCATTGTGTAGTATTGATCGCCATGAAAACAGAACAAATATTTGTAGTATGGTAGTTATTAAAATTCTGAGGAACAGACAGATGAGTTTAAGAAGAAAGCTACTAACAGGCCATGGGACATTGGTGTGATTTTGAATGTAAAATTGTCTTACACAGTTTTTCCTTTGTAACAGTATGCTAGTATAGATGACCTGAAACACACCTGCATGAAGAAAGTTGTACTTTCTTCAATACATGCAATAAGAAATAAGGGGAAATACAAGGGTACTCCCTGAAACAGAAAACACAAGCTACAAACTGGCAAGTTGGAAGAGTTACAGGAAAAAAATGTAGAACTGAGGAATTTCTGGTTCCAAATCATTGGTCACCTATGTTTTAAATTTACATTGAGTAAAGGACTATTTCTATGCCAGCGGGTCTCAGCCTTCTGATGCTGCAACCCTTTAATACAGTTCCTCGTGTTGTGGTGACCCCAGCCAGCACATTATTTCTTTGCTACTTAATAACTAATTTTGCTACTCTTATCATAGTGTAAATATCTGATATGCAGTATATCTGATATGTGGCCACTGTGAGATGGTCATTTGACCCCAAAGGGGTTGCAACCAACAGGCTGAGAACCATTACCTTAGGCTATTTCATATTTGAGCTGAAACTTTTGATAAAACACAATTTAGTAGGAAAAAACACCTACTAAGTAAAACTTGTCTTTCAAGACAGCAGGGAGTCATACACAATGGAATTATTTTTCTTAAGGGTAAAAGAAATCACTATAGCAAAATACCAAAATAAAATTGACATTAATATGTATATATAGTTCTAATTTAATTTTATGCTATTGTATTATAGGTATGTTATATTTATTATACGTATGCAGTAGCTGCTCTAATAAAAAACGAACCATTCGACCACCATGAAGACTTTTGCCTTGTAACCCACATTATACTCTCTTCCCTAGTCACTGGTGAATGGTAGGCTGTCTCATCCTTACAGTTTTGTCATTTTGAGAATGTTTATAAGTGAAATCATAAAAATGTTACTTTTTGCTGTGAAATGTTTTTCCTCCATTGAAATCATTGGATATTTCTACTGTTCATGTCCTGTTGCAGCTCTGTGTATGCCATGGCCTGGACACCACCATTTGTTGAACTGTCCAAGCATGGGGTGGTTATTTTGCTTGTTTCCAGATTAAACCTATTAAAATAATGCTTGTAAGATTCTAGTTACGCAAATGTCTTTATGAAACAATGCTATAATTCTGTAGGGATGAATGCTCATGAATGTGAGCCCAGCAAAATGTCAGTGACACCAGAGGAGTAGGGAAAAGAGTCAAATAAAAGAGGAATCGGTGGCTGAAGAAGGGAGTAGAAACTCAAGAGTTAGAAGGGGGCTGGAGGATGGCTCAATTGTTAAAGTACCAACTATGCAAACATGAAGATCTGAGTTCAGATCCCAGCACACACATAAAACACTAGGAGCAAAAGCTGGGCATAGCAGTACATACCTGTAGATCTAGAGCTAGCTATTGGCCAGTCAATGAGCTTCAAGTTTATCGAGAGACCCCGCCTCAAAAAATAAAATAAATAAAATAAAGATGAGGAACAATAGAGGGACAAAGCCAGTGTTGATTATTGGCTTCCAAACACATGCATGCATTTGTGCACACAAACATACTGACAAGCACATATACCACACCATCCATGCTAGTATAGACACACAGGGACATGTGTGTGCTTGAAAGACTTACTGTCAAGATATTCTCAGTAGGGCTAGATGGATGGCACAGCAGTTAGGGGCATTCTTGCTCTTCCAGAGAACCAAGTTTGGGTTCCCAGAATCCAAGTCAGGTGGCTTACTACCTCTAACTCTAGCATCAGAGGATACAATATCGTCTGGCCTTTATGGGTACCCACATATGTGGCGTATACTCACCCTAATACACAAACATATACAAAAATGAAAATAGAAAGTACTTAATGACTTCCAATGAGTTCAAAGCCTGTCTGGCCTACATAGTGAGTTCCTGAACAGCTAAGGCTATGTAGAGTGATGCTGTCTCTAAAAACCAAAATAATTACATAAAATAGTGAGATCTGTGTATGTAGTCATGATGCTAACAAAGAAAGAAGTTGGAACAGTGTCTGTGTCTACATAAGTGAAGAAAGATCATGACCTTGAGCGTGAATGTGGAGTTAGGAATCCATAGGCTCTTTTTACTCTAATGCCAAGGGGACTGGAATATTTCTTGTGGCCATGAAGGAAGTCTGGATGCATTTATGCAATGTGCTGAAATATATATATATATATATATATATATATATATATATATATATATATATATATATATATATTGAAGAGTCTCCCTGGAAGCATTGTGGAACACTGAGAGCTAAGAAAGGCACAGGCTAATGGCAGCACCTGGGTGATGCCTCTCAGCTTATCACTCTCAGGGTACATGTGTTGAGTCTGTGAAAACTGAAGGTACTTCCTAGCAACTCTGCTCTACCTTTCTTCCAGACCTTTACCTTCTGTAAGTCTATATCATCCTAGGTCTTGAGATGTTAATGACTTTGACTAATTGTCAACACTGGTAATTACAATGACTGATACCTTATCATCTCTCACAGTGAGCAATGCTAATTAAAATTGATTGTACATGAGCTTTCCTAGCAATTGTCTGGTACACCCCTCCAACCCTCACTATTTTTTTAAAGACATGAGCTTATTGTGCTATACTGATTCTCACGTCCTAGTTCCAGGTGTGAACCACATCAGCGACAGTTATGAAGGGTCAGGAAAAGTAAGAATGACTGAAGTTGTGGTGCTAGATAGATCCCAAATTTTCTTGATGATTGATCGATTCATACATTCATTCATTCACTCACCTGACAGGCCTGAACAGACATCAGTTGTATACTAGGAACTGTGTTAGGCGTCGACAAATGAGTAAGATGTGGCTGGAAGCACCTACTGAGAGCAGCATACTTACAGGATAAATGTATACCCTGTGTAAGTGCTGAGGTGGACAGGTGTAGGTATAAACTCTGCCTAGGGAGCACAGAGAGATTACAAAGAACAATTTTTAGATGTGGACTTTGAGCCATGGATGGCAACTCCTTTCCTTGACTTTCACTTCTCCTACCTATCCTTATCTGGTGGATATATGCAAATAATATGGGCACAGATGGTTTAGAATCCAAATCAGGAATTGGACCCTGAAAATCCGAAGCTAAATAGAAAAGGAATCCATATTACTTTGTGGCTTGAAGTATATAAAGTTCCAAGTTAAAAAGAACTAATCTCAGACTCCAGGAAGATGCCTGGGATGCGCCCCAGTGTGGAGTACCTACAGGATGATGGCAGTCAGCAGGGGTGTTCAACAACATGATTACATTCTAACAGAGCATCGCCAATTCCACATTAGACCAACCACTCTTTAGGACTGAGGTATGCACGTTGCCCTCAGCACTGGGAATTGATCTGCTGAATGTTTAACCATGTCCTTCTTGGGGCTCAGCCATTATTACAGAGAGTTGTTTTATCCAGGTTTAAGCCTCTGCCTGGAGAGGCAACTTATGTCCAATAACTAGCCAAAGTGTTTTATCTCTCTTTGAAAAGGGTCATCTCAACCCTGATGCTCCCCAACAGACTAACCGATTTATCTGTCCAACCACATGTCAAACTTCAGTTTTTTTCCTCTTCTGGGTCCAACCTCCCACATCCTTTAAGAGCAGTTTTTGGCCAACATCAAGCCTAAGTTTCAATCTCAAGAGGTGTTTTCTGGAGAGCTGAACCTCAAAGAAGCATCTACTATGTGCTAGTTTTAGGGACCTAACAGTACGACAGTAAGGCCACCAACCTCATGTACATTATAGGTTCGTAGATATCAGAGCTTCTGGATGCAATGCAGAGCTTTAGGAAACTGATAAACTCATGAATTGCAGGAATAGAGGAGGAGGAGGACTTTTAAGTACTTGCTATTTAATTGTACACATAAAACAATTAGGCTTTAGATATTAGGGTTCTCTGACTTCATTATGCCCTTACAAATAAAGAATGGGCAATTAATGACTACAGAAAATCTTTCCTCGTAAGACAACTGGGCACTCAGGATCATTGCCTTCTTTAAAACAGATGATTCATAACCTCCCATGATTCTGTATTCTAAGATAGCTTTTCTTATGGGGAAATCCTTTCTTGTAATTTACAAAAATATTTTCTCAGGTTCTGTCCTCTACAAATGATATAGATGGAATTGTCTCCCTTTTGAAGAATGCTAGGGTTTTTATTTATTTTAACATAAAAATAATTTACATGTCAAATCACTTTTTAATTTAGGAGATAATAGAAAATTTCGCATTTACTGGATAGTTGTTGATATGGGGTAATAATAGTTTTAGTTTATATTACATTTAAAAAGAATCATTGTATTTTCGACATATAAATTGATCTATTTAGGAATGAAGTAATAGATGTGTTAGATTAACTCATGATAATGGGGAAGGAAAAAATAAGGAGAAACAAAAATAAAATAAGATTGCCCATAAGTTACTGTTGAGGCTGGATAATGTCAGCCACTTTACTGACACATATCCAAATACTCCAGGCTGGCAGGTGTTATGAGATAACAACGCAGTAGAAAGCCAGGATGTAATGGCTATTTGGGAATTTTTGCGAGGGTTGGGGTGGAAGAGAGGCTCTTATGTTTGTTAGTTTTTATCAAGTTAAATGTTGCCTAAAAAGACAAACCTCAATTGCGAACACGTCTTCATCAGATTATCTATAGGTAAGCCTATGGGTAATCTTCTTGATTGATGATTGACAGAGGGTTAAGGTTTGAAGACTGGAGATGCATGGTCCAGCGCATTGTTGGTGGTGACCCCAACTCCGGGCAGGTGGTCCTCAGTTCTGTAAGAAAGGAGGCTGAGCGAGCCATTCAGAGTGAGCCCTGTTCCCCCATGGTCTCCTCTTTAGTTCCTGGCGTGGCTTCCCTCAATGGACTGTGATTCAGGACGTGTAAGTCAAATAAATCAGCTCCTTCGTAAGTGGTTTTTGGTCAGGGTTTTGCCGCAGCAATAGGAATCAGAGTAAGACATGGGGTGAATGCCTAGTTGCTATTTACTCCTCTGGGATAGCTCTACTGTTCTGTCAACATGACTTCTAACTGACCTCCCATGAATCACGCTCACAGACTTTCTTGGGTATGAAAGTTCTAGGGAACTGAGCAGTGCGGGCACAGCAGCATTTGCTTGTCAACAATCAGTCCTTTATCCACTTTGTGTCTCAGGGGCTTCTTGAAATTTCTCATTTCCTGAAGAGTACCTTCTCATTTTAATAAATCCTGGGTTTCTGCCCTTTGGCTTCCTATTGTGTTTTAACTTTGGTACCAAAGGTTTTTAATAAATGGACTCTTGCTGCTTTCTTTGACAAGATGACTCTGACAATTTATTCGCATCTTCATTCTACCAAAGACCTCTCTGCTTACGGTATCTTCTTGCTGAGGATCCTTAACCAACATGGCTGAAATCCATGTACATACATTGTAATGTGTTTGTCCTCAAAATAAGATGTTGAAGTTACTTAAAATATGCCTATTTTGGGTCTAGGGTATTGTGGGTATAATTAAGATGAAGCAGTACTGATATAAGACATTTTCCTAATCCAAAATGGCCAGGGAGTGCATTCATCTGAAGACATGGGAAGAACGCTGCATGGTAATAAATGTAGATAGTGACCAGGGAACTACAAGCCAAGAACTGCCAGGGCATCAGAAAGCTCGGAAGAGCTAAAGAAGGACTATTTTTTCTCACGTTTCCAAGGGAACAGTTTTCTGGTGGCATCTCATTTTTCAAACCTCCAGAGTATAGAATATGAGATAATAAATGTGTCTTGTTTTAAGCCGTCCACTTTGTAGGACTTGTGTGGTAGCTCTGGAATTGATGCAAGCTGAAGGAGGCAATAGTGAGAAGTTGATAACCATTCACTGTAGGAAATAAGGAATCCTAAAGAAATGCCCATAGTGCAATGAGAGCCTCAATGTCACTAAGTGAGAAGCCACCTCTGGAGGGAGAACACTAGCCAAGGAATGCTGGCCACTGAAAGACATCAGGAAATTAAAAAATACAGATTCTCCCTGGTTCCTCCAGAAATAAATTAGTTCTCTAGATAACTTGATTTTTAGCTTAGTCATAGCAGATTTGCAGAACTATAATATTATAAAATTTATATTGTTTTAAGCCAATAAATTTGTAAAATTGTATTATGGTACCCATAGGAAGCTAATTTATTATTCCTTCCTCTAAAACTGCAGGCTTCTGTCCCCTTCTGGGCCCATAATCCTTCCTCCTATTCTTCCAAAAGAGTCCCCAAACTCCATCTAATGTTTGTCTGTGGGTGTCTGCATCTGAGTCAACTGCTGGGTAGAGCCTCTCAGAGGACAATATGCCCCTGTCTGCAAGCATAATAGAGTATCATTAATAGTGTCAGGGACTGGTGCTTGCCTATGGGATAGGTCTCAAGTTGTACCTGTTATTGGTTGGACATTTCCTTAGTCTCTGCTCCATTCCTTGTAGATAGGATAAATTTGGGGTTGAAAGTTTTGTGGGTGGTTTGGCATCTCTGTTGCTCCACTGGAGTTCTTCCCTAGCTACTGGAGGTGGACTCTTCAGGTTCCATATCCCCAATGTTGTGAGCTAAGATCAGCCCCTATTGATTCTTGGGCACCTCCCTTATTCCAGGTCTCTGTCTCATCCTGGAGAGGGCCCCCACCTCCTCACACCCACCAGTTATGAAGTTCCATTCAATTTCATGGCCATCTAGCCATCTTTCCTGTTCTTCCCCATACCTGATCCTGAACCCCTTATTTCCCTCCCCAGCTCCCCTCTGTTCCAGTTCCCTTCCTCTATCTGCTTCTTATGAACAAAATCAACTAACCTGGACCCTTGGGGCTCTCAGAGTCTGAACCACCAACCAACAAATATATATGGACTGGACCTAGGCCTCCCTACACATATGTAATAGATGTGCAGCTTGGTCTTCATGTGAGTCCCAAACAACTGTAATAGGGGCGTAATCAGAAAAGCTGTAATCAGAAAAGCTGTTGCCTGTACGTGGGATATGTTCCTCTAGCTGGCTGCTTTGTCTGGACTCAGTGGGAGAGGAAGCACCTAGCCTCTCAGAGACTTTAAGTGTCAGGGTGGGAGAATATCTGCGGAGGGGGAGGAGGGGCTCACCACCTCAGAGGAGAAGGGGAGGAGGGGATAAATGAAGGATTGTGGGAGGGGTTGACCAGAAGGGGTGCAGTGAGTGGGATGTAAAGTGAATAAGGAAAACATAAAATTAAAAAAACAAATAAACAAATACAATAACAACAACAACAAATTGCAGGTGTACAGCTGGCACATGGAACTAGGGATTAGGCCCTGTTGTAAAGGACCTACCATGTGCTTGACCTTGGATTTGACCCCCAGCACTGCCAGAGAGGAGATTGAAAGCATAGTACTTGATCCAGGAAAGAACAACTGTTGAGTTCCCCAGCATTCTCTTTGCTGTTACAAATACTAACCTAAATGCAAAGCCAACAATTAATTATCTTTGTAATTGGACCCCGTACCATTTTCTCATGCTGAATTTTCAGAAGAATCAAAACCTAAAAATCTGCCTGGAAAGATGGAAGTGACCTTGTTGCCACCTTCTCCACAGCACAGATGTGCCCTCCAAGCAGCGAGACCTGAGGTCCAATCTTCATTCCATCACAGGTTATGCAATCTCGAACGAGCTGTTCTAAGCCACAAGCTCTACCCTCACTAGTAAACCAAAGCTAGAAACAGTGTTAGCACCCCAAGGTGACCAATTCACCCGTGTGAGATGATAGCTAGCGTAGTCCTGACCATCTTAAACTTGGAATGCAAAGAAGCAGGCTCCTGCTGATGTTGCTTTTACCCTAGAAACATGGTACTGCTTAATACCAGTCCTGTAAGCTTAAGCTGCAGATGACTCCCTCTCACTTTGTACATGTATAGCAATAAAATATACACCCTGGTAAATTCTAAACAGTTCTGCTTATGTGCATGCTTGTGAGTACTGAATTCATGTGTGGCCTGTAAATCGCAAACAGGACTCGTGTAGCATAAGGAGAGGTTTAAATAATCCCAATATGAACTTGAACATGACTTCAGTTGCTGGAGGTTGGCAATGACCCCCCTCCGTCATCTCATCTCTATAGCCTGTCTGCAAACTGGAATAGTGTGCTCTTAGAGGTTTAAAGATGGCGAAGGACTGCCTCTGCATCCATTTCACAGCATAGGTGTTTTTAGTTCTCATCTGCCTACTCTTTATCTGGCAACTTGCTTGGTTTCAACACATGAAGTAGAAGCTTAGTTTCCTTGCTTTGGTGTCAGTGGTTTGTCTTTGCATTCCATGCTTAAGAGAATTTCTACCTGGGACATCTGAGTATCATTCAGATTGGACTTAGGTTTCTGATCTAGCTCCATTACTTTAGAGCCCTTTTGACTTGGAGCAAGGGGCTCCACATCTCTGTACACATTATTCTGCAAACAAAATGGGGAGGACCCAGGTAAATACTGGAGAGGATGTATGGAACACATTTATAAAATGCCCAGCATTAGAATCAAATAACAATATTCGTTATAGTAACATTACTGCTTTGTTGCTTCTGTTTTTCCTCCAAAGCCTATCCTCCTGCCTTCCTCAGGTCTGCTTTTGAGCCTGATCCTTGAGAATCCATTTCCAGGGGCCACTTCCTCTGTTATATTGAGCTACAACTTCTACAATATTAAAGAGATAACCAGTTCCTGATTTTATAGCACGTTAGTAACTGAACCGGGTGCAGACTGTCCTTTAATGTGGCATCAATTAATAAAAGCTAAGCTGCCCCCTACCTAGTAGAGAGGATGAGAGCTTATTAAGACAATGTCTTCATAGTACTCATAAGCCCCTTGAAAGACATTCACTAGGTAAACAGTGGGATTTGGTTTTCATGTTGTTTGTTTGGATTCTTAATGCACATTCCCTGGATTGTATTAAATAGGTCCTCTGCAATGCCTCCCTCTGTGTGGGTGCTTGTTAGAGCTGCTACATGCCCAGTGCTAGTAAATGCTGCTGCTGAGTGCCTCTGCTTCACAGGGCATTCCTCCCCCAACTCTCCCTCCCTCTTTCTTTATCCTTTGGAGCCTTGGGCCCTCCCCCTTCAAGCTTCCCACTCCATTGATCCTTTGGGTGCAGGTAAGACTCAAAGGGGAGCTTTCTGAAGACCTAGATGACCAGACTACATTCTGCAAAGTCCATAGGCCAAGGCTTCAATGTTCCTAAGCTTTTCCAAATAGTTCCAGTATGCAGCCAAGGCCATGAACTACTGAACTCACCTGACTGCTGTATATCCTGTAGATTCCAATCATGTGACCTGATAGAGAAGTTAGGTCTTACATCTTATCTCTACTTAACCAAGAGCTCCTCTATGACCTATTTGTTTCTTGTTCTCCACCATCAAGGAATAGCAGGATCTGGAAAAGAGAGGGCATTCAATCCACATTTCTTCAGCTAAAAGCATTTCTTTTCTCCCTCAGGGGACTACCCTGGTTTCTAGAACTGATCAGAATTCATACTAATTCTATCCACTGATTGTCCATCCTCTCAGTGAACACTGATTTTATTGCTGTCTGATAGAGCTAGAAGACAAGTGCAGTGATATGGTGCAGCTCTCACCCAGAGGGTCAGGCTCAGCCATGGCCACTCAGACAAAGACTTGGGTACAGGGACAGAGCAGAAAGAGCCAAGGCCTCCCGACATCCACAGTCAAGTTCAAATACAATGAACATGATGCACCCCCATGCTGATCAGCTGGGACATCCATAGCAAAGCACCATAGAAGGAACAGCTTAAGCCCTGGGCATCTGCTCTGCTCATCTTTCTGGCAGCTGGAAAAGCTATTCACTCTGTCAGTTTTCTACTAAGGCCTCCCTTCCTGACTTGCAGGACTGCTTTCTGGCTGGGCCTCACCGTGATGGAGAAAAAGAAACTGAGACCTTTGTGCTGTGTCTTTTTGAGAACTAATGTTTTATTATTTTTCAAAAATTACATACAGTATGTTTTGATTAAATTCATTCAGTTCCTCCCGAAGACTCCTCCCAGATCCTCTCTAATCTCTGTATCTACTCAACTTTATGTTCTTGCTCTCTCTTAAAAATAAACAGAAACCATGGGGTTCCGTTTTGTTGTCCAGCTGCTTCTGAGCATGCGCCTGCCATGGAGTGTGGTTACTACACTCAGTGTGACTCCACGGAAGAAAACTGACTTTCCCTCTTTCAACCGCTACCAGTCGCCAATAGCTCCTTGGGTACTGTCTTCTACAAAAACTTAAGTCCTTTCCTATTAGGACTAGCCCTGATGACCTCATTTCCCATTGATTTAACTCCCTGTTGGCTCTCTATCCAAGCATTGTCACAGCGGGGCTTAGCATTTCAACAAGATGCACCAGTATGTGGAACCAGCTGGTTCCATGGTTGTGTCAAACATGTCATATGAGTTAGGGATAAAAATATTGTGCCTTTTCCTCCCTCCCTTCCTCACTTTCCCTCTCTTTCACTCCCTCTCTCACTCCCTCCTTTGAGAGAACCAAAAACATTTCAATGAGTTTTGCTTTCTCTCCATAGCTGAGGGACGCTTATACTGGCTCCATATCTTGGTCAGCATGATCTGTGCTGCAATATGGATGGAAGGGCAGATTTCTCTTTGACATATGCTCATTTCTCTTTTCTGTATACCCAGGTGGTTCTATTTTTTTTTTTAATTTCTAGAGCAACTTCCATACTCTTATCTATAATGGCCATACCAGTTTATACAATTGGATAAAGAAAATGTAATATGTACACCCAGCAGCACAGTACCACTTTACCTTTAGGTAAGGATGGGTTTCCCATCATTTGTGCCGATGTGAATGGAACTATATATTATTCTGCTGAGTAAAATAAGGCAGACATGCAAAGACATGTATCATGTGATCTCATACTGATGTCAGAGGTGAAAAGGATGGAGAGAGAAGAGGGTGTAGATGAGACTGGGGGTGGGGCTGCTCCATGGGAACTGAGTTACAGTGAGTGAATCTGCTGGGCTCTTGTCAAGCGAGATGACTGAAAGAGAAGCCAGTAACTTAGTGAATATTGAAAGAAGGCATATCAGATGTTTTCACCATAAAGAAATGATAAATGTTTAAAGAGATAGTGATAATTAAACTGATTTAAACATAACAATGTAATGTTTCAAGATCCCATATGGTGCCCCATAAATGTATATAGTTTTTATGTTTCCATGTATCAGTTGAAATTTGTAATTAAAACAAATGAATAAATACCAAATTTAGAAAGAAATTTTATAGGCAAGCAAAGATAAATGCATTCAAAGAAAGGAAAACATTAAGGCTGTTTTAAAGGAGTGGTGAAAACCAGTTTAACCAGGAGTTGGAGGTGGACCATGGCAGGAATGGGGCACATTAACAGAGGAGGGTACAGAGCTAAAAGCCTTTGCTTTTTCATGCAAATAGTAATCTTTTTCTTCTGAATTTCCCAGCTTGACTGTAAGTTTCTTAAGGCAAAGGCCTTATTAACTATCCTTTTGTAACTCACCCTTAGCCTAGATCACTGCCTGGAAAATGTAGCAGAAATTGCCATGCGGCTTGGCATATCACAGCCACTCTCTTTTACATGTGCTCACGTTGACCTAAAGCCATCTGTCACTTGCTTTGATCAGAATAGCTTGAAGGATCCAGCATTGCTATTTTGTGACTCCATCCCTACTTCCTGCTTCTAGATTGTCCACTGCCACGAGTCTAAAACACTCCAGATAGATGTCTTGCCCTGAAGGAGAGAGGCCTGTGTTGTCCTGCATGTCCTCCTGTTGCCTATGGGCATTAGTGAACAGCTCTGATAGGTCAGCACCAGTGTGCTCTACTTACTACACACTGTGGTGATGCCTCTCTGGCTCTGGCCTCCTTTCCTGTGCCTGGCTGGCAAAGTCCTCTTAAATCCTTTGCCTCCCCCACCCCCTCAATGCCTGCATGGTGGCCTTAACAATAGGCTGAAGCCTTTGTTCTGACAACCACATGGAAATAGAAATTTCCAAAGCCACATTTGCAACCTTGGTATAGTTTATCTCTCAAGGGCTCATATGCTGAAATTCATGACAATATTGGGAGATGGTAGGATCTGTCAGAGGTGGAGCCTGGCGGGAGGAGACTGAGTCTGGACTTCCCTTGTGAAGGAATCAGTCCTTGTCTTTTGTACTGGCTAAGACTTGCAGAATGGAATAGTTATTAAGTGAGCAGATTGCTGTAAATGAGACTAGCACCTCTCTCAATCTTGTACAATCTACTCCCTGAATGCCCTCCTCCTTGTGATACCATTCACCACCTTGTGATGTAGATAAAAGACTCAATATTGATCCTCAGTTTGGGACTTTTAGCCTCCATAACAGTGAGCTGACTAAGCCTCTTTTCTTTATAGAAATAGCTAGTCTCGGTCATTGTGTTATAGCATTACTAAACAGATTAAAATGCATGAAACACCAGTTTTCATTTCTTTCTGGTTTGACTGTCTCTTCTAGTGGCCAACTTCTCTTTGTTTCCTCTTGAGCTCTGAGATATTTTTGTTAATAATCTTCAAAGCACCAAGCTTTATGCCTCTCCCTCACTTGGCAATATGAATTAATTGCATCAATGGTCTTGACCCCTGAAACACAAATGCCTGTTTAAAATAAAAGACTGATTATTATATAATGAACTATATTCAGTTTACTAAATAGTTAACTTAAACATAAATATATGTATATATTTATGCTGAATAGATGTGTAATTTATGCTAATGATAATTACCAATAATACAAAGGCATAATAACTCCTCTGCAGTGATGGTATTCATTACCCATGCTTCATTTCTCTTCTGCTCAACAGTCAGATAGTGACAATTTGACATGCCTCAGGAACTGTGCTGGGCAATGAGGACACAGAGATTGCAGTGATGTATGCCATGTCTTCAGAGTTTAGTTGAGGGGTAAGGCAGGTGTGGAGCAATATAGATTAAATTAGAAATCTGTGGATGAGGAGTGATGAGGTGAACCCCATTTTTATTAGGATTCTGCTGAACTTTCTTATTTGCAGGGCTGTTTCTGTGTTAGCTGCAACTATATCTTGTCCACCCATATGGCAGTCATCTCCTTGTGAGGTATAGAATGTACATCAGTTAGACTTGACTCCACTCTGATGCTATAACAAAATAACCCCTAGTCTTTGAATGAGAATATTAGCATATCAAAGCTTTGGGATTTTTGTTCACAGTCTGAAGATGGCAGCAGCTGCTTCACTTGTCTACCTAGGAATCCAGGATTTGATGGTACATTTAGGGATTCAGGATCTGTGAATTTAAGATGCAGGGTATGTTTGTGCATTACTCAATGCATAAGCCATACCTCTCATATTAAAGGGAACAAGGCAGTTTATTCTGGAGCCATTTTGAGCGATCATGGCCTGGGAACACAGATCAGGGTTGCTTCAAACTCCATGTTCTGATGTAGAAGCAGTTTCATGAAGTTTTTATCGTTTTACAGAACAAAGGAAATCCTAAATCAAGGCAAGTTTAAAATACATCAGTGAGGACATTAGAAAGCCAGGTACAATGAGTTGAGGGAAGCTTTCCTATAGGCCCAGGATGTTATCTGAGCTTCTGGGTTGGTAGAAGCTAGTGATTTGCTAAGTCAATAGATTCCAAAAGGTTCTGACCTATTAGTAACAAGATATTAGTTCAGACGCAGAGTTAAACTAGAAATGGCTGTTTCCCCGGGAATTAGAGCTAGCCCAAGATAAGGTAATTAGCTTCTGTACCTGCACCATTCTAGTCTCCCACAGTTTCAGTTCCAATCAGTCAACCTCTGCAGACACAGCTTTTCAGTTTTCCTTCACACTGCACTGGACAGAGTATCAGTCACCTGCTGTAGGGCTCAGAACTCACTTCTCGGCGTCAGCAACAGTGTCCCAAACTACCTACAAGAAAGACTGGAAAGCAAGAGAAGCCATTGGTTATCTAAGGGCTGTCACTGCCCTAGCAGGGTCAAGACTTTAAAGCCTGAGTTTTTTCTCTTTTGAATTCTAACTGCATTACTTATCTTTAGGGTCTGCAAAGACGGGGGTGGGGGGGTATAATAGCTCTCTTTCTCTGGTATTTTTAAATTTAAATATTAAGATATAAGAGAATAAAAACAAAGACCAAACTACTCTTTCTATACTAATGACTGGAAATGGGTTGTTATCTTATTAACCAAGTGAGTCAGTCCTCAGTTAGACTCAAGAATCCTGCTGGCCTCTGGACCAGGTGAGACATGACATGGTGAAACAGAACTCTGACTGGCACAGGATGACTGGCCCCCGGAAGAACGTGGAGGGAACGGGAACAGGGCATGCTGATTACTCTTACCTTCCTACCAAACAGCTAGATCATTCTACCAGGGAGGCAGAGGCCTATGTGAGTGAAAGGGAAGAAACTCTAATGGGGGGAGGGGTGTGGGAAAGGAAACAGAGCATGAGGAGAGTCTTTCACTCTTTGAGGATCAATTTGCTCATCTGTAAAAAAGGTCATTATAATATCTCATGATGTCTTCTCTTGAGTCTTTACCACACCTGGAAGTTAGAGGACTTGCTGGGCATGTATTGAAGGACAGTTTTTCAAATATGTTTTATCAAATGCTCATGAATCCATGAGATGACTTACTCATTTATATACACATATTTATAAAGAAATATGTTCTCTGCCTCAGTATTCAGCAGGCCTCTGACTGGGTTCTTTCAGAGAACGCACCCCACGGTTGTCAGCAGACATTTCTTCAGCAACCCTGCTGAACCCAAAACACCTTTTCCCCTCAACACCATCCACTCCCATCTTTCCATGCAAATGTTTTAACCCATTCCTGATTATGCCCATGTGAGTCTGGCTGACACTGGAAAATGGGGGAGGGATGGTATTCAGCAAAGAAAAGCAGCCACTTTCTTCTGAAGAACTAATTAGCTTGTGGCCTAGAGAGCCTGAAGTTGAATCTTCTCAGATAAGAGATTTATTTTTTAATCTAAAAGAACTTTAAAAGTGGAAATGTTTTAAATCAAAGTATTAAATTACACAATTACATGTGTAGACTCGGCCATTGAGGGAGTTATTTTTGTGGTGTAGGCTGAATCCAGCATAAAAATATTTACGGCTCTGAAATGTCAATATGAAATAATCAGAATCCAAAATTAAATATTTACTGTCTAATCAGCCTGCATTCATCCATTCACAATGTCCCCTAAGAAACACTGATTGCACTGCATTTGACCACCTGGAATCTCATGTTTGCAGGCTTGGGGCTGGGAAGCATACCAAAGTCTCATTCACAGGCATTTTCTAACATCTTTCCAAGGTACTTTAGGACCAGAGAGGTATACAACAGTACAACTGAAGTCAGATCATTTAACATAACATGTGCACTATACATTATGAATGTATGTGTCCTTGCCCAAAAGAAAACATCTATTTTGCAACCCCATCCCTAATGTGATAGTATTTGGAGATGGAGTTTTAAAGGCCTTGGAAAGCTAGGATCCTCTTGAATGGGGTTAGTGTTGTTAAGTAAGAGAGCCCAGAATGACCTTCATCCCTCTGTCTGTCGGAGGATGACCTAATGAGATGTCAATCAGGAAGAGCAGACATCCCTTCAATCTCTAGGCAATGATTTATGAGGTCATTATATCTTCACCAATTTTGTCTGATAAGAAGCCTATAATAAACAACTATACCAAACATTAAGGTTGAACATTAGGTCTAGGTTCTTAGGAAATGTACTATAATGAGAAACCCATAAATAAATAGTCAAGACAATGGCTTTTGCTTTAATGCCATGTTAAGTATCAGCCTAGTGGTAGCGGTGTACAATGATGCTAAAGACAACTCACTCTAAGATATTATCTCAAAATGAAGCCAAGGGCAATTTTTATTAATCTATTGTAATTAGGAGGTCACAATTTTAACTTCTTATGGAGATCTAAATTCACTCATTTGTTTAAAAACTATCACTGAATCTGGCATCAGATAATGTGGAATGAGGGTAACTGTCTGGGACAGCCTAGTAAAAGTACTGCAAATGGCAGGAGACCCAGGAAGCCCTCAACTAGACAGCATAGTGTCTTGCTTTGATCTGTGTAATTCAAAGTTAAAAACATAGTGCTTTCTCACAGAACCTGTTGTTTGTTATTTCAAAAGCAAAGAGGTGTGACCACTTCATACCAGGCTTCTGCCACCTCTCCAGAATTACTGCACTAAGTAAAAATCATATTCTCTCTCTCTCTCTCTCTCTCTCTCTCTCTCTCTCTCTCTCTCTCTCTC
>JANHMN010000004.1:43534939-43547494 GCA_030674055.1 Rhabdomys pumilio | reverse complement strand
CTCTCTCTCTCTCTCTCTCTCTCTCTCTCTCTCTCTCTCTCTCTCTCCCTCTCTCTCTCTCTTTCTCTCTTTCTCTCTCCTACAACCGATCCTAGAAATGTTTCTAAAGGGGATCATATTGTCCTAACTCAGTTACAGATAGCCTCTGCTTATTCAACAATCAATGAAATAACTCAAGATGAATGCATGGTGTCTGGGACCAACAGGACTTGGTTTGGTCCCAAGTTTTGTCATGCATTAAGCTGTGAGCAATGCATTAAACTTTTCTGGAGTCTCATATGTAAATCGAGAGGATAAAGCTTCTCTCAGCGGGAAGTCTGAGAATTAACTAACATCTTGAGTGTATGATCTTAGCCTGGTGCCTAGTGCAAAAGTGACCATGAGTTAGCAGTATTGTGTTTTAGCAGTTCTGTGTATCATAGCTGTCCAAGATGGTCTTCCCTAATGGTCATCTAAAAGAGGCACATACGCTATCATTAGTTGTTGCTAAAATTCCTTCCTTGGAGGACACATAAGTAGTATCTATTCCCCTATGGGGTCTCAACAACACTAGTCCACATCATTCAATCAATCAGAACAAAGGAGGAGTGGTGCTACCTTAACAGTAGGAGACAGCAGTGGACTAATGAAGTCTGTCTAGATGAGGGAATGTGGTACTAGAATACATCAAGGTAAGTTATCTAGGCAAGCAAAGCAGGAAGGAACATGTGAGAGCATCAGCAAAGAGGTACTGTGCTACATTAGAAAAGAATGTTAGTCAGTGGGGGCATAGGCAAGATTGTAGAAGAACTTAGGATTCTAATCAAGGTAACATCTCAAAAGTTGATTAGTATCAAGATGAAGTTATAATTTCTTAAATGATACAAAATTCACTTGGATTTCAAATTTAAGGTTTTCATTGGTATAAGCTTCTTATTGATATGAAAGTGAAATGAATATTGATACTCTCATGGGCATTGTGCCTGTATAACACATTTAGAAATACAAGGCTTAGACCCAGTCCTTCTTTAACTTTTTTAACTGACTTGGGATGATTAGCCTGTGAGTTAAGGGACTATAGCAAATTCATGACTTTGAGTTTGTTAGGGTGTTTACTATATTTTATTTAGAAATAGCTGAGAGGAGTTAACAGACTCTAAAAAGAAATTGAGCATCCTTGGAGTTACTCCAGTTGTGGTGAGACAGCCACCAGGCAAGAATTGCCTCTCTCCACCTACAGAAAATTACTGTCCAGAAAAGGACACACTTGCAGAATAGTCGACTGATTATATCTGCCTAGACAGAGTAACCAGCCCTTAATAATTCTGCAGCACTAAAGTCTGTCAGATGAGTTTGGGCCAGAAGGCTGAAGATTTGATACTCCAATGTTTGGTAGTATAGGGGTTGTCCAGGTGTTCAGCGGTCTCTATAAATTGGCTAAGTTTTAGAAGCTATGCTTAGTGCTTCCCATAACTTCAGTTAATTTAGTCATTCTGGATTTCTGACGACATTGAAGACCTATAGACTCATAGCCAATCCTGGCTATTTACCTTGAGAGAAAAGATCTGAGTGGAGTGTTTTCAGCTGACATTCATTCTAAATCCAAGAAAAAGCCAGGTTCAAAACTAAGTGTTCTAGTCAAGAGAGACGACAGAGGTTCTGGCTAGTCAACAAGAGGATGGACTGGGTATTAAGACTATCTTGTACCTCACTGGTACAAATAGGAATAATTATGCTCTAATTGTATTCTGAGAGAAAAGCTTTATTTTAACAGGAAGGGTAATATGTACGAGGAGCTAAGGGGGAAGGAGCACCAAGAGGAAAAGATGGAGTAAGGAGAGGAGAAGATGAAGTAGATGAGAAGCTAGGTAATGAGAGAGAAAAGGAGAGAGAAAGAGAGAGGGAGCATGGAGGCAGAAGTTCACATGTCTCCACTAGTCAAAGATAGTTTACATAGCTAGGTTGGGTATTAGGTTACACTTCTGATTGAGCATTATCATACTTATAAAGCCCTTGATTAACATTTAATAAATTGTATAAGCCAAATGGAAAAGGGGGGGGGGCACGGGATAGGGGTTTTCTAGGGAGGGGAAATGGGGAAAGGGATTGGCATCTGAAATGTAAATAAAATATCCAATAAAAAAAAGTTGATTTACAGTGTTTCCGCTTTAGAGTTCATGCTAAGTCAGATTCCTCCCGACTCATTTCCTTATAGATCCTCATCAGAGAAAGACCAATGGTCTGTAGACCAAATTTGGCCTGAGGTGCAACCTCAGAATGGTCTTAATTTGTTTACATAGCTATAAATTTTATTTTACTCAGTTTTACCTTTTTGCTACGGTGTGTAAAATACAAGTATTAAAGCTACTTCCAGATAATTTATTTTCTGACCATTGGTTTAAATAGACAATGTTGAAACACCATATCTGTTTTAATACCCTGAGAGGCCCTACATTCATAAAGTTGGCTTGTACCTACTGTGTGTCTGGATTTTTCTTCTCCCCACAAACATTCATTCAGTTCCAAGCTGTCTTTCACATTACGCAACAGGCTCTAGACAAGTGGTCCTCAATTGTGTGTTATAACCTTTTTGCACAACCCTTTAACAGGGGTTGCCTAAGACCATCAGAAAACACAGATGCATTATGATTTATAGCAGTAAAATTACACCTATGAAGTGGCAATGAAAATATTTTTGTGGTTGAGGGTCACTACAACATGAGGAATATGTATTAAAGGGTCTTGGCATTAGGCAGGTTGAGATACTTTAGTCTAGGCTGAGTGACTAGGAGTGTTCTCTAGGTTCTAAACCACATATATACCCTTCAGAGTTTTTGTTGGACAGTGTTGTTGTAATTGAATAATGAGGCTTGTATTTCTTTTTTAAAAAATTAACATGTAGTCAGCAATACCACCCATATCTCTTTCCTCTGTCTGAAAATAATAACTCCTCTCCCTTTTAATTCATCCAGATTGCAATTTTCTTCCAGCATTTATTATAGCTGGTGGTGGTTCACTTTTAAGAAGGATACCAAATGACAGGCGAGTGGGTAGGGATATTCTCTAATTCATTCACAATCCTGGGAGAGCTGAGCAGGCCTCCAGAAGCATTTGCAGAGATCTGGGCTTTTTCTGTGTCATTTCTTCCCTGGCCTCACAGGTTGCCATTTCTTCAACCACTGAATTGTATGTCAAACCCTTTAATCAAAGATGGCGAAAGCATGAAAATGGTGGTCATGTGGTTTCCCCCCAATGAGCTATCTGTTATTATTAATAAGTAGGTAATTTTCATGGGTCTCGTGAAATGCCAGTTTAGTCTGTGTTGAGTAAAAATAATTTCAGTGGTGCTGAATTATGAAATCAATATAAAGATGCTTCTTTGATCTTATTTGTGGCTCTAGTGTTATGACAGCTATTATCATAATGAATGTACCAGTATGGCTGCACTTGAGAGAGGGTTTCGGTTTTGTATTTTGTTTTGTTATGAGCCAAAAATCGACTCAAGCATTTCAGTCCTAGTAAATTTTGAATTCCATGCATAACTCAGCAGCAGAGTCTCCCAATCCCTGCACTATTTTCCAGACTCTTTGCCTGTAGCCAAATCCTATTAGATGTATTTCCATGTCATGTTGTGTTTAAATAATGTGGCAGGACAGGGCCTTGACTTAGAAAATGACACCATTCCTCCAAGGCGGCTTCTATCACAAGCATCTCATACAGAAATCATGTCTTGTATTTTGCCTCTGTGGAAATTGGTGACGTTGTTAAAAATTTATTTCTGCTGCAAGAAAATCTGATTCTTGGCTTATTGTGTCAAACAGCTGCTAGTATGTGGCACTGGGCAACTGTCCAGCTGTGCGACTCACACAAATTAATTTAACCCTCCAGTAGTACACTGTGAGGCCAATTAGAATAGTCCCTGCAGGTGTGGCAGGCACTAACTTAGGAAAACTGTCCATGGTGGGGCAGGGGCAAGGATCTAGATAATTTGATGAGGTCCAGAGCTGTCTAAGAAATATTTTCCAAATAGCAAGTAATCGCATAAAGCATGTTTATGGCAGCTTGAGTGCATACATGATGCAAACAGAGATGAAGAGAGTCACAGAAGTGCTTGGCTAACAGACTTGAAGACATGACTTTTAGAGCAATTTAAGGTATTTGACTATAATCACATCAGAATTCCGTAAGTCATTCTGGTTTTGTTTGTTTGTTTGTTTGTTTGTTTGTTTTCATTACAAACATTTTTCACTTAAAAAGTCAATTAAGTCCAGGGGAAATGTTAGACAATCAGTTAACAATTTTCAAAGAGGCTCAAAATACTTGAGCACAAAGGAACCCAGTCCTGATAGATAGAAAGTGAGGAAAGAACATAGTGGACCATTACTAGTTTCAGCAGTGTGTGGATATGTGCATATGTGTGTTTTGGGTGAATTTTCATATGTGTGTGTTTTTCTTGGTTTTTGTGTTTAAAGAGAGAGGAAGAAAAAGAAGAGAAAATTGGGTGAGCAGGAAAATGGAGAAGATCTGAAAAGAACTGAAGGAAGAGAAAAAACATAACAAAATCATATTATGTGAAATTTTTCTTTTTTTTTTGGAATTTTTCAATAGAAAAAATGAGTAATGTTGCCTGTCAGAATGGTTAACTGTGCACTAGAAAATTCACATACACATACACACACACACACACACACACACACACACACACACACACACACACAAACATGCAAATATGGAAACAAACAATAAGAAAAGGCCAATAAGATAAACATACATAGATGATGGATAGATAGATAGATAGATAGATAGATAGATAGATAGAGATAGATAGATAGAGATAGATGATAGATAGATCTCAAACCAAACAAAATGAGACAGAAAGTCTAGGAAAATATCTTTGAGTTGGCTTTATTTTGTTCAGCTACTCCTGGGCATGCAGTCTACCCTGAAGTATGGTTAATACTGAGGCACCATTGAGATACACAGATTGTTTTTCCTTTGCCAGCAGGTACCAATTGTAGATAACTTCTTGCTTGGGTAGGAGGATGTCCACTTCCTCAGTTCTGGGGCTCTGTCTATCTTGAACTTGTGCAGGCCTTGTGAATTTAGCCACAGTCTCTGGCAGTTCATATATGCAACAATCCTGTTACATCCAGAAGACATTGTTTCCTTGGAGACAAACGTCACCTCTGGCTCTTATTACATTTCTGTCTCTTCTTTCACAGAGATCTTTGAGTCTTGAGGGGAGGGCCTACATGGAGACATTCCATTTTGAAATGAGGTCTCCAATGTCACTCTCTGTATACTGTACAGTTATAGGTCCTGGGTTAGTACCCATCTAGCAAGAAGAAGATTCCTTGGTGAGAGATGGGTCAGGCACTAATCCCTGGGTCATTATAAATCATTTTTATCTCTATATCTCTTTAGCAGAATGGTAATATAAGTTTCTACCACAGGATTATGACCTATCTAGTATCAGGTTCTTGGCTACTTTAGCAGTGTTAGGCATGTGTTTCATCTGTGCGAGAACCTTAAATCTGAGTGGGCCTTCATTAAATCCAATCAGAAAGTGGTTACATAGTCCCATAACATTTGTGCCACTATTGCACCAGGTTCCTGTTGTATGGTGCAGCGTTTGCATCTGGAATGCCTTTGTCCTCCAGTAGTATGTAGAACAACTACCAGTACACGAATGCTACTCAGTAGAAATGAAGCTTCTAGTTGGTTCCTGTGAACTGTTTACTGTGAAATATTGGGTTGACCAGTTTGCACTTTCACCATCAATAGATGAATGCTCCCTTTACCTTACAACTTCAACAGCATATACAGTCATTTGTTTCCATTGATCTTGGTTGTTCTGACTGGTATAGAATGATGAATGATTATATAGTAATTTAAAATCTCATTTCCCTGATAACTAAGGACGATGAACATTTCTTTGCATGTTTCTCGGTAATTTCCGTTTTATCTTTTCAATACCTTCTGCGGAGTTCTGTACCCCATTTTTAATTAGCTATGTGTTTTATTAATGTTTGTGGGTTTTGTTTTTGCTTTTTAGTTCCTCATATATTTTAGATATTAACCCTCTATATCAGATATAAAATTATTGAAGAATCATTTTTATTCAATAAACTGTCACTTTGCCCAAATGATAATGCCTTTGCCACACAGAAGATTTTTCAGCTTTTGGGTCTTATTTATTAATCATTAACTTTAGTGCCTGCATTATTGTGTCCTGCTCAGAAAGGTTTTTCTGAAGACTCAGAAGGCTGTGAGCTGGAACTGACCTGAATGTACCCTCCCTAAGGTCTAGAATTCAGAGTACTGAAGGTACCATGTAAACTTCCAAAGGGGGAAGGTAGCCAATAGTCCTATCCAACGATCATATCTATAAATCGTATCAACAACCAGCATGAGAGGATAACCCATGTTTGCAGTAGTGGCATATCTATTTTGATGGTAACCAAAAGCTTTATTATTAGACTTAGTGCATGTTCAACAAAAGAAATACAATGCCTATTATTGGAAACCAAGCTAACTAATCAATACTAGTAAAATCATGGTTATAAGAGGAGCATTTACAACCACTAATTTACTAAACAGTATATTCCATAACAACAATCTCTAAATATTTGTCCTAACACCCAGAAAGAAGTATAGTTTTCTCCTCTTTGTAGCAGAGAACATTATAAAAGCCACAATCAATCAATATGCATAATTGTGGAGTCCAGTCCCAATGAATCCATCTACAAAACATGAATCTCACAACAAAGGCTCATGGAATATTGCAGAAGACAAGGTAGATAGATTGTAGAAGTCAGAGGCAAAGAGAGTTGGCTATGAAATTGTTTCTGTAACATAAGAAGATGTTCACATAAAGTCTTACCAACATGACCACCCAAATGTGAGTTGAATAAGAAGGACATCAATAAGAAAGCCAAATTGTATAGGGAAAAATCCCATGAGGCCTCAACTCTACACAAACAACTACAGGCGATTAAGTAAAGCTGGGAACAGGAAAGGTAGCCCTCCCCAAGGAAAAGCACACTAATTTGTTGTCCAGTGCCAAATGGCCAACCCTGAAAACATACAGAAAAGTAAGGGGGTGTGAACTCAACTCCCCCCCCCCCCCCCCCCCGGTCCCACCATACCTTTAAACTCCCTGGAGCTTCCAGTCTCTTGAGGTTTAGGTGCATCTTCTCCGACTAAACCCAGACCTGGAAGTCCTCTGCAGTATATGTGTTGGGGGCATCATATCAGCTGGTGTATGCTTCCTGGTTGGTGGTCATATAGGATAGAGGATGTTATTTGTATTTTTTTATATCTGTTGAGACTTGATTTGTGTCTAAGTATGTAGCCAATTTTGGAGAAAGTTCTATTAACTGATAAGAGAAAAGTACATATTGAGTTTTGGAAAAATGTTGTGTAAATATCTGCTAGGTCTGTTTGATTTATAACATTATTTAACTCCATCATTTCTCTGCTTAGTTTTTGTCTGTATTACCTGTCTATTGATAAGAATGGGGTATTGAAGTCACCAACTATCACTGTGTTAAAACCAATATGTGATTTTTAGCTATAGAAGTGTTTCCTTTATGAACATGGGTATCTTTGTGTTTGTAATATTTTCCTTTTGTGGAAGATACATGTCCTTTCTTATTTCTTCTGATTAATTTTGGGCTTAATTCTAATTTTTCAGTTATAAAATGGCAATAACTTTTTGTTTCTTGGGTCCATTGGGTTGCAATATCTTTTTGCATCCTTTTACTTATCCTGAGGTAATGTCTATTCTTAATGGTGAGATAAGTTTCTTGGACACAGATGAAAGATGAATCCTGTTTTTGCATCCATTTTATTAGTCTATGTTTTTTAATTGGGAATTGAAATCATTAATATTGAAAGCTAGCAATGAACAGTGTTTGTTGGTTCCTATTATTGTGTTATTGTGAGGTGTGTGTGTGTGTTTGTGTGTGTGTTTTCTCTTTTGATTGGCTGTTCTGTGATAATTTATTCTTCGTGCTTTCTTAAGCATGGTTAACATCTTCAGACTGAAGTTTTTCTTCTAGTGCCTTCTGTAGAGCTACATTGGTAGATATATTGCTTAAAATTGATTTTACCATGGAATGTTTTTCTTTCTTCATTGATTATGTTTGATAGTTTTGCTGGTTATAGTAGTCTAGGCTGGTGACTGTTGTCTCTCAGAGTTTTTAGAGAATCCATCCAGGATTTTCTTGCTTTCAGAGTCTGCATTGAGAAGTCAGGTATTATTCTAACTGGCCTGCCTTTATACATTACTTGGCCCATTTCCCTTGCTGCTTTTACTAGTCTTTCTTTGTTTGGCACATGTAGGGTTTTAATTATAACATGTTGTGACTAATTCCTTTTTTTTTTTTTGTCTTGTCTATTTGATGTACTGTATGCTTCTTATACCTTAATAGACATTCCTTCTTTAGATTGGGCAAATTCTCTCCTGATTTTGTTAAACACATTTTCTGTAATTTTACCTGGGTTTTTTCCTTCTTCCTCTATCCCTTTGATTCATTTTTTTTAATAGTGCCCTACATTTCTTGGATGTTTTGTGCCTGGATTCTTTTTGGTTTTGGTTTTTTGTTATTTGTTTGTTTTGTTTTATTTTTGAACTGGCTAACCTCTGAGATCTTTGTTTGACATCATTTTGGGTTTTATTTCACTTTGTGTTTACTTTATGGGTTCCATTTTGTTGCTGTTATTATTGATGTTAAATTATACTTCCATGTTTGAATTATTTTTATTATTTTATTCAAGTGTTTGTGTTTTCATGGACTTCATTATGGGATTTATTCATATTCTTTTTAAGTTCTGTGGACATGTTCATAATTGCTATTTTAAAATCCCTGTCTTAGGCTTCAGCTACATTGCATTTTTTAGGACCTAGTGCAATAGGATTAATGGCTTTTGGTGGAGACATATTATCCTGGCCTTTCCTATACGAGGTTGTTGTTGTTGTTGTTGTTGTTGTTGTTGTTGTTGTTGTTGTTGTTTTGCTTTGTTTTCTTTTGTTGGGCTTTTTGTGCATCTGGCTGGCATCTGGAGTTATATATTTGAATGTTAGTATATACTCTTTCCTTTGTTGGGTGAGTATTCCATCCTTGGAGTGCTGTTGTGTTCTCTGATTCCTAGGCAACTCTTAGGCTATGGGTTCCCTGGTAGAAAGTGTCCCAGCCTGGAATAATACTCACATTATAATCTCAAAAGTCTCTCTCTTTTTCTGTCTTATCTTCCTCTCTAACCCTGTTTCTATCAAGAAAGTATTGAACTCGATGAATCTTACGATGCTTGAGCAACTTTGAAAGTAAACCTAAAATATAAAATTCAGCAGAGATGTTATGGGCCTCCTGTGGTCCTCAGGCCTTAGTCTAAGAATATTGAACTAAGCATTCAGTCAATGTAGGTGATTTCTTGGACCAGCACACTCATAGACACAGTCATAAAAGCAAGCATGGAACTCACATGATTGTATCCACTGAGTGTGTTTCCATTCTTGTGGTTCAGAATATGCATAGGTCAGCACTTAGCATTACAGTTAAATCTAAAGAAATGATAAATAAATAAATTATCATGGTGTTCTCATACATCAAACAATGTCCACAGATTGTTTGTTTGGGGCTGGGGCAAGGCGGGGGGACTTCAGACAAAGAGTTTAAATTTTACTAGATTAAATCAATTTCCAAGTTGTTTTTGAATGACTCTCCATAGGATCTTCAATCGCCTTTTGTCTGACTTTTACTTCAATTGATGAGAATTTTTAAGAAGCAACATTCTTTTATATACACAAGCTTTGGGGAAGAAGTACCCAGGTCTGAGTTATGATTTTTCTCTGCCACCATACATCGCCAACAACTTTCCCTAGACTATTTACTTATTCTGTTCTAATATACCTCAGAGTTTTGACCTATGTAGGTATTATAATCATCTTTAATAAATCAAAGTCATCAGTAGTCATAGGTGTGCTGCTCTGATCCTGTATTCAACAACAGCAACCATAATGATAGCAATAATAATGAGGTGATAGCAGCTAACACCCATTTGACAGCTACCATGTACCAAGCATTCTAATAGGCACTATTATAGGTACCCATGCTGCCTCATTTAAGCTTCAACATTCAACATACCCTTATAAAATAGGCACAGTTGTCCTTTCAGAAAAGAAGAAGTTAGGACAGAACTATTCAATAATGCAAACTATATATGCCACCTTTCATTTTCTAGTATCCACATTAAAAAAAAAAAAACAGTAGAAAGCATTTAGTTTAGTATCTACACAGTGCAATGGCCTAGGTGAAATATAGTCCTATTAAAAAAATTAAAACTGAGTTTCGTGGAAAAATATTGTAACTGGTTCTATTTTCTTAATTTCAATTAATTAAAATAAAAAGTCAAAGCATTCAGTTCCTCAGTCATATTGTCTCTCAGATGCCCAAGCATGTTATGTAGTGAGCAGCTGCTGTATTGCATGGCATAGACTTGCCTGAGTGCTTCTCTCTTTCTCAGTGAATATTTACTGAATGTCTTTTATAAAAGTCGTACTGGAGAGCCAGAGACCTAGCTCAGTGTCAGAACCCTGTGTGTGAGATACTGAGTGTTATCCCTAGTACCAATAACTGAACTAGAGCAAATACAATGAAAAAGTCAAATAAATTAAACATGTTCTCTGGAGACATGGTAATAAGGCCAAACAGATGGATCACTGCTGTGGGAAGGTTTTGTCGCAGCAGGAATAACAGGGACAGTAGATAAATAACCAGAGATGCAAGTTGGTATTCAGTAGCATAAAAATAACATGGGCATGTAATAGGCAGGCTGTAGTGGACAGATGTGATAGACAGGCTGCAATGGACAATCCCTCAGTCTGCACTCTGGTCAGTCCCTGGTCAGCGTTTCACATTGACTGTAATGAGTGCCAGCCCTCAACATTGTACCGAGCAGTAACCCTGAAATGTGATTCCAGTATTCCACAGAGTAGTCGGGTCCTCCAACAACAGAAAGTCATGTCTGCAAAGATTTGAAGGTCATGAAGGCCATGAGTGTAGGCTTAGATTTTTCAAAACCTACTTTACTAAGGGTTCTCAAAAGCTTTGATCTGCTCCCCCTTCTAGCTCACCATCCAAAGGTAGGGGAGAAAGATGGAAAATAGAACAAGAGGATGTGGACTTGTTTAGAAGTAGTTCTTTGTGGTGATTCCAATCTTGGTTTGTCAGTATATCAGCAGTTCAATTCAGTAGTGTCAGGATACCAACAGTCTACTTCCATAGTGTCACCAATCACAAATCAGCAAGGGAGGCCAGATCCAGCAGAAACAGCCAGGTCTCCACTGAACTGACACAAGTCAGCTGGAGAAACCAGAATCAGCTGAGACTCCAGGAGAAATTCTGCCAGGCCTCTCTCAATGAAGCGAAGATCAGCGAAAATGCTAGACCAACAAAGTATTGCACAGCTAGCTATGCAAGTAACCCATTACTGTCTGTAGAATCTTATTTATACACTATCGAAACATCATGTGTCTTCTTATGGGCCTTGCTTCAGCAAAACATCACATGAGTTTGACTCAGAAAAGTACCACATGAGTCTTCATCCCATGACACAACCAGAAACTTCCACTTCAATGAGAAAGCAAGTCACACCAGTATCTGGAAAAAGTAGTTTGTAGACAAGTAAAGAGGGATAAATTGTTAGATTGGAAGAAAAAAAACAAAACAAATAATAAATAAATAAAACCAAGATGATGCCCCAGAGACCAAATGTTGGAGTGTTGATGGGACGTTTCTGGCTCATGAGGTCATCCTCCAGGTTCACACTGCTTCAAGTGGGGGCTTCTCTATTAGACTCTAGCATAGCCAGGCTCTGTCTCGTTCATTCTTTATCTCATACCATGTGTAGTGCTAGCCATTCAATATGTAGTTAATGTGAAAATACATATTTCTTCATTTATTCTATTGATAAGGAAACTAAATCCCAAAGAGTTTAATATTAAATAGCAAGTGTGATTAGAACCTAGATGTCTTGGTTGCACAAACATGATCACACACACTCTCTCAGCTTTGGCTGTCCTGAGGCAAGGCCAGTTTTGGACAGTCTCACTACCCCTCCTTACTCTGTGCTGGACCCATAGCTGTTTCCCCAATTTGTTTTGGAGATCTAGATGAAACAAATGGGGAAGAGCGAGAACAGTGAACTTGTTCACTAGCAAGAACAGCACATGATTTGCTTTGCTATTCAGTTCTTGTGTTTTCTATGTTGATCATCATCTCTCTCCTCTTTGCTTTCCCTGAATCCACATTCAAAAGATTAGGACATACCATTTCTCTTCCTCTCTCTTCATATGGTTCCCCTTGGATGAATATGCCCCTCCAGAGCTCATGAGCTCATGGGTCAGATTCAGAAGTCATACCACCCCTCTTGATTTTCCTCTAGGGTGAGTGGACAAATTCCCCTGCAGCATCATCTGGTGAAGACTTCACTTGCATATTCCTAAAGGCATATGATAATCAATGCTCATATATATATATATATATATATATATATATATATATATATATATAT
>JANHMN010000004.1:43521574-43534929 GCA_030674055.1 Rhabdomys pumilio | reverse complement strand
ATATATATATATATATATATATATATATATATATATATATATATATGAAGGGGTTTCTGTATTTTAAAAGTAAAAGGGGAAAATGTCAGTTTTGTAAGCTAAGGATAACTCTCTTAAACTTTCTTTTGTGTACTTTCTTGCTAACTACTTCTGTTTATATTCTATTTGTGAGTGAGTGTATGTGTGTGTGTATAAGAGAGGGGGCCTGGAGAGATGGCTTAGTGGTTAAGAGCACTGGCTGCTCTTCCAGAGGTCCTGAGTTCAATTCCCAGCAACCACATGGTGGCTCACAACCATCTATAGTGAGATCCAAGGCCCTCTTCTGGTGTGTCTGAAGACAGCAATAGTGTAATCATATACATAAAATAAAGAGAAAAATAAAAAATAAAATCTTAAAGAGAGAGAGAGAGAGAGAGAGAGAGAGAGAGAGAGAGAGAGAGGAAGAAGGGGAGGCAGAGGGAGAAAGGGAGTGGCAGAGACAGAGAGAAGAAAGAGATAAGGGAATGGAGAGAGACAGAGATGGTGTATGTATGATGTGAGTGATGTATAGTGTTTGTATGGTTCAACACTGTTCACTTACAGATATATATCACACATATCACAAACCTCAAATACTTATCACACATATAAAACACAGACACATCATATACAAGTTACATACACATCCTTCACACCACAGATACACATCTCTCTCATACATATCACATGTGTGGTGCGTATATATATATATATATATATATATATATATATATATATATATGTGTGTGTGTGTGTGTGTGTGTGTGTGTGTGTGTGTGTCTGATATGAGCATGATATGTGTTTGTGAGATGTGTGTCTTTAATGTGTGCATAACTTGTACGTGAAGTGTGTGTGAAGTGTATATATGTTCTTATGTGTACTATGTGCATGTGATGTGTATGTGATGTATTTGATATGTGTATGGGTGATATGTGCAGTTTGCCTAAGTGTGATGTGTATGAGAAAGATTGATGTATATCTGTGGTGTGAAGGATGTGTGTATAACTTGTATATGATGTGTCTGTGTTTTATGTGTGTGATGCGTATTTGATGTTTATGTTATGGTGTGTGATACATATCTGTATGTGAACTGTGTTGAACCTTTTCTCTTCCTCTTTCCTCATATTTGATCACTTAAAAATATACTGATTTCCCCTTACCATGTATCATTCATTTTTATTACATTTGATTGTTTATGTTTCTGTGTGAGTCTACATGCTTGTTCCATGCCATACATATGGAAGTTAGAGACAGCTGAGCATGTTAGTTCACTCCTCCCTTCATGTAGTTCCAAGGATTGAACTTAGGTCCTCAGGCTTGATGGCAAACCTGCTGAGGCTCTTGCCAGTTTATGCGGTATTCATGAACACTGCCTCAATAGCTATATACTGTTGTTCAATAACTATGGCATCATCTCCTCTGCAAACAACCACATATGTTGCTTCTAATTCTACTGCCATGAGTAGTAGGGCACGACACATTTTTATTGGAATATACATTGTGTGTTCAGAGACTTCTTTAGTCAAAAACTCCCAAACGTGAAATCAGTCAGTCAGAAGCTACAAGTCTTTCAGTCTGCTGCTCCAATTAGCTCAGGCACCATGTAAACACACTGCCTTTTAAACTTTTACCTACCGGATGTGTCAAATTCTTTCTCTTCCTGCTAGTGCTAAGTATTGTTGTTATAGATTTTTATGTAAACTACGCTAAAATGCTAAAAGCCACAACTGTTTAATTAATATTCATGTGTTTGCTTGCCTTTAAAGATGATTATTTTCATCTGCTTTTTATTCATTATGCTAAATATTTTATTCATGGCCTTTCATCATTTATCCATGGGGGCATCCAAATCTACTTCTCAGAGGATAGGCCCAACTTTTTATAGAATAAACTTATTGCATTTGCCAAATATTTCTCCGGAGACAACCTCCTCCAGAATATTGTTTTCCCCATGTTGTTTATAGCATGAACTTTAATATAAATTTAAGATGGTCTCTACCTTCTAAGGTAGTAAAGACATTCATAGTGTACATTTTAGGAGCTGCAGATAAGCAAAAGTGAGATAGTAAAATCCTCCTATCCTCCTACTATTCAGGAATAGACATTCATAGAATTTATGGATTTCATTTTTATCTTTTCCCTATGTGTTAAGTATTTTTAAATAGATGTAGGCTCACAATGAACAACCTGCCATTCAATTTTTTCTACCTAGTGTACTAAGAATATATTTGATGGCAGTAAATATTCTTTTTCATTGTTGTTTTAATGGCTTCATAATAGGAACAGAAAAGTTCATTTTTCAGGTCACTATTGTTAGGTCTATGTCTAATAGCTACTGCTTTGGCGATGTGAGACGTGGAGAACAGTCCATAGTTATTTACTTAGGATGATTTTGCCTCAAGGTAAGCCAAAGGTTTAAACAAATGTTATGTTTTTTTGTAGTAAACTACAAATTTCCTTTCAAACCCATGTCTTAAGTTTATGGCATGGAATTTACTTTGACTTAAGGTTATAAATTTTTGCACAGTATTTGAAGTGATTTAAAGGAAGGAATTTACCTAGCTACTCATGTGTCAGGGGAAAAAAAGATAAGTAAATATACAATGTGCCAAGAATCCAAATCCCCAGAGCAGATACTTCAATTCTAGAATAAGCTAAGTTTCAAATAGTGGTCATTTGCTTTGTTCACATTTTACTCCACGAAGCAAAAATTTCCAGATCTACTAAAGACGTGGAGACAGGGAATCAAAGAACTGACAATGCCACTAACACCTGCCTACTGATCTGAGCCCTGGCCATTAGTGTGTGCCTACGTGATCTGGTCCTGGTCACTAGCTCATGAGTACATGATCTAAGTTCTGGATAATCTCCCCTCTCTCTCTCTCTCTGTCTCTCTCTGTCTCTTTCCCTCTCTGTCTCTCTCTCTCTCTCTCTGCCTCTGTCTCTCTCTCTCTGCCTCTCTGTCTCTCTCTGTCTCTCTCTATCTCTCTCTCTGTCTCTCTCTCTCTCTCTCTCTCTCTCTCTCTCTCTGTCTCTCTCTCTCTCTCTCTCTCTCTCTCTCTCTCTCTCTCTCTCTCTCTCTCTCTCTCTCTCTCTCTCTCTCTCTCTCTCTCTCTCTCTCTCTCTCTCTCTCTCTTTAACTTGTGGTGTAGTTTTATTTTCCAAAAGAGGAATCCAGCGAATCTAGAAACATGTTGGAGGACTTATTCTGGTTCACAAAGGCATATGGCCTTTACTGCCTCTGCCTCGTGTTGTCTTCTTATGAAACAAAGGTTTCAGCATGAGGTCTGTTTCTAGACCTTCCCAGTGCTGTCAACTTACATAAAGATTTATGTGCACATCACCAGCTAAGCTTTGAGAATCCAGCACAAGTTCTGATCATAGTCTTTGGTCTCTCTCAGTTCCTTTTTGTTTTAATTAGACCAGTCTAATACTGTATAGAGTGTAACCAAGCAGAAGAGTTTAATGCTAATAAGATTAATCATATGTGTACTATAAAATAGCATAAACCCAGCAGTGATTGTTTACATAGCTGGGGATATATCTTAATATTCCTATATTCAGCATTGAATAATGTGGTTTGTAAAGGCCATATGGCAGAAAATATTTTAAGAAACTTGCTGTAATTAATTCAAAATATGTAACAAACAAAGCAGACAACTGCACTCCATAGTGTGACACAGAACAATTGAGTCATGTATGTTTGGATGCTTTGTAGAGGCCCAGTAGAAAAAGATGTCACAAGTTTCTTTATCTTCATTTTTTAATGATTTGTCACTTGGGAAAAATCTCTTCTTGGCTTTCTAATTTCTCACCTTTAATATATAATAATATTTCCTTCAAATCTGACAGTTGAGTTCAATATTGAATAAGGCAGTCCAAATGACAAAGTTATGTCAAAATATTATCAGAGAAGGAACAAGAAAGGCACGCATAGTGGTAGTCAAGGTGATACTCGGGAATATCAAGAACTGGCAGATGGCTCGGGTGGGAAGGTATTTGGCATTCGGTCAGGAAAACCTAAGTTCAGATGGCCAGCAGCATGTTAACAAGCCAAGTGTGGCACTCCATGCCTAGTCCAGCACTGAGGCAATAGAGACTGGAGAATTGTTGAGGCTTGTGGACCAGTCAATCCAACCAATCATTTATCCCCAGGTTAGGTGAGATGAGGAAGCCATTGAAAAAGACATCTGATGTTGACCTCGGGTCTCCGCATTCTTGCCTACACATGCACTCACCCATACCAAAAAACAATCAACCCCCTTTTTTTTTTTAATGAAGAAGAATAATTTAAAACATTTCTCAAGTATTTCTAGTAGATTTCTTATAAGCACACTATGTCCTTTGACTCCTGAGGTCATTCACCTCAGAAGTCTCTTCCATCTCCACTGTACAACCATAGCTTCCTTCTCATCTGGGATAGGTATTTTATGGACCTCAATATTGCATAAGTGGCTTAAGGATGCTATCTCATTGCCCTACCTGTTTATGTCATACAAATGAGTGGCATAATGATTTCTAGACATATCTCTGAGCCAATAAAATCAGCTTCCTTTGCTCAAAAGTGAAGGGAGTCTAGAAGGGTTAATTCTAAATCCTGAGAAGCCAGGAACCTCTATAGCTGCTATAGCTGGTAAGCAATACAATCAGAGAAATGGGACTTCTCCAGTTCTTGGAGTTTCATTGTCTATTTCCCTCTAAGGCTTACCATTCTTTCCATTCCTGGGGCGAAAACTCTCCAGGACCTTTCTTTCATAATTATCCACCAGAAGCCAGAACACTGTCTCCAACTGAATTCAGAGACAAGTCAAAGACTGTACAAAATATATTCAAAGACACCTTGAGCAAAATCATTGCCCTGAAATATTGTAGCTTTTTCTCTCTGGGGAGAATTCTAGAGAAAGTTTTGCTCAGTCTGGGGTCAAGATGACTGGCAGGTGATGGCAGTAATCCTGCAAGGTTATAGATCAGCATTTGTCAGCCCTGTTTTCAAATGACAGAAACCGAAGCAAGTCAGCATTGCATAGAAAGGAGAATGTTGAGTGACAACAGAGCCTTTGTCCTTTGAGAGACATCAGCCTTGTACCACAGTGTCACCAACCCATCACCAGCACAGGCACCAGCCTCCCAACTTTATGGAGCTCTCTGAGTAAACCATGTGACACAATGTCTTTCCTGTCATTGAATTTTGCCCATAGGATCCAAGAGTAAATGTTTTTGCATTGGGGATTGATTGTTCTCATGTGTTTTATTTTGCACAAGTCCATCAGAATTCACCACCACCATCATCTGACGTGAATGGCTTCTCTGCATCTTTGCTTTCAAGGGATTTTCAACACTTCAGGACCACTTTCAAGAAACTGACTAGGATCTGATTTACATGGGGGATGGTGTGACAGAGGGGAAGCCACATAGTGTCATAGCTACAACAGAGACCATGCCAGGCTCTACAGCTGAGCTGGCGCTGCAGAGTTGAGACAAGTTGTCAGTCACTAGGTACCAATGGAAGAGAAGGGCCCCCAGGCAGGGGCAACAAGGAAAATAGGTGTTAAGCTAAGCTGTCAAATGTCTGTCCTATCAGTCAGTTTCCAGTAAATGATAGTTTATGTATGAAGGGAGAATTGGCCACTCAGCTGTCCTATGGCATTGGGAAATCGTCCCCAAACTGCCATTAACATCTTCCCCTCCATTTCATTTACCAGCTTCACCTATGAATTCCACACAAACAGGGAACATACTACATGAACACAGTACCTAGCACTCAGCACCAAGCACCCAGCACCCATGAGACCTCTGGAGAGGTCCTGGATTCCTAGTGACAGCCGGAACTATCAAAGACTGTTGAGAGAGGAGCCTTTGATTAGGAAGTTAGAAAGTCAAGTTTTGCTGTCTTTCATATAAATCTGACATTTTTATATTCACTCTGCCTTTGCTTCTTATGGTTAATCTGTAAATGTCTTTTGCATGGTCTTGGTATATATAACATGCCTTTCACAAAGGCAAACTCTCCCCTTTTTCTGTTCATAAGGTGGGTTTGGGTTATGTGTTACCTAGGGTCTCTCTGAAGAACCACATCCACTCTCTGGAATAGGCTAATGGATTATGATTCTGTTTCATTTACATTATGCATTCTTTATTGACAGACTTTGTAATAAGCATCTTTGGTTTTCATTTAGTTCTCATGATCATGAAATCTCACAACTGGAGCAAACTTCTGATTCAATACAACCATCTTTTAACTCATAAGTAAACAAGCATTTTAGAATGGTGAGGGAGAAAATTGACTTGTTCAAGGTCACACCACCAGTCATGACAAGGTAGGAACACCACCCATGCTTCTGGCCCATCTGAGACCCACCAGCCCCACCCCAGCTCTAGCTGCAGCCAGTACGTTCTGGTCTATAAAGCAGCATGATCAGCTTTGCCTGTGTTAACATTATTCTAGCATGTAATATCCGCATGTGAGCCAATGACCTGAGAAATACTTTTATTTCCAGGGCTTCGCTTAGTCTGCAGGGTTTATTAATTTTATTTATGTATTTGATCTCTCAAATGAAATAATAAACTAATTAGTGGGACAATTTACTGGTGTGTTCCACCGAGGGTGTTTTATAGCCTCTGTGTAAGCTTGCTGAGCTGTAGTGTCAGCAGATCCACTTTCTGCCCTGGTGCCCTTAATTGCAGCCATGAGACACACATGGCAGGCAGCCTCGTTTGGGACTTGTGTTTTCGGAGGCATCTAGAGAGGTCAGTTCATGGAGCAAAGGGAGTTTGGCTCCAGAGCCCTTCCGAATTTCTTCAGCAAGCTTCATGTAGTTGCAAGGATCTGATTGGGGCTCCCAGAGCTGGGCATGAAGAACAAGGATTTCTGGAGAATGGAGGAAGCCTAAGAATAGAAGTATTAGAAGTCAGAGTCAAATGGGTTCATAGTGCAAGAGAGAAATCTATGTAAACACCATTGACATTGGGACACTAAAAGTCATAGGAGCAACAGAAGAAGAAATGCTAGCAGAGCAGACATTGGAATAATAGGGCAGTAGACCAAAGTTATTATGGCCATTTGCTTTGTTAAAATTGGCTTTGAAACGAACTCTCTTCTGAGGTAGTCTCACCTGAAACCTCATGATGCAGACAGATCTTAGCTCTATTCTTTCACTGTGAGACTCTGTCCTAATTTGTGAATACTAAAAGTCAGAAGTGTGTAAACCTAAGAATCCAGCCTGTGGTCTCTGAAAGAACAGCCGATGCTCGTAACCATTGAGCTATCTCTCTGATTCCTGGCAGCCATATAACGTCTCATAAGTATTTGTAACTCCAGTTCCATGGTATCTGACTCCCTCTCTGCCTTTATAGGCACTAAGCATGCATGAGGCACACAGACATGCACACAGAGGTACAATAAAAAATTTAAAATAAGTATCTAAAACTATGTGTGTAATGTAAGAATGGTTCAATAAACATCTATTGAATGAAAGAATGAACAGGTGGGTGGATAAAGGGATGGATGGATTGATGAAGAGATGGATGGATGGATGGATGGATGGATGGATGGATGGATGGATGGATGGATAGATGGGCAGATGAGTGTGTACATGAATTAAATTAAAAAGGTGGATCAATGCTTTAAAGCTAAATGGGAATCTGAGACCTATGAACTACAGTGTAGTTAGCAGCTCTCTCTTATGTGATAAGCAGAGATAACCTTTTCCATTCATTTATATTCACCACAGAATTATTTCAACGGAGTAAACAATATCCAACATACAAGCCTTTGAATTATCTTGACTTAAGCACGTTTCTTATAGTGCACACAGTACACATAGCTACACTTATCTATAATGGAAGTAACAGTCCTACAGTGTCTTTGTCTCCACAATGCTTCTGCATGCTCACTGGAGATTATTCCCACCTGTCCAGAATAGAAACTTTTCCAGGCTTCCAGATGCTTCCAACTGGCAAACTGCAGTGTCCTTCTGGTCTAAGCCTCCATCATGAATAAGGACACAATGAAAGGCAAGATAAAGTGTGGGGTGACCAGAAGAGTGCTTTGGCAGTTTGGACCATGAGAAGAGAACTACATGTGATTGTTTGGTAGTTTATGACAATTTATCATTACCTGTGATGGAAAGTCTGCTTAGTTTATTATTAAAATCCCTATTATTAATCTTAATATTAAATACTGATAAAATAAGTATTTGACATAGTTAGACTGCCAACACATGACTAAATGAACAAAGATGACCAGGTTGACAGAAGAATGCAGTGGACAGATGTGTCCTATTGGCGGTGAACACTCAGGTTAAAATCATAGTCATTGAAGTGTCATGGACATGTATAGAAGAACAGAAAATATAACCAATGCAATGAAATATTGAGAACAAAAATAGAATTTAAACATTGAAGTCTTTGTGTAAGATAGATAAATCACTACAAGTCAATGTTGAAATGAGGAATCGAGAACTAAATGTTACCTGGATAATACAAATCTATTTTTTTTAAAAAAAGTGGTAGAATCTTTGTATCATATAAACATTAATTCCAAGTAGAGTAAATGTGAAATTTATTTCCATAAACTATTTAGAAGGAACTGGAAGTTTATACACCAGAGGCCTTAGACCAGTGACTTATTGCAATAAGCATTTACAGGTAAAGATGTTTCAACAAAAGGGTGTGCTGTGTGATACGCCGTGACACAGCAGCTTCCAGCGCAAGATGGTTTCCCTGTTTTTAATTTTTATTTGTTTTCTTTTTCAGGAGAAGGTTACAGGGGCAGGGGACAGATAGGAAGGGATGGGGTGGTGTGTGGGGATGAGGTACATGGTGTGAAATTCACAAAGGATCAATTAAAATAAAAGCAACAACAAAAAAGAGTTAAAGATTTTCCACATAACATAGACAAAGTTCTTACCTGATAGACAAAGGCTTATATATCTTTTATGTAAAAAAGTATTATGAAAAGTAATACTGGACTCGAGAGATGGCTCAATGGTTAGGAGTACTTGCTGTTCTTGTAGAAGACTCATGTTGATTCCCAGCACCTACATGGCAGCTCACAATTATCTGTAACTGTAGTTCCAGGGGATTCTGAATTCCTTCTGGCATCTGTGGGCACCAGGCACACATGAAATGCACTAACATGTATGCAGGAAAAGCACTCATACACAAAAAGTAATATATTTTATTATATATTACAATATATATTATAGATACAATTCCAGTAATATATGTTACATATAATATATTATATCATATGAATATATGTATATCAATATGTGTACATATCATTCACAGAAATAAATAAATATATAGTATATCACTATATAATTAATATGTAATATATATGATATATGATATATGATATATAATATAAAATTTATATATAATATACAATATAACATATATTTATAATATACATTACATATAATTTTTAGATTGTATGTTGCTATAAATAAAGTAAAGTAAAAAGTCAAAGTTTTGACAAAAAAATTGTAAATTTGATAAATTAATCAACTATGTGATGTCTGTTAGCCAAAGCCTATGGATGGGACCAAGCATAACTATAACAAACTTCTGTGTCTCTCTATATCCCTCTCATTTATCATTCACTGTGAAGCTTCCTGTACTTCAAAAGGGACCTGTAATCATACTGACTTTAAGACTTTCTAGTGTTTGCTAACCATCCTGTCCCATGTAAAGCTAAGCTCCCGGCCACTTCCAGCACTGTTTATTTATTCCCTACTCTGGCTTCCCCCAACTTCTGACTCTAGCTGACTGACAGACTAGACATTGGCCTTCTTACTGTTTCATTTTGTCTCCCTCCTATACAAAGTACATTGAAAACTGGGCAAAAAGAAAAGCAGATAGCCAAAGGAAAAACATCCATGGCCAATAAGATAGAAGAACTCTGTCTCACTAGTAGTTAGAGAAGAGTTAATAAAATAACATAAAATATTTTTCATTCATAAGACTGGAAACCCTGGGATGGAGAGATGACATGGTAGTTAGGTGTACTCGCTGTTCTTGCTGCAGATCCCGGTTTGAGTCCCAGCATCCAACCAGAGATTCACAACTATCAGTAACTCCAGTTCCAGGGGATCTAATTACTCTCTAGTTCCCAACCAGCACCCATGTCTACATACCTATATGCAAGTCATCCAGCTACACATAATTAAAAATGACAAAATTTAAATTAAATTAAATTAAATTAAAAAACAAAAAGATCGAACAACTTGAAAAGTCTGGCCACAAGAAAATGTGAAAGGATGCTGGATTCATATAAACACAGCCATCATCTTAAGAGCAACCTGTGATGTTGAAGGTGGGTTTTCTCTCTGCCTGGGCTAGCTGGATTGGATTTGCTCTCATACCTATGTACCTTAGAAGTACATGTAATGTCTCTGATCCATTTGTGTTGCTATAATAATACCGGACAACATAAACCCACTCCTGATGGACGCCTGCAGTTTGAATATCATTTACACAAAGTTTCCAAAGATTTAGCACTGGCTATATTGTTTATGGATGCGAATGTGTAGTAGAGGCTACAACACAGGCTGGTGATTTAGGAGAGCAGTTATCTTTGGGGTGCTGGAAAAGCATTCATGACCTGGGACACAGACGGGATGTCAGAGTGCTAAACGCTAGCCAGCCTGGTGGCACTACATGATGTCTGGTATAATTGCATCTGTATTCAACTTCATACCTGAAGTAGTTCATAAAAAAAATAGAGTTGAGAGCACTTAAGTGTAACTTTCAGGGAAAAGATTTCAAGCCACAGTCTGTCAAGGAGTGCAGCATGGCACGCTAAGATGGGAGCCCGACGTTTGCTGGGCTGGCTTTGTTCAGCAGTCTTCAGAACTAGGCACTCTGGGTTTGAATCTTGACGTGCATACTATTAGGATGTTTCAGTCTGACTATCAGTCTTCTCATCCTTAAAGCGTACAATAACTCCTAGACAGAGACAAAAATAGAAAAAAAATCAATTTTACAGACAGCTGAATCTTCAAAAAATCAGCAACACGCATAAACCTTGAGCTAAATTTCACTATAACAAGATTTTGCTAAAATCAGAAGTGAAATAAAATACAATTCCGCCAATTTCACAGAAGTTCCCCCAAAATAAAAACTATAAACTCTAAAAACGAGAGCTAAATATTAAGAGTGTGAAATGAGCCAAGACTGGTGGTGCTCGGCACGTGTCATGGCACTTCCCGAAGCTAAAACTGGGCCTGTGTTCAGCAGTACCAGGTATTGATTTAAAAAAGAAATAACTGAGGTCTATTTTTGAACTTTATGTTTTCTGTCATATTATCTGTTTTTATTATAAACATGTAAAATATAAATCCATTTTATTTATAAGAAAACTAAGCATTATAAAGGCCCAATCCACTGCTAACAGTGGTAGCAGGATTCGTCTCTATCATCTTCTTTGGAAACCTTTTCCTTTTACTGGGTTGCCTAATTCAGCCTTAATAGAAGAAGTGGTGATTGGTCTTACTGCAACTTGATATGCCATGGCCAGTTGCTATCTATGGGAGGCCTTCTCTTTTCTGAAGAGAAATAGAGGGAAAACGTATAGGAAGGGAGGGGAGGGGATGGACTGGGAGGAAAGAGGGAGGGGAAACTGTGGTCAAGATGCAAAACAAATAAGCAAGCAAACAAATAAATAATAAAGGCCCTAGTCATTTGCTCAAGCTTACCCAAAATACTAGGTCATCCTCCAGAGAAACATAAACACAAATTAAAACCTTGTATATATTTTAGTAGTTTTATGAATAGATTCAATTCTATAAAACACCATTATAATCTATCCCTTTGGGCAGGGAGTCAACCAACCATAGCTGATGAAAACTAAAAAAAAAAAAAAAAAAAGACATACCTTATTTATATATTTGTAACCACAAGTATGTAAGGGAACAGAGTTGTTGTAAAGGAGTATCACTAAGTACATAATTTTGCCTTAAAGAGATTCTCAGTCTTGGTGTATGCTGAAAGAACACTAGGCTGTGTGCTCTAGTACATTAGAGCTTTCCTATTTTTAACTACAGACTCCCCCTCCTTCAGTCTCACTGTTATCTATGAAAGCCTGCTGTGTTCTGCTTGGTGTCCTCTTCCATGAATCCTGTGGAAGTTTTCTTGATTATCACGATTATTTCGACTGACTGGTTTTCCATTGATGAATTGTATATTCAATCGCTCGCTCACTCAGTCTTTTCTTTATGCAGCAAAGGTTGATTGAGTGACAGCTCAGTCACTGGTTTAGGTTCGTGGGAAGCAAAGGTCAATGGAAAATGACAACTTCATCAGGGAAGCCCATGACTACAGGGAAGCAGGGAGGAAAATGGATAACTCAGGGCCAGGTGACATCTGCAGAATGATGATCTCCAGGGAATCGTGGAGCAGGGAATCCCTAGTGAAATAAGGAGGTATGGGGAGAGAGGCATGAAAATTGTGATGCTAGAGATGAAAACTGTTTATTTCTGTCTAGATGAAAATCCAAGCTCTTTGTAGAAATGTTGGAAAATATAAAGAAATGAGAGAAAACTCTAAAATTTTGCTACAAAGGTACCCAGAGTTATCTTCTCCACAAGTGAGTTCAAACTTCAACAATTTTTGTTATACCATACCAAGCATATTTCCTGTATTCTTTAATGTCTTGATCTTACTTTTAAGATGCATAATACCATCCCTTGAAGAAACACCAGTATTCATGACATCATGTTTCCATTGACTATTTCTTACAAATAACCATGCTAAACATTTCTGTCTATAAACACGTGCCTGTATTTAAAGCTGTTTCCCTTAAGAACAAATCCAGAAGTGGAATAACTCAGGTGAATTACAGATTAAAGGGTGTGATCATGAGTTGCTGAAAGATACGCACACATCTTGAATATCTCTTAGCATGCACGCTATATCTGCCTATTGCCCAACACTTAACAATGATTGTTTGTGGCCTGCGTTTGTTGACAGTGGTAGTATCGTTTTTACTTTTATTATTGTTTGAATTCTCTGGGCCTGTGAGTGAAAGAAGGCTGGTAGGTATTAAGGTGGGGGGGAGACATCATTAAATAATTCATGCTTAGCAATTTATCATCCTGTTTATTTGTTTTTTAGCATTCAGTAAGACATGGTGAACAGAGGCCCTAAATCTTCATGATTGGAGGACTCTTGCACAAAGCAAAGGTAAATATTTGATTCTGGGTGGGTCCTTCTAGTGGAAAAAAATTCTTTCTCTTTGGGAAGGTTGCTCATACATGTGTCTGGGTTTCTTATGAAGTGACAATGCCATGTGTGTGTGTGTGTGTGTGTGTGTGTGTGTGTGTGTGTGTGTGTGT